>JALIGW010000001.1:223408433-224608433 GCA_023053685.1 Diadophis punctatus similis | reverse complement strand
GGTTTAGGTTGAATGAATAGTAGGTTGAATGAATAGATTGAAGAGACTGAGTCGGTAGAATCTGGGACAATGAGCTGGGCCCCCTCTGCTGAGTGTATTAACAGAAGCAGATGGGGGCTCGGCCACGACCCTCGGCTCAATATGAATGGGATGCATGGCCTGTATAGGGAAAGGGAGGCCAGTGGGGGGGGGTGGAGGAGATCTCCGAGGGGCTGAGGAGCCGGAGCATAAATGTCGTAATTGGGAGAGGTAGATATGGCAGGAGCCGAGGGGTAGGCTGCTCTCAGGGAACGAGAACTCGCTGTCTCCAAGTGATTATTTGATCTGGCCCCTCTGATTATGGTTCATCTAGCTCAACTCGAGGTCCTGGTGACTTGAGATGTCATGGCCCTGAGCTCAGGCTGCTGTTACTGAATGCCAGGTCTGTTGTCAACAAAGCTCTTCTTGTTCGGGATTTAATCCTAGAAGAGAGAGCCGACCTGGCTGGGCCCGGAGGGGGGAGTTCCCCTCTCCAAGATGTGCCCAGATGGGTTTCAGGTATTACATCAGCTGGGAAGGGGTGGAGGAGTGGCAGTTACAGCACGCCAGAGTCTTCTTCCTCGCAGGATCCCTGGTCCAGAGATTGTTGGGTGTGAGTCCCTCCTTTTGAAGTTGGACTCAGGGGTTCAGCTGGGCTTGTTATTGACGTACCTGCCTCCCAGCTACGTCACTACAGCCCTGCCTGTGCTGCTGGAGGCGGTGGCCGGGCTGGCGATGGAGTTCCCCAGGCTTATGGTACTGGGGGACTTCAATCTGCCATCGCTTGGCGACCCCTCCGATGCAGCTCAGGAGTTCATTGCTTCCATGACAACCATGGACCTGACAAAAGTAGTTCAGGGTCCGACTCATAAGGGGGGTCACACACTCGACTTAGTATTTCTCTTGGGGCAGTGGAATGATGATCTGAAATTAAGGGGTATAGTCACTTCTCTCTTGTCATGGTCAGATCATTTCCTATTGAGATTAGACTTTAAGGCACCACTCCTCCATTGCAGGGAGGTGGAACCTATTAAATGGTTCCGCCCCAGACGCCTAATGGACCCGCCCGGGTTTCAGAGGGAGCTTGGGGAGATACCTGAATCTCTTGTCCACAGTCCATCCGATGCCCTAGTAGCTGCCTGGAATAGGGCAGCATCTGAGGCACTGGATCTGATTGCGCCTTTGCGACCTCTCCGTGGCAGTGGATCCAGGAAAGCTCCTTGGTTTACTGAGGAGCTCCGGGAGATGAAACGCCACAAGCAACGTCTAGAGCGACGCTGGAGATCCAGTAAGTCTGAATCTGATCGAACACTTCTAAGAGCCTTTATTAGGACTTATTTAGTGGCGATATGGGTGGCAAAATGTTCGCATATTTCCACACTTATTGCATCCGCAGATTCACGCCCAGCCGCCCTCTTCAGGGTGACCCGTTCCCTCCTCAAGATAGGGGGAGTAGAGGAATCGCTGCAGAGCAGAGCTGAGGAATTTGTTCAGTTTCTGTCGGATAAAGACGCTCAGATTCGGAAGGACCTGGACTGTGATTGGGCAGTTATGACCGAGATGCCAGGGGCAGGTCTTAGTCCAGTTGTATGGGATGAGTTTGAATCTGTGACTCCTGAGGACGTGGACAAGGCAATAGGAGCGATGAGTTCCTCCACTTGTTTACTGGACCCGTGCCCCTCCTGGTTGGTTCTGGCACCAGGGAGGTGTCACGAGGCTGTCTCCAGGTGTTAGTCAAGCCATCTTTGAGTGAGGGGTCCTTCCCGCAACCTTTAAAGGAGGCGGTGGTTCGACCCCTCCTCAAGAAGCCATCTTTGGATCCAACTGATTTAAAAAACTTCCGTCCTGTCTCCAACCTACCTTTTGTAGGAAAGGTTGTTGAGAAAGTGGTGGCGCTCCAACTCCTACGGTTATTGGATGAAACCGATTATCTAGACCATGGGTCCTCAAACTACGGCCCATGGGCCACATGCGGCCCGCCGAAGCCATTAATATGGCCCGCGCAGGGCCACAAGGCTGCACCGCACACATTGCCCCACCCACCCTTCGGCCAAGCATAGGACTTACCTTTGCGAGCTTCGCGGACTGGAGCTGAAGGTAAAGCCAACAATTTTGGCCTGCAGAGACGTTCTGGAGGCGGGGAGGTGAAAAATGGGGTGCACAGATGCCCCAGGAGGCCAAAAACGGGCAAAAATGGCCTGTTTGTGGTGAAAAAACTGGGTCATTTTTGCCTGTTTTTGGCCTGCAGAATGCTCTGGAGGCATGGGAGGTGAATGGGGCACACAGATGCCCCAGGAGGCTGAAAAATGGGCCAAAACAGTCCGTTTTTCACCTCCCCCACCTAAAGAAGAGAGAGAGAGAGAGAGAGAGAGAGACAGAGAGACAGAGAGACAGAGAGACAGAGAGACAGAGAGACAGAAAGAGAGAAGAGAGAGAGAGAAGAGAGACAGAGAGAGATTTCTCAAGCTCCTTGGGGCTGAGAAGAATTGCTGCAAAACTGAGTTTCCTGAAGTGGACCACTAGACTCCTAAACAACTGAAAAAACTATCTAGTAAAAAGAAAAGTCAACCAGAAGAGCAACATGCAAACAAAAGCAAATAAAACATCCCCAGGAGCAAAACAAATTAAAGTTTAATTTGTGTGCATTGTTTAATGGACTGTTAAATTGGCCATGCCCACCCAGTCACATGACCTAGCCACGCCCACCCAGTCATATGACCACCTAGCCATGCCCACCCAGCCGGTCCGGCCCCCCAACAGTCTGAGGGACCGTGAATTGGCCCCCTGTTTAAAAAGTTTGAGAACCCCTGATCTAGACCCTTTTCAATCTGGCTTCAGACCCGGCTACAGCACAGAAACTGCTTTGGTCACACTGATGGATGACCTTTGGTGAGCCCGTGATAGGGGATTTTCCTCAATCTTGGTGCTTCTTGACCTCTCAGCAGCTTTCGATACCATTGACCATGGTATCCTTCTGGGACAACTGGGAGAGTTGGGAGGGGGAGGCACCATTTTATGGTGGTTCTCCTATCAGGTCAGTCCCAATCGGTGTTAGTAGGGGGACAGAGATCGACCCCTAGGCCCCTCATTTGCGGGATGCCTCAGGGCTCGGTTCTCTCTCCCCTCTTTTTCAATATCTACATGGTTATCCGCCAATTCGGGGAGAGGTATCAACAATATGCAGAAGATACCCAGTTATACATCTCCACCCCACATCAATTCAGTGAAGCAGTGGACATGATGGGCCATTGTCTGGAAGCTGTGTGGATCTGGATGGGAGTCAACAGGCTCAGACTTAACCCAGACAAGACCGAATGGCTGTGGGTATTACCGCCCAAGGACGATGTCAACTGTCCATCCTTGACTCTTGGGGGGAAGAAATTGTCCCCCTCAGAGCGGGTTCGTAATTTGGGTGTCCTCCTAGATCCGCAGCTGAAATTAAAGCAACATTTATCAGCTGTGGCTAGGGGGAGCTTTGCACAAGTCCGTCTAGTGCACCAATTGCGGCCCTATTTGGATCGGGATGCGCTCCTCACAGTCAATCATGTCCTTGGCACCTCATGGTTAGATTACTGCAACGCGCTCTACATGGGGCTACCCTTGAAAAGTGTTCGGAGACTACAGTTAGTCCAGAATGCAGCCGTGCGAGCCATTAAGGGTGTACTTAGATACACCCATATTACACCTATTCTCCGCGAGCTGCACTGGCTTCCTATTAGTCTCCGGGCACAATTCAAGGTGTTGGTTATTACCTTTAAAGCTCTACATGGCTGAGAACCAGGATACCTCTGAGACCGCCTTCTACCGCATAGCTCCCTTTGACCAGTGATAGCCTACAGAGTCGGTCTCCTCCAGGTCCCGTCAGCCAAACAATGTCGGCTGGCGGGTCCACGGGGGAGAGCCTTCTTTGTGGTAGCTCCGGCCTTCTGGAACAACTACCCCCGGAGATCCGGACTGCCTCCACCCTACTGGTCCTCCATAAGGCAGTGAAGACCTGGCTCTTCCGTCAGGCATGGGACCGTTGAGCTTGAGAATACCAGGGATAAATTCCGGCCCAATGAAAGTAGTATGTATGTGTTTTTTTAAGGGGTTTTTAAATTGTTTTTAAATTGTCTTGTAGATTTTGTATTTGATATGCTGTGAGCCGCCCAGAGTCCCTGGGGAGTTGGGCGGCATACAAATCTATTAAATTAAATTAAAATTAAATTATTACAGGGTGAATGAAAAATGTGTAGTCTTGAACGATGGAGAAAAAACCTCCACTGCAGGAGTGTCAAACTCAAGGCCCACGGGCTGGATCCAGCCCGCCGGGTGCTTAATTCTGGCCTGTGGGCCAGCCGTGGATACAGCAAAGGACCGGCCCATGGTGCCTCTGCCAGCTAAAATGAAGCATGGGGGGAACGTGCATTCCACCACCACCCCCGGCCATGTTTTCCGCCTGGATGGCTTTTGCAGCCCTGTGCCAGTGAAAATGGAGCCCTGGGAACACACATCTCCCTGGGCTCCATTTTTGCTGGCAGAGGGCTTCAGGAGGCTGTCCAGGCCGAAAATGGGGCCCAAGGGGGCATGTACAGCCCCCATGCTCCATTTTCGCTGGCAGAGGGCTAGCAAAACAAACTACAAGCAAAACAAAACAAAAGGAGAAATGTTTCCCTATTTGCATTTGAGAATCCAAGAAGGGAGGAAAGGAGAAAGGGAAAGAGGAAGGACAAAGGAAAAAAAGAAAAGATGGGAAGAGAACAAGGAAGGAAAAAGAAGGAAAGAGGGAAAGGAAGAAGAAAGAATGAAGAGGGAAGGAAAAAGAAGGAAGGAAGGAAGGAAGGAAGGGGCAGGGAGGAAGGGAGGGAGGGAGGGAAGTCCTGCCTTAGCACTTGGCCACCAGCAGACAGCAAGGCTCCTCTGGAGGAGAAGGGTTTGGCATTACCTGATCTCACTTTCCTCCTCTGGAGACAATGGATTCCCCACCCCGGCCAGGCCACCAAAGCTTCCCCTGACACAAGTGATGTTGAACAGGCCATGCCCTCCAGCCATGCCCACCTCCCCACCCCCGAGGTCAAACACAACCCTGATGTGGCCCTCAATGAAATCAAATTTGACACCCCTGCTCCACTGGAATTACAAGGATGTTTTCTTCCTTGATCCGTAAAGTATTTTAGATGAGTAAATAGGCCTGTGTTGAGAATAGATCTAAGAAGAAAATCAGCAAGGCTTCCTTTGAGGAACCACAATCTAATTCAAGGACTACTTAAAAGACTCTACATTGCGATTTTCTCTCCATTCATCTGAAAAATGCCAAGCCTCAAAAATGAAAGTTGGTATCTGATCAAGTTATTGAAAATGTGGACAATAAATCACAGAAGCTTTCTACACTGTGAAACATACACAATAACTTTTTCAAATACGATTAAGGGAAGACAATCAATACATCTTCAAAAATTATTTAAAAAGGAATTAAAAACATTAGATTTATATTGGTTTATAGGAGAACAGAAATCCAGCACTTGTGGGAAGGAAGGCGTGGCCAATGCCGCAGCGCTGCAGTGTTCCCCTGCGCTCCGCAGGGTGAACACCGAATCCGCATCGTTAGGAGACTTGGTTCAATCGGAACCAGGTCAGAACCACCCGAGAAGGGTGGGGAAAAAGAGGGCATCAGCTGGTGGACTGAGGGGGGTGGCAAACCCCTCAGGGAGCCGGCTTTGTTCCCTTCAGCTTACGGCGAATGGAAGTGACAGTAATTGTCGCCCTAGCCGCGGCGGCCACATCAAAAGGATCAGTAAAAGCTGATTGGAGTCATCTGGGAAGGAAAAATTTTAAGCGTTGTGCTGGTGAGTGTGGAAGTCAGAAGAAGCTGGTGAGTGAGTGACCGTGAGTAGAGCCTCCTTCTCCAAGTATGGCCGCAACTGGTGCACCAGGCGAACCTGTGCAAAGGCCCCCCTAGCCACAGCAGTAAGATGATGATCCAATTTTAGCTGTGGGTCTAGGAGGACCCCCAAATTGCGGACCTGATCCGAGGGAGTTAATTTCGCTCCCTCAAGAACCAAGGAGGGACAGTTGTCATGGTCCTTAGGAGGCAATATCCAAAGCCACTCAGTCTTGTCGGGGTTGAGTCTGAGTCTGTTCCTCCCCATCCAGGTCCTAACGTCGTCCAGGCACCAGCACATTACATCAACTGCCTCACTGAATTGAGACGGGGTGGTGATATACAGCTGGGTGTCATCAGCGTACTGGTGGAAACACATCCCGTGTCTGCAGATGATCTCCCCCAGCGGTTTCATGTAAATGTTAAACAGGATGGGCGAGAGGACCGAACCCTGAGGCACCCCGCATGACAGGGGCCTAGGGGACGATCTCTGCCCTCCTGTTAACACTGACTGCATCCTATCGGCGAGATAAGAGGAGAACCACCGCAAAACGGTGCCTCCCACTCCCAACTTGCCGAGACAATGCAGAAGGATACCATGGTCGATGGTATCGAAAGCTGCTGAGAGGTCAATGTCCACATCTTCAGGAGAAACAGGCTCACGGTCACTCATGCCCTTGTCACCTCGCGTTTGGACTATTGCAACGTGCTCTACATGGAGCTACCCTTGAAGAGTATCCGGAGACTTCAGTTGGTGCAAAATGCGGCTGCGCGTGCTGTGGTGGGTGTGCCAAGGTACACCCACGTGACACCTATACTCCGCCAACTGCATTGGTTGCCCATTGGTCTCCGGGTACAATTCAAGGTGTTGATCATCATCTTTAAAGCCCTTCATGGCTTAGGACCAGGCTATCTCCGGGACCGCATTCTGCCTCACACTTCCCTTCTACCGGTTAGGGCCCACAGAGTCGGCCTCCTCCAGGTCCCGTCAGCCAAGCAATGCCGGCTGGCGGGCCCTAGGGGGAGGGCCTTCTCTGTGGGGGACCCCACGCTCTGGAACCAACTTCCCCCAGAGACCCAAACCATCCCCACCCTGCTGACCTTCCGAAAAGCCGTCAAGACATGGCTTTTCCTGCAGGCAGGGGGTAGAGCCTAATCCATCTGAGCTCTCCCCCGGGTATGTCTGCTTGATGGATGTTCTTGAATATTAATTTTTTAATTTTTGTACTTTGTTTTAATTAATGTTTATTTGCTGGTGTTCTTGTATATTTGCTGTACGCCGCCCTGAGTCCCTCGGGAGTAGGGCGTCATATAAGAACCAATAAATAAATAAATAAATAAATAAAGCTGGTGAGTGATTTTGCCAGAATAAGCTTTAAAAGTTACCTGGGCATATTAAACGGGAACAAAAGGACTGAAAATGAAGAAGCAGCTGTTTGGCATATGGAGATTATAGAGTGAAAAGATTTTTATTTTTAAATGGAATTATAACTAAAGCCTAATTGATTGAAGATTTGGAGTTTTGCTCTTAAAGATTTAGAAATTTAGAGGGAAACAACTTGGTTGCTGGAATTGACTTAAAAAACAGAAGAATTAGAATATAATAATAAAAGGCAGAGTTGGGAGACTGAAATGGGAAGAGCCATCTGCTGGTTGGAGGACTTATTGCAAGCATGGGATATTACAAGAAATACTATTAGGAATGTTTTGACAGTTGTTGTTTATGAACAGAGCAGCTTGTTATTGCATAAAAGGAAAACATTCAGACTGAGTTGGATAAGAACTAAATTGGATTGAATTTTAACAACAATGGAATAGCAAGAAAGATTTGGACTTGTAACGACTAAATGGAAATTAAAAGGATTTAATTGGTGAGAACTTACTAGAAGATGATTAAAAAGGCTGCAAAATATTACATTTTTCTTAGCAGCTGGATGGACTGTAAAATTAATAATTTGTGACTCTGAAATATGAAGATAAGTGATTACTAAAGACTGGTGGCTCTGTTTGAGGATTCTTGGTAACAGTTTGCTGAATTTGTGGACTTGAAATTAGTGAATTTAAGGAAATGGAGGAAATTGATTAAAGATTGAACTTATTTAAGCTTTGGATTTAAGAATTAAGAACTGAGATTTTAAAGATGGAGAGAATTGACTATGAAGAATTGGCTGAGTTTATGAAGGACCTGTTTGAAAATTTTAGAAGATCTGTATTCAGACTTTATACGATTTTGGACCGGTAACTTCAGTTATGGTAGCTTTCATCCATTTGGTATCGCCTGTATAATTCCAAGCGAACACTAAGTCTCCTGTCCTGAATACCCTCTCTGGGACTGGCATTGCTGATGGGGGTTCCCTAGAGTAATTGGGGTTCAGTCTGTCTAAAGTTGCTCTTAGTTTTCTGCCCATTAATAACTCTGCCGGGCTCCTGTTTGTCGCGACACAAGGCATTATGTGCTGGGCGAATAGGAATTTGTCTACTCGCTCTTGCCAGTCTCCTGGGCCCATCCTTGCAAGAGTCTCTTTGGTCAGTCTGACCATTCGTTCCGCTTGCCCGTTACTCACTGGTGAAAAAGGAGAAACTAGCGTGTGCCATATTCCCGGTTTGCAAGGAAAAGTTCCATCTGCCTGGCCGTTAACTGGGGTCCATTGTCTGACACCAGGACGTCTGGAAGCCCATGGGTCACAAATAAATTCCTGAGCGCCCTGATGATTGTGCTCATTGTGGTGGCTATCATGGGGACTACCTCTAGCCATTTGGAGTAGGCATCTATTACTATTAGGAAGGATTGCCCCGCTATTGGTCCCACAAAGTCTATGTGTGGACCCTTGACCAGGGTCCCCTTTGGGCTTCCCATTCACATGGCATGGTTTTGGGTGGTGCTGGTCTTGATTCTTGGCATGGGTCACATGTGGCCACCCACTCCATAATGTCCTGATCTAACTGTGGCCACCATAGATAACTCCTAGCCAGGGCTTTCATCCTAATGATGCCTGAGTGACCTTCATGTAATGTTCTAATGACTCTTTTCCTTAGGGATTGGGGTACTATAACTCTTTCCCCCCAGAGTAGACAACCCTTAATTACTGATAGCTCTAGTTGCGTAGTTTTAAAAGTTCGGAATTCTTCCTCTCCTATGTCTTGTGGCCACCCCCTCAGCACCCAGTTCATAATTTTACTCAGTACCTGGTCTTTGGTGGTCTGTTCTGTGATGTCTCTGGCGGTCACTGGGCTGGTGTGTTTAATATCTATGAGCAGGATGTTGGCCACAGGAGCTGGATCTGTGACAAATTCCGGGTCTGGGCAACAGCTTAGAGCGTCTGCATGAGAAATGTCTTTCCCTGGTTTGTGGCAGAGTGTGTAATTGTAGCCTGCCAGGAAGATGGACCAACAGGTCATTTGTGGGGACATGTATTTCGGAGTTAGTCTGTCCCCTGCTAGCAGTCCAAGTAAAGGCTTGTGGTCGGTAACTAGTTCAAATGTTCAGCCATACAAGTAATCGTGGAATCTTTTGATGCCCGCTACTGCTGCTAAAGCTTCCTTGTCTAATTGACTGCAGTTCCTCTCAGGAGGGGAGAGAGTCTTTGAATCGAAAGCAATTGGAGCTTCTGAGCCATTTGGAAAGGTGTGGCTAAGGACTGCCCCCACCCCAAAGGGGGAGGCGTCACACGTGAATCTTAAAGGCAAAGTAGTATTGCATTGGACAAGGACACTTTTGGAAAATAGTAGATCTTTCACAGCCTGGAAAACGTTGGCCTCCCTTTGTCCCCAAGTCCATGTGGTCGCCTTCCCCAAAAGCCTATGGAGGGGTTAAGCAATGGTAGCTTTCTGTTTCAAAAAAACAGCGTAGAAATTTAGCAACCCTAAGAATGCTTGCAGTTTTGCTTTGTTCTTGGGTGTTGGGGCTTCCTTTATAGCTTTAATTTTCACTTCAGTGGGGTGAATTCCTGCCTCATCAATAAGGAATCCCAGGAATTCCACACTGAGCACCCCTATCTGGCATTTATCTCGCCTTACTTTTAGTCCTTTCTCCTGGAACCTTTTGAGGACTTCCCTTATTCTGTCCATTAGTTGTTCTTTAGATGCCCCTGAGATAAGGACATCATTGAAATGTGGCACAACCCCGGGGATGCTGTGGAGCAGTCGTTCCATCATTCTTTGGAACAGCCCCGGGACTACGCTCACCCCAAATTGCAGTCTAGTGCACCTGAAAGCACCCCTATGGGTCACAATTGTCTGAGCTTCCACAGTTTCCTCATCCACGGGCAGCTGCTGGTATGCCTGGGCCAGATCCAGTTTGGCAAATATTTTTCCTTGCCCCAGTGAGTGCAATAGGTGTTGCACCACTGGCACAGGGTATGCGTTGGGTTGTAGGGCTTTATTAATGGTTGCCCTGTAATCTGCACAGATTCTTACTGACCCGTCTTGCTTAATGGGAGTGACAATGGGGTTTTCCCATGTGGCATCATCAACTGGTTCTAAAACCCCTTGTGCTATCAGTTTATCTAATTGTTCATCAACCTTAGGGAGAAGCGGCAGGGGAACTCTGCACGGCTTGAGTCTTATGGGGGTTACATTTGGGTCTAAATTAAAAGAGATAGGCTTCCCTTTATATTTACCCAGTCCTTTGGAGAAAACGTCCTGGAATTCCGGTGTCAGGTCGTCCCTCTGGTCATTTTGTAGGTTGCTAAGCCCGGTCATTTTGATGCCTAAGGGTTTCAGCCATTTCACCCCCAGGAGAGTTTGCCTCTGTTCTTCGACAACCGTTAGTGTGAGGTTGCCTTTGAAATCTTTGAACTCTATTGGTACCGTTGCTGTGCCCAATATTATGATTTGGTTTCCCTGGAAGTCTCTTAGTCTGATGTTGCTAGCCCTTAAGTCTTGTTTGCTAAGGAATGGCATAAGCTGTGTTAACTTATTCCATGGCATGATGGTGAATGTGGAGCCCGTGTCCACCTCCATCCTGCAGGGTTGGCCGTTGATCTGCGCTGTAATGAAGAATTTTTCATCTGCATCCATTTCTGAGTGTCCCACTGTAATACCCCCTTTGGTTGAAATCTCTCCTGTCTTCCCTGCATCTGCCCCTCTGGAATCCTGGTTGGCTTTGGTGTTGTCTTCAAGATCTGGGCTGGAATGGGGGCTGGAATGGGGGCTGGAATGGGACATTTTGGTAAAAGGCTGGTTGAGATGCCCTGCAAGCCTCAGCAATGTGGCCTCTTGTCTGGCAACGGTGGCAGACTGCATCTTTGAAGTTGCAATTTGCTTTAGAGTGATTTACCAGGCACCCGGGGCAGTAAAGGTTTCTTTGCTCACCTCCTTTCTGGCTTCCCTTCCGGTCCTGGATTTGGCAGCAGCTTTCTTCCTCCCCTCCAGCTGTGTTCTCCTCAGCCTCCGGAACCTCTGTCGCCCAATCTGGCTGGTGGTGTGTGTGGTGGACTGTGGAGTTCATCTTTTGTACATCTGCTGCAGATGTGTCAGAGGCTTCAGCCACTTTTGCTGCTTCTACGACATCCTGGAACTTTGCACCTGCTTTTACTAGCAGTTTCTTTTGGAGCGTTAGGTTTCTCATGCCCAGGATGATGCGGTCTTTCATCATATCTTCTGGGTTATCAAAGTCGCACTTGATTGCAATTTGTCTGAGGCTTGCCACAAAGTCATTTATAGTTTCCCCTGCCTGTTGTCGCCAATGGTAAAATTCATTCCTGCTGACCATCGGCAGGGCTGAGGGTTTTTATAGTGCTCCTCTAATTTATTCTGGAGCGTGGACCAGCAGATTGTTTCGATGTCTGACAGTGCTACCAGCACCTGAGCCATGTTGTAAATATCTGGTCCGCAGTAGGTGAGGAAGAGACTCTCTTCCTATTATCTTGTAAGTCATGGAGATTATTTGCCTCCAGGAACATTCGGAATCTGGACATGTATGTCTTCCATGTTTCCTTTTTTTGAGTAGAATAGTGCTGGAGCTGGAGATGTCTGTGCCTGTGAAGTCATCCTTCGTTGTTGGCCGGGCAGATTTCAAACTTCACACTAAGATGGCCACTGGATGCTACGAGGTGCCTTTGTTGAGGTCGTCTTCCTACTTTCCTTCGTCGCCAATGTTGGATTCGCAAACAAAGAATCGGAGTCGCCGTAACAGTTCAGCACTTTATTAGTCCACAGCTGAAGCAAATGGAAAATGCCAGCCGGCTCCAGGCAAAGCCGCTTTTAAAGGACTTTGCATGGAGGCGGCCGGCTACTGACACCCATTCAAGATTGCCACCCGCGTCTTAGCCACTCAGCGAGCTGCAAGCAAATTTGGAAACATACCTCAGTATGTAACACACTTCATTTGTGTAAAATGGATTTGTGCTTCCGAGTCTGCTTCTCTCGGATGTGGAAATGGCTTTAAAAGGAATTTGACAAATATATGTATATAGAATAAAATAAGGAATGGCCATTATGACTATAAACTGCCCCTTATGATGCAAAATTACAGTGTGTGCATGATACATAAGTATCTCAACTCCAGAAGAAAAAAGCTGCTTGTAAATCACAATTGTTGTGTTCGCCACTACAGTCATTACTATTCCTTAAATTCCATAAATAGAATTGAATTCTAACTCCTATTTTCTTCTAGTATCTGCTTTTTCTGTTGAAGTTCTTGTCATCTTTACCCAAGTCTATTTATACTTTCCATGAAGGGACTCCAGTAAATCTCCTCTATTCAATTTAAGAGGATAGTCCACATCACTCTTTGGGCGTTATTTGTATGTCTTTGGGCATTTTAAAATGATTGCCCAAATTTATAAAATATAAACAAAACATATATTTTCCATAAGACAGGATTTTTCTATGTACTGTTCCAGACCCCACGCCCATGCACAGAACATGTAAGGGCTTTAATTAAACACCACCGGCCCCTAATGTCATTTCCCCGAGCCCTTTTGCATTAAACTTGCCTGCAAACAGCCCCCCACAAAGTTCCAATAAAGCAAAATCCGGCATGAAGTCAACCAACCACAATACTAAATCCAAAGTCTTGGAATGGAATAATGTACATACAGTAAATATATAACTGCAAAAATGTACAAACTTTTGTTGAGATTTGAAATGGGACAAGCTAAAATTCATGATAAAATGGACTAAGAATTTAGGTTATAACATACAAATAGATCAATTGGAGATGGTGGTCAAAAGGTCTGAAATTCACACTATCTTAGAATTTTAAAGAATAAATAGTGATAGTGATAATTCACACTATCTTAGAATTTTTTATGTTGTACTGTTGGCATATGACACCTTATCTAAAATTTGTGAAGGGACTTCTAACTGCTGTTGAAAATGTGGAAACCATAAAGGGACAGTTTACCATGCATGCATGGCAGGCTAGTGAAATAGTGAATGCCAATATATATGCAGAGAATTTAAAATATAATATTCCGATGAAACTAGAATTTTTCTTACTAGGACTTATTAATAACCAATTACAAAAGACTCATGGATGATTGGTTTTATACATGGTAATTGCAGGAAGCAAAAATGGAAAAATACAGAGATAGCCACAATGGCGGGATGAAGCACAAAGATGGTAGAACTTTCAGAAATGGCTAAATTGACATGTCTGATTAGGGAAGGAAGAACAATCACTTTATAAAAGACTAAAAGCTCCTTAAAGACTTTTTGCTCAAAATGGATAAAAATGAGCTTGTGATTTCTGGATTTACTGGTTAAAAAGGACTGTATTTGGGGAAATGGAACTACGGTATATTATGTAATTTTGAGAGGGAAATGGTATCAAGTAATTATTGTAAAAAAAAGGTCAGAAATAGCTTCTTTTAGTCTTTTTTTCATCTTCTTGGCTTTCTATTATTTTCCACACTTTTTTCTATACCTCTTCCTTTACTATTTGTTTTTACTATTTTTTGTATATATATAGTCGTCATTTGGATACTTATCATTCCATCTCCAACTTCCGAATCGGCATCTCTTCTGATCTGGGTTCAGGGATGGAAGTTACAATGTTTGTTCTTATGAATGACCTAAATGGGATTACATAGTGAGAGAACACCCTCTACATTTCCATGGCCTCCTTTTTGACAATCTACAAGGAACAATTTACAGTGTTTTTGCACCTTCTGAATAGTGTGGCTCCAAACAGGAATATGCTACTTCAAGGGTAATCTGTCTGTCCATTATGTGCAAATCAAGAGGAAAGCTCTGAGTTCACATCATTGGAAAAGACAGGTGAAAACCTGAAGAACAGGCTTCTTGGTTATAGCTTGCCATCTCAGGTCAGAATGAGTGCTGTCTATGTTTTAGGAATATAGCCTGCCTAGAATGAATGGAATAGGTGACATACACAAATCAGTATGAATGAAATCATAAATAAACTGCTGTGCCTTTGTGAATGAGTAACTTTAATATTGTTTCCTTCAAGTTTCATTTTCCATATTAGTTTAATTCTCTAATTTTAATTTTAGATCAGATATAATTCCTCATAGCAGAAATGAATAACACTGTGGAAGAAAATATTTACAATGCATTGATGGAACTCATTGAGGAGCAATTTAAAACATTTAAAGGGAAGCTAAATTCCATTAAATATGATGGAAGGCCAAACATTCCTAAAGCTTCACTGGAGAAAGCTGATCAACAAAAAGTTGCAGATCTCCTGATTCAACATTATACAGAAGATGCTCTAGAGGTGTGCATTCGTGTCCTTCAAAAATGCAACATAAATGATCTTGCAAAAAACCTTGAAGAAACTGGACAGAAAGGTAAGAAACCACAACATATTACAGAAATGTTCTCTCCACTTAAGATCAAATGGCAATAAAGATCCATTATCATTTCTTTGCCAATGAATCTTGTTCATCCGATTTGTTGGTGGTGGTTAGGATCGCCAGTGGCTCCCTGGGATTTCAGAGTGGGACTTTCCTTCTAGTGTGAGATTCCTTGTCTTGAGCCTGGAATCAAACCAAAGGGGAAGGATCTGTACTGTCACTCAACTTGGCATTTTCCTATCACTGTCAAAGTAAACGGATAGGCCAAGTTCAAGCCAAAGATGTTAATTCATTGATCTAAATCAGGGGTGAAATCCAGCAGGTTCTGACAGGTTCTGGAGAACCAGTAGCGGAAATTTTGAGTAGTTCAGAGAACCGGTAAATACCACCTCTGGCTGGCCCCAGAGTGGGTTGGGAATGGAGATTTTGCAATATCCTTCCCCTGGAGTGGGGTGGGAATGGAGATTTTGCAGTATCCTTCCCCTGCCACGCCTGCCAAGCCACACCACGCCCACCAAGCCACGCCCACAGAACCGGTAGTAAAAAAAATTGGATTTCACCACTGATAAATGTAAGTGAGATCTTAAAAAGTTTAATTTAATCCATCCTTTTTTCCAGCATCCTACCTGACATAATACAGTATTAAGGTATCTTATAGGTGGTGATGCTATTGTTGCTACTAGGGAAGAGAGCAGGGCATGTAATGCTGGGTGGAGTCAGAGAACAAAGAAGGGGCAGCATTCTCTTAATTCCTTCAATGAACTACCAAAATGAAACATTTTTAAACTATATTTTTTTCTTCAAATATATATTGAGACAAAATCTCCTACATATATATATATATATATATATATATATATATATATATATATATATATATATATATATATATATATATATATATATATATATATATATATATATATATATATATATATATATATATATATATATATATATATGTAGGATTTTTTGCTGATAAATGATTTATCAGCAAAAAATCCTACACATATTGATTAGTGTGTCAGCTACACAAAAACTGCCTGGATGGTCCCAGTGAGGGGCTGAAAGGCAAAAAGGAAGCTGTGATGCTTTCTCTCCCATATTTGGGTACACCAGGATAACACAACAGAAAAACATATATATATATATATATATATATATATGTAGGTCTTTGGGTATTTGGGTTTTCTCCCACGTGAAATTGGAAGTGTCTTGGCGACGTTTCGATGAAGTCTCATTCATCATCTTCAGGCTGGTGTCTTCTGCTTCCTGCTTCTAGGAGCAATGTGAGATTGCTGCTGTTTCTTCCTTTTAACTGCCAGTGGAGGTTTGAACTGATAGGATGGGAGCTTGACTGTGTTCTGATTGGTTGGAGGTGTGTTCTGATTGGTTGGGGGCTTGGCTGTGCTCTGATTGGCTGGGGGGTTAGCTGTGCTCTGATTGGCTGGGGGTGTTCTTAGGTTAGTCTGACTTGCAGGGGCATTTGAGCTGGTGAGCTGCATTGCTGCTGTTTGGCTTCTGGTTCTTGGTCGTGCCACATCTTCATGGAGGGTGTCAGTTTGCTTCATGTATGGATTGGAGGGGTTTAAAGTGGCTAATGATGCAGCTGTAGTATGGCTTCTGGTTTGTGGTCGTGCCTCATTGGTGTGGGTTTGGGTTTGCTTATTGCGTGGATGTGTGGTGGTGACATCCTGTGTGGTTTTCATGAGTGTGGGTCTGGTGTCATTCTTTGTGTTAGGAACTCGTTTGTCAATAAGGGCGGGTTTCCAAATGGCTGGTAGGCGGGAGGTGTCATCTCGTTTATTCATGCTGTGTGGGCGCTTTTCTATCTCGATGGCTTCTCTGATTATTCTGTTGTTAAAGTGTTCAGTTTTGGCGATAGTTCTGGTCTTTTTAAAGTCGATTTCATGTCCTGTGGCTTTGAAATGTTGGACCAGGGAAGAAGTTGGTTCCTCTTTTTTGACTGTGTTCTTGTGTTCTTCAATGCGTGCACTTATTCTTCTGTTGGTTTGTCCAATGTATATGGTGGGGCAGGCGGTGCATGGAATTTCATATACTCCTTGATTTTCTAACTCAATTTTGTCTTTGGGGTTTCTTAGGATGGTGGATATTTTTCGGTTTGTGCAGAATGCTGTCTTGATGTTGTGTTTGTGGAGGATCTTGCTGATTCTGTCTGTGGTGCCTTTTATGTATGGGAGGAGGGCTTTGCCGTTTTCTTGTTCTCTGTCTTGGATTTTAGTGGGGGTTTCTTTTTGGATTCGGTTGGTGATCTTATTTCTTTGGAATCCATTGGATGCTAGTACGTTAGTGAGAGTATTTAGTTCGGTTTTTAGGTGTTGTTCGTCAGCTAGGCGTTTTGTTCTGGAGATGAGTGTCTTGGCTACGGAGTTGATCTGTGCTGGGTGGTGGTGTGAGAGTGCGTGCACTAATCGCTATCTGCATGCACTGTATATATATATATATATATATATACAGTATTTTAACCCTTAAAACAACCAGCAAAAAAAGAAACAAACTCATGGAACAGTGACTGACACTATTGTTGTATGCAATGTATGTTCAATGTATGTGCTTATGCCCAAAGAATACCCAAATTATAAATGTATAAAATGTAAACTACATGGACTACTAGAAGAAAAAGGAAAGGATCTAGAGGCAACTCTAGCCGAGCTCCAACCTACACAACAAGGCTATGTCCAAATCGAACCAAATAATGAAAAAGCAACTCCTAGAGGAATTGACTCTGTGGCTAAACCTTTGGAGGAAGATAAATGGAGGCATGTCACACATAGAAGGAAACATGACAATCAAAGAAAGAAGCAGCATACATGTATCAAACCCCTACTGCCCAATCTTACCAATCTCAATATAGCCCCATTACAAGTGAGCAATCGATTTCTCCCCCTATATGAAAACACGTAAACTCACAACCTCCCCCTCAAACACATGCAGACACCTAAAAAGAGACATCATCAAATATCCCTTGAAAAGTCACATTATCAAACACATCTGTGATAAACAGAAAAGTACCCCAGACTGCCTCCCCCAGAAAAGGAAGGCGAGTGCTGATGATAGCAGATTATATTCTCAGATGAACACAACCATCTATCTGCAGACCAGACATTCAATCTAGGGAGGTATGTTGTCCCCCTGGAGCAAAAATCAAAGAGAATTTCACCAAAATAATTAAGCCAACAGATAACTACCCTTTTCTCCTCCTTCACATATGGATGAATGACACAACAAAGAACCTGAACACAATATTTGAAAGATTAGTCCTTCGGGAGTTGGGCGGCATATAAGAACACCATAATAAATAAATAAATAAATAAATAAATAAATAAATAAATAAATAAATAAATAAATAAATAGGCAAAAAAGTTAAGGAACTAGGAGCACAAGTGGTGTTCTCATCATACTCCCAACAGAAGGTCAACAAACATTGAGGGAAAAAAGAATTCTAGAAATTAACTTCTGACTAAAGGGTTGGTGTCACCAAGAGAACTTTGGTTTCCTGGATCATGGACTGCATTACCTATATGAAGGACTCTTGGCAAGGGATGGGCTGTAGCTCACAAAAACAGGGGGAAATGTTTGGGAAGTCCTCGAGTTACAAATGTAATGGAGCTTGCCTATTCCATTCGTAATTTGAGGATTCGTGGGAGTGAATCTCGTACCCTGAACAAGATCACTCCCTGCTTTCGCCCACATATTCAATAACAGAAAGTGCAGCTCGTTAAGTTCACATGAGGTATCTCAGGGTGGGGAAGGCCATGGGGGAGCCTAGTGATGGAACAGGTCATCTGCTTAAGAGCACCCGAGGTCTCCCCCGACCCACAGATACCTCATTCTCCTTCTCCTGGGGTCCCCACAATTGCATCCTGCCATCCCGGGTGACTTACCTTATGAAGATCTGTCTCCTCTCCACCCCTTTTCTTTGTCTGCTTCCTCCTTTCTTGCTTGATGACGACTCCAGCAACAAAAAAGGAGGCTGCGCGCAGCCCTCCCGGCAGAAAAGCAGAAAAGAGGCCCAGAAGGAAGCGGGTGGGCCTTTGGGTCTCCTTTTTCATCGCTGGAGGCCTCGTCAAGTGGATCTCTGGTGAGAAAGGAGGCCTGGAAGGATGCGTGTGGGCCTCCGGGCCTCCTTTCTCATTGGCAAACACTTGAGGATTGTAAGCTTCATCAGTTTTTTTCAAAATGCCCTTGCTGGTAGGAACAGAGCTTCGGAGGGAGGCGTCAGCCCCTTCCAAGCTCTGCTGGTGCTAACAAAGGATTTTGCAAAGGACTGCCAAAGCCTACAGGAATGCAATATCTCTACAGGCTTCAACAGGAAATGGCAAATGGAGGGAAGGCCTGAAGGACCAAAGCTTTCCCTCTATTTGCAAACGTCCATGCCTCAATTCGCAGAGAATAGAGTCCTAAAATGCAAGATCACACAATATCAGTAGCACGAGATCTCACACTACCGATCTCACATGATCTCACAGTTTGTAAACACTATGGGGTGCTTATCACATAACTTTGAACATTCACTAAGGGAATGCTCGTAACCCGGGCATTACCTGTATCAGGTTCATCAGAAGGGCTTAAAACTAAAATTGAGGAGGGAGGGTGACCAATCTTTAAAAACTCTAGAACACAAAACCAATCATAAACCCAAAGAAAACAAATCAAACAATGTGGTAGATAGTGATGAGAAAAAAGAAAATCTCAAACACCAAGTAGAAGATGCAGGAAACATGAACAGGCATATGTCTCAGATGCTTTTATACAAAGTTTGGGGAACAAGCAGGGTGAACTAGAAGCAATAGTACACAAGGGTGGTATGATGTAGTTGCCATTACAGAAACTTGGTGCAGTGAAACTCATGACTGGAATATACTGATGGATGGATACAAATTGTTCAAAAGAAACAAACACGAGGAGGTGGAGTTGCACTTTATGTAAGCGATCACTACATATCTACAGAAATGTGCATGATCAAAGATAAAAAAACCTTGAGAATGTATATCGGTGAATATAAACCATATGAATATGAATATGAATATGAACCAGCTGCTGTGGCCTAGAGGTGGAGCTCTTGCCTTACAATCAGGATGTTGTGAGTTCTATCCTAGGTAGAGGCAGATGTGGGGTCTCCTGCTTGGGCAGGGGGTTGGACTAGATGACCTGCAAGGTCCCTTCCAACTCTGTTAATATGTTAAACATGTTAAAAGGGAAAAAAAGTGACATTGCCATAGGTGTATACTACCGGCCACCCAAGCAATCAGAAGAAATAGATGAACTTTTTGCCAGCCAGTTAATAAATATATGTAGGAAGTATACCACAGTAGTAATGGGAGACTGTAACTATCCTGATATCAACTGGGAGACAAACTCTGCAGCAAGGGATCTATGATTACTCGATGTTGCTAGCTCGGCATGGCCAGCTGGGGGCAGCCTTCTCACCACCTCCAAGTCCCCTCTGTCAACTCAGAGCTGCCATTTCTTCACAGGATATCTCAACACAGGAAATTCGCTGCAGGGATAATTCATGCAGGTGCTGGATGGAGAGCCATGTAAGCAAGTGGGCGAGTGGGCTGTCAGAGGGGAGAGGTATTGGGTGGGGTGCTGAATGGAGAACTGGGTGGAAGGGTGAGGGAGCAGGCTGTCAGAGGGTGGTGTCAGTAGGTTGACTCCACCCCAAATGCTGCAGTGGGGGATGCGGTAGAGGACGGGAAGGCAGCGGTAGGCAGAGGCTTCCTATTTTGACCTCTCTCCGTTGCCTCTGAGCCTTGGCTTCAACCCAAACGGGCAGTTTGGATGTGGTGGGATATGGGCGGCACTAAGGCGTCTTTCACTCTGCAAGATTTTTTTAAGGTCTGCAGCTCTGTCAGATTTATTGCCCATGCTGTGGCTTTGCAAGTTTTTTTGAAAGCGCCGCAGCTCTGCAAGTTGTTTTTTTACAACACTGTCACCCATCTACAAGGCAAAAAAAACTCACAATGTGGTAACAGTACTTTAAAAAAAATCGTGCAGAGCCATAGCATAGAAAAAAAATGACAGAGTCATAGTGCTTTAAAAATAGCACTATGAGGAATAAGAAGCAAAATTCAAGGGAGAAGGCGTGGCCAGCTCCACGGCGCTACAGAGCCTTCCCCGCGTCCTGTAGGAAAGCCCTGAACCTGCATCGCCCGGGGGCCTGGTCCGGTCAGGACCGGGTCAGAGCCACCCAGGAGGGATGGTGAAGAAGAGGAGCATCTGCTGGCAGACTGGGTGGGGTGGCAAACCCCCCAGGGAGCCAGCTTAGTCTCCTCGACTGGCGGCGTATGGAAGACGACCTTCCAAAGCGTCGTCTTTAGCCGCAGTGGTCACATCTGAAAGGATTGAATTGGTGAGTTGGAGTCACTGGGAAAGAAAATTAAAAGCGATGTGCTGGTGAGTGTGAAGAAGACAGTAGAAGCTGGTGAGTGATATTGCCGAAGAAAGCTTTAAGAAATTTTACTTGGCCATAATAAAGGGGAACAAAAGGACTGGAAGTGAAGGAGCAGCTGTTTGGCATATGGAGAATATAGAGTGAATTTTTTTTTCCTAAATGGAAAAAGAAGAGCTGAAGAGCTGAAGTGGTGCAGTGGTTAAATGCAGCCATTGCAGGCTGACTGCTAGTTCAACAGTTCAGCTGTTCAAATCTCACTAGGCTCAAGGTTGACTCAGCCTTCCATCCTTCCGAGGTCGGTAAAATGAGGACCCAGATTGTTGGGGGCAATATGCTGAACTCTGTAAACCGCTTAGAGAGGGCTGTAAAGCACTATGAAGCGGTATATAAGAAAAGTGCTATTGCTATATTGCTATTGCTAATTATAACTAGAGCCCAATTGATTGAGGATTTGGAGTTTTACTTTTAAAGATCTGGAATTTAAAGGAAAGCAATTTGGTCGGTGGAATTGATTTAAAAACGGAAGAATTGGATTATAATAATAAAAGACAGAGTTGGGAGATTGAAACAGAGCCATCTGCTGGTTGGAGGAGCTATTGTAAGCGTGGGATATTACCAGAAATATTACCAGGAATGTTTTGACAGCTGTTGTTTTTGAACAGAGCAACTTGTTACTGTAGAAAAGAAAGATATTTGGACTGAGCTGGATAAGAACTAAATTGGATTGAATTTTAACAACAAAGGAACTGCAAGAAAGATTTGGGCTTGTAACAACTAAATGGAAATTAAAAGGATCTAATTGGTGAGATTTTACTAGAAGATAATTAAAAAGGCTGTGAAATATATTATTATTAGCAGCTGGAAGGACTATTAAAATTTGGTGATTTGTGATCTTGCTGATAAAGAAATAAACGATTGTTAAAAACTCTTGGAACTTTTTGAAAAAAATTTGCTTTGTGGCACAGGAAGATCCCAACTAATAGTTGGAGCTCATTTATAAGATTTTAGATTTGAGAAACATAATTCTGAAAATATGGGGGATATTAATTACAAAGAAATGACTGAATTGTTGAAAGGTTTGTTTAAAGATTTAAGAAGACGCTTTGGATTGGACGCAATGGAGAAAGGGGAAAGCATGGAAAAGGAAAAGGAAAGAATAACAGATGAAGGCAAGAAGATTAATGGAAATATCATAAACGATGATGAAAAGGAAAAGAACACTGAAAATGTAATATTGATTAATGATTATGTTGAGATTTATAACGATTCCACTGGGATTAACAGTGAAAATAGAGATAAAGATAATAAAAATGATGATGTTCAGATTGAGGAAGAAGATTTTAAGATACAAAAAATTAAATAAACGAATGGGGAAAACTAGATACATACAGATAGTAGATTTAAGAGGAAAAAAAGAGCGTGGGAAATGAGACCTGATTGGTATAAAGGTAAACGAAAGAAAGGGAAGAAGTTAAGGAAATGGGGATGGAGGAAATACATATATAAAATGGAAGTAATTGGGAAATTAAAAGGGAATGGATGAAGACTTTGAAATATTATAAATGATGTTTTTTTACTATTTACCTTTTTTTCCTTTTCCTTTTTTCTTTTTTATTACTATATTAGATTTAATTGTGATAAGTATGTTAATTGATTAAATATTTTGATATATATAATTAATATAACTATCTGGTTAGAAGTTTAAAGACCTTTTTTCCCTCCTTTTGTTCTTTTTATAAAGGACTGTGGAATTGCTTGGAATAATGTGGATAAAATAATGACAATATGAGAAAAATTGAATAAATATGATTATTAGAACTTAAGGGAAATTACCTAAATGTTAAAAATGAACAGGGTATACTATGAGCGTTTATTACTTTAAAAATTTATTAAGCAGAGATTTGGTAAGTTAATTGATTTGGATCTTTTCCTTTCCTTTTTATATTTTCTCTTTTTACAATTTTTGTCTTTTCCTTTCTATTTTTTTTTATATATTATGGTATATTATGATTGTGTACTATTTTTATATATGAGAGTGGTTTAAATGTAAAATTATGGAGTGGATACAATTAAAGAATTTTGATGATTAATATGAGAAATTAAAAGTATAATTGGGCATTTAGTTTTTTGATAGAAGAAAGGATAAAAAACAGAAACGATGAATAAAGAGACTAAAGAATTAGAAGAAGCAATATGGCATAAAATTAAGAAGTAGGAGACAGTAAATATCTTGAGAAGTTAAGTGAAAAGCGGTCAATTTGGAAGGAAATTTGAAATTAACTGGTGAACATCCCAGATGACAAAATTAGAAAATTGTTTTTTTCTTTTTTCTTTTTTTTTGGGAGGTAAGATGGAAATAGCAGCATGTACCTAGAAGAAAGTACTACATAAAAAGAATAATAATATAATTATAATTGTTAAATTTTTTTAAAGAGATATGATTAGTTTAAAATTGAGATTAACATCAGTCTGTCAAACATAAAATGAATTAGTATAAAAAGCACTCAAGGAAAGGTAAAGAAAGTGAAAGAGGAAGTAGAAGGGGAGGAAGAGAAGGTGTAGAGAAGGTAGAGGAAGAGGGAAGGAGTTAGAAAGTAGGAGGAGAAGTTGGAGATAGAGAGAGGGGAGTGTAATGGAATAAAGTAGAACAGACTGATGACTGAGGAGGCAAGTGTTGAATAAGACACTGATCTTTGAATGATTGATTATATTGAAAAAATATGTATTTTTATTGTAATATCTTAAGGTATACAGTATGTGTATTAAATTGTATATGAAGTGATGGAGGAAATAAAAAAAATTGTCAAAAAACAAAGATGCAGAGGTGTATCACTAAAAAAAACCTGGCAAAGCCGCAGCATAGAAAGAAACTGGAAGGACCATGGCACTTTAAAAACTTGCAGAGTGGCAGAAGCCCACTGCCCGCACACCACCACAGCCAAGCTGCCCATTCGGTCCAGAGCCAATTTGCAGAGGCAACAGCGGTGGTAAGAGGGTCAAAATGAGAAGTACCCCACTCAGTGCTGCTGCTATGCTTCCCTCTGAAAACCTGTTCACTTGCTTTCCAACTGGAGCAGCCCAAGATGCAGAGGCACTGGCGAGGAGTGTCAAAATAGGAAGCCCCCCTGCCACTTTCTCCCCACCTGCATCCCTTTCTCTGCTGCAGCTGAACTTCCAGTTCAGTGTTCAGGGCAAAGCCAACCTGCCACTGCCACCCTCTGACAGCCCGTTTGCTCACCCTCATGCCTGCTCTCCATCCAGTGCCCACCCATTGTTGCTCCCCTCTGACAGCCCGCTTGCTCACTCACTTGCTAACTCACCCAGCTGTCCATCCAGCGCCTGCAGCAAGTAATCCCGAAAGTGAATTTCCAGTGTTGAGATGTCCTGTGAAGAAATAGTACCAAGTTAGCAGAGGAGACTTGGTAGTGGCAAGAAAGCCACCAGCAGCAGGCCACACCAAGCTAGTGGCATGGAGTTGTCCCATTCCAGGGCAGCAAGGGAGAGATCAAACAGATCTCTAACCAACCTATCCAACAATTTTGTTATCCTAAGAGGATGGGAGGGCAGAGGAGGGAACTAGAGAAAAAGCTATACCAGACCTAGTTCTTACTAATAGAGAAGTGATAGAGGGAGTTGAAGTTGCTGAAACTTTGGGTGAGAGTGACCACATGATAATATAATTCAATACAATGTAAACACAAGTAATAGAACATAATCCAACCAATGTCTTAATCTTTAAAAGAGCTGATTTTAACAAACTCAGAGACAGCACAGGAAAGATTCCATGGATAAAAATCCTACAGGGAAAACAACTCAAGAAGCACAGGAAACTCTGAAAAATACGATCATAAAAGCCCACCCTAGTACAATACCACTGAAAAAGAAAAAGAAATCCAAGAAGAAACCAGCATGGTTGTACAAAGATCTCTTTGATAAACTGAAAGACAAAAAGGACAAGTACAAAATATGAAAGAAACAAAACTAAAAAAAAATTAAAAAGTGTCTTTCAACATATAAATAACAAGGAAAAAGTCAAGGAAACAGTTGGTCCACTACAGAGAGAAAATGGCAAGGAAGTAACAGGCAGTAGAAAGAAAGCAGAGCTACTTAACTTATTCTTTGAATCAGTCTTCATGCAAAAAGAAACTATAGCCTAATCTACCCAAAACATAACTGTAAAAGACAGCCTAGAAATAAAAATTAAAATAAGCAAGAAAATGGTAAGAGAACACCTGTCTGATCTTGACAATTGTAAATCACCAGGACCTGACAGATTAGATGCTGACTCTGTAGACCACTTAAGAAGGGCTATAAATCACTGTGAAGTGGTATATAAGTCTAAGTGATATTGCTATTGCTAGACATTCATAGAAGTTATAAACCCATGCATTTACTATTTTTTAAAAAAACACTCTATGACTTACCCATTTTTATAATGTGTATTTCACTAATTCTAGTCTATCTTTTGTTGCAGATGTTGATGCTCATCAACTTCCAGATTTATCAGGTAAGGCTGGAATCATTCAAAGTGTCATTGGTCTCCCATGGATGAAATCTTTCTTGTTCAGCTTTTGGTAATGCCAACACTTCTTTATAACTTCTTGGCTCATACCACACATTACATACTTTTACCTTGCTGGCAGAATACCTGTCAGGTGGAATCCCTTTGTTACATCACTCTGACCTACGTGGCATTGACTGCTCCTGTGTTTCAAGCCTTTCTGGCTTCATATCTTGTTCAGCCTCTCCTCCCTGAACATTGACATCTTCAATAAGCAGTTTTCCATCTTTAGATGAGTTATTGTCATTAAATAGATCACCGCCACTAAGTGAACATACCCAGAATTTGCATTAATTCTGTCCCAATTTTGTTCTGCAAAACTAGCAGACCTTGAAATTACAATTATTTTACTTCCATCGCTTAAAGCGATATCCTTTTGACCTTGGCTCATAGCCCACACACCTGAGCTTTTTAGCCTTTTGATGTCCCTTTCGTCTGATTGCCTTCGGAATATGTACCCATGCAGTACTTCCAAATATTCTTAAATGTGCCAGAGATGGCTTTCTCCCATATAGAATTGCATATGGAGTATTATTAATGGAGGAACTCCATATAGAATTGCATATGGAGTATTATTAATGGAGGAACTCCACAGCCTATTAACTAAATAATTGGCAGTCAATATGGCTTCACCCCAATATGTCCTGCTCAAACCAGAATCCTCCAGTAATGAATCTTTTATTGTTTGCAAAACACCATTCCTTCTTTCAGCCATGCCGTTCTCTGCTGCTGTGTAAGGATTTGTACATCTGTGTTTTATTCCCAACTGTCCCAACCATTGTTGAAATTTTGTTGACATAAATTCAGTACCTCCTGTCAGTTTGCAACCGACACACCTGTTGTTTGTACCTTCTCTCTACAAAGCTTACCCATTTTTTAAATTGCTGTAGCACCTCTGTTTTACTCTTAAGCAAGTAGCAAAACCCAAACCTGCTGTAATCATCGACAATGACCAACGCATACTTTGCTCCTCCCAAACTGCTTGCATAGGTCCCACCAGATCTACATGAACCAGCTCTAGAGCTCTCTTTGTTTGTCTTCTGCTATATTTGCTGACAGGGAATGCCTTGGACTTCGATGCTTTGCATACTGCACAGTCCAAATATGCCTTGCAGCCCTTCAAATTTAGCCCTTCTGCAAACTCTTGCATTTGCTGCAAAACCTTAAAGCAGTGGTTCCCAAAGTGGGTGGTACCGCCCTCCAGGGGGCAGTGGGAAGCCTTAGGGGGGCAGTGAGAGGCAAGGGGGGCAACGGGAGCGGTAGGTGGTTCGCCATGCTTTTGCACTTGAAGCTCCCTCGCGTTCCTCGCTCTTGTGTGCAAGGCAGCCCATTCTGAAAGAAAACGCGAGATGTTTTCTTTCAGAATGGGCTGCCCGGCACAAAAGAGCGTGGAATGCAACAGAGTTACAAGTGCTAGGTATGATGCCCATCTCACGGCCTGCCCAGCCCCCCGCCAGGCTCCACTCCACTCCGCCCCGCACGACTGGTCACCCCAAACTGCGTCCTACCTAGCACTTGAAGCTCCCTCGCGTTCCTCGTTCTTATGGGCAGGGCAGCCCATTCTGAAAGAAAACGTGAGACATTTTCTTTCAGAATGGGCTGCCCTGCACACAAGAGCGTGGAATGCGATGGAGTTACAAGTGCTAGGTATGATGCCCATCTTGCGGCCCGCCCAGCCCCTGCCCAGGCTCTGCTCCACTCCGCTCCGCCCTGCCCCGCACAACTGGTCACCCCAAACTGCGTCCCACTATGCGTCCTACCTAGCACTTGAAGCTCCCTCGCGTTCCTTATTCTTGTGTGCAGGGCAGCCCATTCTGAAAGAAAATGCGAGACGTTTTCTTTCAGAATGGGCTGCCCTGGACCCAAGAGCGTGGAATGCGACAGAGTTACAAGTGCTAGGTACTGAGCATGGCACAGCGACGAGGGAAGCCGACCTCTCCCGAAGCTGCTCGGGCGAGCACTCGCAGACCTGCAAGAAGGCCCTGCTGCGGAACCTGCGTGTGCGCGGACTTTCCTGCCCGGTGTCCCTGTCACCTAGCAATCCGGTGCGTGCAATTCGGCGGGCTCCCCTCCATAATGGAGCACCCATGGATCTCGGCACAGCTGCCCCCTGACATCGACCCCACCAAGGCGCCTGTGGCCTTCGGCCGCCGAGGCCTCCCCAAGCTCAATGAAGAGTTGCAGCACCCCGAGCTGCTGACACGGCAGCCGGCCTTGATGGCTCTCTGCGACCTGGTGCATGACTTGGAGAACGCTTACCAAGCCATTGGCCTGGGTGAGCGGCGGCGGCCTGGCCACGGCTGGCGGGAGGAAAGGGAAGGGAGGGAAGAAGGAAAGAAAAAGGAAAGAAAGAGAGAGGGAGGAAGGAAGGAAGGAAGACAAAAAGAAAAAGAAAGAAAGAAAGAAAGAAAGAAAGAAAGAAAGAAAGAAAGAAAGAAAGAAAGAAAGAAAGAAAGAAAGAAAGAAAGAACGATGGTAGAAAGGAAGGAAGACAGACAGAAAAAGAAAGGAGGGAGGGAGGAAAGAAAGAAAGAAAGAAAGAGGGAGGGAGGGAGGAAGACAGAAAGAAAGAAAGATGGTAGGAACGAAGGAAGACAGACAGAAAAAGAAAGGAGGGAGGGAAGGGAAGGGAGGGAAGAAGGAAAGAAAAAGGAAAGAAAGAGAAAGAAAAAGAAAGAAAGAAGGAAGGAAGGAAGGAAGGAAGGAAGATGGTAGGAAAAAGATGGTAGGAAGGAAGGAAGGAAGACAGACAGACAGAAAAAGAAACGAAGGAGGGAAGAAGGAAAGAAAGAAAAAGAAAGAAAAAAGATAGTAGAAAGGAAGAAAGACAGACAGACAGAAAGAAGGAAGAGATGGTAGGAAGGAAGGAAGACAGACAGAAAGAAAGGAAAGAAAGAAAAAGAAAGATGGTAGGAAGACAGAAAGAAAAAGCAAGAAAGAATGGGGAAGGTAGAGAAGAAAGAAAGAAAGAACGAAAGAAAGAAAGACTTATGACCACAATTGAGCCTAACATTTTGGTTGCTAAGCAAGAGCGTTGTTAAGTGAGTTTCACCACACTTTATAAGTTGGCCACGCCCACCCAGTCACCTGACCACTAAGCCACACCCACCTGAGGGGGTGGGGTGGGGGCAGTGAGGATGAGTTTGTAGCACCAAGGGGGCGGTGGACTGAAAAAGTTTGGGAACCACTGCCTTAAAGCTAGCATGGCCAAGTCTTCTGTGCAGGAGATGAATGCACGAATCATGCTCTGCAACATTCTTAAATATCTGGGAACGTCGAACCTTTTGTCCCTGTAATACATAAAGATTTATCCTCCTTTATCCCTTGTGCACATATATTCCCATTCCTTTTGATGAGACACTTCCCATTTACAAAAGTAGTCTCAAAACCTTGCTTGTCTAAATTAGACACACTTAACAAATTATGTTCCATCTCAGGTACACATAACACATCGGTAAACCTTGATACCAAATATGGAATTTTCACACTGCCTCTTCCAATGACTTTTGCCTTCTGGCCATTTGCCAAAGCTACAGCTTCTTGAGCTACTGGAACAAACATGTAAATAATTCAGAGCCATTAACAATTGTTTGACTTGCCCCACTGTCTATTAGCCACTTGTCTCTGTTATTGCTATAGCAAACTTTTGCAACACCAAAATGTTCCTTTTGCTAATCAGTTTTCTTTGCTTGCACATTTGTCCTTCATTGCAAATTGTTCCTCTGCAAACAGTTCCTTTTCAGATGTGTGCTTGCACTGCAAATGTAGCGATGTCTCTCTTGCTGAGCTCTCTGCTTGCACAATCTTTCCTGTGTTGTTACTTGGTCCCATCTGCTGCTTGTTCCTTCTTCGGAGACTTGCAGTCTGGACCCCCTCCTCAGGAATTTCACCTCCTCGTGGCTGCTCCTAAAATGGCACTTTTCTTCCTCATTAAGCAAGCATGCCTTTAAAGCCTCAAAATTTAAGTCCTGCTCTTCCTTACACTCAAATATCGCAGAAACTGTGTCCCAGGTTTTATCTAAACTGTTCAACACCAATAAAACCTTCTGGGATTTAGGGAATTTAATCCCATGTTGTTCTAAGTCCAAAAATAAACTTTGCATTTTATTTAAATACTGTTTTACAGATTCACCTGGTTTCAAACAGACCCTGTAAAGTTTTCTCGACAATTGCATGATATTACATGCAGAAACATTCACGTGCACAGCTCTCAATTTCAACCAAATCTCCTTTGCAGTCTTTAAGTTGGCAACATTTAGAAATTGTTCATCATCTAAATTCAAGATGAGATAAGCCATTGCTTGATCATGGCTTTTCTGATCAGCAGCTGCAAACACTTGTGGTGGATTTTCTATGATATACCACATCTCTTTAGCTTTCAGCAAACATTCCATTTTCGCAGCCCAAACAATGTAATTCTTCTGGCCCAAACGAGGCACAGAGCTTTCCTTAAATTCCATTGCAGCCATTCTGCTAATTCTGCCCTGTTTTTATACTTTCTAAACACAGGCAATTTCTTCCAGCTTTAAATTACTATGCAGTCCTTAGTGTGCTCTCGGCCCACTATTAATTCTCTGTTGCAGAATAAATCAGAAGCTCACACAGTTGATTGCCTTTAGCTGAATTAAATAAATTCTTTATAATCATATCAAAATATTTAAGAGCCGAGGTGGCGCAGCAGTTAGAGGCAGTACTGCAGGTCACTTTAGCTGACTGTGATCCGCAGGTCAGCGGTTCAAATCTCACCGGCTCAAGGTTGACTCAGCCTTCCATCCTTCCGAGGTAGGTAAAATGAGGACCCAGATTGTTGGGGGCAATATAAATATAAATTTCTTACTGGTGTAAACCGCTTAGAGCAGTGATGGCGAACCTATGGCACGGGTGCCACAGGTGGCACGCGGAGCCATATCTGCCGGCACGCGAGCTGTTGCCCTAGCTCAGCTCCAGTGCGCATGTGCGTGCCTGCCAGCTGATTTTTGGCTCGCACGGAGGCTCTGGGAGGGTGATTTTGGCCTCTGGAGGGCCTCCAGGGTGGCGGGGGTAGAGCATTTTTGCCCTCCCCAAGCTCCAAGAAAGCCTCTGGAGCCTGGGGAGGGTGAAAAACGGGCCTACCGGGCCCACTGGAAGTCGGGAAATGGGGGAGTGGGATGGGTCACGCACGCATGCACAGGGGGGTGGGGCAAGTGAGGGGCTTTGAATTATGGGTGTGGGCACGCACACGCATGTGATAGCGCGCACGTGCACTATTTTGGCACTCGAGGAAAAATAGGTTCGCCATCACTGGCTTAGAGAGTGCTTGCACTGTGAGGCGGTATATAAATCTCACAAAATAAATAAATAAATAAATATTTACAGTACCATACATTCTTCTTTACAGCAAGTAGAAAGCATACTTCTTCCAGACATCATAGCACAATGAAGACTTTACACCGAGAGATACAGAAACAGACCGAGACTGGAGAACACGTCCAGCTCCTAGCTTAATTCTTTATACATGCTCAGTAGCACTTTACTCACATTGGCTGACTGAGTTACCACATGACTCTTTCAGATCATGAATATTCCAACAAAATTCCTAAGGTTCAACCCTTTTTAAAAAATCACCCTGGATTTTGTAAGCATTCCTAGCTTCAGTGAGGGCCTTTTGTACAACAGGCCAGGTGTTTTATACTTGAATAATCCACTCTTTTAATGATGGAATTACAGGATCTTTCACTGGTAATTCAGGCATAGGTTTGAATTCTCGTCCTGTAGCTATTTGTAACTAAGTGAAACTGGTGCTACGGTGCACTGTATTGTTGTAAGCAACTTCAGCAAACAGCAAGAGGTCAGTCCAATTGTCTTGTTGATAATTGATAAAGCATCTCAGGTATTGTTCCAGAACCAAATTGGATCCTTTGATTCCACCATTAGTTTGAGGATGGTGACTAGAACCTAGTCCTTGTTCAGTACCTAGTAAGCCCAAAAAAGCTCTCCAAAATTTGGAAGTGAATTGGACCCCTCCTGTTGGAGATTATTCACTGTGTAGTACCATGTAATCAATAGATGTGTGTAGAAACATCTTTGCCAGTCCTTTAGCTGTGGGGATCTTTTGGCAGGGGATAAAGTGGAGCTACTTAGAGAAAAAGTCCATTATGAGGCCCATCCACAGGAAGTTTTCCTTTTCCCTGTGCTCTCATGGTTACTTGGGCAGCCAGCTGGTCCGATGGGAGCATAGGTTCGACTACTTCCACCTTAGAGCTATTATACTGAGGCATTCTTGACAAAGGGTCAGGAAGGAAATTCTTTCCTTCTGGCAAATAGCATAAGGTAAAATTGAATCGCTGAAAGAACTGGGCCCATTGTAGCTGTTTAGGGGAGAGTTTCCAAGGGGTCTTTAAGGTTTCAAGGTTTTTGTGATCAGTCCATACCTGGAAAGGAATTTTACTCCCCTCCAAAAAATGCCTCCAAGAAAGAAGTACCCACAGAACTGTATAGGCTTCCTTCTCCCATATGGCCCAGTGCTGTTCAGTTTCAGCCAGCTTTTTGGATGTGCAGGTACAGGGTTGTAACTGTCCCTACTCATTTTCTTGCATCAGCATGGCTCCTACCGCTACATCACTGGTGTCTGCCTGGATGATAAATGGCTTGTCAGGATCTGGGTGCTTCAGCACTGGTTTAGCAGAGAAAAGCTGTTTGAGTTTTTCAAATGCCGCCTGGCACTCTGTAGTCTATTTCAGTGGTTTGCTAGGTTTGTTCCCCCTTCTTTTGTCTTCAGTAAGTTTATAATGGGGAGGGAAATTTGCACAAAAGAAGGAATGAATTGTCTATTAAAAATTGGTGAATCCTAGGAAGGTCTGTGGTTGCTTCAAGGTATGGGGTGGTACCCATTCCAGCACCACCTGCACTTTCTCTGGATCCATTTTGATTTTTTCATGGGAAATTTGATAGCGTAAATAGTTAATCTTATCCTGATGAAACTCACATTTGGATAGCTTGGCATACAACTTAGCAGCAGAAAGTTTCTGGAGGACAGCTCTGACTAGTTTCCCATGCTCAGCTTTCATTTCTGTGTAAATTAAAATGTAATCTAGATAAACCAACACCCCTTTATACAGGTGCTCATGTAGGACTTCATTTATCAGCTGCATGAATACTGCAGGCACCCCTTGTAGTCCAAAGGGGAGCACCCTAAACTGGAAACAGCCCAACAGGCAGTTGAAAGCGATTTTCCACTCATCTCCTTCTCTGATTCTAATGCGGTAGTAAGTGTTCTGGCTTTTCCCCAAACATGAAGCAGACTCCTCGCCCTGATAAAACCTCTTTTATTTAATGTACAGTGAATTTCTCTCCAGCAAAGTCTTTCCTCTCCCATAGTCTTTCTTGATAGTTCCCAATTACCGACCTTTACCAGGCTTAGAGAGTGGCCAGGCCGATATCTTTCAGATGCTGCAATACTTGGCAAGAATGAACTAATTAAGTGAATTAATTGTCTTCTGCAAACTCCCCTCCCTGTTCACTCCTCTTTATTCCCTATGGGAGGGGCCATTCATCGTCCACCTGTGGCCTTACTCCCAAGTCGACCTTTGTTTCTCAGCTGTTCCCTTCAGTCTGGCAACTCTGCGCATGTGCACACTGGGAACAGGCTCCAGCTGTTCTTCTGTCTCATAGATGTCTGACTCCAAAGGCAGCTGAAACCTGTCAGACTGTCCTGGCCCCATCTCTGCCTCCCACATAGAGCACTCGTCCAAGCCTTTCCCAGACTCCAGGACTGGCCCATGTTCCTCCCCAACCTCCTCACTGTCCGAATCTGCTGCCAGCTCCATTGGCCACTGGTGGGCCACAACAGTAAGCCTCCCGCAAGTCCAACTTTGTAAAAAATTTCCCCTTCGCCAAATGGATCAACATATCCTTCATGAGGGATATTTTCCACACAGACCATGTTCAGCCCTCTGTAATCAACACAGAGGCACAAAGATCAGTTCTTTTTCCCCCTAAATAAGACTGGGGCATCCACTCTGGGTCTGCTGGTTGGATAAAACCCTGAGCTAGGTTTTTGTCAATGAATGCACGGAGCTCATCTAATTCCCTGGGAGTCATTGATTAGAGCTTTGGTTTCAGCAACTTATCCCCTGGAAGAATTTTGATGGCACAGTCTGTAGGCTGATGAGAGGGAAGTTCGTCCAACCTCTTTTCACTAAACATCTCCCTCAGGTCCTGATACTCCCTTGGATGGCTGGGAAAAGTTTCCCTTGCACTGCAGCTCCCACCCCTCAGTGAAGAACTCTCTTAGTTTCACATTCTCGATTGTACTGGGGCTTGCTGCCTGGTGGGAATTTCAACAACCTCTTTAGTCCATGCATGGGTTCCACTGTTTCAACCAAGGCTAGTACCAGGACCAGAGGCCTCACCATCCCCGGGGAGACTGAATTTTAAGTCTCTGAGTGGGTGGGCACCCATCTGCAACCCTAAGTGTTCAGTGGCAAACATGGCAGGAATGCCCCCCACCACTAAACTGTCCAGATGGCAAAATGCAATCGGGGTTTTTAGCTTGCTTAGCTGAATCCCCATTTTCTCCACCAGAACTGGGTTTACTAAGCACTTGATGCACCCCAAGTCTAGAAGGGCTCTCAATGAGTCTTTCTGTATATTTCCTGGGAGGTGTAATTCTATGGGCATCGTTACGGGTGCAATGAGGCCACTTAACAAGGGGTCATCATCTGAATCACTGTCAGATACTCCCTGGTTTTCCTCCAGTGGAGTCAGAGTTCTCCCCTCTTGTTTGGGGGAGGGAGTGAATTCCATGACTTACGAAACTTTGAGGGCCATCTCCTTTGTGCAGGCCTGTGGTCTCACCACTTTACCTCCCAGTGCTGGTTCCCCTTTCTTGATAGGATGGCTTGCTCAGCACTCTGCTGCTTGATGACCTTCTTTTCTGTATTTGAAGCAGATGGAGGAGTGCTGCGGCTGGGCTTGGGGTTTGGTGGCCTCCCTCTTTCTCTCCAGGAGTAACCTCTTCCATGCCTTGCTGCTACGATAGTTGTTTTGGTTTCAGTCGATCTCCATCTCCTCAGCCAGCATACACCAGTTGTGGAGGCGAGCAGGGGCCGCCCTCACAGCACACATGATGTTAGAAAACCCAATAAACTCAGGAAACCAGATGTGCAATAAAAACCATTTATTTAAAAAGAGAACAAAAAGAATAAACAGAAAAAACCTTAGCTAAGGGCCCAAACTCCTCCCAGTGCCTTACAGCACTGGAGCCAATGGCCGAGGAGCAGGTAAAGCCATTCTTTGCGTTACAACTTTTATACTTCTCACAAAGCCCACCTTAGGTCCTCCCCCTTACATCATACATTTGGGTATCTCCCATTTTCTGGAAAGCCCCCAACTCATGCTGACGTCCCTAATGTTCCTTTCCCAGGTTTTTTAGGTGCTTCCCAGTAAACATATCCTGTCAACATATCCTGTTATGTTACTTTCCCACCTTCTCAGCATAATTCTAGGACAAACAACTCAGGTCAGTATAACCTTGCTGACATGAGGAAAATGAATACATGTGATTATATAATGCTTATCTTCATTTCAAATACATTTCAGATACATTCAAAATGGTTACACTTATGCCTGCCTTCCACATTTTATTACACAGAATAACCTTCATGTCTCACAATCCTGCCTTTCCCTTTTGATCGGTCTTATTCTTGTAACTGTTCCTGTATCTCCTGCAACATGATACGCACTTCCTGCTTATTTAGGGTCTTCTGCCCTAACTTCTTCCCTTTGTTATTCTTGCAACAGCACTTGCAACATTTGATACAGACAGGCATACATTTCACACAAATACACGATATAAGGCACATAACTATAATGAATATAATGCCTACGAATAGGTCTTTCACCCAAGCAAAACTTGGTATCCAAGAGGTTAACATACTCCATATTCCTTTAAATGCAGTGTTCTCAGTTTCATATTGCAGGTGGGTAGTAATGTTATGTAAGGCTTGTAATTTAGATTCGATAAACCGTGATTTATCTTCTCTATCAAAGCAACATAATCCTTGGAATTCCTCACAACCATGGCCCATCCGTAACAAGATATAATCAATTGCAACCCTATTTTGCAATAAAGACTTCCTTACCTCTCCCATCTCATCAGCCAACGCTGCTATGGCAGACGAAGTCTCATTAATGCTTTTCGCTAGGGCACAAGCAAGATGTCCTATCTGCTTATGATTATATTGCGTTGCAAACCAAGGAAATAAACCTAGAAGTCCAGCTTCTACTTTGGATAATACCACCACCTCATCGCTACATCCTGCATCAATTGGTACAGACCTCTGTCCCCTATAATTCCCTCCAGCAGTATATCCAGTCATGTTATACTGCATTGGAAATATAGGCCATTGTATGGATATAATATGTGAATCCTGTATCACCAGGTGAGGTTCACCCCCTTCCTTAGGTATCTCTGCATGTCCAGGTTCAGGGTCATGTGTCTCACCTGTAATGTCTTTCACACTATCCTTTGCAACTGTGGTCTTCTTTGCAGGTATACGATTTCTATGATACAATGTAGCATTCATCATTTCATAATAAAACTGAGTTTCTTGATTAATATTCTTAAAATGTGTTACTCCCATAAATGTAGTCAGGCGCCCAACAGTACATGGCCCTCCTATTGCATGTGCAGGAATATATGCAAAAGCGTATAAGCCACAAAACAAAAACCAACCTTTGGGTAAATATATCACCTGCCCTAATGCATCTACTTCTTCAGTTTCAGTGCAAGGGAACACACGTTCTGTAGGCACAGGTGTATATGTAACCCTTTCTAACTTCTTTTCTGGCTGCTTGTATATGATGCAATCATAAGCTGGCAAAATATTTTTCACTTCAATTATCAGTTTCTTCTGATTGGTCCATCTATTAGGCTTAATTGGATGACCAAACAAAGTAACCACTTTTGATAGGTTATAATTGTTAGGTTCAATAATGATCTTTGCTTCTTCAAATAAAAATTTTCCAGGAACTGGCACACCAACAAAACATGTAGACATGATATCCGAAACCGTTGTCTCCCCTTTCACACAAAAGGATGAACTATTCAAAGCCACTTTCATTAAGTCGAGAAAAATATTTCCCTCCTTCTTCATAGGCTCCTCTCTAACATGTCGTGTGTATCTTAGTGGTGTTTTTAAATATCCCACAGTACATCTTCCTTTCCATGTGAAAGGTAGAACTGGCATTGCTATATTGCCACATAAAAACATAAGCTTTGATGGGGCTTTTATTTCTCTATATGGCAACGTCAGTCCCTCCTCTATAATTCTGAATTTCTTATAGGAAGGTGTGTAATTGCCATATATTTCATAGCATTGGTTATATATAGCTTCCATTCTGTTGGATACATCCTTAGTTTGTACAACTACATCATATGTACGATTGCATTTTGGATATTTGCCCAGTGGTATGCCGTCGCTAAATGTAGATCTTATACATATTCCAGCCTCATATTCTGGTTCAATCAGTGTCAACGGTGTTTGTATCTGGGAAAATTGTTGTTCAAGCTCAGCATGGAAACAAAATTGTTGCCACAGAATAGGGTAACTTGGCACAACATCTAATGTTCCCATCCCTACCTGAAAAGTCATCCATATTCCCCAGAAAACAATAATCACCCTTACTGCCGAACCGCTCATGGTTTCTGTGAACTGGCCCCCCCTCTGTGTGTGTGCAATGTAGGTATATTTTTCTGTGCACTCAAACTTCAAGACAATCACTCCGGGGACTTACATCCACATACTTCCACAACATGTACCCATACCACTCAAATATATCCTGCCTTAATATGAATAAAATCACAAGATAAAAAGTTATTACTCCTATCCAAATAGGCAACTCTATTTCCCAGTCCCAAGTTGCCATTAATTAGTGTCACTTCTCCTAAAAGTCAATTTACGCTTGATCTGGTGCCTGAGCATTCACTGTCCATCCATGCGGTGCCGCCACCGGTCCCTTCACACGCGAATAATGGACCCAGCCTCTCTCTGCAGTCCGAACAGCCGACTCGGTTGTCAACAGCACTTGAAACGGTCCTTCCCACTGCGATTGAAGTTTATGTTCCTTTATAGCTTTGATCAGGACCCAGTCTCCGCTCTTAAAGTCATGTATTTGAAAGTCAAGTGGGGGAGTCTGCGCCAATAGTCCTTTAGTCCTTAAAAAAGAAAAACACTGGGACAGTCCTTGTACATATTTACGAAGGAACACATCTTTTAACTCAATTCTAGGCATTCCCACTCCCCCAGTGTAAGGTATTCCAAACATCATTTCATATGGAGAGATTCCAATGTCCTTCCTTGGACTTGTTCTTACACGCAATAATGCTAAAGGTATACATTTAGTCCATGGTAGCTGTAATTCTAACATCAACTTCTTTAAGGTATTTTTCAGGGTCTGATTCATTTTTTCTACTTTCCCACTTGAAGTAGGACAATATGCCAAATGAAATTGCCAATCAATTCCCAAATGAGTCATTATATCATTTACTACCTTGGCTGTAAAATGTGTACCTCTATCACTGTCAATGGTTTCCACCAACCCATATCTAGGGACAATCTGCTCCAGTATTACTTTTACTGTCATCTGAGCATTCGCCCTAGCACACGGGAAAGCTTCCACCCATCCAGTTAAATGATCCACTATTACTAGCAGATATTTTAAAGTTCCCACAGCTGGCATTTCTGTATAATCCACTTGGATTCGTTGAAAAGGCCATATCGCTAAGTCTCTTCCACCTCCCATTTGTTTTCTCATGATTTTCTTGTTAATTCTGATGCAATGTATACATTTCCTCAATATCTGCATTGCAATTACATACATTCCTCTGCATACATATTTTCTTTTCACAAAGTCAATCAATGCTTGGGTACCCCAATGGGTCCCTTCATGCACATGCTCAAGAATGTTTCTCATAATAGGTTTATTTACCACTTGTAATCCATTCCTTGTTATCCATTTCCCATCTATTTCTTCTACACCTTCTTCAATCATTTGACTTTCCTCCTCCCTTGTGAATTTGGGCGTCACCTCCCATTCAAGAGTAGGAATTAGTACCATTATCTCAGTTTCCTTCCCCATTCTTGCCGCTTCTTTTGCAGTTTCGTCCGCTAACCTATTTCCCAAGATTAACTTTGAAGAACCTTTCCTATGTGCTTCTACGTGCACCACAGCCAACCTCTTCGGCCTCTCGGCTGCTTTCAAGACAGATTTGATAAGCTCAATTTGTTTCAGTTCCTTTCCCTTGCTAGTTATCAAACCCCGTTCCATCCAAATCTTTCCAAAGGTATGCAAAATACCATAAGCATATTTAGAGTCTGTATAAATATTACCGACTTCATTTGTCAGTAATTTCAACGCTTGCAATAAAGCAAACACTTCGCATGTCTGCGCCGACCATTCCGTCGGTAATCTCCCAGCTTCCAATACTTCTCCACTATCTCCATCCACCACAGCATAACCATTCTTTCTTCTCCCATCCTCCACTCTGGAGGATCCATCAATGAACAAATTCATTCCTCCTTCTATTGGACTGTCTACCAAATCTTCACGCACTTTTGTTTGCAAATCTATTGCTTGCACACAATCATGTTCCACATTTTCCCATTCCTTCCTTTCTCCAGATAAGAATTCAGCTGGATTCAAATTCTTATCAGTGGAAAGAACTAAATTATCCTGTGCTAACAAAATCGCTTCATATTGCAGAAGCCTAGCATGTGTGAGCCACCTATATGCTTTCTGAGTCAAAATTGTTCTCACTTGGTGTGGACTGCTGACTACCAATGAGCCTCCAAACGTCAACTTTCTACTCTCCTCTACTAACAGAGCTGTGGCAGCTACGGCTTGTATACACAAAGGCCATCCCCTCACCACAGGATCCATTAGCTTAGACAAAAACGCCACTGGTTTCTTTCTACCAGCCCAAATCTGAGCCAACACTCCCTTGGCCACTCCATCTTCTACTGCCACAAACAAGTGGAAAGGCTTCTCTAAATCCGGTAAACTCAAGACAGGTGCCTGCATCATAGCTGTCTTTAATTCCTCAAACTTACTCCTATCTCCCTCTGTCCATGACACCTCCCAAGGTTCGTCCTCCAACAACTTCTCATATAAGAATCTCACCTTTTCAGTATATCCATCTATCCACAACCGGCAATATCCTACCAGTCCTAACAATTTCCTAACCTCCTTCTTATTTCTGGGCAAAGGTTGCATCACTATTCCTTCTATTCTTTCAGGATTTATCTTCTTACTGCCTTGGCTAATCAAGTGTCCCAAATATTTCACCTCTGTCTCTACATACTGTAGCTTTTTCCTTGACACTCTCAAGCCCTGACTTCCCAGAAAATTCAACAATTCATTTGTTCCTTGTTCTACCACCCCTTTCTTTTCTCCTGACAATAACAAATCGTCAACATATTGCAACAACTGCAACCCCTCCGGTGGATTAAACTGTTCCAACACCTGTTCCAATATCTGCCCAAACAGATTCGGACTTTCAGAAAAGCCTTGTGGCAACACGCACCACCTGTACTGCTGTGTTCTATGTGTTTTTGAATCAGTCCATTCAAAAGCGAAAATATCCCTCGATTCTTCTGCTAACGGACAAGTCCAAAAAGCATCCTTCAGATCTATTACACTAAAGTACTTATGACTATTAGGTATACGACCCAATAGCGTGTATGGATTTGGCACAATCGTATGACGACTGGCAATCAATTCATTGATTCGTCTCAAATCATGGCAAAGGCGCACAGAACCATCTGGTTTTCTCACAGGTAATATTGGTGTATTAAACTGTGACATTGCTGGTTCTATTAACCCATCTCTCAATAGAGTCTCTATCACCTTGCTCAAGTCTTCCCTGCTCTCCTCAGGAATCCTATATTGCTTCACCCTTACAGGTTCTGCACCCTCCTTAAGTACTACCTTAAGAGGAGGAATATCCAAAATCCCCCTATTCCCTATAGCCTCCCAAACCAAGGGATCAATCTTTCCCTCTTGGTCTTCTGTTAGGATATTTACATAATATGTTCCCCTGGCGAATTTCAGCTCACATCCTAACAAGGACAAAGCATCCCTTCCCAAAAGATTACTTCCTGCCTCTGGCACTAAGATGACATCCACCTGAATATCACATGTGCCATATCTCAAAGGCACATCCTTAATTAAAGGTACTTCAAAAGGCACCCCCTTTATACCTTTAATTCTTAAAACTTCATTTCCTTTTTCAATTCCTTTTGGTAACTGGCAAAGAGATGTTCTAGTAGCACCAGTGTCGATTAAAAACACATATTCTTCATTATCAGGTCCCACGAATAAATTTATCAAGGGCTCTTGGTGGGACCCCAAAATCAACAGCCCCTGACACCCCTATTCGTCCTCACTCATGAGGGTGAACAGGCGTTGTTCTCTCCCTTGAAATCTCCCTTTCTGTGGACAATTCCTAGCAAAATGCCCTTCTCTGCCACACGCAAAACACTTCTTGCTTTCTCCAACAGGTTTCCTCCATGGGACCAGCCCTCTTCCCTGACTAGGACGTTGTCCTTGCCGATTCATGGGCTTCCCAAACACCTTACCTCTACCAAATCCATCCTTGCCATCTCTTGCTTTCTCTGCCTTCATCACAGATGCCATCAACTGGGCTTTCTGCCTACTCTTAGCATCCTCTCTATTCACATACACTTTCTGCGCTGCTTTTAACAATTTAGCTATGTCTGCACTGGCCCAATCATCTATCTTCTGTATTTTCTTTTGAATGTCTGGCCAAGAATGAGTAACAAATTGCATTTTCATTAAAGATTCATATTCAGTTGTTTCAGGAGCAAGACCAGAATATTTATTTAAGCAGTCCTTTATCCTGTTCAAAAAGTCAGATGGGGTCTCATCTCTCAATTGCCCCACCTCAAAAGCTTTCTTCAAATTAGTCCCCTGAGGGACAGCTGTTTTAACACCTTCCAGAATTATTTTCTTCAAATCCTCCAGATTCTGCCTGCCAGCAACTTCATTGTTATCCCAAAGTGGGTCTACCAAGGGAAACTTAACATCGGCTGCAATAGGATTGACAACTCCCTCTTGAGTTTTCGTCCAATAAGCCATTGCTGCCTTCCTTATCTGAGCCCTTTCCTCTGCAGTAAACAAATAACTCAGGATGTGTTGCATTTCAGCAAAAGTATAAATGTTTGGTCCTAAAAACAAATTCAAACTCTCATAAAGCCCAATTGGATCGGATTGCAACCTAGGCATCAGATTTTTATAATTTCTTAAATCAGAAGACGTTAATGGCACATTCACAAAGGTTGTGACTGGTTCCCCCATAGCCGTCAGACCATTTGGCATTTCCCTCAAAGGAAACTGCGTCTGTGATCTTGTAACCCTATCTGAAGGAGACACAGGCTTCTTTATTTTTGGCTTAACATCCTGTCTCTCTCTCTGCCTGTCAGCCACAATTTCTGCATTATCTGTTTCCCCAGCCTGTGCCTGGAAGTAGGGCGGGGGTCGAGGACAAGAAACAAAACTCAAAGGATCCCATGTGTCCTCCTCTTTAGCATACATGACTGAAGAACCCCCCAGCGGGTTTTTCCAATCAACATAAAACCATGGATCGATATATCTTAATTGATTTGACAACTTTTTATTCACAAGCACCCCTCTCAGTGCCTGAATCCAATACCTGTCAGATTCACCAAACTTATTCCAACGATAATTCGGCTTCACCAACACAAATCTAGGCCATTTCCTAGTACATAAATCTATCATCTCCACCTTACTAAGTCCCTTTGTGTAAGGTTTTAACCATTCCTCATCCCATTGTGTTAACAACTCTCCCAGGGGAGATAAGAGAGGAATTGACGGAATCTCTTTCCGTTCACTAGCATTTCTACTGAACAGGGCCCCCATCACACCCGAAAAGTTATTTATACAGATCCCTTTGAACACTCTCAATCACCGTAACCACTCTCACTGCCGACGCACCCCCCACACAGGGTCAAACGTCACAACACAGACAGAGATTAATCAACCTCCCAGTGCCAGTCTACTCATCAATCACGCATCACCGCCTGCTTGTTCAAAAGATCAACACACCACACGCCTACGCTTTAAGGTCAGTACTCACCAAAGCCGCGTATGAGTGCCGGCGCTTGTACGCCCTTCGGGTCAGCTTTTATTGCCACTGGCTCCTGCGGTCCGGAATTGGAGCAATCTCCCCCTGGACAAGCGGAGGCCTCCCCAGGCTGCCTGAAAACGAGGCAGGTGCACCCCCGGGTCCAAGGACGTTCACCCGCCCAGATAGGGAGAGTCCGTTACTCCCGGCTGGCTTCGCCAATTGTTAGAAAACCCAATAAACTCAGGAAACCAGATGTGCAATAAAAACCATTTATTTAAAAAGAGAACAAAAAGAATAAACAGAAAAAACCTTAGCTAAGGGCCCAAACTCCTCCCAGTGCCTTACAGCACTGGAGCCAATGGCCGAGGAGCAGGTAAAGCCATTCTTTGCGTTACAACTTTTATACTTCTCACAAAGCCCACCTTAGGTCCTCCCCCTTACATCATACATTTGGGTATCTCCCATTTTCTGGAAAGCCCCCAACTCATGCTGACGTCCCTAATGTTCCTTTCCCAGGTTTTTTAGGTGCTTCCCAGTAAACATATCCTGTCAACATATCCTGTTATGTTACTTTCCCACCTTCTCAGCATAATTCTAGGACAAACAACTCAGGTCAGTATAACCTTGCTGACATGAGGAAAATGAATACATGTGATTATATAATGCTTATCTTCATTTCAAATACATTTCAGATACATTCAAAATGGTTACACTTATGCCTGCCTTCCACATTTTATTACACAGAATAACCTTCATATCTCACACATGATATGCAGATCATCGTTCAGCCCATCTCTGGAGCAACTCATGAGGATGTCCTCCGGCCAGTTCACATGACAGGCCAAGTCCTGAAATGCCTCTGTGTACTCCACTGCTGATCTGTACCCTTGCCTCACATTTCTGATGTGGTCTCTGGCTTTCCAGTCAGCTAGGGAGTCTTCAAATTGCTGTCTCAGGGCAGTCATGAATCAATTGAAGTTCCGCAGCTCAAGGCCATTGGCACTGTGTAGAGTTATCATCGACCTGGCTGCAACCCCTTCTAGTGCCAGAGTGATGACTCTGACCTTAGCTCCCTTGATAGGGATTTTGTTACCATATTCTTGCATGTAGGTGAGGATCTGTGCTAGGAAAAACCCCAATTGTTGAGGGTCTCCATCGAATTTCATGCCCGGGGGAGGACTACATCATCTCCCAGCCTTGGGACATTTCCTGCTCCTGCATCTCTCTGTGGGGTCCCCACTGTCTCTGCTACTCCTGCCATGGTGGCTGTCACTGCTGCTGGGGTGTCCAGGGCTGAGTTTTCCCCTTCTCCCTCCTCTGGCTGGTTGTGACATCCATCGCCCCCTGACATGCGAGCTAGGGCCTTTCATGCCTTCAAGTTTTGAAATGCATCCATCATGTATTGCATGGCTTGATTCATGAGGAAGTCAGCATGGTTGGGTTCATCCCCTTCCTCCTCCTCAATCTCATCCTCCAGCACTTCCAGCTCCTCTCTCCATCCCTGCTGGTGATTGCTTTGGGTAAAGGTCACTCCCTCTGTCCTTCTTTCCCAGTTGTCCTTCTTGCCAACACTTACTGGCCATCTAGTCTTGGTGGTCTCCTAGGCTGCAGCTTCCTCTGTCCATCCGACAGAGTTCACACCTGATTGAGACTTGGCAGAGGCTTTGCCCCAGCATTCGGTTTCTTCTTGATGACTGCTTTGTGTTGACATCATTTGCACAGTCTCCACGGTAGGGTAGGTGCTTCTCCGGGTTGACCACTTTGCAGACTCCACCTAATGTAAGCACCTGCCTCAGCTATCTTCTCAAGAAAGTAAGACTCTTAAACAGTTTTCATTTCAAAAGAAACTTTTACTGAGAAGTAGTGATTGCAGAGAAGTCAGGCAGAGTCTGAAATTTGTGCACAAAGCCTTAGGCTAACTTTTCTCTTCAACTCCCACCAGTAGTACCGTATATTCCGGTGTATAAGGCAACTGGGCGTATAAGACGACCCCCAACTTTTCCAATTAAAATATAGAGTTTGGGATATACTCTCCGTATAAGACTACCCCTCCTACCATCTTTCTTTTTCTTTCTGTCTTTCTTCATTCCTAACATCTTTCTTTCTTTCTTTTTCTTTCTTTCTTCTTTCTTTCTTCCTTTTTTCCCTCTCACTTTTTTCTCTTCCTTCCTTCCTCCCACTCTCACTTTTTTCTCTTCCTTCCTCCCACCCTCCCATCTAACATTCCTCTCCTTCCTTCCTCCCTTCCTCCCTTCCTTCCTCCATCCCTCCCTCCCTCCCTCCCTCTCTTTCTTTCTTTCTTTCTTTCTTTCTTTCTTTCTTTCTTTCTTTCTTTCTTTCTTTCTTTCTTTCTTTCTTTCTTTCTTTCTTTTCTTTCTTTCTTCCTTCCTTCCTTCCTTCCTTCCTTCCTTCCTTCCTTCCTTCCTCCCTCGCTCCTTCCTTCCTTCCTTCCTTCCTTCCTTCCTTCCTTCCTTCCTTCCTTCCTTCCTTCCTTCCTTTCTTTCGCCCTGCAGGAGGAAGAAGGAGCCCCTGTTGCCATCTCCCGCGGGGCTCCAGCCACCCGGCTGAGTCCTTGACCACGCCGCCACCAGGGTTAACGCGCATGGGAGGGAAGGAGAGAGCGCGCTGCCGCCGCCGCTATTGCTGCTCCGGCGTGTCCTTTGCTCAAGGCGCAGCATGTGCGAAGTCTCCCCGGTCGCTGTGGCTGCACCGGGGAGCCCGCGTCCTTGTCAGTGATGGAGACGCTGCGCGCGCGGGAGGTACCGCGGAGCAGAGGCGCCTGCGAGCGAGACGAGTGGCGGCATCGGCGGCAGGCTCCTGCCCGTGTCTCCCGCCCGCCTGCCCGCCTCTTGCCTTAGCATTTAAAAGAATGAGAGGCGGGCGGGCGGGAGACGCGGGCAGGAGCCTTGCTCGCCAGGCGCTTCTGCTCCGCGGCCCCTCCTACGCGCGCAGCATCTCCTCGTTGACAAGGACGCGGGCTCCCCGGTGCAGCCATAGCGACCGGGGAGACTTTGCACATGCTGTGCCTTCGTACCCGGCGTATAAGACGACCCCCGACTTTTGAGAAGATTTTCAAGGGGTAAAAAGTCGTCTTATACGCCAGAATATACGGTAGGTTCCTCCCGGTGCGCCCCAGTGCGGGCGCACCGGTAGTTGCCTGCTAGTGACGTCATCAGCCGGTCCCGATCCCTGGGCGCCGCCATTTTTTTCCCTGAATTTTTTTTGAATTTTTGGGGATTTTTAAATTTTTTCTTCTAATGAGCATGCACAGAAGCCGAGTTTTAGGCACTGGGCATGCGTCGCCATTTCGTTTTGGGCGGGTTTTTTTTTTTTAAAATTTCCCCCTTCTGAGCATGCACAGAAGCTGAGTTCCGGCACTGTGCATGTGGCCCCCATCTGTTTTCCGGCTTTGTTTTTTGCACCGCATGGCAGGAGGAAGCAAACTGGTAGCGAGGTAAGTCACAACCCACTCCTGAGCTATCCCCGTCCCCCCCCCTTCAGCAGTCAGAGAAGCTCTGAAACTGCCAGCAATGATCCCAGGCATTTCTGCACGTTGTGAGCTTTTCTGACTGCTGAGGGGAGGGGGACCACCCAGCAGGAGCTATCCCCATTCCCCCCCCACTTCAGCAGTCAGAGAAGCTCCGAAACTGCCAGCAATGATCCCAGGCATTTCTGCACGTTGCGCTGCGCCCCTTCCCACCTCCCAGCTCAATCCTCTGGGACAGGGGTCCTCAAACTTGGCAAACTCCAGCCAGCATAGAATTCTGGGAGTTGAAGTTCCCAAGTCTTAAAGTTGCCAATTTTGAAGACCTCTGTTCTGGGAGGAGCTGAAGAAGCTTTTTGGAGGAGAAGCGAAAGGTCTTAGAAGAAAAAGCAGGAAGTCCAGCTGCCTCTTGAAAAAAAAAAGCATCTTTGTGGCAACCTGGATGACCGAGAATCCCCATAGACATCCCTCATCCTAGCCTTCCTTTCTGATGCCTCCTAGCCTGGCTTGCCTTCCATCCCTTGTTTGATGCTGACCTAGAGGTTTTTTTGGAATCCTGGTTTAAGTTTTGGAGAAAGACTTAATTCACCCTAAGCTTGTGATTGCTTTCATCAAACTTTAGAGTGATTTAAAAAGAAAGAAAGAAAAAAGAAAGAGACAGAGAAAGAAAAAAAAGAGACAGAAACAGAGAAAGAAAGAAAGAAAGAGGAAAGGAGAGAGAGAGTGAGGAGAGAAAGAAAGAAAGAAAGAGGAAGGAAGGGAGAGAGAGAGAAAGAAAACTCTACTATTATTTTTAATTGTTCCATTATTTATCATGTGTTAATATTTTATACTATTTTACAGTAGAGTGATTTTACTGCCTTTCTTTTGCCCAGGGCTACCACATATTTTTCAGAGATTTACATGCATTCAATGTCTATAGTCCAGAGCATAAATATATGTGTGTTTATTTTGTACATCAGGTTGCATAAGTCCAGCTTAATATGATATTCCATAACCAGCCACATCAGCCATAATACTAATTACTGTTTTGAACAATATGCAAGTTGTATTACATGAATGCTTTTTATATCTGAAATTATGACTGAAATATTTCTATTTTGGTTCTCACTGTCAGGAAGTTTCTCCCTAGTTTTAGGTTGCTTCTCTCTTTGTTCCGTTTCCATCCATTGCTTCTTGTTTTGCCTTTTGGTACTTTGGAAAATACATTGCCCCCCCCTTCTTTCTGGCAGCCACATAAAAGCCTGTTACCTATCACACTCTTGGGCAAAGCATGTGAGCCATTTCCTCCTTTCAGTGGTCCATGAAAGTACATCTATAGTATGTAGATAATATAGTTGAAAAATGGTGAACAATATTTTTACAGAACTGTAGATTCATTGAGGCTGGGTGTGACAAGGAATGGCTGGGAGGGGAGGGGACAGGTGAGGCACCCCTTGACCTGAGTGACATTGAGTTGGCCACGCCCACCCAGTCACATGACCACTAAGCCTCGCCTGCTGAGTCACATGACCACAAAGCCACGGCCACCCAGTCACATGACCATCAAGCCACACCCACAAAATAAGCCACGCCCACAGAGTGGTAGTAAAAAAATTGGGAACCCTACCCTGACTCCCACCCCAATGCCCCATGTCCATCAGTAGCCAGTAAAATGCCGCAAAGGTGTTTTGAAAAACTCCAAGGCTGATGGTGAGAAGAGGTCATCCTAGGAACCCTGTGACCTTGAATTCCAGGCTGGGACTGGCTGAGATGGAGCCTGTGCAGATGACCCTTTCGCCCTCCCCCTAAACGCCCAAGCAGTTATAGCAAAAGCGAAAGCATGCAAAACATTCAACCTGCAAAGCCTCTCCCACTTCAGAATGGCAGAGTTTAGAATATATATATATTCTAAAAGGGCCTAGGAGAGAGAATTTATGCTGAATGAAATTGTTCCAAATTTGGTATCATCAATACATATGCATATTTGTATAATTCTGAATTTTGGAAATCAAAACCTCATATTTTAATAACAACTGCATCTTTTTAAAGATATGTTGAATAGGATATGTAGAAATAGATCGTTTGAATTGAAGAACTCCCAAGGAAATTTACTGAAGTACATATTTAATTGTGGAAAATCCATCGTGTGTGTGTGTGTGTGTGTGTGTGTGTGTGTGTGTGTGTGTGTGTGTGTTTTCTCTCTGTCAATAAAAAACAATCCACACTAAATATGAAGTATGCTGGGAATTACACTCATTCTGAGAATATTTACCATATCCCAAGGGGGTAATGTTTAAAAATACCCATCTATCAAAGTCCAAAGAAAGAACCTTATATAACCTGTTAGTATTTAATACAATCATTTGAGAAATGTGTGAAATAAAGAGTTTGAAAATGATAAATATTTAATGTACTTATTAACAAGTATTTGCCTATTCACATCAATTCTGACAAACCAACTAACAAAGAATCCTACAACTTTCCTCAACACATTAATCCAGAGGGTGGATGGGGGTGTATCTTTCTTCAAGGAGAAAGATACACAGACAAAACACTTAATTGAGAATCTTGTGCAGGTCTTATTTTTCACACTTCTAATTTAATTCATTCTTCCTTTAGATTACAGAAACTACATTAAAAGAAAATTTGAAACAATGAAAGATCCTAATGCTGTTCCAGGTGAATATGTGCTCTTGAATCAGAGATACTCAAAGCTAATGATCCTAGATTATCACCTATCTAAAGAGGAAAGAGAAGATGAAATTCTGGCAATAGGAAGGAAACATCGTGAAATGATCAGCAAAAGAGCTGAGTCTTCAACCAGCATTGAAACATTATTTAACCCTGATAAACATGGATTAATTCCACAAGTTGTTGTACTACAAGGAGCTGCAGGAATTGGAAAAACCATAATGGCCAAAAAAATCATGTTTGATTGGGCTTCTCAACAACTTTACCAGGACAAATTTAATTATGTTTTCTATATTTGCTGTAGAAAGATGAATCTCCATGCAGAGGCAGAGATGCATAGCATTGCAGAGATAATTTCGGAAGGATGGCTCAAGTGTCACGAATTGAAAAATGTCATTCGAAACATACTGAAGAATGAAGACAAGCTTCTGTTCATAATTGATGGGTTTGATGAATTGTATTCCTTTGATCAGTCCAAAGATTCCTTTTGCTCTGATCCCTGGAAGAAGGAGCCAGTGAGAATTCTTTTGAGCAGTTTATTTCAAAAAAAGCTTCTTCCTAAATCCTCTCTTATAATCACAACAAGACCAACTGCTTTGGAGAAACTCCATCAATGTTTAGAGCGCCCAGGTTATTTTGAGATACTGGGATTTTCTACAAAGGAAAGAGAAGAATATTTCTACAATTTTTTTGGAAATAAAGACCAAGCAATTCAAGCTTTCAGATTTGTTAAACAAAATGATACCCTTTTCACCATGTGTGTCATTCCCCTTGTGAGCTGGATCATCTGTACAGTTATAAAACAAGAGATGGAGAGAGGCAAGGATCTTCAGAAGACACCATACACTCTCACTGCAATCTATATGCTGTATCTCTCCAGTTTGTTAAAGTTTCACCATAAAGAACCCAAACAGGATGTCCAATCAAATGTGAAATGCTTCTGCTCTTTGGCTGCAGAAGGAATCCTGAAAAAGAAAATATTGTTTATGGAAGAAGAAGTCAAGAAGCACAGTTTAGATCAAAAAGACTACATCCCCCTTTTTCTGAATCAGAGCATCTTCAAAGAGGACATTGATTGCATTCAAACCTACAGCTTTATTCATTTAAGTTTCCAGGAGTTTTTTGCTGCTTTGTTTTATGTCCTAGAAGAAGGAGATGAGCAGCATTCTCAAAATCTGAATGAAAATTTGCAGACATTATTAGAAAGACAGAAATCGTTTAAAACTGATTTTGCAGTAGGATTTCGCTTCCTCTTTGGTTTTTTAAATGAAGGGGGAAAAATGAAAGAGTTGAAAAAAAAATTTGGATGGGAAATTTCTCCTAAGAATAAAGAATTCGTGTTAGACTGGGTGAAAGATCATTTTAAAAAAAGGATATATAATTTCCAATTGCAAAAAGAAATGTTTAGTTGTTTATATGAGACACAAGATGATAATTTTATAAAAAATGCACTATGTGGTATCACTGAAATACATGATAATTGGAACTCTGATATGGAATTGATGATCCTCAGCTATTGTATACAACACTGCCAGAATTTAAAGGAATTATTTTTTAACTGTGATGATATTCAACGTCATATGGAGACAGAATCATTTCTTTCAGAAAATGAGTAAGTATTTTGAAAGTCTGTTGAACATTTCATTTAGTTCCTGTCACCACTATTCTATAATTTAATGTCTCAAATATAATAAGAGAAAAGAAAAATGTCACTTGGGAGCATGCATAAGTGTCTTTCGACAGCTAAGTTAAAGATGGCTTTCAGTCCTTAGAAGTGAAGATAAGTATTATCTTAGAAGTGAAGCAGTATTCCAGTATTTGAGGGGTTGCCACAAAGAAGAGGGGGTCAACTTATATTCCAAAGCACCAAAGGGCAGGGCAAGAAACAATGGATGGAAACTAATCAAGGAGAGAAGCAACCTGGAATTAAGGAGAAACTTCCTAACAGTGAGAACAATTAAGCAGTGGAACATCTTGCCTTCAGAAATTGTGGGTGCTTCATCACTGGAGGTTTTTAAGAAGAGACTGGACAGCCACTTGTCTGAAATGGTATAGGTCCGTGATGGTGAACCTATGGCACGGGTGCCACAAGTGGCACGCGGAACCATATCAGTGGGCACGCGAGCTCAGGTCCGGTGCGCATGTGTGCACCGGCCGGCTGATTTTCGGGCCTTCTGGGCCCACTGGGAGTCAGGAAACAGGCTGTTTCCAGCCTCCAGAGGGGGTGGGGAAGGCTGTTTTCGCCCTCCCCAGGCTCCTAGAAGCCTGGAGAGAGCAAAAAATGGGCGTGCCATTGCATGCTGGGAGTGGGGGGGTCATATGCACATGCGCGGGGGTGCATGGAATTATGGGTGTGGGCACGCACACACGTGATCCCATGCATCCCCCCCCTTTTTGGCACGCGAACCAAAAAAGGTTCGCCATCACTGGTATAGGTTCTCCTGGTTGAGCAGGGGGCTGGACTAGAAGACCTCCAAGGTCCCTTCAGCTCTATTCTAATTGAATGAAGAGATAGCTTGGGCTAGGCGGGATGGGAGGATGATTTAAAATTAGCAGTTGTCCTTTTGGTTGGCCAATACCAATAAATCCTGCTCAAACTTAAAGAGCCTGATAATGATATCACCAGGAAGTGTTTATCTCAGCTCAAGATCAGAGAGGCAATTGCTATTGAGATCTAGAGGCTGTAACAATTTTAAATAAACAAATTAAAAACTTGATTATTTTATGCATAGCCCACTCCTGACAGTCTTTAAAGAGATTGGAAGTTCACTGGGCCATAGCAAAGCTCAGGGTCTTTCTCCCTTTAATTAAAAAGAGCTAATTCAACACTCTCAAATGTTCCATTTGAAAGTTTCATTGCGTGTAAAACTTTCCCTCTTACATGGCAGATACAGGGGTGGGTTCGGACCGGTTCGGACCGGTTCGCCTGAACCGGTAGCGACCCACTGGTGATGTCACGATGACATCACCGAACCGGATCAGTCGGTGCCGGTCCGTGGGGGCCACCATCTCTTTTTTAAAAATTTTTTGAATTTTTTTAAAAAAAATTTTGAATTTTTTTTATTTTTTTGAATATTTTTCCTTCTGAGCATGCTCAGAAGCTGACTTGCAGCACTGTACTGTGCATGCGCTCGCCATCTTTTTTCGGCTTTTTTTTTCAAATTTATGTTTTTTTTAAAAAAAAAATGATTTTCTATTTTCTTTTGAGCATGCTCAGAAGTCGACTTCCGGCACTGTGCATGCGGACGCCATCTCTTTTTGGCTTTGCTTTTTTTTCTTGCTTTTTTTTCAATTTTTTTGCTATTGCGCATGCATGCGTAAAGCGTGCACGCGCCTGTGACAGATCCACCTCTCCTGGAGGGTAGATCTAGGCCTCCTGGAGAGCAGATCTCATGATGTGTCAAATCTAGGAAAGACGCTCCGGACACAGAGACTTCCTCGAGATGAGATTGCCCTGAGCCGGGGCCCAGGGGTCCGGCTCAGGGGTCTCTTTTATTGACACACGTATGATAATCAGAAGGCAGTACATACAGTTACATGTGATTACTAATTAGCCATACAATGAATTTATTGCTGCGTTTTAGCTAAGCCGCCCAACCTCCTACATCCTGTGCATGTTGCTGTAGCCATTATGACCTACTTTGTTTCTCATGTTTGTTTACCAGCTAGCAAGCTTCTAGCATAAGCTTTTGCGGCTAACCACGTCCTCTTACAAGCTCCGCGTGCATGTTACAGGCTGGCCCTGCATACATACCTGTCTCTAAGAGGGGTGAAAAGGTGGGGGGAGATATATGCAACATCTCCCCTGTTTTTCTTTAATTATGCTGAATCTTCTTCATCGGTGGTCATTGAAAATGGGTCTTTGTCTGAAAGTGGAATTTCAGTATATTTTGTGAGATGGATGGCCTTGGTTTGCGCCATTCCTTCCACAGTAGACTGAATGAGATTTCGGAGGAGGGGAATTATGCAAAGTAATAAAAGCAGTCCTAACTGTACCAATCCTAGCATAAATGCTGCTTGCTTCTAATTTCTGAAAATGCCTCCCAAAAAACCATTATCATCCAAGACACCTGTCCATGTTTGAACAGGGACGTGGACAAGTTTTCGAAGGTCAGCAGTAAGATCAGCAACCACTTTCCCTGTTTCATCAATCTCTAGGCAACAGTTGGTTAGGTTAAATTTTCCACATACTCCCCCTTCCTTTGCAAGCAAGTAATCAAGTGCTAATCGGTTTTGATACACAGCTGTGCGCAATTTATCCTGGGCTTTTGCCAACACATTTAATGCAGCCGAAATACGTTGGCTGCCTAATTCTAACACTGCTTGTAAATGAATAATACGATTAAGCATATAAATGGGTGTGCGATATCCCCAAGAACCATCCTCTGCCCATGTGGCAGGATCATAATAAGCAATGATTCGTTCTGGGGGCCATTCATCATCCTTCTATCTCCCTACCTGAATGCTTGCATAGCCTTCTGAACTTATTGCTTCCCTCTTTTTTCTCGTCCAGGTATCATATACCTGGACCCCAAGAGTTTGCTTGACTCTTAAAGGGAGAAGAAAGAAGGAAGGTTTGATCCATCCCAAAACACATGCCCCCCCCCAGTTGGGGGGGAAGGTACTCATAAGCAAGTGAGCCACAAACCCAATACATTCCTACTGGTGCTATCCACTTGTGCGTTGTCTTGGATATGTAGGAAAAGAAAGTGGCATTCAGTGAAATGGGTTGGGAGGCGTTGGCTGGGGAAATCCAAGTGTTATTGGCCCATTGCCCTCAGCAGAGTAGCATGCCGACAGGGTGAGATCCATTCCTGAAAAAACAATTATTACCTATGACGTTGGTTGTCAATGTCCAAGTGGCCGGGGATGGCGATGACCAGAGAGTGAAGTTGGACAATTTGGTTTGATTATTTATGTAATCTGGATCCGCCTCATGCACTTCCCAAGGCCATTGTTCTCCCATGTTGGTACCTCCACATACAAAACAATTCATTACTCCAAGTGTGGTGGCTACCTGGGTGGCAAATTCCATGAACAGATTACGGGCCTTGTCAGAAATGAGGGGAGAGGCCTTTTCCTCTAACTGAGCAAGGATGTCATATACGGACCATTGGATTCTTCGTGCCTCCACAAGGTTCTGAATTTTGACTGTGATGATGGTCATAGGGTCTCGCCCTTGTCCAGCAATCCCTATACCATAGCAGTCTATGCTGGGATGAGTGTGTTCTAGTTCCATACTAACAGCATTGCTATTTGGGATCCGCTTGAAAGATTTAACCAGGCGGTACCTGTGATCAAGACGATTATAGCAGCCCCCATAACCTCCCTCGGTATGCTCACAAGCAGCAAAAAATTGGTTGTGTGCCTTAGGGTCCCAAACAATGCAAGGGCACATCTCGATCCCCCAGGGGGTTGCTGCTGGAAGGGGCTTGTTGCGATTACAAAGGTACTTGTGATCTTGCTTGTATGAGTTCCTCCATGATTGAGAGCCACAGGAGCGGTAGGCGATTAAATCCATGGCTGCACAAACATCAAAGGTGAGCACCCAGGGCTGTGATTTGGTACGTACTATGTGAGTCGCATACTTTAAAAGTGCTGCCCTAGGATTGTCGGATACTATTCCCGCCCCCGCCCAAAGGGTGATATTGTATCGGGTGGGGATGGTGGGACTATGGCAGGTAGTTGAAATGCCCTGGGTGCAAGTTGTGTATTGAGTCCCATTATGGGTGCAGGTGGCTTGACCCTTACAAGTGACCGGGGGGATATTGGCAAAAAGCAAAGTACTGATGATGGTAGTCCCTTGTTGCACCTGGGTTATGCATCCTGAGCAATCCTTTACCGTTCCATCAGAAGCAGCCCGCTTGCGCCTGTGCAAAGGGGCTTGGCGTCCTTCTGGACTGGTAAAGGGGGACAAGGTGGCATGAGGGACCTGGGGAGGGTGATTGTATTCTGCAAATCCCACCCACATTGCCAAAAACATGCATGTTAAAAGCAAAAACAATATAACAAGGTGATACAGAAGATGTTTGCGAGACATAGGTATCATAAACATTTTGGAAAAAGAAAATGGCTGGTTAGGATGAGTGCAGCGAATAAAGGGACATCGAGATGGTGGCTCATAGGGAGGTGGGATGTCATCATCTTCCTCGAGGTGCCCCTGACCATTTTCCTGGTAGGGCGGGGGAAGCTCGAGCGGTGGGTGGTTGAAGAGGGGGGGCTGCTCCAGGCTGGGCCCCGGGTTGGGATGGTTGGCAACCTCCAAGTAAGTCCTGGTTCTCCTGGGACATCTTCTTCCAAGACCTTTGGCAAGGGTGCTGTTTTGGGAAGAAAAGGTCTTACTTGTCGTCCCGGGACCCAAAGAACGTGATCAGGGAGTTCGGTGGCAGCGTAACCTCTTCCCCACGTGATGAGGCTGGCCGGGCCCTTCCAAGTGGGATCCGGAAGTTCTCGATAGTAAACGGGTGGTCATGCAGGCGGTCCGACAGAGGTGGAAAAATGCCATTCCGCTGCAGATGATGGTGGAGTTCCAGTTAAGTTTAAGAAGTTTATAGTATATAAAGCTCTGTTAAGGATGTCTTGCTGCGATGGGAGGCCAGGGGGATGTTTTTCCCGCTCAAATCGTTTAAGCATTTGTTTTAGGGTCTGGTGGGCACGTTCAACGATCGCCTGACCTTGGCTGTTGTGAGGGATGCCAAACTTGTGTACTATTCCCCATTTTTTACAAAATGTTGCAAAAACAATGCTGGTGTAGGCAGGGCCATTGTCGGTTTTTATTTGTTGGGGGCATCCCATCGCAGCAAATGTGTGAAGACAATGATTGATAACATGCTTGGTGGCTTCTCCTCTTTGTGGGGAGGCCATGATAAAATTTGAAAAAGTATCAATGGTAACATGCAAATATTTCTATGGGGCAAAAGGAGGATATTGGGTGACATCCATTTGCCACAAGGTGCATGCATTCAAACCTCTGGGATTTACTCCCATAGGGAGGGAATTAGACTGCAAACTGCAGGTGGGACATTGCTGAACAATGGCAGAAGCTTCAGCAGCAGAAAGGGAAAATTGTCTCATAAGAGCCCTTTTATTCTGGTGAAAATAGTCATGGCTTTCCCAGGGAGTAAGTGGGGCAGAAAAGAAAAGAGAACGTGCGGCCTGATCGGCACGATCATTGCCCTCCGTTAACATCCCTGGGAATGGCTGGTGACTTCGGATGTGGGCCACAAAAAAGGGGTGTGTCCTATCATGAATATAACGCTGCAATGAAGAAAAAAGAGCCATAGGAGAGGAATCCAAGGAGGGGGAAAGGTAGGCCTGAAAAATATGGGAAATAACATTAGCGACATACAAAGAGTCCACAATAAGGTTAAAAGGTTCATTGGGGAAAAGAGAAAAAGCCAGCAGAGAAGCGGCTAATTCCGCCCTCTGGGCTGAGGAGTGGCCTTGCGTTGTGTGGGATTGCCAGGCACCATCCTGAAAATAGGTGCAAGCGCCCTGGGTGGCGCTGCCGTCAGCAAAAACAGTGACCGCTGACGAAATAGGAAACAAAGCGCAAGGTGAGTGCCATGAAAGGGGCATGGTCTGCACTAAAGTCAATCGTGGGTCAGCTGGAAGGTGATATTGAATGTCACCATGCCAGTCGGCAAGAGCCATTTGGAGTTCTTCCGACTCATGGAAGAACAGGTCCCACAATTGAAGGCGTATGGGAACAAAAAGGAAAATGGGCTCCGTGCCTGTGAGGTGGCGACAACAAGCACGGCCTTTAAACAAAAGGATGGAAAACAGAGAAGACCGAGAAGAAATGGTCTTGCGGGGTGTGTGAGGCAAATGGAGCCACTCAGTAATCAATAAAGAGGGAGTAGAAGTTATTTGACAAATCAACAAAGTAGGCAAAGACAGAGTGTTAAGTAAGATTAAAGAAAAAGGGGTGTCAGGTTGGATGCGGTCTACCCATTTCACAGACAAGGAGTCTGTAATGAGTGACAACACCGCCATCTGCTGGTCATTAAGTTGAATGAGGTCCGAAGGAGAGGTGGGCCCATGCAATGCAGAAAAAAGGGGGGCTAGTTGGGCAGTGGTGAGGCCCATGTAAGGACGGGCCCAGTTAATAGTGCCCAAAAACTGCTGAAGCTTTACAAGCGTCAAGGGGTTTGGTAAGGTCAATTTTGGCAAAAATGGCTGAGAAGTAGAGGCTAACAATTTATGGCCAAGATATGAAAAGGGTTCCTTGACCTGTATCTTTTTGGGTGCCATCCTCATGCCATAAGAGGCCATGTGGGAGATCAGCCGAGAGGCAATTGAAAAAAGATCATTGGGTGACATCACAGCTGCTAAAAGAATATCATCCATATAATGATATAACAAAACAGAGGGAAACTGCAACCGAAAAGGCTGCAGCAGAAGATCAACAAAATGCTGACACATGGTGGGGCTATTGAGCATACCCTGAGGCAATACAGTCCATTGATATCTCTTAGAAGGGGAAGCATTATTCAAAACAGGAACTGTAAAAGCAAAGAGTTGTCGGTCACCATGGGCGAGAGGAATAGAAAAAAAGGCATCCTTTAAATCCATAACAACAAGAGAATAGGTGCAAGGGATTAAATTTGGATTAGGGAGACCCAACTGAAGAGCCCCCATTGGCTGAATAATCTTGTTAATGGCACGTAAATCTTGAAGAAAGCGCCAAGAGCCAGATTTTTTCTTAATGACAAATATGGGGGTGTTATATGGGCTCAAGGAAGGTTCCCAGTGCCCTTGCTGAAGCTGAGTTTCAATCAAAGAATGCAAAGCATTTAGCTTTTCCAGGGGGAGGGGCCATTGATCCACCCAGACTGGGGTGGAACTCAGCAGTGTCAGGGACAAAGGAGTGGGGGTGGAGGAAGGAGGCATCTCAAAATGTCATCACCGCCCCCAACTGTGACAAAAGATCCCGGCCCCACAAATTGACTTGTAAGGGGAGAACAACAGGTCAAATACGTGCCTGTTTGTCGGAGTCAAGGGACGTCACAGTAAGATGGGCGGTGCTGATGCGTGCCTGTTGTATGCCCCCTACTCCTCGAACTGCAGGAGACGTGGTTGGCCAGTCAGTGGGCCACTCAGAGGTCCTGATGACAGAGACGTCAGCTCCGGTATCTAGAATACCGGAAAAGGAGCGGCCGTTAAGCAAAAAGGTGACAAATGGCTTGTTAATCTTTAAAGTGGAGGCATAAGCAAGAGAAACGGGGGTGAAATAACTCAATGTCATCATAATCGGAGGGATCAAACTCCAAAGCAACTGGGATGACAGTGGCAGCAAAATCCCCTTCATTAACAACCATGGGTGTGTCCACAATACAAATCAAAGCAAGCGATGCAAAGTCTGAAGCATCGGTCAAGAAAGGGGAAGCAAGCATCCCGCTGAGAATGAGATCGCGGTTGGGATAACAAAGCAAAGGGAGGGAAGAAGGGAAAACATGATCATGCATTGAGAGTGGCAGAAAGTAGGTGAGGCCGGGGGCGTGCATAGAAACAGTTTCAGAAGCAACAGCATTGATAGACATCAAGAAAGGTTCGCTGGCATATGTCTCAGCCTTTTGGGAGGGGCTAGCTGAGTGCCCCTTTAGAAGTTTCCCTGAACCAGCTGCTGGGGGGGGGGAGGATTAGAGCGACAGTGAGAAGCCCAATGGTAGCCCTTTTTGCATCTGGGACATGGGGTTTTGGGGCGTGCCACAGGATTGGGCATTGCCCCCCCTCCCGGTGCACGACACTGCGATTTGAAATGTCCCGGTTTCCCACAATTAAAGCAATTCCCAGATTTTGGGGGGGGGGGGGTCCTGGGCAAGTTAGTAGCCGGAGCGATTGCAGCCGCAAGATACTGCATAGCAAAAGCAGTAATACCCACTATGCGACATGCCTGCAAATAATCTGCTATGTCCGGTGGGGTAGGGGAGCCTTGAAGAGGTTGCAAAATTCTTTTGCAATCTTCATTGGCATTTTGGTAAGCCAATTTTAACAATAATTCCTTCCGGGCTGTTTTGTTTTGAACCTCCCGTTCAATTGCCATTTTTAACTTTCCCACAAATTCATCATAAGATTCAGTCGGACCCTGACGGACAGCCACAAAGGAAGCATGAACCGTCGACTGAGGGTCATCCAAGCGGTCATAAGCAGACACAGCGCACTGGGCGGAAGCAGTAAGAGCTGCGGCAGGCATGGCTGCCTGTAAAGCAGAAGTATTGAATGCCCCCTTTCCCATAAGGTGGTCCAAAGTCAGACCTTGAAGGGTGGGGAGGAGGCGCTGGCACTCACGCCGATATTCTGCCTCCCATGTGATGTATTGAGTGGTGTTTAAAATCATTCGAAATAGGCAAAACCAATCAGTGGGTAACATGGTATACGCATTTGGAATGCTATGGACAAGACCTGAGCAATAAGGACTACGAAGACCATATTCAATCACTGCCTTTTTCAGGTCTTTAACCAAAGAGAAGGGAACTGTGGTAATGGTGGGAACATTGTTGGCATCAAAGGTGGCCGGAAAAGCCGCAATAATCTCCAGGTCATCAAGTTGTCCAGATTGTCGGGCCACTGCCAAGCCCTGTTCGATGGCACCGACACAAGGGGAAGAAGAACAAGCGGCTGGCAGGATTGGATACAATTTTGGGTTGTCATTTTGATTAGCCGGCGCAGTTGGCGCAACATTGGCTTCAGGGGGTGGCTCATAAGGAGGAGGCTTGGCAAGAATTGCACAGCCATCCTCTGGCAACAACAAAGATCCACTTGAAGTGGGAGGAAAGGAATCATAATGACGTTGCAAGCATTTAAGAATAAACTTCCATGTCATAATGATGTAAATTGGGGCACGTGGTGCAGCATGGAAATAAGTTCCCATTTTAGTCCATACTGACAATTTAATGGATCCCTTTTCGGGATATGAGGGACATTGTTGCCAAATGTATGTCAAGAGGGTAACCAAATCCTTTTTTGTAGGGGGTTTCTCCCCTGTAGTTTTGCAATCTCTGACTATTTCTCTAAGTTCATGGAGGTGAGCTACCTGATCCTTAGAGAAATCCGCCCCCATACTCAAGGAAAAGTTTGACCAGAGGGGTCTTCCTGAGCGCGCGGGGTTAAATGGAGGAGTCAGGAACGCCTTCGATGAAGAGCGTTGCGACGATCAACGTCTCGGGGTCACCAGGTGTGAGTGATCTGTCCCTCCCGGAGGGTAGATCTAGGCCTCCTGGAGGGCAGATCTCATGATGTGTCGAATCTAGGAAAGACGCTCCGGACACAGAGACTTCCTCGAGATGAGATTGCCCTGAGCCGGGGTCCAGGGGTCTCTTTTATTGACACACGTATGATAATCAGAAGGCAGTACATACAGTTACATGTGATTACTAATTAGCCATACAATGAATTTATTGCTGCGTTTTAGCTAAGCCGCCCCACCTCCTACATCCTGTGCATGTTGCTGTAGCCATTATGACCTACTTTGTTTCTCATGTTTGTTTACCAGCTAGCAAGCTTCTAGCATAAGCTTTTGCGGCTAACCACGTCCTCTTACAAGCTCCGTGTGCATGTTACAGGCCGTTTGGCCCTGCATACACACCTGTCTCTAAGAGGGGTGAAAAGGTGGGGGGGAGATATATGCAACACATGCCCATGAGGCGTGCCCACGCGGCACAGGAGGGAGCGAACCGGCAGCAAGGTAAGTTGGAACCCAGCCCCTGGGCAGATAACATAAAAAGGTGCTTCTGTAATATTTGGAAACTTAAGCTCCTCCCTTAAAACATCATTTTGAAATTAGTTATTTGTTAAAAAATGATTGACTGTATAGTTTGATCTGAGATTTTAATTCAAACCATATCTCATTTTTCATTTCAAATAAGAGGAGTAGATTGAGAAGGGAAAGGTATTCCTCCCAGTGGTGTGTCTTGGAGACAATTCCTGGGAGAATATTTTCTCTGCTTCAGCACTGAATTGATAAAGGGCTCATTTTCTAGTCTTGTTGAGGAAATTGTTATACTGAATAAGCTGCAACATTAACATTTCAGGCCTCTCCTTTACAGCTTTATGGTTTCACAGTTCTTTTAATTATTTCATTCTTGTGAAGATTGGCTTCAATGTAGGTTTTTTTCCCTCCAATAGAAGGAAACAAGAATAATTTCCATATTGTACTTTGTAGCTGCTTGTTACCTGTTGGAAATGAAGCTGGCTGAAGAGCCCTTTTTTCCAGGTTTCAGACTCTTCTGCTTTAGCCACAGGGCTGAGCTCATGTTCTACTCAGACTGTGCTTAATACAGTGTGTTGTTGCACTTAGAGATTCCAGAAATATTCTCTGTTCTTATTTCTTTTATTTGTACCATGTTTCCCCTAAAATATGATATGTCCCAATATTAAGCCCAGTCGGGCTTTTCAGCACATGGGCTAAAATAAGCCGTGAGAGAAATATTTAAAAAACAGTGACGAGTCCAGATGAACAATAGAAATCAGTTTAATAAAACAATAAAATACTTTGCGCAAAGGACCTCCCCTCACCAGAAGATACGATTCTGGAGCAAAAGGAGGAGGTAAGACTGGTTTTCAGGTGCAAGGTTTAAATTCAGAACATGGCTCCACCTTACTCCTCCCCCTTACATAACACATTAAACACCTTACTTTGGGGTTTTCTAGCCTGGAAAAACCCTAGAAATAATCCATCATACTGACATCTGCACACTTTCTCTCTCTGGATTAATGTGTACTTTCCCAGCTCATCCTTTGTAAGCTCATATCCTGTAAACACTTCCCCTTGTACATTCCCAGCTTCCCTCAGCATAATGTTGATACAAACATCCTAGGTAAGGACAGTGAAAGAATAGCTGACTTACAAAAAATACATATTGTTACACAATATGATTTGTCATTAGAAATGGATTAAAAATGGTTGAGCTATGGCTTTCATTACATGTCTTCTTTAACAAGAATAAATTCATTTTTCTCACAATCCCTCCTCTCCAATTATATCGGATTTTTATTCTTGTAATTGTTCCTGTATCTCCTGCAACATTATACATACTTCCTGCTTATTTAGGGTCCTTTGCCCAAACTTTTTCACTTTACTCTTCTTATAACAGCACTTACAGCATTTGATACAGACAGGCATATATCTAACACAGATACAAGATATAAGGCTTATGACTATAATGAATATAATGCCTTCAAATAGGTCCTTCAACCAGGCAAAACTTGGCATCCAAGACGTCAATACACTCCATAACCCTTTAAATGCAGAATTCTCAGTTTCATGTTGTAGGTGGGTAGCAATAATATGTAAGGCTTGTAGTTTAGATTCAATAAATCATGATTTATCTTCTATAGCAAAGCAACATATTCCTTGGAATTCCTCACAACCATGGCCCATCCTTAATAATATATAATCAATAGCAACACAGTTCTGCAATAAAGACTTTCTTATCTCTCCGATCTCATCAGCCAGGGCTGCTATGGCAGACGAAGTTTCATTAATACTTTTTGCTAAAGCACAAGCAAGATGTCCTATCTGCTTATGATTATATTGTGTAGCAAACCAAGGAAATATGCCTAGAAGTCCAGCTTCTACTTTAGATAATATCACCACCTCATCACTACATCCTGCATCAATCTGTATGGACCTTTTGCCCCTATAACTCCCACTGGCAATATGTCCAGTTATGTTATACTGCACTGGAGATATAAGCCATTGTATAGATATGATATGCGAATCCTGTATGACTAGGTGAGGTTCGCCCCCTTTCTTAGGTGGTTCTTCATGTTCAGGTTCATGTGTCTCACCTGTAATGTCTTTTGCACTATCCTTTGCAATTGTGGTCTTCTTTACTGGTATGCGGTTACTATGATACAATGTAGCATTCATCATTTCATAATAAAACTGTGTTTCTTGATTAATATTCTTAAAATGTGTTACTCCCATAAATGTGGTCAGGCGTCCAATAGTACATGGCCCTCCCACTGCATGTGCGGGAATAAATGCATAAGCGTATAAGCCACAAAACAAAAACCATCCTTTAGGTAAATATAACACCTGTTCTAATGCATCCACCTCTTCAGTCTCAGTGCAAGCAAACACATGCTCAGTAGGCACAGGTGTATATATAACCCTTTCTAACGTCTTTTCTGGTTGTTTGTATACTACACAATCATAAGCTGGAAAAATGTTCTTTACTTCAATTACCAGTTTCTTCTGATTGGTCCATTTATTGGGCTTAATTGGATGACCAAACAAAGTAATCACCTTTGATAGATTATAATTGTTAAGTTCTATAATGATCTTTGCTTCTTCAAATAAAAAATTTCCAGGAACTGGTACACCCACAAAACATGTAGACATAATATCCGAGACTGTTGTCTCTCCTTTCACACAAAAGGATGAACTATTCAAAGCCCCTTTCATTAGGTCGAGAAAAATATTTCCCTCCTTCTTCACAGGCTCTTCTCTTACATGTCATGCATACCTAAGTGGTGCTTTCAAATATCCCACAGTACATCTACCTTTCCACGAAAAAGGTAAACCTGACAATGCTATATTGCCACATAAAAACATAAGCTAAGATGGGCTTTTATTTCCCTATATGGTAAAATCAATCCTTCCTCTAATAGGAAGGTGTATAGTTGCCATATTTTTTTTATTGAAAAGTTTTATAAGTACAAAGTACAAACATTTCCCCCCCCCATTTTTCTCCCCCCTCACCCCCCCTCCCCCTACACCCCCTTCCCTCCCACCCACCACCCTCCCGGACTTCCCATAAAAAGCACAAGGTATAAATCCAAAAAAAAACTAACATAAAAATTACAAAATACTAAGAAAAAAGGAAAAAAAGTTGTTAGTTCAAAAAATACCCTTTCATCTTTAACTCTTTATCAGTCCAAAAGCTTGAAAGTATAATATATCATTTCACAAATTTCTAACATTAATAAACTATTTGAGTTATTTTAGTCTGATACTTTTTTTGAATATATTCAGTCCACCTACTCCATTCCAATATATATCTTTCATTTGAGTGGTCCTTTAAGTATGATGAAATCTTGGCCATTTCAGCCAAATGTGTCATTTTTAACGTCCATTCTTCAATTGTAGGTATATTTTCTTTCTTCCAATATTGTGCCACCAGCAATCTGGCAGCAGATATACAATTCAAAACCAGCTTAGTCTCTATAACAGAACAATCCGTTATTATCCCCAACAAGAAAAATTGTGGTGTAAACTTAATCTTTTTCTTTAAGATATTTTGTATAATCCACCAAATTTTTATCCAAAATGCCTTAATCTTTTTACAGGTCCACCATATATGAAAATATGTAGCATCCTCACATTCATATCTCCAACATTTAGAATCTAAATTTGGATACATACAAGCTAATTTTTTTGGGTCTAAATGCCATCTATAAAACATTTTATAAAAATTTTCTCTCAAATTTTGTGCCTGTGTAAATTTAACATTTCTAACCCATATCTTTTCCCATGTATCCATCATTATAGGTTCACCAATATTCTGAGCCCATTTTATCATACAATCCTTAACTAATTCTGTTTCTGAATCTAATTCCAATAAAATATTATATAACCTCTTTATATGCATTGGGCCCTTATCTTTTATTTGTACAAATAAATTGTCCTCTTTTTTCAATATACCAATTTTTTGATCGTCTCTCCATCTAGCCTGTAATTGTATATATTGAAACCATGTTCTGATTATTTCTTCTTCTCTTAATTTCTCAAACGATTTTAATTGATATCTATTTCCCTCTTCCAGAAAAAGTTCTTTATATGTAATTTTATCAAATTTTTGTTCCACATTTATATTTTCTATCGCATGTCTGGGTACTGTCCATAAAGGTAACTTATCATTTAATTTAAATTGATGCTTTTTCCAGACACGCAATAAAGCATTTCTTAGTATATGGCTCTTAAAAGCTTTATCTACTTTTTTGTCATATATTAAATAAGCATGCCACCCAAAGACCAAACCATATCCCTCAATGTTTAATACTCTCTCTTCCGTTAAGTTAATCCAATCCGTAATTGCTGAGAGGGTGGCTGCTTCATAATACAATTTTAAATTAGGCATTTTTAAACCACCTCTTTCACGTGTATCCTGCATAATCTTCTGATTTACCCTTGGCTTCTTCCCCGCCCAAATAAATTTATTTATACCCTTCTGCCATTCCTTTAAAACTTCATCTTTTTTAAGTATTGGTATCATTTGAAAGAGGAATAGAAACCTTGGTAAAACATTCATTTTAACAGCAGCTATCCTACCCAACAAAGACAATTGTAATTTCTCCCAGCTTTCCATATCTCTCTGTATTTTTAACCAAAGTGGTTCGTAATTATGTTGATATAATTTTGTATTTGTGGACATAATATAAACCCGTAGATATTTAATCTTTTGAGCTATCTCAAAGCCAGTTACCTTTTCTATTTCTTCTTTTTGGTTTTTTGTCATATTTTTAACTATTATTTTTGTTTTAGCTATATTTATTTTAAAACCAGACACTTGTCCATATGAATTAATTGTATCCATCAAAATCCTAATAGATTGTAATGGTTGAGTTAAAGTAACAACCAGGTCGTCTGCAAACGCTCGAAGCTTATATTCTTCCTGTCTAATTTTTATTCCTTTTATTGTGTCAAGCTCTCTTATTTTATTAAGTACTATTTCTAAACTCAAAATAAACAACAAAGGAGATAGAGGACATCCTTGTCTTGTTCCCTTTTGTATATTGAAAGTATCTGTTAATCCACCATTGATTATTATTTGTGCCGTTTGTTTCTGATACAATGGATTGTACAAAATAATCTCCCAGTTGTAACTTCTCTATTAACCTTAGTAAAAACCGCCAATTCAATCTATCAAAAGCTTTCTCAGCATCTAAGAATACTAATGCTGCGGGGATCTGGTTATTACTTCTCAAATACTCCAGTAAATTAACAATTTGTCTAACGTTGGTTTTCATTTGCCTACCAGTTAAAAACCCTGTTTGATCGTAATGTATCATTTGTTGCATAACTGTCATTAACCTATTCGCTAAGATTTTTGTAAAAATTTTATAATCTATATTTAAAAGTGAAATCAGTCTGTAATTTTTTGGATCTGTACAATCTAAGCCCTCCTTTGGGATCAGAGAGATAAACGATGTCTTCCATGTTGGAGGAACATTACCTCCCTTTTGAATATTATTAAACAATTCTTTAAGTGGTTCCCCCATTTCTTCCTGTAATTTTTTATAATAGACAGCAGTTAACCCATCTGTCCCAGGGGCTTTACCCACTTTTAACTGTTTAATTGCCGTTGAGATTTCTTCTAAAGTTATTAATTGGTTTAACGTATCCCTCTGCTCTTTAGTAGTTATATGAATATTCTGTTTCCGTAAGTAATTGTCTATATCCTCTTCTTTAACTTTATTCTCACTATATAAATCTGAATAAAATTCTAAAAAAGATTTTTTAATAAATTCATGTTCATAAAATTCTTTACCCTTATATCTTATTTTTTCAATAGTTCTTGATTTTTGCTTCTTTCTTAAAATATAAGCCAACCATCTTCCTGGTTTATTAGCATTATTAAAAGTATTAAATTTAGCATATTGTAAATTTGTTGCTACTTGATCTGCCATTAACATATTAAATTGACCCTTTAGTAAGTTAATCGTCTCTTTAATTTTTTTATCTCTTGGATTAGAAATTAAAGCCATTTCCTGTCTCTTAATCTCCTCTTCTAGTTCTTTCCTTTTCTCCCCTTTTTCCTTCTATATTTATTATTCAAATATATCAAAATACCTCTCATGTAGGCTTTACTTGCATCCCAAACCATTTCCATCGACGTGCCCTTTTGCATGTTATTAACAAAAAATTCTTTCATTAATTTTTTACACTCCTTCACATTTTCATCATATCTAAATAAATTCTCATTTAACCTCCATGACCTTCTAAGTCCATTTTGATCTTCTAAATCCATCCAAACCGGACTATGATCTGTCAGTACTCTTGAACATATCTTCGTCTTCTTCACCCTAGAAAAAAGATTATTAGTAATCAAAATAAAATCAATCCTTGAAAAGGATTGGTGTCTATCGGAAAAAAAAGTAAAATCCTTTTCTTCTGTATTTCTTTCACGCCAGATATCTCTCAGCTCCCAATCTTCCATCATCTCAAAAAAGGGTTTGTGCAATTTTGCTCTTAAAAAAATATTTTGCTTAGGGCCTTTCTTATCTTTTACAGCATCTGGTACACCATTCCAATCACCAAGAAGAATGCAAGTACTGTAATCCCATTGTACCAATTTTTATGTAGAAGATCATAAAATTTTTCCTATTGTTGATTCGGGGCATATACACCAATTACCAAAAGTCTCTCTCCCTTAATTAAAAGTTCAACCGCGAGATATCTTCCTTGATCATCTGCTTCAATTAGCTTAGCAATCAGATGTCTCTTTACATATATAACAATTCCATTTTTTTTATCATGTGCTGCTGAAACAAATTGTGTTCCTAATCTTGAATTTATTAGGTATTTTTGGTCTTGTATTCTAATATGTGTTTCTTGTAAGCAAGTCACATCATTATTAAATTGTTTAAGATAATGAAAAATTTTCTTTCTTTTCTGTGGTGAGTTTAATCCATTAACGTTCCACGTTAAAAATCTACTTCCCATCTGGGGGCTTCTCAAGCGACTGGAACATTGCCTGCATATCTAGCTTCTGTATTTCTTTTGGCCTTGTTCCTCCCACTGCTTGCTTGGTACCTTCTTCCACTAACAGTTGAGATTGTTGCCGCATTTCTTGTATACGCTTAGTTGTAGCTCTGGTCTGTCTTTGTTCCCTTTGTTCTCTTATCCGTTCCTCTCCAAATAAATCCACCGTTTTGTCAGCCAGAATTATAGCTAGTTCACTTTGCCCAGCTGTTGCTCCTTCCTGCTGTAATTCCTCTCTTTGTCTTACTCCCTCTTCTTTTCTCCTCCCTTCTGGAGATCTTGGTGTCCCAGCCTTTAAGATATATGTGAAGAAATCTCTTGCTTTCTGCACCATATTCAATCGGTGTCTTTCTCCTTCATAAATCAACGATATTCCGGCTGGAACCTCCCACCTAAATGGGAAGTGTTGTCTTTTAAGTTCTTCCACTAGGAAGAAAAATTCCTTTCTAGCTCTCAACATTTTTGGAGGGATTTCTTTCATTGTCATCACTTCTTGTCCTCTCACCTGTAGCTTATTTTGATAAGTTGCTTGTAAAATGTCATTTCGCAATGTTCTATTATTAAAATAAACTACAATATCTCTTGGAAGATTTCTCATTCTGGCCACACGAGAATTCACCCGATATATCTTATCAATTTGCCACACCAGCTCTTCTTTCCTCATGCCCATAGCTTGGGCAAGGACCTCTACCATCAAATCTCTCAGATTTTCTTGTTTCACCTCCTTCACCCCCCGAACTCTGATCGCAAATTCCATATTCCTGTAATGAATTAATGTAATTTCAACTGCGTCTCTTTCTCTTTTCTCCTGCACATCTTGTATTTCCCCTCTCAGGTCTGCAGTAATTTCTCTAATTTGGTCAATTTGTTGTTCCAGATATTCCACATTGTTTGCCAAACCTTTAAGTGCTACCAAAATATCTGTTCTGATTTCACTGTTGCCAATTTCTATTTTTTCTCAGAAACATCTTGTATTTTGTCATTAATCATATCATTAATCTTTTCATTAGCTTCATCTATTTTCTTATTAAAATTTTTAGTCATTTCAACTTGCATGACTTTAAGACTGTCTTGTATCATTGCCAGAGTTAGGGGCTGTGGTTGTGCTGCCAGAGATTGCAGTTTAGAAGGGAGAGTGGGTGAGCTCTCAGCGCTTCCAGCCCCTTTAGAAGGAACTGTCTTCACAGATTTTGAAGCCATTTAGCTTTAATTAAATCTTAATAATATTCCAACTTATGTTAGACTTCTTGCCAAAAAGAAGAATCTCCAAAACGCAATATCAGTTCAAAATCAGCTCAAACAGACTCTCCTATGCAAGCCTGTCAGTAAAATGAAACTTTCTTTCTTCTCACTTTCACTTTTCCACACCCATTCAAGCTTCTGTTGCCATTTTAAATGTTGCTACTTTGTAACTTTTACAATAAGAGGCAATAAGAGTTAAGTGGTGTTTACTTGCCCAGTTTGTCTCTTTTCTTTTCCTGCTGCTTTTTTTGTGGATTTTCTCTCAATTGATGTCAATCTTTAAAAGCAGTGCTGGACGCGATCATCTTGCTCCACTAAAAAAAACGGAGATGTCCCAAGTCCGGAGCTCAGCAGCTTCCCAGGGAGCCCTCACCCTTCGCGCCCCAGGAAGCCTCCTAGGGCACTTGGGGGGCTCTACCTGTATCCACTGACTCTTCACCCTTCCCTTTGCCTGGGAAGGGGGTTTCCAGCCGCCAGTCAGCTGTTTTTCGGCTTTCTGGCGGCTTTACAGATCAAAGGACTGGCGCCCCGAAAGAGGAGCGTCTTTCGGCGATCGCGGAGCCAACCGGAAGTCTCCATATTTTTCATAACATGGTTATGTATAGCTTCCATCCTGTTGGACACATCTCTAAAATGAACAGCTACTTCATATATACGGTTACACTTTGGATATTTACCAAGTGGTATTCCATCACTAAAGGTAGATCTTATACAAATTCCAGCCTCAAATTCCGGCTCAATCAGTGTCAGTGATGTATGTATTTGGTAAAATCGTTGTTCAAGTTCAGTATGGAAACACAATTGTTGCCATGTTATTGGATAACTCGGCAAAACAGCAAAAGTTCCCATCCCTACTTGAAAATACATCCATATTTCCCACACAACAATAATCATCCTTACTGTCGAACTCATACTTTCAGTGGACTGCCCCCCCCGTGTATGTATATATGCAATGTGATACAAGCTCAAACTTCAATGCAATCACTCCAGGAACTTACATCCACATACTTCCACAACATGTAACCATACCACGCTATTATGTCCTTTCTTAGTATGATCAATAGCACAACATAACAATTTATTACCCCCATCCAAATAAGCAACCCAACCTCCCAATCCCAAGGTGCCATCAATTAGTATTGCTTCTCCTAAAAGTCAATTTAAGAGTGTCCGTTGCCTTAGCAGTCACTGTCCATCCATGGGGTGCAGCCACCGGTCCTTTCACACATGAATAATGGACCCAGCCTCTCTCCTCAGTCTGCACAGCCGACTCAGTAGTCAATAGCACTTGAAACGGTCCTTCCCACTGCGATTGTAGTTTATGTTCCTTTAGAGCTTTAATCAGGACCCAGTCATTGCTCTTAAAGTCATGTATTTGAAAATCAAGAGGAGGAGTCTGTGCCAATAGTCCTTTGGACCTTAAAAGAGAAAAACACTGGGACAGTCCTTGTATATATTTACGAAGGAAAACATCTTTCAACTCTATTCTAGGCATTCCCACTCCCCCAGTATAATGTATTCCAAACATCATTTCATATGGAGAAATTCCAATGTCTTTCCTTGGACTTGTTCTAATCCGCAATAATCCTAAAGGTAAACATTTCGTCCAGGGTAGCTGTAATTCTAAACTTAACTTCTTCAAGGTATTTTTCAAGGTCTGGTTCATCTTTTCAACTTTTCCACTCAAAGTGGGACAAAATGCCAAATGAAACTGCCAATCAATACCTAATTGTGTCATTATCTGATTTACTACCTTGGCAGTAAAATGTGTATCTCTGTGTGAGAAAAATAATTAAGCAGGAATCCAGATTAAGAACAACATAAACAGATTTTTAATATTTCTTTGATCAAAGGTCCAATATCTGAACAGAAGACAGAATTTCTGATACAAGTAGAGGCAAAAGTCATCATCCAGAAACATGGATTTATACAGAACATGACTCCACCTTACTCCTCCCATTCCCCTCCCATCATTCCGTCCAACCTCCCATTATGTAACATCCCAACACAGTGTTTACAACATAGGAAAAGAACCCAGGACATCCATCATCCTGACAGCTCCACACTTCATCTCTTTCTGTGTGAACCTGTGCATTCCCATGAGCTCATTCCCTTCATAACAAAAGAGAAAAACATTTCCATATCATCACTTCCTCTCCTCTTCATTCCCAGAAAATAGTAAAAACATATCCTGTATCTGAGGACAGTAAAAATGAGCTGACATACATAAAATACATTTTGTTACACAATATTATTTGTCCATTACAAATCGATTCAAAATGGTTGTGCTATGGCTCTTATTACATGTCCTATTTAACAAGAATAAATTCATATTTCTCACAATCCTGCCTTTCCCATTTGATCAATTTTCTATTGATTCCAATTGATCAACTTCTTATTCTTGTAACAATACGCACATCCGTCTTAGTCAGGGCCCACGTCCCTAACTTCTTAGGGTTTCTCATCTTACAACAATACTTGCAACACTTCACACACATACAGACATACAGTACATCTAATACAGACACAAGATATACAGCCTATAACTATAATGATTATAGTGCCTACAAATGGTTCTTCAACCATGCAAAACTTGACAACCAAGAGTTAATACATTCCATAACCCATGGAATGCAGAATTCTCAGTTTCATGTTGTAGCTGGTAGTAAAGCTCTTAATTGTGATTTATTTTCTATACCAAAGCAGCATAATCCTTGGAATTCTTCACAACCATGGCCCATAATAATATAATCAATAGCAATAGGGTTCTGCAATAAAGACTTCCTTATCTCTTCCATTAGCCAGAGCTGCAATGGCAGACAAAGTTTCATTAATACACAAGCAAGATGTCCTATCTGCTTATGATTCTATTATGTTGCAAATCAAGGAAATATGCCTAGAAATCAAGCTTCTACATCGGATAATATCACCACCTCATCACTACCTCCGGCATCATATGCTTTCTTTATGTACCTTTTACCTCTATAACTCCTTCTGGCAGTATATTCAGTAGTCTTATACTGCACTAGAGATATAGATCTTTGTATAGATATGATATGCAAATCATGTATTACCAGGTGAGGTGCACCTGCTTTCTTAGATGTTTCTTCATGTTCAGGTTTCTGATCATGTGTCTCATTTGTAGTGTACTTTTCACTACCTTTGCAATCATGGTCTTCTTGCTGGTATGCGATTATGCAGTGTAGCATTCATCAGTAAACAAATAAACCTGTGTTCAGGCGTCCTATAGGATAAGATCCTCCCATATGCATAAGCATATAAGCCATAAAACAGAAACCATCCTTTAGGTAGGTATAACACCTATCCTAATGCATCCATCTCTTCACTCTCAGTATAAGTAAACACATTCTTGTTTATAGTTGTCTCTATACTACACAATCATAGGCTGGCAAAAGGTTCTTCACCTCAATTACCAGTTTCTTCTGATTAGTCCATTCATTGGGCTTAATTAGATGACCAAGAAAAGTAATCACTTTTGATAGATCATAGATGTTATGTTCTATAACAATTTTTCATTCTTTAAACGAAAACTTCCCAGGAACTGGTACACCCACAAAACATATAGACATGATATCCGAGACTGTTGTCTCTCCTTTCACACAAAAGGATATACTATTCAAAGCCACTGTCATCAGGTCAAGGAAAATATTTCCTCCTCCTTCTTCATAGGCTTCTTCCATATGTCATGTGTACCTAAGTGGTATTTTTCAAATTGTACATCTACCCTTCCACCAAAGGGCAGTCCTGACAATGCCATATTGTCATATAAAAACATAAGCTTGGATGGGGCTTTTATTTCTCCATATGGTAAAATCAATCCTCCCTCTAAAATTCTGGATTTTCTTATAGGAAGGTGTATAATTGCCACATCTCTCATAGCAATGATTATATATAGCTTCCATCCTATTGGACACATCTCTATAATGAACAGCTATCTCATATGTACGGTTACACTTTTGATATGTACCAAGTGGTATGCCACCACTAAAGGTAGATCTTATACAAATTTCAGCCTCAAATTTCCGGCTCAATCAGTGTCAGTGATGTATGTATCTGGGAAAATCGTTGTTCAAGTTCAGCATGGAAACACAACTGCTGCCACATTATGAAATAACACGGCAAAACAACAAACGTTCCCATCCCTACTTGAAGATACATCCATATTCCCCAGAAGACAATAATCACCCTTACTGTCGAATTCATGCTTCCAGTGGACTGGCCCCCCTGTGTGTGTATATGTAATGTAATACAAACTCAAACTTCAATACAATCACTCCAGGGACTTACATCCATATACTTTCACAATATGTAACCATACCACTCTACTATGTCTCCTTCCTATAGAAACAGTAACACAATACAAAGGTTTATTACCCCCAACCAAATAAGCAACTCAACCTCCCAAAGTGCCATCAATTAGTCCTAAAAGTAAATGTAAAAGGATCTATTGTCTTAGCAGTCACTGTCCATCCATGGGGTGCAGTCCCCAGTCCTTTCACACGCGAATAATGGACTCAGCCTGTCTCTTTAGTCCGCTCATGTTGAGATAAGAATTACTCTTATCAGAGGCGAAATGAATCTTTTCCTGGAACTCTGACATTGTCAAAATAAACCGCATTATAATTCTAAGGTATAAGATATTTATTTCTTAACAAAAATAATAAATCACATTCTGGCTATAAACATAGGTGTTGCTTCGTCAGAAGCAGAGAACAAAAGAAAGGATTGAAAGAAAGGAATGTACACATGCATACTAGGAACATATTAATCACGTGCTCAGGAATAAACCATTATATTTGATAGGGATGCATCTCCCTGCATATACATGTAACAGGCAACATAAAATCACTGCGTGACACCCCTTCTTTGTCTGTTGGATGGATATGCTTATATCACTCTACACACATTAGATATGTCAAAGATTCATGTCTTGCTGCTGGTAACGGCTTGTTCAGGATGTCAGCTATCTGATATTCTGTGGGCACATATTCTAACTTAATGAAACCTTGTCTTACTAAATCTCTAACATTTTTATAACGAATGTCACGATTGTCGTGACAACAAATTGACACTAAGTGCTATGTCTGGTCTAGTCCAACCACTAATGTATAGTAGTGAACCAATTACTGAGCGATAAAGTGTTTGATCCTTGAACTCAGGACTTTCTTCATCTTTCAAATTACAAAAATCTGTTTGCATAGGAGTGTGTGTCGGTGTAGCATCTTGCATGTTGCAATAGTGTAGGAGTTGTTCTATCTTGGCTTGTTGTGAGAGGCTGAACCCCTTCTGTGTCTTTTCAATCTGTACACCTAAATAATCATTGATGTGCCCTAGTGACTTCAATGTGAAGAATCTCTTCAGACCTGAAACAAAAATTTCACTCATTTGTTTGTTAGGACCAATGTAAACAATATCATCTACATAAACAAGAACAATTTCATATGCATCCCTAAACCTTTTTGTAAACACGCATTCATCAGTTTCGGACTTAATAAAGCCCATTGAATTTAGTTTGTCTTTGAGACAGTTATACCACATCAAACCTGATTGTTTCAGACCATAAAGACTTTTGTTGAGAATCCACGTGTCCCCTTCTCAGCCACGGAGGTCGTCACGGAATCCGGGGGCGCACTTCACGTAGATTTCTTCATCTAGGTCTGCATGTAGATAGGCAGTTTCAACATCAAATTGGAAAACTTCAAGTCCAAGAATGGAAGCTGTAGTTAAGGCTATTTTCACACTTTCAGTCTGCACTGTAGGTGAGTAAGTGTTTGTGTAATCATCAGGATAACTTTGTGCGTAACCTTGTGCTACTAGTCTTGCTTTGTATAATAGTTCACCATCTGGTTTTTGTTTGATTTTGTACACCCATCGTGTGCCAATGACTTTCTTGTTTTCAGGAGGTGCTGCAGGTGTAAATACCTTGAGATTCTGGAGACTGTCCATCTCGACTTGCATGGCGGTGTGCCATTTATCTTGTTCATCTTGTGAAAGATATTTGATTTGAGCATAAGTCTCTGGTGGAAGTGTAACATTACAGGCCAATGGTGGTGGTCTGTTTGTGCATTGCAATTTGTATTTCTTTGGAGGAATACCTTTTGTAGTTCTCTTGGAACGTCTTGGAGCGGTTGTCCAATCTTCTTCATCTTCCTCATCTCCATCGTTGTCGCTAGCATGAGCGTCCGCGGCAGGTGAAGATGGAATGTTTGATGAATCATCTCTGGGAAAATGAACTCCAGGATCATTAAAATGTATTTTGGACCAATCTGAATCTTCTTCAAAGTTAGCAGAATTAGAAATTGTAATCATATTGTTAGAGTCAATGAATTTTCCCCATTTCGAATTGTCATCAATGCCCATATATCTCAGTCTCTTAGCAATTTGGCCACCTTTTCTTCTTAGTGCTAATGGAATGTTCACCATTGCATATGAACCAAAAATGTGTAAATTAGAAAGGTCTGGCTGGTAGCCATGCAGCATGTAGAAAGGTGTTTGGTCAATCACACTACTCCAAGTGCGATTAACAAGGTAGTTTGCATACTTAAGTGCTTCGCCCCAAAATGAATGTTTCAGATTAGCATCTTCTAGGAGGCAGTGCATCATGGTTTGGAGAACCCCCTGTCTCCTTTCTGAGACTCCATTTTGAGCCGGCATAAATGGGGCAGATGTTTGGTGTAGGATACCGTTTCGTCGCATCCAATCCTGGAAACGTTGTGACATGAACTCGGAACCACGATCACTCTGGATTCTGCGGATCTTCACCCCATGCTGATTGAAGTCGTGTATTGCAAAACCTTTAAAGATCTGAAACGATTCAGATTTCTCTCTCATAGGAAAGACATAACCATATCTAGAATGATTATCAACAATAGTTAAGAAATACTTTTTACCGCCAATAGTTGGGCCATAAGGACCCACAATATCAGTATGAACCAAATCAAAAATGCGTGTTGACTTACGTATAGCATGTCTTGGAATGGCTGCTGCCTTTGATTTTGCCTTTTTGCAAACAGCACAATCCAAATGTACCTTACATCCTTTGAAATTCAAACCTTGGGCAAACAATGGCATCCGCTTAAGGACGTCAAAACTGGCATGCCCCATTCTCCTGTGCCATTTATGTATACAGTTGTAATGTAAGGGTCTGCCTGTAAGAGAATTAACAAGGTTAACATTTGAATTAGGAACCTTAGGTTTGTTTTTAGGAGTCAGTGAGGCAATTACAGGATCTCTCTCTTGGACAGCTCTCTCTGGGCCTGCATTGCCATTAATGGAAGGTATTATACTTGCTTGTTTCTGAGGCTCAGGTTTTGGCCTTAAGTAGAAGACTCCAGCAATCACAATTGTGTCTGCAACAATCATACTATTCTTAACAATGTAGCTTGCGTTCTTAAAATGATGAATCTGAAAATCTAAAATATTGATTAAATGGGTATAACTAAGCAAATTAAAAGCTGCAGCAGGAACATAATAAACATCTGGAACCAGTGTATCTAACTCTTCAATGTAAACAGTCCCTTTTCCTTCGACTTTGCAAGGACGCTCAGTGAATGTATAAAGTTCACGAAGTTCTGGTTCTGGTGCATGCATTTCTTTGAAAAGGTGCTTTTGGTAAGTAATGCTAATTGAGGCACCTGAGTCCAAAGTCCACAATAAATGTCTATCATATTGCTGACAGGGTTGGACAGCTTGTGTGATGGCAAGAGTGGCATATGGGCCAAATGGGTCGCGCCTTGGACCTGGGCGACGTTGGCTGCCACCTCTGCTTCTGCTGCCTCTGGAGACTGTTCCTCTGGGCTGGGATGCACTTCTCCTGTAGGTTGTGCTTCTGGGTTGGTACTGATCCCTGAAATCTGTTCCTCTGGGCTGGACAGGAACTTATGTGCGTTGCAATTTAAGACAATTTCTGCTTGTATGACCTACATGATCACAATATTGGCAACGTAGCAATCTTGGAGTGTATCTCCTCTTTGGGGGTCTTCTATTTGGAAGATGTGTTGCAGCTAGGGGGCGCTGCAAGTGTGGGACTTGAGGAATTGCCTGTGGACCCACTTGGGGTTGAAGAGGAGGTGGCAAAGTAGCCTGCACTGGAGCAGGTGGTGGTGCCTGGGCTGGCTGTTGTACAGCAGCTGGTGCAGGAGTAGGTAGTAGAGCTGGAGTAGGCAAAAATTGGGCTGCCACAGCTGGTGGTGGCCCTGGAGCAGGCACATGTTGGGCCCCTGGTGCTGGCGTAGGAGGTGAAGAAATTGGCACTAACTGGGCCACAGTTGGGGCAGGTGTAGGAGCTTGCATTGGAATAAGCAATTGTCCCATTTGGGGTTGCTGTTGTGTAGTTGAAACAGCAGAAGCTGTAGCAATTTCAGCCTGCGAAGCAGCTTGAGTTTGCAGCATAATTTGTGCAGCCATAGAAATGTGTGGTGCACTTTGTGCCTGTATTGTTTGAGCAGGCTGAAGAAATTGTTCTTGGGTTATAGTTGACAAAGGTTGTCTTTTCTCAGAAATCAAAATTTCTATTTTATTTAGAGCCATTTGAAAAAGAAGTTCTGTTCTATCTATATTTTTTCCACTAGATGGCACTGCAACATTACTTTTGGGAAAGTCTCTTTGTTCATAAAATCTTTGATCAGAGCCAGCCCCTATTGACGTATAGTCATATGTCCTTTCCCTTTCCGGCATATGAAAGGTAACACCCATTTTGGGGTGGGACTCTAATGTTTGAGAGACCGGAAGAGAAGGCCCAGTAAGGGGTTTTGAAATATGAGAAAGCTGGCAGACATCTTGTTTTTCATATGGGTGTTGGCTTTCTAGTAACTGCTTTCTTAAGTATTCAATTTCTCTGTCTTTACTAGCAAGAAGGTCTTTATGGCGTGTATCAATATATTTTTCTGTGACAGATACGTTGGTTGAGGGAACTCCCTCAGAAAAACTTTCAAGCAATTAAGTCGGAATTGGCTGATAATGAGTAATCTTTGGGATGGCCCCCATTTGAGTTGAACTTGCCCCTGGGAAAAAATGTGTGTCTTTGACTTTTACTGACCTTTGAAATTCTTTTTCTTGTTCCAATGCCTCTATCGCTGTAATTGAAGGTGTGGGAGACGGCATCGGAGAGGTTTGCAGAGATGCGATGTCGGTCTCTCTCGGCATCGGAGAAGATGCAGGCAGATAGGGTGCATGTTGAGGTTTCTGAATCTCTTCAATCGGCTGGTCGAGGAGGAGTAAAAGTTCTTTCTCCGGAGAAGACATTATTTTGGAGATTTATGGCGTTTTACTTTAAAATGGCCAAAAACATTCTTATCTTTCTAGCTGAGCTAAACGCAATGAATCTGTCAGAATTAATTAAGGTCCAGCAACCATCCTCTGCTACCATGTTGAGATAAGAATTACTCTTATCAGAGGTGAAATGAATCTTTTCCTGGAACTCTGACATTGTCAAAATAAACCGCATTATAATTCTAAGGTATAAGATATTTATTTCTTAACAAAAATAATAAATCACATTCTGGCTATAAACATAGGTGTTGCTTCGTCAGAAGCAGAGAACAAAAGAAAGGATTGAAAGAAAGGAATGTACACATGCATACTAGGAACATATTAATCACGTGCTCAGGAATAAACCATTATATTTGATAGGGATGCATCTCCCTGCATATACATGTAACAGGCAACATAAAATCACTGTGTGACAGCTCATCCCGACTCGGTAGTCAACTCGTAGTCAACAGCACTTGGAACGGTCCTTCTCACATTGGCTTTAGTTCATGTCCCTTTAGAGCTTAAATCAAGATGCAGTCACCGCTCTTAAAGTCACGTATTTGAAAATCAAGAGAAGGAATCTGTGCCAATAGTCCTTCGAACCTTAAAAGAGAAAAACACTGGGACAGTCCCTATATATTTTTTCAAAAACAAACAGCTTCACATTTTATCTATGACATTCCCACATTTCTAGTATAAGAAATACCAAACATCATTTCATATAACAAAATTCTAATGTCTTTTCTTGTATTTATCTTAATAAGCAATATTGCTAAAGGTAAACATTTCATCCAAGGTAGCGGCAATTTTAAAATTGACTTCTTTAAGGTATTTTTCAAGATTTGAATCATTTTCCCAACTTTGCCTAACAAAATCGGGACAAAATGATAAATGTAATTGCCAATTTATACCTAATTGGTCTATTACCTATTACACTACCTGGGCTAGAAAATGCGTACCTCTATCATTTTCAATAGTTTTCACCAACCCATTTCTTGGAACTATCTGCTCCAATATTATTTCCATAGCATCTGAGCATTTACCCTTCCTCATGGAAATCCTCATGGAAATACTTCCACCCAACCAGTCAAATGAATCACTATCACCAGCAGATTTCTCAATATTCCCACAGCTGGCATCTCACCTGGATTCATTGGAATGGCCAAACAGCCATTCACTTTCCCCCGGGTCACTTGCTTCCTCATGCTCTTTTTGTTTATCTAATGCAATGTATACATTCTGCATAATAATTGCATACATTCCTCTACAAACATACTTTCTTTTCACAAAGTCAGTCAACACTTGCATTCTCCAATGCACTCTTCTCATTATGTTTCTTATAAGGGGTTCATTCACTATTTGCAATCCATCTCTCATCTATTTCTACACCTTCTGAACTTAGGCTTAACTTCCCATTCCAGAATAGGAATTGTATTTACCATTATCTCTACTTCCTTTCCCTGCCTTGCAGCGTCTTAACAGCCTTATTCGCTAGCCTATTTCCACAAATCAACTTCGAGGAACTTTCCTCATGTACTAGCCAGCCTCTCTGGTCTCTGCCAGATCCTACTTATCTTAGCTCCTTTCCCTTGCTTGGTATCAAACCCCGTTCCATCCAAATCCCAAAGGTATGCAAAACACCACAGGCATATTTAGAATCTGTATAGATTTTACCCACTTCCGTCCAGAATACTCAATTCTCTTCAACATCGTTTCAACAAAGAAACTCACAAAGAAACTCACAAATAATTCTTCTAACTTCTAACTGCCAAACACCTCTCTTCACATTCTCCATAGAATGTCTCTCTAATCAGTATTTTCTGTCAAATACTTTCCCAAGTACAAATCCTTGCTACTTACTATAACTAGTAAAGGAGATCTCTCTCATCCCCTTGCAAACAAGCAGATGTTTACAAACATCCCCATGTTTGTAAACAAACATTTACAGGTCTCCAGACCACCTCTGTTTGAGAACTCTCTCACTTCCATTGAAAAAAAAACGTTTGTGCAAACTAACATGAACAAAAAATCTTCCTCCCTATCAACTGATCTACCAGGGAGTTAATGCCCTTCGCATCTTGTAGCATCTTGAGCTTACAAGCAGTGGGAAACGGCTTTAAGGTTTTTTAATCAAAAATTTGATTTTGGGCCCTAACCACAGCCCATTTCCCAAAGCTCCAAGGACAAGCCTATTCTCAAATGTCCTAAATACTTCTTAGCACTCTCAAACCTTCCAAAGAAAAAATCTTTATCTGCAAAAAAAAATCAACAACCCATTGGTTCCATTCTCTACCTACAATAACAAATCATCTATATCTGAAACAACTACAATCTCTCAGATCGGCTGAACATTTCCAGCACCTTAAACAATATCTATCCAAACAAATCAGGATTTTCCAAAAACCCAATATATCTCACACTACCAGTGTCATTTAAAAACACTGTCCTGCCTCATGCAAAACATTTCTTAACATCTGTGTTATCTTTGAGGTACAATTACCATTGATTTATAGTCTGAGTCAGAGAGACAAAAAAAACACATTAACACATTAACAAATGTAACTGAATTCCCCAGCAGCCATCAAACCATTTGGCTCTCTGTCTGAAGGACACCAAACATACATAAAAGGGTCACACCCCCTTCTGCCTCCCCATAAATTACCAAAGAGGGGGAGAAAAGTTCATCCAAACACAGGAACGAACATACAGCTTTGTTTTGCCAAGCACTCTCTTTAAAGCAGTGGTTCCCAACCTTTTTGTGATTGAGTACCACTTGGAGGTCCCGTACAGTCGCTGCGTACCACCTGGTTCCAGAGAAACTAAATTCGATCAGATATCACTTTATTTCCATAATTGTACAAGTAGAACACGCAAACCAACTACGAAAACAACAACCCGGGCAAAAAGAGAACCCGCGTTGGGGGTCTCCAAGCTCCTAGAGTCAATCAAGAAATAAAATATAAATAAGTATACAAAATAATAATAAAAATAGTAACATACACACTGAGATGCAGTAATGAATATCAAAGGGTAACTTGAGTCAAGAGAACATAGTGCTAACAATAACAGAGTGAGATTAACCTTAGCTCGAGAGCTCGCTATGATGCGCACCTTCTCGCGAGGGTTCTACTGCGCAACTGCTGAGAGTTCAGAACAGTCACCGTTCCTTTTTTGGCTCCGCGCATCCAGCAACTGGATTCTCGGGCCGCTGGGACCAGGTGGGTGGCGTGTGGCAACAGTTGCAAATCGTTGCCAGATTATCTTGTGTTAGGCAGTAAGCATTTTTGTGAAGTAAAAAATAACTAACTAAAAATTGTTCATGACCCCGAAAGTGTTCGCGTACCACCTGGAAGGCCCTCGCTTACCACTAGTGGTACACGTACCACAAGTTGGGAACCACTGCTTTAAAGCAATATAGATTAAAGTTACCACACTCATTCTAAACAATCGTGGCCACATTCTAGCACAATTTTCAGTCATCACAACTTAGTTTAGCCAATCCCCATTCTACTGTATTAACAGCCCTCCCAATGTAGGAGGTAAAAGGGATCTGAAGGAATCTCATTCCTTCCGCTAGCATTTCTAGTTAACCGGGCCCCATTTCCCCCGAGACTTTTTCTCTTTGATTCCTCCTGAATACTCTAACAGACGTGCCCTTGTACATAGGGACAAAAACGTCATAGCACAAATACAGAGACTGATCAATCTCCCAGTGCTTCTCGTATTTACTTACAACATAAGTAAACACATCACCCGCTATTCAAGGAATCCACTTAAGGAGTCTAAACAGAAACACCCCGTGTCTCATTACTCACCTAAGCCAAGTAGTTGCCGGCTGCGTTCATTCACTCGGGGCTGTTTATATTGTCACTGGATCCTGCAGTCTCAGTCCGTCTGAGGAGCGAATTCCCCTGGATAAGTGAAACCCTCACCCCGGTCACCCAAAGATAGGGTGTGTGCGCGCAGTCCCGGTCAAGGTATTTTCCAAATCCAGAAAGAACGTCCATGCCCCACATTGGGCGCCAATTGTGAGAAAAATAATTAAGCAGGAATCCAGATTAAGAACAACATAAACAGATTTTTAATATTTCTTTGATCAAAGGTCCAATACCTGAACAGAAGACAGAATTTCTGATACAAGTAGAGGCAAAAGTCATCATCCAGAAACATGGATTTATACAGAACATGACTCCACCTTACTCCTCCCATTCTCCTCACATCATATCGTCCAACCTCCCATGATGTAACATCCCAACACACTGTTTACAACATAGGAAAAGAACCCAGGACATCCATCATCCTGACAGCTCCACACTTCCTCTCTTTCTGTGTGAGCCTGTGCATTCCCATGAGCTCATTCCCTTCATAACAAAAGAGAAAAACATTTCCGTATCATCACTTCCTCTCCTCTTCATTCCCAGAAAATAGTAAAAACATATCCTGTATCTGAGGACAGTAAAAATGAGCTGACATACATAAAATACATTTTGTTACACAATATTATTTGTCCATTACAAATCGATTCAAAATGGTTATGCTATGGCTCTTATTATATGTCTTATTTAACAAGAATAAATTCATATTTCTCACACTCTGTCACTATCAATAGTTTCCACCAACCCGTATCTAGGAACAATCTGCTCCAGTATTATTTTCACCGTCATTTGAGCATTTGCCCTCGCACATGGAAATGCCTCCACCCAACCAGTTAAATGATCCACTATCACCAGCAGATACTTTAATGTCCCCACAGCTGGCATCTTAGTGTAATCCACTTGGGTTCGTTGGAATGGCCATACTGCCAATTCTCTTCCCCCTCCCACTTGTTTCCGCATGATTTTTTTATTTATTCTAATGCAATGTATACATTTTCTCAATATCTGCATAGCAATTACATACATTCCTCTACAAACATACTTTCTTTTCACAAAGTCAATCAATGCTTGTGTTCCCCAATGGGTCCCTTCATGCACCCGTTCAATAATGTTTCTCATAATAGGTTTATTCACCATTTGCAATCCATTCCTTGTCATCCATTTCCCATTTATTTCTTCCACACCATCTTTAATCATTTGGCTTTCTTCCTCCCTTGTGAATTTAGGCTTAACATCCCATTCAAGAGTAGGAATTATTACCATTATCTCTTTTGCCACTTCATCCGCTAGCCTATTTCCTAAAATCAACTTTGAGGAGCCTCTTTTGTGTGCTTCTACATGTACAACAGCCAGCCTCTCTGGTCTCTCAGCTGCCCTTAATACAGATTTAATAAGCTCTACTTGTTTTAGCTCCTTTCCCTTGCTTGTTATCAAACCCTGTTCCATCCAAATCTTCCCAAATGTATGCAAAATACATTTTGCATACAAATTCCGAGCAAAATGCCCATCTCTACCACACGCAAAACACCTCTTGCTTTCCCCAACAGCTTTCTTCCATTGGGGTAGCCCTCTTCCTTGCCCAAGATCTTGTCCCTGCCTATCGGTAGGTTTTCCCAAAACCCTACCTCTACCAAAACCCTCCTTGCTGTCTCTTGCCTTTTCCGCCTTAATGACTGATGCCATCAATTGGGCTTTTTGCCTACTCTTAGCGTCTTCCCTGTTCACATATACTTTTTGTGCTGCTTTCAACAATTTAGTAATATCAGCACTAGCCCAATCATCAATCTTCTGTATTTTCTTTTGTATATCAGGCCAGGCATTTGTTACAAATTGCATCTTCATCAAAGACTCATATTCTGTAGTTCCAGGAGCAAGACCAGAATATTTATTTAAACAGTCTTTTATCCTGTTCAAGAAGTCAGACGGAGTTTCATCCTTTAACTGACCCACTTCAAAGGCTTTTTTCAAATTAGTTCCTTGAGGCACAGCTGTCCTGATACCTTCCAAAATTATTCTCTTTAAATCTTCCATGTTCTGCCTGTCAGAAATTTCGTTGTTGTCCCAACGTGGGTGTGCTAAAGGGAATTTTACATCAGCAGCGATAGGATTTGCAGTCCCAACCTGAGTTTTCGTCCAGTATGCCATGGCAGCTGCTCTAATCTGAGCTCTTTCTTCTGGAGTAAACAAATAGCCCAAAATGTGTTGTAACTCAGCAAAGGTATATATGTTTGGCCCCATAAACAAATTTAAACTCTCATAGAGGCCCATAGGGTCGGACTGCAATTTTGGCATTTGTATTTTATAGTTCCATAAGTCAGAAGAGGTAAGTGGCACATTTACAAAAGTGGTTATTGGATCTCCAGTAGCAGTCAGACCATTTGGCATCTCCCTTAAGGGGTATTGTTTTGCTTGAGATCTTGTGACTCTGTCTGAAGGAGCTGGATATTTTTGCATCCTGGGCTTAAAATCTTCTGCTTCTCTCTTCAATTGCTGCATTTGTTTCCCTGCCGTATCTGCTTCCTGCTCACTGTCAGTTCCCCCAGCCTGAGCCTGAGCGTAAGGAGGGGGCCTTGGGCAAGTTGCAAACTTCAAAGGATCCCATTCCTTTTTTTCTTCCTCCTTCTCATAGAGTACTGAGGAGGATGGCAGTGGATCAGTCCATTCCACATGGAACCATGGATCAATGTATAACAATTGATTTCTTAACTTTTTCTTTTCAAGCACCTTCTTTAATGCATTCACCCAATACGGATCTGAATCACCAAACTTATTCCAATGATAATTTGGCTTCACTAGGATGAACTTTGGCCACACCCTAGTACAATTCTCAATCATCAAAACTTTATTTAGCCCTTTTGTATAAGGTTTAAGCTAATCCTCATTCCACTGTGTTAACAGCTCTCTGCTGTGTGATCCCCGTATCAGTCAGCCACCCAAGGGGAGGAAGGAGGGATTGAAGGAATCTCCTTCCTTTCGCTAGCATTTCTAGTTAACAGGGGCCCCATTGTCACCCGAGACTTTTTCTTTGATCCCTCTGAACACCCTTAACTACCATAAGCACTCTCACCTCCGACGTTCCCAAATGCACAGTGTTAATACATCAGCACAGACACAGAGATCAATCAATCTCCCAGTGCTTCTTGTGTTCACTCACAACATAAACACATCACCGCCTGCTGTTCAAGGAATCAAAACACTAAACACTTAAGAAGTCTCATTACTCACCTAAGCCACGTGCGCCGGCGCCTTCTCTCCCTCGGGTCTGCTTTTATTGTCACTGGCTCCTGTGGTCCGGATTAGGAGCAATCTCCCCCTGGGCAAGCGAAATCCTTTTCCCGGCCACCATAAAAAGAGGCGTGTGTGCACAGTCCGGATCTTCAAGGCCTTTCGGCTGCACATAGAGAAAGTCCATTCTCCTGGCCTGCTCGCCAATTGAGAGAAATATTTAAAAAACAGTGACAGGAGTCCAGATGACAGGAGTCTCACAAGCCCCCACCCAAATAAGCCCCCCCTACTTTCCGGGGAAAGGGGGGAAGATGCCCCACGCACCCCACACGCCCTTACTGAGGCGCATTGCTTGCTGCCTGCTCTTGCTCACCTGCCGCCTCATGCCCCATGCCTTGCCAATAAGGCTGATGTCTCTCTCTCTCTAGCTGTCGAGTCCCCCTCCTGCTGCCACTGCCACCAGGCCAAGCCCGCTCAGGGGCAACAGATGCAGCTGCTCCCTTGCCTGGTTGCTGCCCCCAGCATACAGGGCTCCCATTTGTTCCAAGCCCCCCCCCCATCCTTTCCTCGGAGAGAAAGAAGGTGGTGGCAGCAGCAGCAGCTCACCCAGCGATTGAACTCATGCCCAGCGGCATGGCGATCAGCGGTGGGAAAGAGCCGAGGTGGTGGGAGGGCCCCGCTACGGAGCTCACTGAGAGAGTCGCCCACCGAGCCAGAGGTTCAGGGAGGCGGATCCTGGGCAGGAGGCTGGAAGGGCCGTTCCGTGTCTCTCCACATCGTGCTAGTGGATGGGGGGCTGGGGCTCTCCCCCCTCCCGCCATGGTGGCTCTGGAGCCTCGATCCCTGCCTTGCTTCCTCCTCCTCACAGGCAGGAGCACATTTCAAAACGCCGCCAGAGGCAGAGCCCAGAGGAGCCAAGCCAGTTCTGTGGGGTGTGCACAATGACGTGGCGGAGGAAGTTGGTAAAAGTGCCTGCGCGCGCCTGCCTCTTGCTTGCGCGCACTCTCTCTCTCCTAGCTGGGAACCGCTCTTTTTGCCCCGCCCCCCCATCCACCAGCACAACATGGACAGATGCGAAAACTGCCAGACTCCGGTAAGATGCACGTCTCGTGGCCCGCCCCACCCCATCCCCTGCCCCACCGTGAGACACGCATCTTACCCGAGTCTGGCAGTCGTCTCTCAGCCGGTCTGTGCAGGGAAACACCTTGCAAAGTACAGAAAAACTTCTCACGAGGGCAAGCAATTAACAACTTCTCAAAGTGAGAAGTTTTTCTGTACTTTGCAAGGTGTTTCCCTGCACAGAACGGCCAAGAGACGTCACGGAGCTGCCAGACTCAGGTAAGATGTGCGTCTCGTGGCCCGGCCCACTTTCTGCACCCCGAAAATAATAAGACCCCCCCGATAATAAGAGCCGAGGTGGCGCAGCGGCTAGAGTGGGGTACTGCAGGCCACTTTAGCTGACTGTGATCCGCAGGTCAGCGGTTCAGATCTCACCGGCTCAAGGTTGACTCAGCCTTCCATCCTTCTGAGGTAGGTAAAATGAGGACCCAGATTGTTGGGGGCAATACATTGCTTACTGGTGTAAGCCGCTTAGAGAGTGCTTGCACTGTGAGGCGGTATATAAATGTCACTACTACTACTAATTATAATAATAAGACCAAGGCCTTCAAAAAAATATAAGAGAGTGTCTTATTTTCGGGGAAACACAGTATCTAGGATCCCACTTCAAATCTTAATTCCTTCAACAGATGCTCTATACAGGAAGCTCTCGAGTTATGATAGGTTGTTTGGTCCTCGACTTAAGATGGGTTGTTTGAAGTTAAGATGGACTCCCAAATGTTACTTACAATTCAGTTCTGAAGTTATGGCTGCTGCAATGGAGCCGAGGTGGCGCAGTGGTTAAAAGCAGCACTGCAACCTACTTCAGCTGACTGCTAGTTCAGCAGTTCAGCTGTTCAAATCTCACCGGCTCAAGGTTGACTCAGCCTTCCATCCTTCTGAGGTCGGTAAAATGAGGACCCAGATTGTTGGGGGCAATATGCTGAACTCTGTAAACCGCTTAGAGAGGGCTGTAAAGCACTATGAAGCGGTATAGAAGTCTAAGTGCTATTGCTATTGCAACATCTCTGCAGTCATTTTCCCTTACAACTAATTGCAGGAATGCTGCAGTGGCACCCCTACCTATCTCCCCATCCTCCACACCAGGTCCCACAGATTTGGGGCCTGCTTCCCAACCCACTGGATCCCACACACTTCTCCTAAGCTTTCATCACCCATAGCACCCATAACCTTTTGAAGAGCCTGAAGCTCCAGAATTTGGATTAGGGAAGGAAGGAAGATCATGCTGTTCACCAGCCGTGTGGCATGATCACAGCTGTGGCCACCATTTTCAGAGTGGCCAATTGAATTATGGCCAGTCCAAAATGGTGTTCAATTCTGAAAGCAAGCCATGTAGGTTAGCAATGGAGCAGCTTGTTCTTCTTCAGTGCCATCTCCAGAGAGCTCCACAGTCTTTAGAGCACCCGATGGATCACATTGGAGAAGAGCAAACTGGTCCATCCCTAGACTCCTTGGCCCACTTTTAGAAGTGAGCACCATTTTGCAGTGGCCACAATTCATTGCAGTCACTCTGAAAATGCACCTGCTTCCGGAAGTGAACCACACAGCCTTGGGACAGAATAGTTTGCTCTTCTTTTCCAATGTGATCTATGGAGCACTGTGGAGCTGTGGAGATATCAATGTCATCTCCAGAGCTTTCAGGAGGAGATCTACAAATATAAGTGAGCAATTGGTGATGACAGATGGGGTGGAACGTATGGGATCTGATAGGTGTGGAAGCAGGCCTAAGGCCTGAGGGAAGCCTGAAGGGAGGGAATCAGAGCATGGGGTTGCCTCAGAAGTGGCCTTACGAGGCCCATGGCAGAACCTGCACTAAGCCTCCCAGGGCCTCCCATCAAGCCCCTGGCGCACCCTGTGCTTCAGTAATAGTAATAGTAACAGAGTTGGAAGGGACCTTGGAGGTCTTCTAGTCCAACCCCCTGCTTAGGCAGGAAACCCTACACTACTTCAGACAAATGGTTATCCAACATCATCTTAAAAACTTCCAGTGTTGGAGCATTCACAACTTCTGGAGGCAAGCTGTTCCACTGGTTAATTGTTCTAACTGTCAGGAAATTTCTCCTTAGTTCCAAGTTGCTTCTCTCCTTGTTTAGTTTCCACCCATTGCTTTTTGTTCTACCCTCAGGTGCTTTGGAGAATAGTCTGACTCCTTCTTCCTTGTGGCAACCCCTGAGATATTGGAACACTGCTATCATGTCTCCCCTAGTCCTTCTTTTCGTTAAACTAGACATACCCATTTCCTGCAACCGTTCTTCATATGTTTTGGCCTCCAGTCCCCTAGTCATCTTTGTTGCTCTTCTCTGCACACTTTCTAGAGTCTCAACATTCTTTTTACATCGTGGTGACCAAAACTGAATGCAGTATTCCAAGTATGGCCTTACCAAGGCATTATAAAGTGGTATTAACACTTCACGTGATCTTGATTCTATCCCTCTGTTAATGCAGCCTAGAACTGTGTTGGCTTTTTTGGCAGCTGCTGCACACTGCTGGCTCATATTTAAATGGTTGTCCACTAGGACTCCAAGATCCCTCTCACAGTTACTACTGTTGAGCAAGGTACCACATATACTGTACCTGTGCATTTCGTTTTTCTTGCCTAAATGTAGAACCTTACTTTTTTCGCCATTGTATTTCATTTTGTTAGATGGAGCCCAATGTTCAAGTCTGTCAAGATCCTTCTGTATCTTGAGCCTGTCTTCTGGAGTGTTGGCTATTCCTGCCAGTTTGGTGTCATCTGCAAATTTGATGAGTTCCCCATCTATCCCCTCATCCAAGTCATTGATGAAGATGTTGAAGAGTACTGGGCCTAAAACAGAGCCTTGGGGTACTCCACTGCATACTTCCCTCCATGTAGATGTAGTTCCATTGGGCACTACACGTTGAGTGTGGTTGGTCAGCCAGTTTTGAATCCATCTGGTGGCGTTGCTGTCTAACCCACATTTTTCTACTTTATCTAGTAGTAGGTTATGGTCTACTTTATCAAATGCCTTACTGAAGTCCAAGTAAATTATATCGACAACATTCCTCTTGTCCACTAATTTTGTCGCTTTGTCAACGAATGCAATAAGATTAGTCTGGCATGATCTGTTTTTTAAAAACCCATGTTGGCTTTTGGTTATTACTTTGTTTGCTTCTAGGTGTTCGTTGATTCATTGCTTGATTATCTTTTCCAGAATCTTCCCTGGTATTGAGGTGAGGCTGATAGGTCTGTAATTTCCTGGATCTATTTTTTTCCCTTTTTTGAAGATGGGAACTACATCAGCTCTTTTCCAGTCCTCTGGCAGTTCCCCGGTACTCCAGGATCTTTATTTAATGACCACTTTGGGGAGAGGATAGGTAGGGGGTTATAAGTAACACAATCACATGGGAACTGCACAGCTGTCATGACTTCTGACTGTAATGGGCAGATTCCAACAGTTGTTGGTCAAGGACTACCCGTAACCATTTCATTTACAAAGTGGTCTTTTTCTACTACTAATTTCTCATGCTGCAATATGAATGAATGAATTTATTTGTGATTACTTTTCTAATGGACTGGAATGCCCAATATATTTGCAGAGTAGAGTAACTGGAAACACTGAAGTCAAAATCTGATGAACAAAAATGTATTTCCTTTTTAGGGATTGGAGTTTGCATGAAAGGTATGTGGAAGACTTCTTTAAAGCACTGACGAAACTGAGAAACCTAGAAGTCCTGCGGTAAGAAAGTGTAGCATTTTATTTTAGATGTTATTGATAATGAAACCACTACATAATATCAGAAGTTTGCGTATTAAACTAAATATATTGTTACAGCAATCTCTCATCAATTTCTCATGGTCAACAGTAGAAGATGGTTTACTAAGAGTTCCCGAAGCCTACCATGGAACTGAGTTATAATTGACACTAAGAGAGAAGGAAACACAGTTTGGAAAACTTAAGGAAGGGTGCAGCACTTTCACTGAAATTTCTTAATAAGAGGCAGGAAATAGACTAGAACAGAACAGGATTGAATTCTTCATTGACCAAGTGTGATTGGACACACAAGGAATTTATCTCTAGTGCATAAGCTCTCAGTGCACATACAAACAATGAAGTGATAAGTCATAGATCATAAATCATAAGATACAATCATAAATCATAAGATACAACAACAATTGATAAATCATAATATACCAATAGGAGAAGGTAGTAGGAAAGATGAAAAGTGAAAAAGATGAGAAGATGGCAAGGATAATAGCAATACAGACTACGATGTGGGTACATATCTTTAGGCATAAGACAGTGCTGTAGGAGTTAGGTATTTAGCAGAGTGATGGCATGGGGGAAGAAACTATCTTTGTGTCTAGATATTTTGGTATGCAATGCCCTATAGCAGCATCTTGAGAGGAGAACTTGAAACAGTTTATGTCCAGTATGTGAAGGATCTGTAAATATTTCCTCAGCCCTCTTTCTGGTTCGTGCAGTGTACAGGTCCTCAGTGGAAGGCAGCTTGGTTGCAACTTTTTTTCCCTGCAGTCCTAACTATCCTTTCAAATCTGTACCTGTCCTGTTTGGTTGCTGTGCCAAACCAGATAGTTATCGAGGAACAATAGTTCCTCGATAGGAACTCAATAATCCCTTTGTAGAACGGTATCAGCAAATCCTTGGGCAATCTGAGCGTTCTGAATTGATGTAGGAAGAACACTTTTTGTGGTGCCTTTTCAATAATGGTTCTAATGTTAAGTGTCTATTTCAAGTCCTGGCAGATTATTGAATCCAGAAACTGTAGTATCTTCTGTTGATACTGTGTTGTCTAAGATTGTAGCAGGTGGTAGAATAGGAGGGCTTCTCTTAAAATCTACTATGATCTCTACAGTTTTGAATGTGTACAGTTCAAGATTGTTGCAGCTGCACCACAGGGCCAGTTCTTCAACTTCTCATCTATATGCAGATTCGTCATCATCTTGAATAAGACCAATCAGTGTTGTATTATCTGCAAACTTCAGTACTTTAACAGAGGGATCCTTTCAGATGCAGTCATTGGTATAGAGAGAAAAGAGTAGTGGAGAGAGCACACAGTCCTGGGGGGCACCTATGCTAATTGTACAGGTAACTGAAGTGATTTTGCTTAGCTTCACCTGCTGCTTGCTATCTGTTAGAAAGCTTATGATCCATCTTATGGTCAGGCACAGCTAATTAAGTCAGTTTGTAGACACAGATTTCATTATGATGGTGTTGAATGCCAAGCTGAAGTCTACAAAAAGGACCCTTATATAGGTCTTTGCAGATTCAAGATGTTGAAACGTAGTGCAATGCCATATTGACAGCATCATCTGCTGATCTATTTGAGCAATAGGCACATTGCAAGAGGTCTAGCAGCGAATCCGTAATGGTTTACAGATGTGCCAGCACTAACTTTTCTTTTTTCTTTTTTATTAAAAAGTTTTATAAGTAATACAAACATTTTTCTCCCCACCCCTTTCCCCCTCCCTCCCCCCTTGCCCTCCCCCCCAACTCTCCCACCCCCCTCCCTAGACTTCCCAGAACAAACTCAGGGTATAGTATTTATAAACATAAAACTAAAATATGCTAACTAATTATTGACTCAAAATCTCTCTAAATCTTTAACTCCTTATAGATCAAAACCCTTTAAACTTAAACTAAGAATTAAGAATGTTTCATTCATAAGCTATTTGAATCTTCTTTGTCTGATACTTATTTTGAATATAGTCAATCCATCTTCTCCATTCCAATATATGTCTTTCATTTGAATGATCTTTAAGATATGATGATATTTTTGCCATATCTGCCAAATGCATGACTTTTAATGTCCATTCCTCGATAGTAGGTGGATCTTCCTTCTTCCAATACTGTGCCACCAGCAACCTGGCAGCTGTTATTAAATTCAAAACCAACTTAGTCTCTATTACAGTACAATCCGTAATTATTCCCAACAAAAAGAACTGTGGTGTAAATTTAATCTTTTTTAAAAAAAGGTTTTGAATAATCCACCATATTTTTATCCAAAAAGCCTTAATTTTCTTACATGTCCACCATATATGGAAATACGTGGCATCTTCACACTCACATTGCCAACACTTAGGTTGTAAGTTTGGGTACATACAGGCTAGTCCAGCACTAACTTTTCAAAGGTTTTCATAATTACAGATGTCAGAGCAACCGATCTGTAGTCATTCAGCTCCTTGATGGAGAGTTTCTTGGGCACCGAGATGATAGTAGAGTGTTTGAAGCAAGAAGGGACATAACACATCTCCAGTGATTTATTAAAGATCCGGGTGGAAGATGGGGGCTAGTTGATCAGCACAGACTTTCAAGCAAGAAGGAGCTATCCTGTCTAGGCCTGGTGCTTTTCCAGACTTTTGTCTGTGAAATAGACATTGCCAAAGGTCCCTCTAAGCTGCGTGGCTGCGCGGCTGCGCACGTGATAAGAAAATGTCGCGCAGCAGTTTTCAACTGCCGCATGGCATTTTCTAATGTCAGAGGGAACATTGATCACCAGCCTATCAGGGTGGGTGGCGGGTGGGGGGAAAGGAGCAGAAACATCCAAACGCAATTTTATTTGGACTTGAAAACAACAATGAAACTGATGACAACACTACAGTTCGAAACATCATCATCAACTCTCAGAAAACTTCATTCTCTCCTTATGAAATCACTGAAATATCTAGAGATGGCCCAGAACTCAAATACAGAGATGGATCAGTGGCCCGACGATTCTGCAGAGTCATCTGCAAAAACAAAACCAGTAAACACAATTTTATTCACACAATGAACTCCATCGCCAAATCTGATACTAACTATAGTAAACTCCAATCCAGACCTGACCTATCCTTCCTGCAAAGAATCCGCTCCTGTGAACTCCGCCATGAACTAAAAATGCGACAAGACAATGGTGAAACTGACCTATATATAAACTACCGTGCAGACTGCATCAAAACTAAATCTCCAAACCTACGTCCCAACATTCCACCTCCCACCATTCAAAACTAGGAACGCACACCCCAAACTACCTCTCTACCTACAACTTCTACAACCACTAATGACCTTATCTACCTCGCTACTACCACTGACCAAACTTCCTCACTACCTGCCAATACTAACAACTCTACTATAGACCTTAATTACCCTAACCTTAACTACCTTAACCTCAACTACCTCACTTCTACTACTAACTTAACTACCCAACTACCTACCACTCCCTCTACCTCTCCAACCAATAAAGACCTTAAATGCAAGCTACTTAATGCAAGAAGTCTTGTAAATAAAATACCTGAATTCTTCCTCCTATTAAATACGACCAATTTTGACATCATATTTGTCTGCAAAACGTGGCTAAACTCATGCCTCCCTGACTCAATTATTATAGAAAGAAACTATCATATTTTTCGATCTGATCGCGAACTCCGTAGAGGAGACGGTGTTGCCATCTTTTACAAAAAGTCCTTAAATCTCAAAAACATCCAAGTAACACACGATCTTGCTCTTCCCGAGACTATCTTCTGTGAACTATCTTTAAACACCACATTACGATTTCTACTATGCTACAGAGCCCCATACTATGACATTGAACATGCAAATAAGTTAACTTCACTCCTAACATGAGCAGCCTCCAGCCCACACCCTCTCATCTTTCTTGGTGACCTAAATCTACCTTTTATCAAATGGTCCCTCAATGAATGTTCCACAGAACCTATACACTCAACCCTGTATAATGCTGTAACCAATCTGGGGCTGGATCAACTAGTATCCAACAACACTAGACTCAATAACTGCCTTGATCTCATCTTCTGTAACAGTTCAAACTCAATATATGGATTACAAACAAAAGAACCCTTCTCCAACAGTGATCACAGTATGATTGACTTCAATCTCAATATACACCCTTACAAAAATTAACAATATGACAAGATCCCCAGTTACAATTTCAAAAAAGCAAACTATGATCTCATAAACACTGACCTCTCTTCTCTTGATTGGCAAACCCTATTCATGGACTGCAACACTGCTGAAGACCACTACAACATTTTCCTACGTCAAGTCCAAAGAGTCATAAAACTATACGTACCACTATTCATTCCCAAAAACAGGAAGAACAAACTACCCACAACAATAAGGAAGCTCCAAACAAAAAAAAATCTCTCTGGCGTAAAAACAAAAAGGGCCACATAACCAACTACAAAAGCCGATACAAAAACTTATGCAAACAAATAAAGACTGAATGCGCAAATTATCATATCAATCAAGAAGAAAACCTCCTGCGCACAAATTCCAACCGAGCATTCTACAAGTTCATAAACAACAAACTCAAAGTGACAAGAACCATCCCACCCCTTAAAGGCCCCAACAATAAAGACTGTAATGATGATTCCGACAAAGCCAACCTCTTCAACATATTCTTCGGCTTAGTCTTTATAAACAGCAACAACTCATGTCCTATATTCCCTAGTCGAACCACAAACAATGACAATGATCTAATACAAACTGACTTTACAGAAGACAAGGTTAGAAAGGCTCTACACAACCTAAAACCATCCCTATCCATAGGACCAGATGGACTTTGTGCTTACTTCTTAAAAAAACTTTCCACCGTCCTATCAGAACCTCTAAGCATTATTTTTGACATATCTCTCAGAACCAGCACCCTACCCAACCTATGGTCACTAGCCACGGTTATTCCTGTCTTCAAAAAGGGAGACCCCAACCTAGTTGAAAATTATAGACCAATCTCCTTATGTTGCGCCACCTGCAGAGTCATGGAATCAATCATCAACCAATCCATTACTCTCCACTTAGAGACAAGCAACCTGCTCTCTCACAAACAATTTGGTTTCAGAAAAATGTTATCCTGCTACCTACAACTTCTACATTGTAAAAACATATGGACTACAAAACTCCACCAGGGCAAAGCAATAGACGCAATCTACATAGACTTTTGTAAAGCCTTTGACTCCGTAGTACACGATAAACTACTCCTAAAACTAAAATCTTATGGCATCTCTGGCCCCCTACACAAATGGATAATTGCATTCCTGTCAAACAGACAACAAGTGGTTAAAATAGGATCTTCTCTATCAAACCTTGTACCTGTTAACAGCGGTGTTCCCCAAGGAAATGTTTTAGGACCTACTCTCTTCATTCTTTACATAAATGACATTTGTGATATTATACAAAGCAACTGCGTCCTCTTCGCAGATGATGTAAAACTATTCAACACCACAGACAATACTACAACCCTTCAAAAAGACATTGACTATATATCTGAATGGTCAAACAAGTGGCAACTACCAATCTCTATCAACAAATGCTCAGTTTTACACATTGGCAAAAATAATCAAAACACAAAATACAAACTTGATTATCATAACCTTGATGATGATCCTCACTCAGTAAAGGACCTCAGAGTACTCATCTCTAACGATCTGAGTGCCAGAGCCCACTGCAACTACATAGCAAAGAAGGCATTAAGAGTGGTTAACCTAATCTTGCGCAGCTTCTTCTCTGGTAACATTGTACTCTTAACCAGAGCATACAAAACATTTGCTAGACCGATTCTTGAATACAGCTCATCAGTCTGGAACCCACACTACATATCAGACATTAACACAATTGAGAATGTCCAGCGATACTTCACAAGAAGAGTATTACATTCCTCTGTTCACAACAGAATTCCTTATGAAACCAGACTTGAAATTTTGGGACTTCAAAATTTAGAACTCCGCCGCCTTCGATCTGACCTAAGTGTAGCTCACAAAATTATCTGCCTCAATGTCCTACCTGTTAATGACTACTTCAGCTTCAACCGCAATATTACACGAACTCACAATAGATACAAACTTAATGTAAACCGCTCCAGACTTGATTGCAAAAAATTCGACTTCAACAACAGAGTTGTCAACGCCTGGAACACTTTACCTGACTCAGTAGTTTCTTCCCTAAACCCCAAAAACTTCAACCTCAGATTATCTACCATCGACCTCACCCGATTCCTAAGAGGTCAGTAAGCGCACAATCGTGCCTACCATTCCTGCCCTAATGTACACATATATTCTTACCTCTTTTACTCTTATTCATGCTTGTACTATTACATATATATTCAATCATGTTTTACTGTTTATACTTTGCTTATAATCATATATGCTTGACAAAATAAACAAATACAAATACAGATGGCGGAGAACGTGGGTTTATGGCTTTAACTCTTGCCTCCCCAGGTGGGCTCCGGTGCTAGGGAGAGGAGGAGAGCGAGATCAAAGGCTGCTGCCCACCAGCTTACTCTTCATCCAGGGAGGCCGGTTCGGTCCCTCCAGAAAAGAAAATGCTGCGCAGCAGTTTCCAACTGCCGTGCAGTGATTTTCAATGTTAGAGGGAATATTGGACACTGCACCTCTTTTTTTTAGGATCACTACCGTAGAGGTGGGGGCCCAGAGGGATGGAATCAGGCATACTGTTTTTGGTGTATCTGAGATGGAGAGGATAGCAATAATTGACAATGGTCTTTTCTTAAACCTACAGTAGAATACATTTAGATCATCTGCCAGTTGCCAATTCCCTTCAGCAAGGGGGAGTGGTCTGCTCTAGCCAGTGATATTTTCAGGATTTTCCAGACAGTGGCTGGCTCATTTGTTGAGAGCTGATTCCTCAGCTTTTCAGAGTAGCTTCTCTCTCTGTTTTCTCCAGGAAAGGCCTTTCCTCAAGCTGTTTTTTTCCCCAGCAGTGTTGGAGGAGGCCTTTGAACCCAAAAATGGAGCTCCAGACGGGTGAGCTCTGGTTTCATGTGCGAAGGCCTCCTCCAGCACTTTGCTGCCAAAAATGTAGCTCCATTTTTGGTGGCAAAGGTTTGGAGGAAGTTTTTGCACATGAAAACATGGGGGTTTGTGCATCCCTCTGGGCCCTCTTTCTCGTCCGGAAAGGCCTCCTCAAGCTTGTCCCTCACAAGCTCCGTTCGGCCAGAAAGGGCTTTTTACAACAGCTTGCCGAAGTGCTTGGAAGCCAATAGGACTCTTTAGGCAGTGGATTTCACTGCGTAAAAGCATCCCATCACTTCCAAACTCTTTGTGAGCCAAGTCTGGAAGCTTCTGAGTGTTGTGATCTCATGTTGCAGAGAGGCTGGAGAGGAGACAGCTTGCTAGATCTTTGCAAGGTAAGTAACCTGGTGCAGCAGGTTGGGAGGGGGAAACAATTGTGTGCAGCATGAGGTATCTCAGTGGGTCGGAGAGGACTTGGATTGTCTTAAATAGGTGTCCTTTTCAATCACTAGGCCCCCCCATAGCCTTCCCCACCCTGAGATGCCTCGTGTGCATTTAACGAGCAGCACATTCGATTAGTGAATGTATGGGCGAAAGGAGGGAGTGATCGCATTCAAGGTATGAGATTCACTCCTACAAATCCTCAGGTTACGAATGGAATGTGCAGGCTCCATTTCATTCGTAACTTGAGGACTATCTGCAAATGCTACTTATTGGGTTTTTATATCATGTTCTCATTTTTGATAAATCTTAATAATAAATCTTAACCGAAAGGAAGCAGCAGGTGAAGCTAGGCAAAATCACATCAGATACCTGGACAATTAGCACAGGAGCCCCCCAGGGCTGTGTGCTCTCTCCACTTCTCTTCTCTCTATACACCAATGTCTGCATCTCAAAAGATCCCTCTGTTAAAATACTGAAGTTTGCTGATGATACAACAGTGATTGGTCTCATTGAAGACAACAATGAATCTGCATACAATCTGCTGGCTCTTCAGCTTTGAAACGGAGATGAGCACTGCCCCCTAGAGTCGGGAACGACTAGCACACATGTGCGAGGGGAACCTTTATCTTTACCTATATCTAACCATATGATACCTTAGTTCAGGGGTCTCCAAACTTGGCAACTTTAAGACTTGTGGACTTCAACTCCCAGAATTCTGGGAGTTGAAGTCCACAAGTCTTAAAGTTGCCAAGTTTGAAGACCTCTGCCTTAATTGATTATATCCCCATATTGCTTTTGTTTTGTTTTTAATTATTATTGTCCATTTTTATATGTGATACTACTAACCAGAAGGTATCATTCTAATTCTTATTTATAATTGCTGTTCTTTCAGTTTGTTAGGATGGTCCTTCACAGAGTCCTGCAGCAGGCATCTTGCTGAAGTCTTCAAGAAAAACCAGAGACTGAAAATGTTATATTTGGATCTCAAGGCCATAGATGACAGAGCAGCAGACTTGCTGTGTGAGGGGCTCCAAGATCCAGACTGCAAAATAGAAAAACTAATGTGAGTGATCAGTATTATTTTTAAGTTTGGTATGTGTTACTTTCTCTTGAATTCTGGAAAAGTATCCATGGAAAGATCATTGCAATTGTGATATTTAATCATATTATCTTCTGTTTCTTCTGTTTTCTAAGATACCATTCTATCTGTGATCATAATCAAAAGGGTATGATGATAGTTGGTTGTGGGGGATATGAGATACTCTCTTAGCTGTTAACTGCTGAGAATCTGGCAGAGGGACTAAATTTGAGGGAAGAGGTCAGTTCCTAGGGATAAGCTCAGAAGTTTATAAATGTTCATTAAGCAATCTGCAGATATGACAGCAATTTTACTGATTTAAAAAATCTGCAGCTGTGCTTTGCAGATTTATAGGTCTATAAATGGTCATTTTGGGGGAATTCTCATATAGCTTAATTTTTTTACACTCTCTGACAAGATTTTATCTGAAATTTACAGCAATCTTTTTGTTATTTGGAAGGATTATGTCATTTTGCTATCACTTTCTCTTCAATTGTTTAATACCTTCCTTTGTACAGTAAAGTTCCCTGAAAATTTCTTTTGCTTAGGATTTTGGGAATCTGCTTTAATATAAATATTGACTTGCAAGATAATTGCTAATTAATTAAAGATTGTACAGGTAGTCCTTGAATTACTAATATAATGGAGCCTGCTAATTACATTCGTAACCAGAGGATTTATAGAAGTGAATCATGTAACTTGACTGCGATCATCACTCCCTCCTTTCGCCCACGCATTCGCTAATCAAATGGGTCATTAAGTGTATATATATATATATACATATATATATATGTATATGTATATGTATATGTATATGTATATGTATATGTATATGTATATGTATATGTATATGCGTGTGTATGTGTGTATGTGTGTGTGTATGTGTGTATGTGTGTATGTATGTGCATGTATATATATATATATGTGTGTGTGTGTGTGTGTGTGTGTGTGTGTGTGTGTGTGTGTGTGTGTGTGTGTGTAGGATTTTTTTGCTGATAAATGAAAATAAAGGGAGACTATTATAGATCTATTTCGAGCTTATTTTGCTCTCGTCAGATAGCCATACCCCTTACTGGGAATTTGAACCCGGGCCGGCTGCCTTGTAAGGCAGCAAATTAACCACTAGGCCATAGGTTCTGTTCCCAATCAGCTCTTTCACCAGGAAAGGGTTATATATGTTTTTTTGTCGTGTTATCCTGGTGTACCCAAATATGGGAGAGAAAGCATCCAAATATGGGAGAAAAAGCATATATATATGCTTTCTCTAGAGCCTATGGCCTAGTGGTTAAGTTGCTGCCCTGCAAGGCAGCCGGCCCGGGTTCAAATCCCAGTAAGGAGTATAGCTATCTGACGAGAGCAAAATAAGCTCGAAATACATCTATAATAGTCTCCCTTTATTTTCATTTATCAGCAAAAAATCCTACACACACACACACACACACACACACACACACACATATATACACACACACACACACACACATACATATACATATACATATACATATACATATACATATACATATACACATATACATATATATATACATATACATATACATATATATATACTGTATATATATATATATATATATATATATATATATATATATATATATATATATATATATATTACAATAGAACAAATGTCTATAGAATAACAAGTTTCTACTTAATGCAATAATAATTATTACTTTTTATTTATTACTATTCCCTTCATTTCTCCCTTTTTCTCAAATGATAGAATTCTTTCTATCATGATGAATGAGGGGTGCATATTTAGCAGGGATAGTTTTGAGGACCATGATATTTGCAGGCTTTTTTATGTGGGGTGGCAGACACGGAGGATGCAATAACTGTTATCCCAGATATAGTTGATGTGATGATTCTTTGGATCAAAGGGATGAGGCAAGGGAGGAGAAGCAGACCCCCAAAGGCTAAAAGCACCATGAACCCAATTTGCTTCCAGCTAGAGAGGATATTGCCGAACCAGTTAAAATCTATTGCGCGTCCAAGTTTGAACAGGGACGTGTGCAAGTGTCCTCATTCTGGCAGTAAGCTCATGTATAGCCTTACCATTATCATCAATTTCTAAACAACAGTTTGTGAGGTTGAATTTCCCTCAGACACCTCCCTCTTGGGCAAGTAAATAGTCTAGGGCCGTGGTGGCGAACCTATGGCACGCGTGCCAGAGGTGGCACGCGGAGCCATAGAAGCCAGCACGCGAGGGTTTCCCACCGGCAAACCGGAAGTGCGGAAAAACGCACTTCCGGTTTGCCGGTGTGCTGTTTTTTGCACTCCGGAGGGTTCAGGGAAGCTCCCTGAAGCTCCGGAATGCAAAAAACTACAAAACGGACAAACCGGAAGTGCACTTTTCTGCACTTCCGGTTTGTCCGTTTTGTAGTTTTTTGCATTCCGGAGCTTCAGGGAGCTTCCCTGAACCCTCCGGAGTGCAAAAAACAGCATACCGGCAAACCGGAAGTGCGTTTTTCACACTTCCGGTTTGCCGGTTTCGTCGTCCCAGGCTCCGGTAAGCCTTTGCGCGGGGGTGGGGGTGTGTGCGCATGCGCAGGGGGCAGCATGGGTGTGTGTTGTGGGCATGCGTGGGGGGGAATGGGTGTGGGTATGCGAGCGTGCGCGAGCGCGCCCCCCCCTTTTTGGCACGCGAGCCGAAAAAGGTTCGCCACCACTGGTCTAGGGCAAGGCGATTCTGGTAGACAGCAGTGTGAATCTTGGTGTTAGTTTGAGCAAGCATATCAAGGGATGCATCAGTACTATTGGTAATGAGTTCAACAACTGCTTGATGATGTATCAAGCGATTAAGCAAATAAATTGGGATTCTGTAGCCCCACATTCCATTTTCCGCCCAAGTAGCAGGGCCATAAACTTGGATTATCCCTTCTAGAGGTCAGTCCTCATCATGCCAAGTCTTCTGATCCGTGATCTTAAGATCTTCGAACATGAGGGATCTTTTGTCCCTGTGTCCTACCTCAACATATACTGGGACATCAAGTCTTTCTCCTTGAGTGTTGGGTAAAAGAAAGAAACTGGGTTTAATGGTCCCCAATGCACAAGTACCATTCCACTTGCATGGAAGAGACACATAGGCCTTTCATCCACAGATCCAAAAGAGTCCATCCAGGGCAGGCCAAGATAAAGTAACATCATGGAAGTGATCCCAAATGGAGGAAAGTTGCTTATAAGCAGAAAAGTGGTTTTTAGGTTGGGTTGCATTAGAGCCAGACCGCCAAGTGGTATTAGCTTTCGTCAAGTGTGTCAAGACAAGTGTGTTTTCAGGGTCCTGTCTGTCCACTTTCGCCGAAGATTTTGCGTTGTAACAACAGTGAAGGTGCCAAGGGATGCCTAAAAACTTACTGACATCCTGGGTAACCTGTGAGGTGAAGTGCCTGCCACTGTCAGACTCGAGACCCTTAGGGACTCCAAATCTTGGAATAATCTGATCAACTAGTTACTAGGGCATTTACCACCTCCCTGGCTTTTTGGGTGGAAGTAGGAATGGCTTCTGACCACCCAGTGAATAAATCCACAAATGCAAGAAAGTTAGTCTTTGCTTCTCTTTTTGGGAGTTCAGTAAAATCTACTTGCCAGGCCTCCCCTGGGTACCGGGCAGTTCGGAGATGGATGGGCAGAAGCAGACTGCTCCCACGGGGGTTATTCCTTTGGCAAAGTTCACATTGAGAAACAGCAATCTTGCAAAGGCTACGCAAGTTTGGATTGCAATAACAGAATGAGAGCCACTTCTGAAGTGGACGAGGACCACTGTGAGACATACAATGCACTTGTTGGACAAGTTTCCACACCATCTGTTGAGGGAGCTGAATCCTGTTCTGAATAGCCCACCACCCATCACACCACTTGCCACCAGGGTGTAGTTGATCCCTATCGTCGTATAGGGCAGGAAGTTTGTGTGTGGGATCACAGGGCAGCAGAGCTTAGAGGTTGGAATTTGTGGAATGGAGAGCGGGGCCTGATTCAGTGGCTTGCGAGCCCAATAATCAGCAGCCCTGTTTCCTCGGGAAATGTCGCTGTGGTCTGTCTGGTGTCCTCAGCAGTGAGTGATGGCTAACTGAGATGGTTTTCTGACAGCTGAGATAAGTTTTTCTAGCAGAGGCTTCATCTTTAAACTTTTCCCATGAGCTCCTGTAAAACCACGGGCTTTCCACAGAGCGGCATGGGTGGGTGCGGCCAAAAATGCATAACAACTGTCAGTATAAATGTTGGTGCGCAGACCAGCCAACAAATGGCATGCTTCAATTAGAGCTAGAAGCTCAGCTGCTTGAGCAGACCAGTGAGAAGGGAGTTGTTGTAGTAGAAGGGGCCCATATTTGGAAACTACAGCCACTCCTGTGTATCTTTCTCCATTTTTTACAAACGAGGAGCCATCGGTCCATAGCTGAGACTCAGGATTGTCAAAAGGCTCAGTCCTAAGATCTGCACGAATGCCCACCACAGATTCCAAGACAATTAAGCAGTCATGCTTGGGACCATTCTTGTGGGGGGGGGGGAGGGAGAAGAGTCTGTGAAGCTGAACAGAATCTGATTCTAAAATCAGGCTTGCATGCTTAGAAATCCGGCATGAGGTGGCCCATGCTGGGAGTTTCTGCTCAAGGAGAGTTTGAACTGAATGAGGTGTATAAACGTTAAGAGGTGCCCCCAACGTTATTTTGTGTGTCTCCTGGATGAGGATGGCTGTGGCTGCAACAGATTGGAGACAGGCTGGCCATCCTCTAGCCACTGGATCCAGCACTTTAGATAGGTAAACCACAGGAACTTTTTCAGGACCCAATCTTTGCAATAAAACATCAAGGGCACATCCCTTCATTTCAGAGACAAAGAGTTCAAAGCCTTTCATCTGGTCAGGCAAAGCCAGAGCAGAAGCTCGGGCTTATGCATCTTTCAAGTCCTGCCATGCTTTCTCATGTTCCCCTGTCCAATCCCAGGCCATGTCTTTTTGTGTCAATTGATAAAGGGGTTTAGCAATAACAGAATACATTGGAATCCACAATCCTGCATAGCCAGCAGTGGTGAAATCCAGCAGGTTCTGACAGGTTCTGGAGAACTGGTTGCAGAAATTTTGAGTAGTTCGTAGAACCGGCAAACACCACCTCTGACTGGCTCCAGAGTGGGGTGGGAATGGAGATTTTGCAGTATCCTTCCCCTGCCATGCCCACCAAGCCACGCCCACCAAGTCACACCACACCATGCTCACCAAGCCACACCCACAGTAGTAAAAAAAATTGGATTTCACCAGTGCAGCAATGCCCAAAAAAGTTGGTAGCTGCTTAACGTTAGTTGGCACAGGCAGGGCTGAGATGGCTTGCTCTCATGGAGTAAATGGCAGCCTTTGCCAGAACTAAACCCAGGTACTGTACTTCCTGAGTGGCCCATTGGACTTTCTTTCTAGATACTGTGTAGCCCTTTTCAGCCAAGTGCAGGAGAGCAACTGAAGTATTTTCAACGTCTTTCTGGTCTTTGCCAGCTATCAATAAATCATCCACATATTGCAAAAGGGAAGTTTGTTGGGTGTCAAAGTCTTTAAGATCCTGGGCAAGTGCTGCAGTGAAAGCTGTTGAACTGTTACGATAGTCCTGTGGCAGGCGAGTCCAAGTCAGCTGTCACTTGGAACCATCTAAAGAGTCTTCCCACTCAAAGGCGAAGTATGACTGACACTCTTTAGCCAGAGGTATACAGAAGAAGACATCTTTTAAATCTATGACCGTATACCAACTCTGGTCGTTTGGCTCAACCATCACCGAGACACTCTCTCTAGATACTGAGCTGAATAAACTTATTGGTAAAGCGGCCACTACATTCTCTAGACTCACAAAGAGAGTATGGCTTAATAAGAAGCTGACAGAACATACAAAGATCCAGGTTTATAGAGCCTGTGTCCTGAGCACACTCTTGTATTGCAGTGAGTCTTGGACCCTTTATGCATGGCAAAAGAGAAAGTTGAATACTTTTCATATGCGCGGTCTCCGAAGTATCCTTGGCATCACCTGGCATGACAAAGTTCCAAATAGCGCAGTCTTGGAACGTGCTGGAATTTCTAGCATGTATACACAGTTGAAACAGCGACGTCTTCGCTGGCATGTTGTGAGAATGGATGATGGGCGGATTCCGAAAGATCTCCTGTATGGTGAACTAGTGCAGGGAAAACGTCCCAGAGGGAGACCACAGCTGCGATATAAGGATATCTGTAAGAGGGATTTAAAGGCCTTGGGAATGGACATTAACAGCTGGGAAACCTTGACCTCTGATCGTTCAGCTTGGAGGCTAAAGACGCAGTATGGCCTTCTCCATTTCGAGGAGACACTTGTTTGGCAGGCCGAGGCCGAGAGGCAGTCCCGGAACCAGGGAAATTTGGGGGCCAGGGACAGAATGGATCTGCCCTCAGTGCAGAAGGGATTGCCACTCTTGGATTGGCCTTTTTAGCCACACTAGATGCTGTTCTAGGAACTCTTTCTAGGAACTCTTTCCAGAGCACGATACCATAGTCTTTTGAGACTGAAGGTTGCCAATGATACCAACTCTGGTCGCTAGAAAGTGTAGTCAGAGAAGTGAATGGTTTGGCCACGACGGGGTGAAGTGGGCGCAGGGGTGGATTCCGGATTCTGCTACTGCCAGTTCGCTCAAGGACATGCTGTGCAGGTAGGCGTGCCTTGCGCGCCCCGCGTGCTTGAGCAGTATTAAAAAAAGCTTCTGTGCATGCACAGAAGCAAAAAAACAAGATGGCACCCCCTACAGCACCGCCGAGAGAATGGGCTCAGGGGCGTGGCAGGCCTGGGTCACTGCCGGTTCCAGCGACCCAGGCTGCCAAGTTATTAAGAACCGGTCTGAACTGGTAGGAACCCACCTCTGAGTGGTTGGTCTCCCTAATGTCATGAACCATTCTCTAAGTCCCATCAGGCTTAGGGACAGGAAAAATTGGCATTGACCAATATGATTGTGTGTGAACAAGGAGACCAGTTTTCAGGAAAAGTTTAATCTGAGACTTAATGCCAAGCCTGGCTTCCCGTCTGATGGGGTATTGGTGAATTGTCATAGGTTGAGTATCTGGGAGGAGCTGAGCCATGTGGGGTGTGGCAAATTTTGCTAATCCAGGAGTTCCTTGGTACCACCTGGGTGTTTATCTTGTTAGAGTCAGGGCCATTAAGGATCGTTCCCTTTTCCAGGAAACAAAGATAAGCCCTTTCTGGGGGAATTTTAAGGGAGACTCCCTGCTGAGTGCATTGTATAACTGCCCCCAGTTTTCCTAGGAGATCCCTTCCCAAAAGGTTGAAGGGACATTGTGGCAATATTAGAAAGGAATGCTTGAGTGATGGTCCCCTGGTTGGTTCAACCACCATTGGGTGACTGATCGGGGCGTTCTCTTCTATCCCAGTTGCTCCAATAATGGGGGTAGTTGTGGAAGAGAGGCAGGGGATTGATCCATCGTTTAGGACACTGAAAGTAGCCCCTGTGTCAATCAAAAAGGGGTAAGATTTATCCCCACTTTTAGCTCTATCAGAGGTCTGGGGAAGCAATTGACTCTCCAGAGCCCCGTCAATAATTTTCTGGATAAAACTCAGGAGTCTGGGCTGACATGAGGGGTGAAAAAGCTGGGGTTTCCGGCCTGAAGCCTCCCCGCCCCCTGTGTTGTCCTCGTCCTTGACTGGGCTGTTGTTGTTCAAGGGGGCATTCTCTCATCCAATGGCCAAATTAATGACACACTGGGCACACTGGTCTCTCTGGATGGAGTTACTCCTGGGGTTAGCTGAAGTTCCCCTTCCTCTTCTTTGGTGACTCAGAGCAGCTGCTAAAAGACCAGCTTGCTTTCGCATTCTCCTGTCTTTCTTTTCTTCCTCTTCCTCCCTCTGGGCATAAAAAGTGAAGGCTGTCTGAACAAGGGTCTCTAAGTCCTTAGCAGTCGGGGTTTCCAGTTTTTGCAACTTCTTTCTTATGTCGGGGGCACTTTGGCCCATGAAAGTCATTTTTAGCAAAACATCATTGGCTGGACTATCAGGATTGAGGTCAGTAAACCTCCAGAACCCATCCTTCAAGCAATTCAGAAAATCAGTGGGGGATTCCTTGGGATTTTGAAGGATTTGATGAACACGGTGAAAGTTCACTGTTTTGGGGATGCCAAGTTTCAGTCCCTGAACGATGGAATCCCTGGCTCTCTGGAGAATGAGGGCACCCTGATCTGTGTTGGGGTTGACCTCATAGCTGGGGTTAAAAAGAGCCAGGGTTCTCGCCATAAAGCTGCGTCATCGCGATTAGTTTGAATGGCATGTTGTCTAGCAGCTGTATAGTGCTCCATGGTGGCTTTCAGAACTTGTTGCTTTTCTTCAGCAGACAATAGTGCCGACAGGAGAGTAAAAATGTCAGGCACATTAGATCTATGGGTGGCCATTACACATTGAACAAGTTCTACATAACTTTGAGGGGATTCCCTGTAAGGGGAAGTCCAGCTTTCCAATTAAAAAGATCATTGGTTATAAAGGGTGTGTGAACAAACACCAGTTGATCTTTCATAGGAACCTGCTGAAGTGGGGCTAGGATTGAAGGTCCCGGTTGATTGGCAGGCATGTAGGTTTGTCCAGTTCTGGTGTGTGTGTGGGCTTAGAGCAGACAATTCCGGATACCAACATTGAGCTGCTTGGGGTGCTGAATCCTGTGAAGCAGGCTGGGACAGCTGTGGTGTTGATGGGAGCACTGGATCCTGCAAAGCAGGCTGAGGTGCTATTGGAAGTGCCTGTTCCTGTGAAGCAGGCTGGAATGCTGCTGGAGGCACTTGAGCCAGTGAGGGCACAGCATTTGCATTAGGGGAAGGGGGAACAGCGTAATGTGGTGAGTGAAACTCTTCTTCCTCTTCAGTCACTTTGGCTAGTTTTTTCCCTTTTCCGAAAGTGACAAGGGGGCAAATTTTAGAAGAGGATGTTGGAGTGAGCCCATACGCTCTCTGAATGTCTGGCCGACAAAGGAGATTGAAAAAGAAACCAACATAGCGTTCCTATTCAGTTCGCCTGATGGTAGCCAAAAAATCAGTAAATTTGTTGATAAAATCCAAATCAAGCCTGCCTTCTGGTGGCCATGCTCCTACATTAGGACCAAGGTAGTAGGTTGGCCAGATGGATTTACAGAGGGTTTTCAGCTTTTCCTTTTTAAAAACAACTTTGATTACTACGATAGGTTTTAACGTGTCCCAATGAATTAATACACAGTCCAGAGGGAAACACAGCTCTATTTTTCCCCCCGAGGCTCTTTATTCCAAACAGGCTACCAGTATGATTGCCCATTTTATCTAGATGGGATTTTTTCGATGGGATTTTTCGCGAGTCTGGCAAAACTCTTCCTTTTTTCTAAGGGAATTTCTTGGGCTCATCAGCTCGGGGTCTGGCAGAATTTACCCCTTTTTGTCCTAAGGGTTTTCTCGGACCTGATTTTCAAGCTTCTTAAGGGGATCTCTCAGTGTGAGAGATTCCTCAGGCTTTCCCGTTTGCTCGGAATCTGACCAACTCTTCCTCTTTCTCTAAGGAATTTCTCGGGCTCTTCCCTCAGGCTTGAAGTTGGGTCAGACCTCCCCCCAAAATCTCAAACTTTTATTTTATTCCACCAGTCACACCCCTTTCAAAGCGATCCGTTCTGGCTGATCTTCTCACGAATAATCAGAAATGCAGATTGGATCTCCGCACTCACATCAAAGGCAAACCTCTTGTAGGAATTTCCCTCATTTCATTCACACACAGACAAGGCAACATCCCCCCCCCCCGCAAAATTTCTCTACTCCCCTAGGAGAATACAATCTTCCCCACTCCCCGGTTCAAGCCTCTTTGGCGTTCAGGTCCGAATGGAAACTGATTCTGCCAAAGTATGACCAGGCCGAGGTCACCGGCTCAAACTTGCCAGGAGCGCTCTTGACATCGTTGCTGGCCCTTGTTGGTTTCTTCTGTCCACCGTTGTGAAGGCCGTTGCCAAGCCTCAAAGGGGTTTGGCTTGTGGGAAGCCGAATGTGGCTACCTCAAAGAAAAGCAGTGCCTTCGAGCCCCATGTTTTGGGCACCAAAAATGTAAAGTCTTGCAATATGCTTAAGCCAAAAATGAAACAAAACAAGGAGGCTTGAAAACCAAAGAAAGCAGACTTTATTCTTTGATCAAAGTTAAAGTTCTAGGTAAGAAATTCCAAGCACATGCACAAGGGAGGAAACGGGGGTGGTATTTATGGAAGAAGGAAAAGGTTTTATGAAGGATTTAGATCTTAATGCAGGAAGGATGCAATTGATTGCAGGCATATGTTTTTACAGAGGCATATGTGTTACAAATGCATAACAATTAAATGCTTAAAAGGAAAATACTTTTACAGCAGCATAACATATATACCGTGTCCCCCCGAAAATAAGACAGGCTTATATTTTTGACCCCCTCCCAAAATGCCCCTGACCTTATTTTTGGGGGTGGCTTATTATTTTCGGGGTGCAGGCGGGGCGGGGCGCGAGATGCACCACTTACTGGAGTTTGGCAGCTCCATGGTCTCTCAGCTAGTCTGTTTAGGGAAAAAAAACCTTGCAAACAGATAAGCCAAGAGACCACGGAGCTGCCAAACTCCAGTAAGTGGTGCGTCTCTTTTGGTAGGGCGGGCGGGGTGGGGTGCACGTCCTACCAGACACTTGTCCCAGTACCACTGTCGCATTCCTTGGTGTTGTCTCCAGGACAGCCTGTTCTAAAAGAGAACGTCTCACGAGTTCAAACTTCAAAAATTCAAACTGAAATCAAGCTTGATTGAACTCGCGAGACTTTTCTTTTAGAACGGGCTGCCCTGGACACAACGCTGAGGAATGCGACGGAGGTACAAGTACCAGGTAGGACACGCGTCTCACAGCCCTCCCCACCGCGAGACGTCCATCGCAGCAAGGGAGGGAGTCAGGACAGACAGAAGCTGCCAGATAAAGAGCGCTCATCCAGATCGGCCGCTGCCCTGGCTGGATTTGTAAGCCAAAGAGCCAGAGTTTGGGGTAAAGAAAGAAAGATTTCTGCTGCATTCCTTCCATGCAGCCAAAAGCAGAAGCAGTAAAAGTCTTTTTTCTTTCCCCCAACTCCTGCTCTTCGGCTGTTGCGGGAGAGGATTCTCTCTTTACCCAGCGGCTTCCGCCTGCCCAGATTCTCCCCCTTGCCGCATGTGAGCCACTCTTTCTGCGGTTGGAGGTGAGCGAAGGAGGCGGCGGCGGCAGAGCCGAAGGGGCGGTGGGAGGCGAGTGAAGGAGGAGGCGGCGGCAGAGCCGAAGGGGCGGTGGGAGGCGAGCGAAGGAGGCGATGGTGGGAGAGCCGAAGGGGCGGTGGGAGGCGAGCGAAGGAGGCGATGGTGGCAGGAGGCAGAGCCGAAGGGACTTGCTCTCACTCTCCCGGCCGGGAGCCGGTCTTTCTGCGGTGGGCACTCTTTTGGCCGAAAGAGAGAGAGAGTAAGTGAGAGGTGGCTATGTGCACCCCCCGCAGGACTGGCTCCGTTGCTCTGGGCTGCCTTCGGCAGCGTTTTGAAACGTGCTCTTGCCTGCGATGAAGGGATCGATGCTCACCTCCTATTCTTCGCAGGCAGGAGCGCGTTTCAAACTGATGTAGGCAGAGCCCAGATGAGCCGAGCTAGTCCCACAGGGTGTATGCGCACATGCCTCTTGCTTGCTCTCGCTCTTCTGGCCAAAAGAGTGCCCGCCGGAGAAAGAGAGGCTCCCGGCATGTCCCCCCTTCCCCCGGAAAGTATTTGGAGGGGCTTATTTTTGGGGTGGGGCTTATTTCAAGGCATGTCCCAAAAATCCACACACACACACACACACACACACACACACACACACACACACACACACACACACATATATCTCAATATCTATAGAATAACAAGTTTCTACTTAATGCAATAATAATTATTACTTTTTATTTATTACTATTCCTTTCACACCCATTCTCTGCAAAAGCAGATGGGTGCCTGAAGTTGCACACGATCATGGTCCCCTGAAGCTTCCAAGTCTGTGGGTGAAAAGTTTTTGTGCGCCTATGGAGCGCCACTTCAAAGGGCTTGAGGAGGCTTTGTCAATTAGAAAGGAGCCTTGGAGGGGCGTGCCTGTGCCTCCGGGCCTCCTTTCTCATCAGCAAAGGCCTCCTCAAGCACTCTGTAGATGAGAAAGGAGGCCCATAGGGACATGCACGTCCCTCCAAAGCTCTGTTCGTACCAGCAAAGGCTTTTTGCAACAGGTTGCTGAAGCCTGCATGAAGATTGCGTCCGTGTAGGCTTTGGCAGCCCTTTGCAAAAAGCCTTTGCTGGTACAAACAGAGCTTTGGAGGGATGTGCCTGCCCCTCCCTAGTTCTGCTCAAGAGGCTTTTTGCAAAAGCTTTGTCAGGCCCGAAGCCGAACTGGAAGTGCAGAACTGGAAGTGCCCGTTTCTTTTCTCAGGGCTTCTGATTGACACAGAGAAGGGGGGTAGTGATAGAAGAGTTTTGTAGACAAAACAGAATAACTCTTTGGTGAGTCAGAGATATTCCAACAGCTGGCTGGCCAGAGGGGGAGGAGAGATGTAACCAGCTAGTGTCTAGATTGGACAATGTGATTTATTGTTTTGAGAAGACCAAAAATGTTTTCTTTTAAGGTTGTGGAAAGCCTGGGAAGATTTAGAACTGGCTTTCCACCAGTTTGTGCCAAGATGCTAATTCCAATAAAGACTGTTACTGGGATGCCTGCCTTGGGGTTCTGCTTTGAAATAGAGGCATTACTTGGAACACTGACAGGCATTTTGCAAAGAGCTGCTGAAGAGTAAAGGAAGATTGCGTCCCTGTGGGCTTCGGTAACCCTTTGCAAAAAGCCTTTGCCGGTACGAACAGAGCTTCAGAGAACGTACCTGCCCCTCCCAAGATCCACTTGTGCCAGCAAAGGCTTTTGTAAAGGGCTGCCAAAGCCTACATGAACACAATCTCCCTGCATGCTTCGGCAAGGAAATGGCAAATGGAGGGAAAGCCTGAAGACCGAAGCCTTCCCTCCATTTGCAAAGTCTTCTACTGCAGATCTTGTCCTGGCCTCAATTTGCAGAAAACAGAAGCCTAAAGCAGTGCAAGATCATGCAAGATCAGTAGTATTGATCTCACATGATCTCGTAGTACTTTAGGCCTCTGTTCTCTGCAAATGCACCGAAGGCCTGAAGCAACAAAGCAGGCAAAAAAAACCATTGCAGAGAGGAGATATTTACAAGGTGAGTCTCCACAGATGGAGTGCCTGTGAAAACCCAGCGGGGCGGGGGGGAGGAGGAATAGGCAGGGTGAATGTTGCAGCGCCTCTGCTGTCATTCATAAGTGTGAGTGATGGCCGTGATGCTGCAACATTTGTAACTTTGGGACTGGGTTGTAAGTACTTGGGGTTGGGGCAGAGAGAGAAGGCATGGCTAATTGCCGAGGCACTATAGAGCTTCCCCGCGCTCCGCGGGGAAACCCCGAATCCGCGCTGTCTGGGGACCTGGTCTGGACAGGACCAGGTCAAAAACCACCCTGAAGGGTTGATGAAGAAGAGGGCGCTTGCTGGTGGACTGGGAGGGGGCTGCAAACCCCCCAGGGAGCCGGCTTTGTCCTTGACCGGCAGCAACCGGAAGACGGCTTTTAAATGCCGTCCTAGTCTCGGCGGTCACATCGAAAGGATTGTTTTAAAGCTGATTGGAGTCATCTGGGAAGAGAAATTTAAAGCGATGTGCTGGAGAGTGTAGAGAAGAAAAGAAGTTGGTGAGTGGTTTTGCCTGAGAAAACTTTAAGAAAGTTATTGAAATATATTACAGGGGAACAAAAGGACCGGAAATCAAGGAGCGGCTGCTTAGCTAATGGAGACTATGGAGTGAAAAAAAAAGTTTCTTTTTGAATGGAATATAACTAAAGCCCAATATCAAAGTCAGGATTTGTGCTTTTAATGACTTGGGAATTTGAAGGAGGATAACCTATATACTGGAAATGATTTATAATGAAAAGGACTGGAAATAAAGGAGCGGCTGTACCATATGTGGATACAATGGAGTAACAAAATTAAAAGGATTTGAAACTAAAGCTTAACTATTAAAGACTTGGACTTTGCTTTAAAGATTTTTTAAAGGAGTAAAAATTGGAAAATAAACTTGAAAGAAAATTTGAACTGGATTTGATTAAAAATAAGAAAATTAAAACAGGAAAGGAAGAGCTGGGAAACCTGATTGGAAAGTGCCATCTGGTGGTTGGAAGAATTAATCTTGTGCTGGAATATCTTTTTGGATGTTTGGACAGCTGTGACCCTGAATAAGAATTGAGGACTTGTTATTGTTTGAAAGGAAGTGTTTTGGGTTGACTTGGATAAGAATGAATATGAAAGATAGCAATAGCAATAGTACTTAGACTTATATACCGCTTCATAGTGCTTTACAGCCCTCTCTAAGCGGTTTACAGAGTTCAGCATATTGCCCCCAACAATCTGGTTCCGCATTTTACCGACCTCAGAAGGATGGAAGGCTGACTCAACCTTGAGCCGGTGAGATTTGAACAGCTGAACTGCAGTGCTGCACTTTAACCACTGCGCCACCTCGGCTTTGTTTATAACAAATGAACAAAAGGACTTGACTTTTATGTTAATAACAAAGAACAGAAGGATTTGGCTTTCTTTAATCATTATAACAAAAACTTGCAAATTATAAAAAGCTGTGGAACACACTATTAGCAGCTGAATGGACTGTAAGAAAGTATTGATTTCTGACTCTGAGACGTGGAGATTAGTGATTATTGGGAACTGGTGGCATCTTTGAATGAACTTTGACTAAAAGATTGAACTTATCTAAGCTTTGGATTTAAAAACTGAGATCTGAGACTGAGATTGTAAAGATATGAAGAGAACTGATTATGAAGAATTGGCTGAATTTTTGAAATATCTTTTTGAAGACTTTAGAAGATCTGTATTTCGAAGATTTGAGAAAGGAAAAAATGAAATACAAATGAAAAAAAAATGGACAAGAGAACAGGAGAAGAAAAGAAGAATGATGAAAATATTATAAATGATTATGAAAAGGGAAAGAATATTGAAAATGTAATGCTGATTAATGATTATGTTAATGATAATGATTACACTGGGTTTGGCAGTGATAATGGAGATAAAGATAACAGTGATAATAGAGATAAAGATATTAAAAACAATTATGTTCAGATTAATGATAAGGATTTTGAGATACATAAAATGAAAAAAGGAATGGAGAAAATTAGATATATACAGAAAGTAAATTTAAGAGGAAAGAAAAGAGTGTGGGGAAAGAGAAACTATTGGAATAAAATTAAAAGAAAGAGGAAAAAGAAGTTAAGCAGATGGGGTGGAGGATATATATATATATATATATATATATATATATATATATATATATATATATATATATATATATATATATATATATATATATATATATATATATATATATATATATGAAATAGTCGAGAAATTTCCCTTTTTTACTCAGTATTATTATTTAATTAAGAGTTAAGATTTTTTTTCTGTTCTTTTTATATAGATTAATATTGTTTAATGAATTAAAAGATTTGACATTCTAGGTAAAACAATGTTAATTAATACGAGAAATTCGAATGATAAACATGAATATTAGAGCTTAAAAGATATATGATTGTGTATTTTTCTTATATATGAAACCAGTTTAAATGAAAAATTTCAAAAAGGGGAAAATGTATTATTTTAGGAGTTGAATACTTAATTGAATAATTCAGAAAGAATTGTGATGATTAATATGTGAAAAGGTATATTATGATTGTGTATTATTCTTTTACATATAAGATTTGTTCAAGTGTAAAATTTAAAAATCCTTTATTTTAAGAGTTAAACGTTTAATTGAGTGTAAACAATCTAGGAAGAATTTTGATGACTAATATAAGAAATTGGAATGTATAATTGGGCGTTTTAGTGACAGATTGTAACTTCTTGTAAAGTATCTCTGGACACTTGTTTTTACAAACCACTCTGCAGAATCGGGGGGCCACCGAGCCATCGTTATTCTTGTGCTCAGGGCCATCTCTGAAGACTTCAATGATGTTGTCGGGGTAATGGTTTGTGTATGATGTTGCTGATGATGTTGCGTACTTTGTTGATGTCAGGCTCGTCGTTTTCTTCTAGTCCAAATAGGATTGCATTAGGACATTTTTGCTCGTGCTCGATGGTGTCTTTGACTATGGTGGAGATGTCGGTGGTTGGGTTGGTTGGTCCTTGTGGTTGTGGTTTATGTAGTAGTTGAGGTGGTTGTTGTTGAGTGGTGCTAGGTATTTGGTTTGTTGGGTTTGCATTTTCCTGTGCTTGGATTTTTTTTGTTCCATAGATGTAAAACGTGATTCTAGGCATGATAGTAGGTGTGATTCTAGGCGTGCTTCTAATTTTGTTTCAATGGTTTCTATGGCTGTTTGTTGAGTCTTTGTGGTTGCTTCTAAGGTAAGGATCCTGTCGGACATAGCAATGAAGTTGTCCAGTTTTGGTTTATGTAAGAGGAAGAAGCTTTACTGGGTAAAACTGAGGTTGTGGCTAATTTGAATGTGTATAAAAATGACAGATCACAACAATGATATGGAAAAAGATGTTACCTTGTATATACAAATGAAATCAGCTGATGCTTTAACTAATACACAAATAACAAAACAGGAGAATAAGGATAGGTTTTTAGTTGGGATTTAAAGAAGAGACTTGTTAAATTTAAAGAAGAGACTTGTTAAAGTCTTGAAGGGAAGGGAAAGTCATTTTTTTGCACTTTCTATTTTTCTTTTCACTATTTTATATTTTTCTTATTTTGTATTAGTTTTTAGATATTTGTATTAGTAAACTTTAGGAAAAATGTTACTGTGCTTCCCCGAAAATAAGGCAGGGTCTTAACTTTGGACCCCTGAAATATGGCCTTGGCCTTATTATTGGGGGGGTTTATTATTTTGGGGGTGTAGGAGGAAGTGAGTGTGGGACTGGATGTCCTGTCGCTGCCGTTGCCTCCCCTCCCTGTTCTTTGCGCCGGCCAAGCGGCCCAACATGTCCCGTCCCACCCCAATGGCAACAGCAGCCTAAAGAATCCGTGAAGGGAGGGACGAACATTCTCCGTCTTAGTGGCGACATTTCACTTTAATTCTGCTCCTCTCCACAGAGAGATGTTTTCCCTCCCTCCTTTCTTTCGCTCTGTTCTCCAGCTGCAGCGAGCAACCAACCTGCCCACCGCCTCCTACAGGGATTTCCCCTGTCCTGATTTCAAACAATCACACACAAAAACACAAGCAAATATTCCCCGCGCCCGCCTTCCTCAAACCGCTCCAAACTGCATGGCTCGGAAGGCAAAAGAGGAGGGCATTGTTTTGGGGGAGTAAGAGGTGCCCTCGTAGCCCGAGGCTTTCAGAAATGTCGCCCTTCTTGCCCAAAATTCTGTTTTCTCTGAAATCGGGGAAGTGAAGGTGTGTCTGAAAATCTGACTCTGCTGTGTGGGCACCTCTGCCATTAAGCGATGGTGGCTTCCCCGCTTTTCCGCCGCCAATCTCCCCATGCCATCAGTGACTAAAGGGGTGCTTCTCTTCCTGCCCTTCTTTAGCCAAAAGGAGGGTGGGACAAGGAAGAGATGACCCCTCCCCCCCATTATGCTCACTCACGCGGCACTGCTTCCCAAAGTTTTCACGATTTTCCCGGCACAAACCGGCCAGGAGAGAGACGCAGCAGAGCTGCCAGAGTCGAGTAAGATGCGTGTCTTGAGTTCGGCCACAATTTGGGGGTGGCAGGTGGAGATGGGATGGGGCTGGCTGCGAGATGCGCATCTTACTCTACTCTGGCAGCTCCGCCGCGTCTCTCTCCTGGCCGGTCTGTGCCGGGAAAATCGTGAAAACAATGGAAAGAAGCTCTGCGTGAGTGAGCGCAACGGGGTGGTCATCTCTTCCTCATCCCATCCTCCTTTCGCTAAAGAAGGGCGGGAAGAGAAGCACCCCTTTAGTCACTGATGGCATGGGGAGACTGGCAGTGGGAAAGCGGGTGAGCCACCGTTGCTTAATGACAGAGGTGCGAAGAAAAACTTCTCGCGAGTGCAAGAAGGTGTTAATTGCTTGCACTCGCGAGAAGTTTTTCTTTACATTGCAAGGTGTTTCCCTGCACAGACCGGCTGAGAGAGAGAAGCGGCGGAGCTGCCAGACTCGAGTAAGATGTTCGTGCACAATTTGGGATTGGCAGGTGCGGCAGGGGATGGGGCAGGGTGGGCTGCGCATGGGTAAGTAGTTGGGGAAGGGGGCTTATTTGGGGGGGGGCTTATTTCAGCGCATGCCTTGAAAAGCCCTGTTGGGCTTAATATCAGGACATGTCTTATTTTTGGGGAAACACGGTATTAAAAAGAACAATTTGTATTTATATTTGTTGAATAACATTACAGGTTATCCTCAAATTATAAGTACAATTGAGATCAAACTTTCCTTTGTAGTTTGAGGGGTCATGTTGGGAATTGCTATTTGCTGACTTGCAATGGCAACCCTGTCTTTCTGTCAGGCACAAGAAACCACAACAATCCCAGGAATTTGATAAAGAGATTTCTTTATTGTTGATTCAGCAGTTCAAAAGAATCTCACTAGACGGCCAGCCTTCCCTTGAGAATGCCTAATATAGTCCTAAATGTTTGATCTCATATCCCCATTAGAGTCCAAGCTATCATATTTCTTAACTCCCCCTTTTGGAGTCTCCTTCCTTTCAGCCATAGAATCAATCATATCATCCTGCTCTCTAAAAAAAGCTCTCTCCTTCCTTCACCTCTTCTTCACCATTGGAGTTCTTGTGAAAATTGGGAAAAGGAGGCAGAGATGCCATTTCACAAGAGTTCTCCAAGTCCAAGGAATCCTCCCAGTGAAATGGTTCTTGCTGCAAAATATCTAGATGTTCTCCCCTCTTTCCCTTAGGAAATGAAGCCCAGAACACTGAATCTTGCCAGCCTCAATACTTCCCTCCAGAAGGACCACCCTCCTCTGAAAAGTTAATCCCTTCCCTCATTGGTTCCTCCTCAGGCTCTGGGATCAAAGTGGGTGTTGAAAACTTGGAAGGCCTCAAATTCTATCTGGGAAACACTGATGAAATAGTTCTATCGCTTATGGAGCATGCACATACCTTGCATTTTCCTATCATCTCTCTAATTCTGGGTAGTTCTCCCAGTGAATCAAATATTGTATTCCTTTTCCCTATCTCCTAAAGTCCAATATTTCTTCCACTTCAATCTCTTCCTCACCTTCTATGATCATTGGGGAGTGGAGGTGGAGGCTGCTATAAGTACAAGGGGCTTAATGGTGGGTTTCATCACAATTAATTTATACACTGAATTATTATATGCAAATTCTGCAAGAGTAGTAATGAGGGCCAATTATTCTGGCCGTATATATGATAACATTTTAAATATTGTTGCAACATCAGGTTAGTTATCTCAGCCTTTCCATTTATAGTGGATTGATGGGCTGATGACAAACTAATCTGGACCTTTAAAAATTGGAACAGTGTTTTCCAAAATCTGAAAGTAAATTGATGTATGTGATAAGAAACTGTCTGAAAGCTATTCCTCCATAACGAAAGACATGATCTAGAAAGAGCTGAGCTGTTTCCCTTGATGTCGGCAAACGCTTGGAAGGGATGAAATGTGCCATCTTGGTGAAAAGTTCTATGACCACCAATATGGATGTATAACCTTCCATTGTAGTGGTGGGTTTCTCTTATCTTTCCTACCAGTTTGCGTCGGGTCGGAAGTGCGTGTTTTGTGCGTGCGCGCAAAGCAAGTGCGCACACCACCATCACACTCGGGTAATGACCCTCTGTGCATGCGCAGAAACCTTTGCACATGCGCAGAGGGTTCTTTGCCAGCTGCTTTCAAAGAGAAGCGACCGGAGGACTGGTTCAGGGGCGTGGCCAGCTGGCCACCATTGCTGGTTCGGCGAGCGGGGGCAAATTTCTGCCATCAGTTTGGATGAACCGGTCCGAACCAGCAGCAACCCACCTGTCAGGCCGAAGCCATTTTAGTTGGGGACTTTGGCCTGCCACACTTTATAGTCTTTTAATGTGCATTCTTTACTGTGGGAAGCTGGGAGGGGGAATTGCATGAGAGCTGTATGCATGTAGCCATAACAAATTCTTTCTAGATAGTCAAGGTCATCCTTTGTCTTCGCACTCCTACACCTGCATGGAAGGAGATGGGTGGATCCTGCCAAGTTGGCAGTTGGAGATTTGTCAACGTGATGGACTTAGGGGAGTGGGGACAAGGGCTTGATCTTTCAACTGGGTGGAAAAAACATGGGGACTTCAGAGTTGAGTTTCTCCCTGATGTGCCAACATGGCTCTGCTAATGAATTGAAACTTTGAGGAATACTTTGCCTCAGACTCTGATTTAATTTTGGATGCTATTTGGAACCCTGACACCACACTGTTCCATTGTTAGTAAGTCTGTTATAAAGTCAATTGACACCGTATGCCAAGGTGGAGGGGGGGTGCTATTTCTAGGGGCTGTAAAAGTCCTGCCAGCCTCCTTCATGTCTGACAGGAAGCTACATAGTCTTGATGTTAGTTCCCATCCTAGGCCATCAATAGTCTCTAAGGATTCTGTGCAAGGTCCTTAATACCATCCTATGCCCTGCCATCTCACTGTCATGGAATATTTGCAGCACCTTTTTTCCTTAAACTTATTGGAAAAAAAGTCCTGCCCTTATGCAGCAGCACTCCCTCTTCCACTGAATAAGAGGACATAGCATCTTCTTGGATCTGTAGTCCGAGTAGTCTACTTGGAAGTCAAAGGTGCACATCTCAAGCTTGGCAAACAGTTTGTTCTCTCAAAGTCTTTGCAACACCTCTCTGACATGCTGCCCATGAGCCTCTGCATCCTCAGAGTAAATCAAGATGTCGCCAAATAAAGTATTGTAAGAAAATCTGTAGTTCAGGATCCCATAACAAACTCACATTGAGCAACAGATGTTCTCATCTTGTCTGCTTCTCCTCCAAACATCTCAGACAACCACTCTGGGAACATAAAAGACTGGTTGCCTCATTGTTGATGGTGGAAGCTGGGCGTCTTGAACATTGCTGGACTAATTGGAGTACTGTTGCTTCTAAGTTCCACATTTTTCCTTCCATCTAATCTCGGTGTTGGAGTAAAGTTTCTGGATCTGCTGGAGAGATGTAAAGCTGCCTACGATCCCACAACCATGTTCAAAGATGCCTCCTTCCCATAAGCAGTGAGTCTGGTGAGGTTAATGTCAGGCACTGGCAACCAGAAGAGCTCTGGAAATTAGACAAAAAGGTTTCTTTATGGTTCATTCAACAGTTCACAAGAATAGAATAGAATTAATAGAATAGAATAGAATAGAATAGAATAGAATAGAATAGAATAGAATAGAATAGAATAGAATAGAATAGAATAGAATAGAATAGAATAGAATAGAATAGAATAGAATTCTTTCTTGGCCAACTGTGATTGACCACAAAAGGAATTTGTCTTTGGTGCATATCTCACCAAAGAATCTCACCAAACTGCCAAGCTTCCCTTGTGAGTGCCTGATATAGCCTAAGAAGTGTTTGATCTCCCCCCTCCCCATAGAATCCAAAGCGAGAATATTTCTTAACTCCTCCTTTAAGGGCCTCCTTCCTTTCAGCTGTAGAATCTATCACAGTTGTAGTTGTTATCAAAAATGATGGGTCACTGAGAACCCTCCCAATCCAAGCCATTCTGGGGTCTTTGGTAAGAAAAAGGGACTACCTCCAACTCCCTTCACCTATTTCCCTTCCACCTCTGTTGTTTTTGCTGTCCTGCACCCTGCCTTGTGGATTGGCAAGCAGCCCCAGAACTGCACAGTGTGCCCAGGAAGATTCAGCAAGTGCCAGAAGCATTCATTCCCACAGCTACTTTCTCTCCCAATTTCCTACACCAAACTTTTCACCTTTTGCACCCAGCACCTCACTGTGTTGATAATTTTTTTTCAGACCCAACGTCTTAGCAAACATTTTCTACATATGGCTAAAGCTGCACCATCTTCAGAAAGGTTTGTGAAGAGAGTGCAGTTTTAGCTGCTTGGCAGATGAGAAGGGGAAGGCTGGCAAAGAGAGAGCAGTATTAGCTGCTTAGCAAATGGGGAGGTGAAGGCTAAATGACAAGGACAAAACCAACAGAGAAGCCACTATGCTCTGGGGACTGGCTAAAAAAACCTCCCTGCTGACATCCAGGAGGGATTTTCACCCATGGAGGATTTTCAGCCCCAGAATACAGACAAAGCTTCTCTGTAGGCTGAATGAAAAAACTCCATGCCAAGTTCTCGTGGTAGAAAGAAATGATGTGTGATCTTTCCTACTGGGTTCTGCATGGACTTTCTGGGGAAATCGGTGGGAAAAAATGCAAATGGAAATAGCAAGATTATAAGACATTGGACAGCTTTTTATAAGTGTTGCCAAGTGCCCAGATCAGAGGTGGGTTGCTACCTGTTTGGACCGGTTCGGGAGAACCATTAGCAGAAATTTGGCGTGGTTCTCCAAACCGGTAGTGAGCTCTGGCTCACCATGCCCCCAAACCAGTCCCCTGCTGAGACGCTCGCTCTGCCTCGCCTTCACCATGTGCATCCAACTGTCTCCTGCCTACACACAGTTAAGCGTTTGTGCTAGCGTACCCCCCACCAACCAGTCCCTCCCAAGCAGCTGGATGGTGGCGGGTGGCAGGTCAGCAAGCTTTGTAGCCATGAGGCTACAAAGCTTCCCGGGCTGGCTCCTCTCTCCCTGCCAGCCAGCGCCTCCCAAAGCCGCTGTCATTGCAACCGTGATGGCGGGGATGGCAGCGTCGGGCAGCTTGGTAAGCTTTGCAGCCGCATGGCTACAAAGCTTCCCAGGCCAGCTCCTCTCTCCCTGCCGGCCAGCGCCCCCAAAGCCACTGGTGTTGCAACTGCGGCAGGCATGGGTGGGGGGCAGCCATGAGGCTACAAAGCTTCCTGGGCCGGCTCCTCTCTCCCTGCTGAGCAGTGCCTCCCGAAGCGCCCTCACCACCACCACTGCCCTCTACTGCCACCACCCTGTTCTTCTGCTGCTGTCCTCTCCTGCTGCACCCATGAGGACTTGAAACTTGAGCCAGTGTTCTCGCGCTAAGATGGCCATTCTCTGGCAAGACCGGCCAGCCGGCCAAGGAGGTGGGCAACTGAAAATGGCATGGGAGGGCGGTCAAAGGCTGGGAGGGCTTGCGAGGGGGGTGCAACACGTGGGAGGCTCCCCGCAGTTCCTCGGCTAATCCGGGCTGCAGCTGAACTTGCTGTTCTGAGCCGGCGGAGGCACCATGACATAGTGAGGCTTGTTCACCTTTTGGGCCTGGCCACGCTCGGCTTCCGCGGGGCTTTTGGGTGACTGCCGTGGCCGCCCGCATCCACCTCGGGTCCCGCCGATGCACTGCTTTCTTCCTTCTCCCACCGCAGCTGCGAATTCAACCAACTGGGCACCGAGATGATCATCACCAAGGCCGGCAGGTCTCTCTAAAGCAGATGCATGGGATGGGTTGTGGGTTGTTTTTTTGGGGAGGGGGACTCTTTTTCCCTGGCGTTTGGAGCAGGGGAGGCGACTCAAGTTCCTGCGGCTCCCCTCCTTGCACATTTTCCAGGCCTCACTGTGCCGCCTGTGTTCCAAAGTGATAATTTTGGGGAAGCCGGGGGTGGCCGCCTTGCGCACGCTCTCTTGCGAGGACTCGGCCAACTTGGCGCATCTTTCCCAGGAATTGGGGGGCTGCAGGGGGAGGCGGAAAAGTCTGTTGTGGGGGGCACCATTAATTGGCTGCAGGAAAACACAGGGGACGGCTTGGGATTGGGGGTGAAGGCATTTGGATGCCAAACGCTGGTGGAGTTTGTCTTACTGTTTAATCCTTGGCGGCTTTTGCTCCCAAACAAAGTGGGGGCGACATGAAGCCAACTGTACTTTGTAGAATGATGGAAACACAGACATACAGAGAGAGTGAGAGAGAGAGAGAGTTAGAGAGAGAGAGAGAGTGAGTGAAAGAATGAGAAAAGAAAGAAAGGAAGAAAGAGGAAGTGTGTGTGTGTGTGTGTGTGAGAGAGAGAGAGAGAGAGAGGAAGAAAGTGGAAGTGTGTGTGTGTGTGAGAGAGAGAGAGAGAAAGAAAGAAAGAAAGAAAAAGAAAGAAAGAGGAAGGGAGATAGAGACAAGAAAGAAAGAAAAAAGAAAGAAAGAAGAAAGAGGAAGAAATAGATTGGAAAGAGAAAGAAAGAAAAAGAAAGGAAAGAAGGAAGGAAGGGAGAGAGAGAAGAAAGAAAGAGACACAAAAGAGAAAGAAAAAGGAAGGAAGGAAGGAAGGGGGAGAGAGAGAGAGAGAACCCCCCTCTGTGCTATTATTTTTAATTGTTCCATTATTTATCATGTGTTAATATTTTACACTGTCCCTACACCTAGAATCATTTTACTGCCTTTCTTTTGCCCAGGGCTACCACATATTTTTCAGGGACTTATATCCATTCAATGTCTATAGTCCAGAGCATAAATACTATGTTTCCCCGAAAATAAGACACGGGCTTATATTTTTTTGACACCCCCCCCAAAATACCCTGGACCTTATTATCGGGTGGGGGTATTATTTTCGGAGTACAGGAGGTGGGCCGGGCCACAAGACATGCATCTTACTGGAATCTGGCAGCTCCATGGCATGTCTCAGCCGGAAATCTTTCTCCCCGTTCACTCCAAAAGGCTGCGCAGGCGCGATGAGTCTCAAGAAGACTCATTTCTGGCGGAGTTTTGAAGAGAGAAAGATTTCCTGCATTCAGCATGCAGCCAAAATGTTCCTTTCTCCCAGTGCTGTGTCTTACGTGCACTCTTCCTCCACCCCCGCCGAGAGAGACAGGAGCGTGTTTGGAAGAGACAAGGAAGTGCATGCCCAGCTGCTTCTGCCGGCTAGAAGTTTAGTTGTCAGCTCGGCTTCTTCAGGCAGCCCGCGAGAGTTTATTGCCCCTCCCGCTTCGCTCGAGAGCCAGAGGCGGGGGAGGATTGTAGCTCCATTGCGTTCCTCAGTGTTGTGTCCACTGACTCTCCCCCGCCTCCGGCTCTCGAGCGAAGCGGAAGGGGGAATAAACTCTCACAGGCTGCCTGAAGAAGCCGAGCTGCCAGCTAAATTTCTAGCCAGCAGAAGCAGCCAGGCACGCACTTCCTTGTCTCTTCCAAATGCGCTCCTCTATCTCTTGGCAGGGGGTGAGAGTGCATGTAAGACACAGCACCAGGAGAAAGGAACCTTTTGGTTATGTGCTGAAAGCAAGAAATCTTTCTCCATTCAAAACTCCGCCAGAAATGAGCCTTCGTCAGTGACATCGAGTTGGCCACGCCTACCCAGTCACATGACTACTAAGCCTCACCCGCTGAGTCACATGACCACGAAGCCATGCCTGCCAAGTCACATGACCATCAAGCCATGCCCACCATCATGTGACCATCAAGCCACACCCACAAAATAAGCCATGCCTATAGAACGGGTAGTAAAAAGTTTTAGAACCCACCCCGGCCCAGATCACAATCACATGACTAAGGAGGTGCTTCAATGGCCATTACTGAAGACACGAGTCATAAGTCTGTTCATTTAGCATCATCATAACATTCAACAACCAGAAGACAAGAACAACTGTACCTGTAATTCTGTGTGGTTGGTGGTGCTGAATAAATCTAATCGACATTTTCAAATACACACATTTATTTACTGTTTCTCAGTGGACATCATCACCCATATTGTGCTATATTTATTTTTTATTTTTTATTTCCTTCCTAAATATTTAACTGAACAACAAACAGGTGTGCCAATATAAGATCGTATTTTTTTCTTTCTCTTTATCCACAGTACGATATTCCACCTAAAGAATTTCATTTTAGAAAATATAATCTGTGAAGAATCTTCAGTCAAAATTGTAATAAGCGAATATGAGAATTTCTTACAAAATTACAATATGTCACCGTTTATTCCTTTCAGTTTGATGAACACAAATATTCCAAATTGAGTAATATTTTGAAAATATATCCAAGGAAAAGCAGTTCAGTTGCCATACATACATTCCCTTGAATTCCTATAAAAATACAATCCATAATTATTTTTCAAGAAATAATTGTGATTATTTTGGACTGCAGACTTTCTCGAAAGATCCTGACTGAATCTTGCAGCAGGCATCTTGCAAAAGTATTCAGGAAAAACCAGACATTGAGAAAGTTATGGTTGGAGATGTGGGAACCAGATGACAAAACAATGGAACGATTGTGCGATGGGCTCAAACATCCACAATGCACAATAGAGACATTAAAGTAAGTGACTATTTACTTTCAGTTTGATCTGCATAAGTGTCTTTTGATTGTTAATATTTTGGAAATATATCTAGAGCAGTGTTTCCCAACTTTGACAACTGGCTGGGGAATTCTGGAAGTTGAAGTCCAGACATCTTCAAGTTGCCAAGGTTGGGAAACACTGATCTAGAGAGAGTCAATTCAGTTGCCATACATGGTCATATTCTCTTCAGTTTCTATAAAATACATTGCATACTTGATATTCAAGAAATAATTGTAATTTTTCATATATTTTTCTGGTGGGGCTGGGAGGGGGGACAGGCGGCAGGGCCGTAGGTTAGGGAAAACTCTGTGAATGTCCTAGAGTGGCCCAACCAGAGCCCTGACTTGAACCCTAATGAGCATCTCTGGAGGGACCTGAAAATGGCTGTCCACTGGCGGTCGTCATCCAACCTGACTGAGCATGCCTATAATCCCACAACCATGTTCAAAGATGCCTCCTTCCCAGGAGCCGTGAGTTTGGTGTGGTTAATGTCATGCCCAGGTGTTTGAAATGACTTCAGCCAATGAAAGAAACTTAGATCGATTAAAAACAAAGAGAATTTATTGAAAAGAAATAATAATAGCAGTTTGCAAAGTGCGGAAGGTCTTAGGTTGAAACCTCAGCAAGCAGGCTCAAACCAAGAGCCACCCCTATAAATTTCAAAACATACGTTATATACAGGTTTCATCTCAACGCCCAATTTCCCTCTCCTTGGATATGTCCTCAAGGGTTTGCCCCTAATCCTGGGATGTCTCGAGGGAAAATTGTCTCCTTTCTCTACCTATTCATTTGGCAATGAAGCATTCTGCTAAGTAACATCCCATCTCCTAAGCATTAAGGAATGTACTTTCAGCCTCCCCACATCAGGCCCATTTCAAGCTTCTAAAGATAAAAATTCAAAGAGATTATAACAACCCCCCTCCCAAAAAAACATAAAAAGGCATAACAATGGAGCATGTCAAAAGTATAAAAACAAAGCATGCAGATACAGAGAGGTATATTTCATTTGATAACAGATTAATATAATTAGAAGGGAACCCGTAGGTCATCTAGTCCAACCCCATCATACTTTTTATTTTTGAATTCTTATTTCTTACACAGGAAACCAGAACAGCTCTGGAAATTAGATAAAAAGGTTTCTTTATGGTTGATTCAACAGTTCACAAGAATCTCACCAAACTGCCAAGCTTCCCTTGGGAGTGCCTGATATAACCTAAGAAGTGTTTGATTTCTCGCCCCCCCCCCCCAATAGAATCCAAAGCGAGAATATTTCACCTGCCAGAATCAGGGTGATTCCCTCTTGTCTAAACAGGATTGGGAACAGGCATCATTTTCAGTGAGCCCCTAGAGATGACAGGGAAGCCACTTGTCTCTGTAGGCTGAATGAAAAACCTCCATGCCAAGTCCTCATTGTAGACAGAAATGATGTGTGTTCTTTCCTGCTGGGTCTTGCATGGACTCTCTGGGGAAGCCGGTGGGAAAAATTGCAAATGGCAATAACAAGATTATAAGACACTGGACAGCTTTTTATAAGCGTTGCCAAGTGCCCAGATCACAATCACATGACTAAGGAGGTGCCTCAATGGCCATAACTGAAGGCTTGAGTCATAAGTCTGTTCATTTAGCATCATCATAACATTCAACAACCAGAAGACAAGAACGACTGTACCTGTAATTCTGTGTGGTTGGTGGTGCTGAATAAATCTAATCGACATTTTCAAATACACACATTTATTTACTGTTTCTCAGTGGACATCATCACCCATATTGTGCTATATTTATTTTTTATTTTTTATTTCCTACCTAAATATTTAATTGAACAACAAACAGGTGTGCCAATATAAGACCGTATTTTTTTCTTTCTCTTTATCCACAGTACGATATTCCACCTAAAGAATTTCATTTTAGAAAATATAATCTGTGAAGAATCTTTCAGTCAAAATTGTAATAAGTGAATATGTGAATTTCTTACAAAACTACAATATGTCACCGTTTATTCCTTTCAGTTTGATGAACACAAATATTCCAAATTGAGTAATATTTTGAAAATATATCCAAGGAAAAGCAGTTCAGTTGCCATGTATACGTTCCCTTGAATTCCTATAAAAATACAATCCATAATTATTTTTCAAGAAATAATTGTGATTACTTTGGACTGCAGACTTTCTGGAGAGATCCTGACTGAATCTTGCAGCAGGCATCTTGCAGAACTATTCAGGAGAAACCAGAGATTGAGAAAGTTATGGTTGGAGATATGGGAACGAGATGACAAAACAATGGAACAATTGTGCGATGGGCTCAAACATCCACAATGCACAATAGAGACATTAAAGTAAGTGACTATTTATTTTCAGTTTGATCTGCATAAGTGTCTTTTGATTGTTAATTTTTTGTGAATATATCTAGAGAGAGTCAATTCAGTTGCCATACATGGTCATATTCTCTTCAGTTCCTATAAAATACATTGCATACTTGATATTCAAGAAATAATTGTAATTGTTTATAATTTTTTTCTGGTGGGGCTGGGAGGGGGGACAGGCGGCAGGGCTGTGGCTTAGGGAAAACTCTTTGAATGTTCTAGAGTGGCCCAACCAGAGCCCTGACTTGAACCCTAATGAGCATCTCTGGAGGGACCTGAAAATGGCTGTCCACTGGCGGTCGTCATCCAACCTGACTGAGCATGAGAGGATTTGCAAGGAAGAATGACAGAAAATCCCCCAATCCAGGTGTGCAAAGCTTGTTGCATCATACCCAAAAAGACCCGAGGCTGCAATTGCTGCCAACGATGCTTCAACAAAGGTTCAGGAAAGCCTCCTGAACCCTGGGGATGGCGAAAAATGGGCCAATGGGCAATCGGAAGTTCTTTTCCAAACTTCTGGTTGGCCCGTTGGCCCGTTTTTCACCATCCCCAGGGTTCAGGAGGCTTTCCTGAAGCCTGGGGAGAGCGAAAACGGCTGAAAAGAAGGCCGAAAATCAGCTGGCCAGCGCACACATATGTGCTGGACCTGACACTGGGCAACGCCTTGCGTGCCCTCAGATATGGCTCCACGTGCTACCTGTGGCACACGTGCCATGGGTTCGCCATCACTGCCCTAGAGGTAATCCATCCAGGCCCACACATAACAGGTCTCACTGCTGCTGAGTTTTCATTCTGGGGAACAAATCCTGGACCAGCTGTCCTGCCCCAAAGTTTCTCAGGCAGTACCTGCATGGTCTCAACCAAAGTTACAATATTGTAAAATCTTTATGGGGGCTTGTGCTGCACCTGTAAATACTCAGTCTTGTGAGACACAGCTTACAGCAACAAATTACGCTATCCTGGAACATAGCAGTATAAAGGTCAAAGTGAGAGAAAAACTGGCTAGGGTAGGGCTGTCAAACTCCCGGCTTGTGGGCCAGATGCGTCACATACTGGCCACGCCCATGCCCAGTTTAGCAAAGGGAAAAAAGTCCCGATAAATCACGTGACACTGCCATGACGCCGTGAGTTTGACACCCCAGGGCTAGGGAAAACAGGTTGAGTTTTCTATAACAATTCCAAATTCATGTGATCAGTGCAGTTTTCACTAGTAAAGAAGCCCCCTCCAGCCAGTGACATCATTACCCCAAAGCTGCCTTTACAGCTCCTAACAAGCAACTCCTTGTTAATGATGTCATAATTTCTTTCTAGGGGTATTCATGCTCTGGAATAAAAGGCACAATCTATCAGTTATTTCTCCTCATCCATTTGCAAGCGAACAGCTCTGAAAGCCATGTCTGTGTCGAATTGCTTTGGAGGGTCAGGGTGGTCAAGAAGGGGCTGGGAAGTTTTAACTCTTCCAATGCTGATTGTCTCCTTTCTGTCCATGCAAACCTAGCTTTCTTTTTCAACAACTATGTGAGAGGCTTAATCCTGTGGGAGAAGATAGGAATGAACTGCCTGTAAAATTTTGCAAAGTCCAGGAAGTATTAAACATCTTTCATGTTGGTGGGGGAAGAATTCCAGGATGAAATGGGTTGTACCCAGGGATGAAATGTGAAAATTTTCCCTACCGGTTCTGTGGGCATGGCTTGGTGGCGTTGCTTGGTGGGGGGAGTCATGTGACCGGGTGGACATGACCAACTTGACGTCACTCACATCACTCACTGTTAGAGCCAGGATCTGCACATTCTGAAGCACATTTTGCCCTTCTGACGCCCCCAAAGCATTGAGTTTCCCTCCGCTATCTGGCTTGACTGCCCAAGCAAACCTTGGAGCCTTCTCTTGCCCCGCTCTCCATCCCAGAGGGCTGTGCATCCCCCCGCCAATCCTCTGTACAAACTGCCGACCCTCTTTCTGCAAAGGCAGAGCCCACCCCTCTGCAGGATGATCCAAAGAGGGGAGGGGATGCTGTAGAAAAGGCAGCTTTCCACCCGTGCCTCCCTTGCTGGCTCAAAACACTAGACAGCGTCACAATGATTTTTCATTTAAAAGGGAAAAAGCGGGGGAAGCTGTACTTCAGATGGTAGACCCCCCCCGCCGCAGTCGTCCTCCTGAGTTAAGAAGGCAAGAAGCTGCGGCTCGGCTCACCCAATTCCAAGCACTACCCCGAATGGTATTCGGCGCGGAGAGGGCGGCTACCCCTCGCAATCCCCCTTTCCCTCGGCGCTTTGACTTCCCATGGCCCACTGGCCTGAACGCTGGGTAGGACCACTATAAGGCCACTTCCCCACTTCTCAGCAGCAGCAGCTGTGCCGGCGACCGCAGGACCCTCCACCTCCTTCCCCAAATTCTCCCTCAGCTTTCTTCCTTCTCCCGCTGCGAAATGAAAATGAACAGCAGTGGGGTTGCTTCAGGCAGGCGGACATCTGGAGCCAGGTGGATAGGGAGGGTGGCAAGAGCGGCGGCGGCAGCCCCTTCCATGCGCAGCGCAGGAAGGCGGTGAAGGCGGTCAAGGTGGCCCCGGCGCGCTTGTTGCTGGGGAAGCGCAGCGATCGCTCAGCCAGGGCGGCCTCAGCGGTGGCTGCGTCAGCCACTCCACCTGCGCCATGTCCCGCTCTGGCTGGCTGCGTGACTACAAGTGGGGTGACCTGGCAAAGATGACGGGCTACCCGCACTGACCCACCTGGGTAAGCGCCGCCACCCAGGCCAAAGGGAAAGCTCTGCGGTGGTGCGGCTGGTTCTGCCCTGGTCCTCTCCCCACGTGGGGGTGCTCCTGCCCCGCTGGCCACTTCCGCCCTTCTTGCTCCGCTTCTGCGCCGGCGGATAGTGGCGCCTTGGCTGAGCCTCCTTCCCCTGGACCGCCGGACTCTGCAAGCCGAGTTCCTGGAGTAGTGCTGGTGGTCAAAGAGAGCAGGCAGGTGGCTGGGTGGGAAGCCAGTGGGCTTCTTCGTATCCCCAAGCCTCGTGGAGCTGGCATGGGAGACACGCTGCCCCAACATGCTTTCCTGCCTTCCACGTGGCCTTCCGCTTCTTCCTTCCCCCCCCCACCAGCGTCGGCCTTACCTTCTGCTGCTGCTGCTGCTGCTATGGGGCTGAGTCTGAGAGCAGCGGGAAACGGCAAGCGGAAAAGGCCCAAAAGACCTGAAATGGCAAGCGGATGTCCCAGGGCTGCTGCACATGCGCGCCGCAGCCCTCTTCCAGTGAGCACTCGCGTCCTACCACATGTGTAGTCCCGGGACATCTGCTTGCAGGGCGAGGGAATGGCATTTGCCAGACCAGTTCAGGGGCATGGCCAGCAAGCGATCGCGGGTGGTTCGGTGAACCACCGGCGGCCATCGCTACTGGAATGCCCGAACCGGTCCGAACCAGGACCATTTCACCCCTGGTTGTACCTTAGCAGGATCTATCTGAAGACCATTGGTTGAAATTCTGTAGTCCAAGTAGCCTACTTGCTGCAGGTCAAAGGTGCACTTCTCAAGCTTGGCAAACAGTTTGTTCTCTCAAAGTCTTCGCAACACCTCTCTAACATGCTGCCCATGAGCCTCTGCATCCTCAGAGTAAATCAAGATGTCGCCAAATAAAGTATTGTAGGAAAATCTGTGGCTCAGGATCCCATAACGAACTCACATTGAGCGACAGATGTTCTCATCTTGTCTGCTTCTCCCCCAAACGTCTCAGACAACCACTCTGGGAACATAAAAGACTGATTGCATCATTGGTGCATGTGGAAGCTGGGCATTTTGAACATTGCTGGACTAATTGGAGTACTGTTGCTTCTAAGTTCCACATTTTCCTTCCATCTAATGTCGGTGTTGGAGTAAAGTTTCTGCATCTGCTGGAGAGATGTAGAGCTGCCTACGATCCCACAACCATGTTCAAAGATGCCTCCTTCCCATAAGCAGTGAGTCTGGTGAGGTTAATGTCACACCCAGGTGTTTAAATTCACTTCAGCCAACGAAAGAAACTTAGATCGATTAAAAACAAAGAGAATTTATTGAAAATTAATAATAATAGCAGTTTGCAAAGTGCAGAGGGTCTTGGGATGAAACCTCAGCAAGCAGGTTCAAACCAAGAGCCACCCCTATAAATTTCAAAACATACGTTATATACAGGTTTCATCTCAACGCCCAATTTCCCTCTCATTGGATATGTCCTCAAGGGTTTGCAGCTAATCCTGGGATGTCTCCAGGGAAAATTATCTCCTTTCTCTACCTATTTGTTTGGCAATGAAGCATTCTGCTACGTAGCATCCCATCTCCTAAGCGTTAAGGAATGTACTTTCAGCCTCCCCTCATCGGGCCCTTTCACGCTTCTAGAGATAAAAATTCAACATTCAAAGAGATTATAACAACCCCCCCCCCAAATAAAAAAATAAAAAGGCATAACAATGGAGCATGTCAAAAGTATAAAAACAAAGCATGCAGATACAGAGAGGTATATTTTATTTGATAACAGATTAATATAATTAGAAGGGACCCCATAGGTCATCTAGTCCAACCCCATCATACTTTTTATTTTTGAATTCTTATTTCTTACACAGGAAACCAGAACAGCTCTGGAAATTAGATAAAAAGGTTTCTTTATGGTTAATTCAACAGTTCACAAGAATCTCACCAAACTGCCAAGCTTCCCTTGGGAGTGCCTGATATAGCCTAAGAAGTGTTTGATCTCTCGCCCCCCCCCCATAAAATCCAAAGCGAGAATATTTCACCCTCCAGAATCAGAGGGCTTCCCTCTTGTCTAAACAGGATTGGGAACAGGTATCATTTTCAGTGAGCCCCTAGAGATGACAGGGAAGCCACTTGTCTCTGTAGGCTGAATGAAAAACCTCCATGCCAAGTCCTCATGGTAGACAGAAATGATGTGTGATCTTTCCTGCTGGGTCTTGCATGGACTCTCTGGGGAAGCCGGTGGGAAAAATTGCAAATGGCAATAACAAGATTATAAGACATTGGACAGCTTTTTATAAGCGTTGCCAAGTGCCCAGACCACAATCACATGACTAAGGAGGTGCTTCAATGGCCATAACTGAAGGCATGAGTCATAAGTCTGTTCATTTAGCATCATCATAACATTCAGCAATCAGAAGACAAGAACGACTGTACCTGTAATTCTGTGTGGTTGGTGGTGCTGAATAAATCTAATCGACATTTTCAAATACACACATTTATTTACTGTTTCTCAGTGGACATCATCACCCATATTGTGCTATATTTATTTTTTATTTTTTATTTCCTACCTAAATATTTAACTGAACAACAAATTGGTGTGCCAATATAAGATCGTATTTTTTTCTTTCTCTTTACCCACAGTATGATATTCCACCTAAAGAATTTCATTTTAGAAAATGAATAATCTGTGAAGAATCTTTCAGTCAAAATTGTAATAAGTGAATATGTGAATTTCTTACAAAACTACAATATGTCACCATTTATTCCTTTCAGTTTGATGAACACAAATATTCCAAATTGAGTAATATTTTGAAAATATATCCAAGGAAAAGCAGTTCAGTTGCCATACATACATTCCCTTGAATTCCTATAAAAATACTATCCATAAATATTTTTCAAGAAATAATTGTGATTATTTTGGACTGCAGACTTTCTGGAAAGATCCTGACTGAATCTTGCAGCAGGCATCTTGCAGAAGTATTCAGGAGAAACAAGAGATTGAGAAAGTTATGGTTGGAGATATGGGAACGAGATGACAAAACAATGGAACAATTGTGCGATGGGCTCAAACATCCACAATGCACAATAGAGACATTAAAGTAAGTGACTATTTACTTTCAGTTTGATCTGCATAAGTGTCTTTTGATTGTTAATTTTTTGGAAATATATCTAGAAAGAGTCAATTCAGTTGCCATACATGGTCATATTCTCTTCAGTTCCTATAAAATACATTGCATACTTGATATTCAAGAAATAATTCTATTTTTTCATATAGTTTTCTGGTGGGGTTGGGAGGGGGGGGGACAGGTGGCAGGGCCGTGGCTTAGGGAAAACTCTGTGAATGTCCTAGAGTGGCCCAACCAGAGCCCTGACTTGAACCCTAATGAGCATCTCTGGAGGGACCTGAAAATGGCTGTCCACTGGCGGTCGTCATCCAACCTGACTGAGCATGAGAGGATTTGCAAGGCTGTTGTGATCGCATATTTCAGAGAGGGGTCCATCCCGCAGCCCTTTAAACCTGCGGTGGTGAGACCCCTCCTCAAGAAGCCTTCTCTGGACCCAGCGGATTTAAAGAACTTCCGTCCAGTCTCCAACTTACCCTTCGTGGGTAAAGTTGTTGAGAAAGTGGTGTCGCTCCAACTCCTACGGTTATTGGAGGACACTGATTATCTGGATCCCTTTCTATCAGGTTTCAGGCGCGGCTACAGTACGGAGGCTGCTTTGGTCGCTCTGATGGATGATCTCTGGCGAGCCCGGGATGGAGGTCATTCTTCCATCCTGGTGTTACTTGACCTCTCAGCGGCTTCGATACCATTGACCATGGTATCCTTCTGCGTCGTCTTGGGTAGGTGGGAGTGGGAGGCACCGTTTTACGGTGGTTCTCCTCCTACCTCTCCGATAGGACGCAGTCGGTGTTGACAGGAGGGCAGAGGTCAGCCCCTAGGCCCCTGATTTGCAGGGTGCCACAGGGCTCAGTCCTCTCGCCCATCCTGTTTAATATTTACATGAAACCGCTGGGTGAGATCATCCGACGACATGGGGTGAGGTATCAACAGTATGCTGATGATACCCAGTTGTACATCTCCACCCCGTGTCAGTTCAGTGAAGCAGTTGATGTAATGTGCCACTACCTGGACGATGTGAGGGTCTGGATGGGAGTGAATAGACTCAAACTCAACCTGACAAGACTGAGTGGCTGTGGATATTGCCCCCCAGGGATTTTGTTGATTGTCCCTCCTTGGTTCTTGGGGGAGAAAAATTGACTCCCTCAGAATGGGTTCGCAATTTGGGTGTTCTCCTAGACCCACAGCTAAAATTGGAGCAACATCTTTAAGCTGTGGCTAGGGGGACCTTTGCACAGATCCGTCTTGTGCACCAATTGTGACCCTACTTGGAGAGGGAGGCTTTGCTCACAGTCACTCATGCCCTTGTCACCTCACGGCTGGACTACTGTAACACGCTCTACATGGGGCTGCCCTCAAAGAGCATACGGAGACTGCAATTGGTACAGAATGCAGCTGTGCGAGCTGTGGTGGGTGTGCCGAGATACACCCACGTAACACCCATTCTCTGCCAGCTGCATTGGTTGCCTATTAGTCTCCGGTCACAATTTAAGGTGTTGGTTTTGACCTTTAAAGCCCTACATGGCTCAGGACCAGGAAATCTCCAGGACCACATCCTACCACATACCTCCCTACGACCAGTTAGGTCCCACAGAGTGGGCCTCCTCCGGGTCCCATCAGCCAAACAATGTCGATTGGCGGGTCCACGGGGGAGAGCCTTCTCTGGGGGAGCCCCATCTCTCTGGAACCAACTCCCACCAGAGATCCAGACTATCCCCACCCTACTGGCCTTCCGCAAAGCCATAAAAACATGGCTCTTCCGGCAGGGGGGGTGAAGAAGATTGGACTCCCCCATGAATGAATGTTCTTTTTAAAATTATGAAATGTTTTTAAAATTTATGTATTTTGTATATATTGTTCTTATTCTTGTTGTACGCCACCCTGAGTCCTACGGGATTGGGCGGCCTGTAAGACCTTTTAATTAAATTAAAATTAAATTAAATTGCAAGGAAGAATCACAGAAAATCCCCCAATCCAGTTGTGCAAAGCTTGTTGCATCATATCCAAAAAGACCCGAGGCTACAATTCCTGCCAAAGATGCTTCAAAAAAGGTTCAGGAAAGCCTCCTAAACCCTGGGGATGGCGAAAAATGGGCCAATGGGCCAATCGGAAGTTCTTTTCCGAACTTCCGGTTGGCCCGTTGGCCCATTTTTCACCATCCCCAGGGTTCAGGAGGCTTTCCTGAAGCCTGGGGAGAGCGAAAACGGCTGAAAAGAAGGCCGAAAATCAGCTGGCCAGCGCACACATATGTGCTGGAGCTGACACTGGGCAACGCCTTGCGTGCCCTCAGATATGGCTCCACGTGCTACCTGTGGCACACGTGCCTCGGGTTCATCATCACTGCCCTAGAGGTAATCCATCCAGGCCCACACATAACAGGTCTCACTGCTGCTGAGTTTTCATTCTGGGGAACAAATCCTGGATCAGCTGCCCTGCCCCAAAGTTTCTCAGGCAGTACCTGCATGGTCTCAACCAAAGTTACAATATTGTAAAATCTTTGTGGGGGCTTGTGCTGCACCTGTAAATACTCAGTCTTGTGAGACACAGCTTACAGCAACAAATTACGCTATCCTGGAACATAGCAGTATAAAGGTCAAAGTGAGAGAAAAACTGGCTAGGGTAGGGCTGTCAAACTCCCGGCTAGCGGGCCAGATGCGTCACATACTGGCCACGCCCATGCCCAGTTTAGCAAAGGGAAAAAAGTCCCGATAAATCACGTGACACTGCCATGACGCCGTGAGTTTGACACCCCAGGGCTAGGGAAAACAGGTTGAGTTTTCTATAACAATTCCAAATTCATGTGATCAGTGCAGTTTTCACTAGTAAAGAAGCCCCCTCCAGCCAGTGACATCATTACCCAAAAGCTGCCTTTACAGCTCCTAACAAGCAACTCCTTGTTAATGATGTCATAATTTCTTTCTAGGGGTATTCATGCTCTGGAGTAAAAGGCACAATCTATCAGTTATTTCTCCTCATCCATTTGCAAGCGAACAGCTTTGAAAGCCATGTCTAGTGCATCTGTCTGAATGTCGAATTGCTTTGGAGGGTCAGGGTGGTCAAGAAGGGGCTGGGAAGTTTTAACTCTTCCAATGCTGATTGTCTCCTTTCTGTCCATGCAAACCTAGCTTTCTTTTTCAACAACTATGTGAGAGGCTTAACCCTGTGGGAGAAGATAGGAATGAACTGCCTGTAAAATTTTGCAAAGTCCAGGAAGTATTAAACATCTTTCATGTTGGTGGGGGAAGAATTCCAGGATGAAATGGGTTGTACCTTAGTAGGATCCATCTGAAGACCATTGGTTGAAATTCTGTAGTCCAAGTAGTCTACTTGCTGCAGGTCAAAGTGCACTTCTCAAGCTTGGCAAACAGTTTGTTCTCTCAAAGTCTTTGCAACACCTCTCTAACATGCTGCCTATGAGCCTCTGCATCCTCAGAGTAAATCAAGATGTCACCAAATAAAGTATTGTAGGAAAATCTGTAGCTCAGGATCCCATAACAAACTCACATTGAGCGACAGAAGTTCTCATCTTGTCTGCTTCTCCTCCAAACATCTCAGACAACCACTCTGGGAACATAAAAGACTGGTTGCCTCATTGGTGCAGGTGGAAGCTGGGCGTTTTGAAATTATTGCTGGACTAATTTATTTATTTATTTGTTTTATTTGTCAAGTACGTATTAGATAATATACATAAGTATAAACATTATTTGAGTACAAGAAATCAATACGAATAAAAGGGAACATTAGGATAGGGGCGGTAGGCACGCTGGTGCACTTATGCACGCCCCTTACAGACCTCTTAGGAATGGGGTGAGGTCAACAGTAGACAGTCTAAGGTTAATTCATTAATTGGAGTACTGTTGCTTCTAAATTCCACATTTTTCCTTCCATCTCCTGTCGGTGTTGGAGTAAAGTTTCTGCATCTGCTGGAGAGATGTAGAGCTGCCTACAGTCCCACAACCATGTTCAAAGATGCCTCCTTCCCATAAGTCTGGTGAAGTTAATGTCATGCCCAGGCGTTTGAAATGACTTTAGCCAATGAAAGAAACATAGATCGATTAAAAACAAAGAGAATTTATTGAAAAGAAATAATAATAGCAGTTTACAAAGTGCTTAGGATCTTAGGTTGAAACCTCAGCAAGCAGGTTCAAACCAAGAGCCACCCCTATAAATTCCTAAACATACGTTATATACAGGTTTCATCTCAACGCCCAATTTCCCTCTCATTGGGTATGTCCTTAAGGGTTTGCCCCTAATCCTGGGATGTCTCGAGGGAAAATTATCTCCTTTCTCTACCTATTCGTTTGGCAATGAAGCATTCTGCTACGTAACATCCCATCTCCTAAGCGTTAAGGAATGTACTTTCAGCCTCCCCACATCGGGCCCCTTTCAAGCTTCTAAAGATAAAAATTCAACAAGAGATTATAACAACCCCCCTCCCAAAAAAACATAAAAAGGCATAACAATGGAGCATGTCAAAAGTATAAAAACAAAGCATGCAGATACAGAGAGGTATATTTCACTTGTCATCAGATTAATATAATTAGAAGGGAACCCGTAGGTCATCTAGTCCAACCCCATCATACTTTTTATTTTTGAATTCTTATTTCTTACACAGGCAACCGGAACAGCTCTGGAAATTAGATAAAAATGTTTCTTTATGGTTGATTCAACCGTTCACAAGAATCTCACCAAACTGCCAAGCTTCCCTTGGGAGTGCCTGATATAACCTAAGAAGTGTTTGATCTCTCGCCCCCCCCCCCCAATAGAATCCAAAGCGAGAATATTTCTTTACTCCTCCTTTAAGGGCCTCCTTCCTTTCAACTGTAGAATCTATCACAGTTGTAGTTGTTATCAAAAATGATGGGTCACTGAGAACCCTCCCAATCCAAGCCATTCTGGGGTCTTTGGTAAGAAAAAGGGACTACCTCCAACTCCCTTCACCTATTTCCCTTCCACCTCTGTTGTTTTTGCTGTCCTGCACCCTGCCTTGTGGATTGGCAAGCAGCCCCAGAACTGCACAGTGTGCCCAGGAACATTCAGCAAGTGCCAGAAGCATTCATTCCCACAGCTACTTTCTCTCCCAATTTCCTGCATCAAACTTTTCCTCTTTTGCACCCAGCGCCTCACTGTGTTGATAATTTTTTTTCAGACCCAACATCTTAGCAAACATTTCCTACATATGGCTAAAGCTGCACCATCTGCAGAAAGGTTTGTGAAGAGAGTGCAGTTTTAGCTGCTTGGCGGATGAGAAGGGGAAGGCTGGCAAAGAGAGAGCAGCAGTATTAGCTGCTTAGCAAATGGGGAGGTGAAGGCTAAATGACAAGGACAAAACCAACAGAGAAGCCACTATGCTCTGGGGACTGGCTAAAAAAAACCTCCCTGCTGACATCCAGGAGGGATTTTCACCCATGGAGGATTTTCAGCCCCAGAATACAGACAAAGCTTAATTAATTAATTAATTAATTTAATTTAATTTAATTAATTTAATTTAATTAATTTTAATTAAAAGTTCTTATAGGCCGCCCAATCCCATATGACTCAGGGCGGCTTCTGCTCTGGGGCTAAAAGTTCTTAGAGGCTTGGATTTTAGTGTTGTAAGGAATATCCTTCTGGGTTCAGTTCCAAGTGGGGGAAAAGACACTGGATTCATGGAAGTTACTTGGAAAGAAGGTTTAATGGAGAACAAAGGAACAGGAGTACATGGCAGGAGCTCCTGAACTGAAAAGGTGGATCACATGCTTCAGATGTTGGGTCCAGGGAGGGAAGGAAGGGGCAGATGCTGAGTCTCCTGGTTTTATAACCTCTGTTGGGCCCTGCCCTAAGAGTTTACTTTTCCTGTACAGAAATGTATTCCATTGGCTGTCAGATTCCCAGGGGCATGCTGGGGCCACTCTTGTGGGCTGTCCTAAGTCCCAGGCTGATGTAATCTTCCCAGGTCCCATGTGGTGTAATGAAAAGGCTTTGGGCAATTCCTAATATGGTTATTTGTTATGTAGAAGACTGTTGCTGGACCCAGTCCTTAATGGCCCATTGACAAAAGTGGGGGCTACTAAGAGGAGTCTTTTGTCTGCTTAAAAGCATGTTTCCAGGGATATTCTATAGAATATTGTTAAGGAATTAATTCAGAGTCCAGGGTTTGTGCAGCAGAATGTGGGGTTGCAGTTTGATAATAGAGTCAATAATTGAATGTCTTCAACGTGTTCAAAAAAAAATCTTTACTTGAAATAAACAGCACAACTATAACACAAATAGTCCATTCTTTGATAAATGAACAACACTTTCTGTATGCTAACAAGCAATAAATTCAGCTCTCTTACTTATCTCCAGTAGATAATATTCTTCCAAACATATATCAATAGAAGGCCTTGAACTTCTTTAGTCAAAACTCTTGTAGCTGCACGCTTTAGCTGCGGGAGTAAGCAGTCTATCACACACAGTGAGCAATCAATCAATTAAGCATGCGTGTGCGCTCTCTTGTTGCTCTCATGCTCTCTGTTTATATTCATTAGCAAACAAACCTGGATTCATTTTAAGCACCACTGTAATTTTTACAAACCTGGATTAACAGTTAACTTTTATATTAGGAAACCCAATCTGTTTGGACACAGTCCTGACAAATATATTCTGCCTTTTAATATTTCCTAGGATATTTCATTTTTCTAGGAGAGGGGTGGGTGCTAACTTCCTACATTAGCACAGTGTTTTTTCAGCCACCCGCCAGAATAAGGGGGCTTCCCTCTTGTCCAAACAGGATTGGGAACAGGAACCATTTTCAGTGAGCCCCTAGAGATGACAGGGAAGCCACTTGTCTCTGTAGGCTGAATGAAAAACCTCCATGCCAAGTCCTCCTGGTAGACAGAAATGATGTATGATCTTTCCTGCTGGCTCTTGCATGGACTTTCTGGGGAAGCCGGTGGGAAAAAATGCAAATGGCAATAACAAGATTATAAGACACTGGACAACTTTTTATAAGCATTGCCAAGTGCCCAGATCACAATCACATGACTAAGGAGGTGCTTCAATGGCCATAACTGAAGGCATGAGTCATAAGTCTGTTCATTTAGCATCATCATAACATTCAACAACCAGAAGACAAGAACGACTGTACCTGTAATTCTGTGTGGTTGGTGGTGCTGAATAAATCTAATTGACATTTTCAAATACATACACTTATTTACTGTTTCTCAGTAGACATCATCACCCATATTGTGCTATATTTATTTTTTATTTTTTATTTCCTACCTAAATATTTAACTGAACAACAAACAGGTGTGCCAAAATAAGATCGTATTTTTTCTTTCTCTTTACCCACAGTACGATATTCCACCTAAAGAATTTCATTTTAGAAAATATAATCTGTGAAAAATCTTTCAGTCAAAATTGTAATAAGTGAATATGTGAATTTCTTACAAAACTACAATATGTCACCGTTTATTCCTTTCCGTTTGATGAACACAAATATTCCAGATTGAGTAATATTTTGAAAATATATCCAAGGAAAAGCAGTTCAGTTGCCATACATACATTCCCTTGAATTCCTATAAAAGTACAATCCATAATTATTTTTCAAGAAATAATTGTGATTATTTTGGACTGCAGACTTTCTAGAGAGATCCTGACTGAATCTTGCAGCAGGCATCTTGCAGAAGTATTCAGGAGAAACCAGAGATTGAGAAAGTTATGCTTGGACATCTGGAACCGAGATGAGAAAACAATGGAACGATTGTGCGATGGGCTCAAACATCCACAATGCACAATAGAGACATTAAAGTAAGTGACTGTTTACTTTCAGTTTGATCTGCATAAGTGTCTTTTGACTGTTAATATTTTGGAGATATACCCAAAGAGAGTCAATTCAGTTGCCATACATGGTCATATTCTCTTCAGTTCCTATAAAATACATTGCATACTTTATATTCAAGAAATAATTGTAATTTTTCTGGTGTGGCTGGGAGAGGGGACAGGCGGCAGGGCCGTGGCTTAGGGAAAACTCTGTGAATGTCCTAGAGTGGCCCAACCAGAGCCCTGACTTGAACCTGAAAATGGCTGTCCACAGGCGGTCGTCATCCAACCTGACTGAGCATGAGAGGATTTGCAAGGAAGAATGACAGAAAATCCCCCAATCCAGTTGTGGAAAGCTTGTTGCATCATACCCAAAAAGACCCGAGGCTGCAATTCCTGCCAAAGATGCTTCAAAAAAGATTCAGGAAAGCCTCCGGAACAATGGGGATGGTGAAAAATGGGCCAATGGGCCAATCGGAAGTTCTTTTCTGAACTTCTGGTTGGCCCGTTGGCCTGTTTTTCACCATCCCCAGGGTTCAGGAGGCTTTCCTGAAGCCTGGGGAGAGCGAAAACGGCTGAAAAGAAGGCCAAAAATCAGCTGGCCAGCGCGCGCATATGCGCTGGAGCTGACACTGGGCAACGCCTTGCATGCCCTCAGATATGGCTCCACGTGCTACCTGTGGCACACGTGCCATGGGTTCGTTATCACTGCCCTAGAGGTAATCCATCCAGGCCCACACATAACAGGTCTCACTGCTGCTGAGTTTTCATTCTGGGAAACAAATCCTGGACCAGCTGTCCTGCCCCAAAGTTTCTCAGGCAGTACCTGCATGGTCTCAACCAAAGTTACAATATTGTAAAATCTTTATGGGGGCTTGTGCTGCACCTGTAAATACCGTATTTTTCGGAGTATAAGACGCACCTTTTTATCCCCCAAAAGAGGGTGAAAACTTGGGTGTGTCTTATACATCGAATGTAGCCCCACCCAGCCACCCTCACCCTTTGGTCACTTCCTCCAATCAATTTACCTGTGCAGCAAACAGCCAGAGCCCGATTAGCACAAGCAGGTCAGAATCAGCCTCCCGACAGACAGCTGAGAGGCTGCCATGTGCTAAAACGAAAGTGAAACTAAAGCTGCACGGAGGCAAATTGGGGAGGTGGACTGCTGGCAAGGAGGTAAGGCAATAACTATAAATGTCTATAGAATGTTCAAATTATTAGAATTATTTTTTAAAGACTGCTTTATTATTGTTCTAGACAACTTAACAAAATGAAGAAGCTTTTTAAAATAAATGCTTGATCTGAAGAGGCCCAGTGCTTTTGTATCTTCTTTTAAATAGCAGAATACTACTTCTCAATCTTATTTATTGATTCTTACTATTCCTATATCTGCTTTAGTGTACTGGAAAGAAGCAGAAATATTCTTCAGAAGTATTTCCTTTTTTTAAAAGAAGAAAACATAGTATGGATGTTTATAACTCTTCTCTCCAACATTTGCAAATCTATTACAGTATTTTCTTTTAGCAGCCACTGCAGTGTCTGATAATTTTAAGAACTAGACAACTAACTATCTAAATGGTAGCATGTTTATGGCAGTTTTAATCAGAATGAAGTTCCTTTTAGTGAAAAAAAGTACCATAGGAAAGTTCTCCTTTCCTTTTCTGTCAAGGTCCCTGTCAATTATCCCTATATCTAGGCATAATTTATTGAAAAAGATATCCTAAATAAATCTTTTGCTTGTTTGAATTACTTTTATGTGGGATGACCAGATGATAATCTGGATATACCTGCTGAAATTGCTTTTGCTTATCACTTTTGGGCTTGTTTTACTTCTGGCCACTGTAAGTAGAAGACTTTTAATGGGCTTTGCATAGAAAACATTTTTTTCCTTGTTTTCCTCCCCCAAAACTAAGGTGCGTCTTATAATCCGGTGCGTCTTATACTCTGAAAAATATGGTACTCAGTCTTGTGAGACACAGCTTACAGCAACAAATTACGCTATCCTGGAACATAGCAGTATAAAGGTCAAAGTGAGAGAAAAACTGGCTAGGGTAGGGCTGTCAAACTCCTGGCCTGCGGGCCAGATGCGTCACATACTGGCCACGCCCATGACCAGTTTAGCAAAGGGAAAAAAGTCCCGATAAATCACGTGCCGCTGACATGACACCGTGAGTTTGACACCCCAGGGCTAGGGAAAAAAGGTTGAGTTTTCTATAACGATTCCAAATTCATGTGATCAGTGCAGTTTTCACTAGTAAAGAAGCCCCCTCCAGCCAGTGACATCCTTACCCCAAAGCTGCCTTTACAGCTTCTAACAAGCAACTCCTTGTTAATGATGTTATAATTTCTTTCTAGGGGTATTCATGCTCTGGAGTAAAAGGCAAAATCTATCAGTTATTTCTCCTCATCCATTTGCAAGCGAACAGCTCTGAAAGCCTTGTCTGGTGCATCTGTCTGAATGTCGAATTGCTTTGGAGGGTCAGGGTGGTCAAGAAGGGGCTGGGAAGTTTTAACTCTTCCAATGCTGATTGTCTCCTTTCTGTCCATTCAAACCTAGCTTTCTTTTTCAACAGCTACCGTATTTTCTGGCGTATAAGATGACTGGGCGTATAAGACGATCCCCAACTTTTCCAGTTAAAATATAGAGTTTGGGATATACTCGCTGTGTAAAACTACCCCTCCTACCATCTTTCTTTTTCTTTCTGTCTGTCTTCCTTCCTAACATCTTTCTTTCTTTCTTTCTTTCTTTCTTTCTTTCTTTCTTTCTTTCTTTCTTTCTTTCTGTCTGTCTGTCTGTCTGTCTGTCTGTCTGTCTGTCTGTCTGTCTGTCTTCCTTCCTTCCTTCCTTCCTTCCTTCCTTCCTTCCTTCCTTCCTTCCTTCCTTCCTACCATATTTCTTTCTTTCTTTCTTCCTTTCTTCTTTCTTCCTTTCTTCCTTCCTTCCTTCCTTCCTTCCTAACATTCTTCCTTCCTTCCTTCCTAACATTCTTCCTTCCTTCCTTCCTTCCTTCCTTCCTTCCTTCCTTCCTTCCTTCCTTCCTTCCTTCCTTCCTTCCTTCCTTCCTTTCTTTCTCTTTCTTTGTTTCTCTCTCTCTCTCTCTCTCTCTCTCTCTCTCTCTCTCTCTCTCTCTCTCTCTCTCTCTCTCTCTCTCTCTCTCTCTCTCTCTCTCTCTTTCTTTCTTTCTTTCTTTCTTTCTTTCTTTCTCACTGCAAATCCCCACCGTGGCTCCTTTCTCCCTGGCCCAGCCCTCTTCCAAGATGCCAAGTCCTGGAAGAGAAGCCTGGAAGAGCATCGCACTTCCAGGTCCCGGCCGGGGGTCGTTCCCAGGGGAACCGCGCCAAGTGAGGTAGGTGGGTGTGTTGCTCCCCTCCCCTCAGAGGAAGAAGGAGCCTCTGTCACCGTCTCCCACAGGGCTCCAGGTACCCGACTGAGTCCCTGACCGCAGCACCGGCAGGGTTAACGCATGAAACCCCTGGGGGAGATCATCCGCAGACATGGGGTGTGTTTCCACCAGTACGCTGATGACACCCAGCTGTACATCACCACCCTGTCTGACTTCAGGGAGGCAGTTGATGTAATGTACCGGTGCCTGGACGACATTAGGATCTGGATGGGGAGGAACAGACTCAGACTTAATCCTGACAAGACTGAGTGGCTTTGGATACTGCCTCCTAAGGACTATGTCACCTGCCCCTCCTTGGTGTTCGAGGGAGCAAAACTGACTCCCTCGGATCAGGTCCGCAACTTGGGGGTCCTCCTAGATCCACAGCTAAAATTGGATCACCATCTTTCTGCTGTGGCTAGGGGGGCCTTTGCACAGGTTCGCCTGGTGCACCAGTTGCGGCCATACTTGGAGAAGGAGGCTCTACTCACGGTCACTCATGCCCTTGTCACCTCGCGCTTGGACTACTGCAACGCGCTCTACATGGGGCTACCCTTGAAGAGTATCCGTAGACTTCAGCTGGTGCAAAATGCGGCTGCGCGTGCTGTGGTGGGTGTGCCAAGGTACACCCACGTGACACCTATACTCTGCCAGCTGCATTGGTTGCCCATCGGTCTCCGGGTCCAATTCAAGGTGTTGATCACCATCTTTAAAGCCCTCCATGGCTTAGGACCAGGTTATCTCCGGGACCGCATTCTGCCTCATACTTCCCTTCGACCGGTTAGGGCCCACAGAGTTGGCCTCCTCCAGGTCCCGTCGGCCAAGCAATGCCGCCTGGCGGGCCCTAGGGGGAGAGCCTTCTCTGTGGCAGGCCCCGCGCTCTGGAACCAACTTCCCCCAGAGACCCGAACTATCCCCACTCTGCTGGCCTTCCGAAAAGCTGTCAAGACATGGCTTTTCCTGCAGGCTGGGGGTAGAGCCTAAACCACTCAAGCTCACCCCAAGTATGTATGGTTATTGAATGGGTATTGGATGATTTTAAATATTGTGTTTTTTAATTTTTATATATCTCGTTTTAATGTGTTATTTATAAATTGGTGTCCTGTATTTTTTTTCTGTTGTACGCCGCCCTGAGTCCTTCGGGAGTTGGGCGGCATATAAGAACACCATAATAAATAAATAAATAAATAAATAAATAAATGGGAGGGAAGGTGATCGTGTGCTACCACTGCCGCTGCTGCTATTGCCGCTCCAGCATGTCCTTCGCGCAAGGCACTGCATGTGCAAGGTCTCCCCAATTGCTGTGGCTGCACCTGGGAGCCTGCGTCCTGGTCAACGATGGAGACGCGCGCGCGGGAGGGATCACGGAGCAGAGGCGCCTGGCGAGCGGGGTGAGAGGTGCAGGGATGCCAGAAGTGCCAGCATCGGCGGCAGGCTCCCGCCCACGTCTGCCGCCCACCCGCCTCTTGCCTTAGCATTTAAAAGAATGAGAGGCGGGTGGGCGGGAGACGTGGGCAGGAGCCTGCCGCCGATGCTGGCACTTCTGACATCCCTGCACCTCTCACCCCGCTTGCCAGGTGCCTCTGCTCCGCGGTCCCTCCTGTGTGTGCAGCATCTCCATCGTTGACCAGGACGCGGGCTCCCCGGTGCAGCCACAGCAACCGGGAGACTTCGCACATGGAGTGCCTTGCGCGAAGGACACGCCGGAGCGGCAATAGCAGCAGCAGCGGTGGTAGCGCTCTCTCTCCTTCCCTCCCATGAACTGCAGCCTTCCCAGCAGGCTGCTGGACAAACCCGAGGAGACCGAGATGCAGGGCGAAGTCGGGGCTCCGGGGTTCCTTCAGCCGCTTGGCTAAAGAATGGCGGAGATGCGGCCACAGCCGTTTTTGGGCTTCCCCCACCATATGCGGCGACCGCAGATTTTCCAGTCCGTCCTATAAGATGATACCCGGCGTATAAGACGACCCCTGACTTTTGAGAAGATTTTCCTGGGTTAAAAAGTCGACTTATATGCCGGAAAATACGGTATGTGAGAGGCGTAACCCTATGGGAGATGATAGGAATGAACTGCCTGTAAAATTTTGCAAAGTCCAGGAAGTATTAAACATCTTTCATGTTGGTGGGGGAAGAATTCCAGGATGAAATGGGTTGTACCTTAGTAGGATCCATCTGAAGACCATTGGTTGAAATTCTGTAGTCCAAGTAGTCTACTTGCTGCAGGTCAAAGGTGCACTTCTCAAGCTTGGCAAACAGTTTGTTCTCTCAAAGTCTTTGCAACACCACTCTAACATGTTGCCCGTGAGCCTCTGCATCCTTAGAGTAAATCAAGATGTCACCTAATAAAGTATTGTAGAAAAATCTGTGGCTCAGGATCCCATAACGAGCTCACATTGAGTGACAGATGTTCTCATCTTCTGCTTCTCCTCCAAATGTCTCAGACAACCACTCTGGGAACATAAAAGACTGGTTGCATCATTGTTGAAGGTGGAAGCTGGGCGTTTTGAAATTATTGCTGGACTAATTTATTTATTTATTTTATTTGTCAAGTACGTATTAGATAATATACATAAGTATAAACATTATTTGAATTCAAGAAATCAATACGAATAAAAGGGAACATTAGGATAGGGGCGGTAGGCACGCTGGTGCACTTATGCACGCCCCTTACAGACCTCTTAGGAATGGGGTGAGGTCAACAGTAGACAGTCTAAGGTTAATTCATTAATTGGAGTACTGTTGCTTCTGAGTTCCACATTTTTCCTTCCATCTCCTGTCGGTGTTGGAGTAAAGTTTCTGCATCTGCTGGAGAGATGTAGAGCTGCCTATAATCCCACAACCATGTTCAAAGATGCCTCCTTCCCAGGAGCAGTGAGTTTGGTGAGGTTAATGTCACGCCCCGGTGTTTGAAATGACTTCAGCCAATGAAAGAAACTTAGATCGATTAAAAACAAAGAGAATTTATTGAAAAGAAATAATAATAGCAGTTTGCAAAGTGCAGAACATCTTAGGTTGAAACCTCAGCAAGCAGGCTCAAATCAAGAGCCACCACTATAAATTTCAAAACATACGTTATATACAGGTTTCATCTCAACGCCCAATTTCCCTCTCCTTGGATATGTCCTCAAGGGTTTGCCCCTAATCCTGGGATGTCTCCAGGGAAGATTATCTCCTTTCTCTACCTATTCGTTTGGCAATGAAGCATTCAGCTACGTAGCATCCCATCTCCTAAGCGTTAAGGAATGTACTTTCAGCCTCCCCACATCGGGCCCCTTTCAAGCTTCTAAAGATAAAAATTCAAAGAGATTATAACAACCCCCCTCCAAAAAAAACATAAAAAGGCATAACAATGGAGCATGTCAAAAGTATAAAAACAAAGCACGCAGATACAGAGAGGTATATTTAATTTGATAACATTAATATAATTAGAAGGGAACCCGTAGGTCATCTAGTCCAACCCCATCATACTTTTTGAATTCTTATTTCTTACACAGGCAACCAGAACAGCTCTGGAAATTAGATAAAAAGTTTTCTTTATGCTTGATTCAACAGTTCACAAGAATCCCCATAGAATCCAAAGCGAGAATATTTCACCCTCCAGAATCAGAGGGCTTCCCTCTTGTCTAAACAGGATTGGGAACAGGCATCATTTTCAGTGAGCCCCTAGAGATGACAGGGAAGCCACTTGTCTCTGTAGGCTGAATGAAAAACCTCCATGCCAAGTCCTCGTGGTAGACAGAAATGATGTGTGATCTTTCCTGCTTGGTTCTGCATGGACTTTCTGGGGAAGCCGGTGGGAAAAATTGCAAATGGCAATAACAAGATTATAAGACATTGGACAACTTTTTATAAGCGTTGCCAAGTGCCCAGATCACAATCACATGACTAAGGAGGTGCTTCAATGTCCATAACTGAAGGCATGAGTTGAATGTTATGATGATGCTAAATGAACAGACTTGATGTTATGTCCCTACATTTACATCTTAGCTGGAAAGTTCCCAATCTGGTCCAGCTTATTGTCATCAACAGGTTGCTCTTGATTGGCCCTGGTCCAAGCCAGGGCTATCCTATTTAAACCCCAGCCACAGCTGGGGTCTTTGCTGTTGTTCCCACCATTACCTAATAAAGAGCTGAAGCCACTAACTCGCCTCCTGCCTCTTCAGTATGAGAACCTAACATTGGCAACGAAGGTGGGATACTGAAGAGTCACACAAAGAAACTCAGCCAGCTGGAAGGACGCCTCCAACCACGAGACGCCACATTCAAAACTGAACAAAGGAAAGCTAAGGAAGCCGTGCCGCCATGTCGTCCACTCACCCACCGATGCCATTCGACCCTAAGAGAGAATCGTGGGACAACTACTTAAGAAGATTTTGCTGTTTCCTGGGTGCAAGCGAAATGAACAACAAATCAGACAGCATTAAACGAGACATATTCCTGAGCCACTGTGGACCAGAAGTTTTCGAGATGGCTGCGAGCCTGATGGAGCCGGAACAAGTCGAGGCTGCCTCATGGACAAAAATTCAAGAGGTTTTGAAAAATCACTACGACCCTGCACCTTCAAAGGTAGTGAGCCAACATAAGTTTGGAGAAAGAATGCAAAAAGAGCACGAAAGCGTCAACGAATACATCGCAACTCTAAGTGCATTGGTGCACTGCAAATTCAGCAATCTGGACAAGGTATTGTTGTACCAACTGATCCGAGGGACACGGGACCTGAGTCTACAGAAAAGACTGTTAGCTAAGGGGGACGAGCTGACCCTGAAAACTGCCTTAGCGGACGCCCGGGCAGCCGAAATAAAGAAAGACTCTGATTTACGGACAATCATGAACTGGGTGTGGAGGGGATGGCCACAAGGGCCAGTGAAACCCAGTCTCCAACCCTACGCACAAAGGCAAAATGAGTTATCAACACAAGGGGGGTGTCTATTGTGGGGTGATAGGGTCCTCGCTCCTCTGTCCCTATGAGAGGATATTCTAAGGGAACTACATGAGGGGCATCCAGGGGTGGTGAGAATGAAGGCACTGGCATGGAACTATGTATGGTGGCCCAAAATGGACAAGCACATAGAGGAATGGGTCACAGGGTGTCCTCCATGCCAGGAGTCCAGTCCATCACCATCAAAAGCCCCTGTTTTTGAATGGGAACAACCCAGGGCCCCTTGGTCACGCATCCACATAGACTTCGCGGGGCCATTCCATGGGCAGACATTCATGATAACAGTAGATGCATACTCGAAATGGCTTGAAGTCGAAATCATGCCCAAAACAACAACCGAGGCGGTAATAAAGGTTTTAAGGAAGTTGTTCGCCACACACGGCCTTCCAGACACCATTGTGTCAGACAATGGGCCTCAACTGACCTCAACACAGTTCGAGGTATATTTAGCCAGCCTAGGTATCAAACACACACTCATCTCGCCATTCCAGCTGAGTTCCAATGGCCAAACAGAACGAGCAGTGAGATCAGTAAAGGAGTCATTGGGCCACATTGGCCCAGGGGATTGGCAGGCCCGAATAGACACACTCCTCACTTGGCAACACATAACCCCCAGCACGTCCACAGGGAAAAGTCCTGCCGAGTTGCTGATGGGCCGAAAGCTATAGTCCACCCTAGACAGGTTACACCCCTCTTACTCAAAACAAAAAGAAATAAAAACTCCTGCAAAAGTTAGGTTGTTCGAAATAAAAGATCCAGTATTTGCAAAGAACTTCGCTGAGGGATCCCTATGGCTACCTGGGGAGGTCCAAGAAATAACCGGGCCAAAATCATATATAATGGTTTTGGAGGATGGGAGAAAATAGACCAGCTTCGCTATAGGCCGCCACTAAACGCCGATTGGAAGAAGGGCAATAAAGTCATTTTCCCTACAGCTACGTCTAACCCAAGTGAGACGGAGTACTTAGCTGAAGTTCCAGAAGCGCCACCCAGTGATTGCAGAGGTCCAATTCGATGCCGGATCCAGGCCGCACCCGAAGTATTCCAGCAGATTCCACAGAGGGAGCCAGAGAGGGAAAACACATCCTCTCCGCCCAAAGCCGACGCCCAAACTGAGCTGCGCAGATCATCTAGAGACACCAGTCATCCAGCATATTTAGATGACTACATATGCAAATGCGTTGAACTGAACTAAGAGGGGAGGGTCCAGCTTATTGTCATCAACAGGTTGCTCCTGATTGGCCCTGGTCCAAGCCAGGGCTATCCTATTTAAACCCCAGCCACATCTGAGGTCTTTGCTGTTGTTCCCACCATGACCTAATAAAGAGCTGAAGCCACTAACTCGCCTCCTGCCTCTTCAGTATGAGAACCTAACACTTATGACTCATGCCTAAGTCTGTTCATTTAGCATCATCATAACATTCAACAATCAGAAGACAAGAACGACTGTCCTCTAATTTTGTGTGGTTGGTGGTGCTTAATAAATCTAATCGACATTTTCTAATACACACATTTATTTACTGTTTCTCAGTAGACATCATCATCCATATTGTGCTATATATTTTTTTCCTACCTAAATATTTAACTGAACAACAAACAGGTGTGCCAATATAAGATCGTATTTTTTCTTTCTCTTTATATACAGTACGATATTCCACTTAAAGAATTTCATTTTAGAAAATATAATCTGTGAAGAAACTTTCAGTCAAAATTGTAATAAGTGAATATTTGAATTTCTTACTAAACTACAATATGTCACCATTTATTCCTTTCAGTTTGATGAACACAAATATTCCAAATTGAGTAATATTTTGAAAATATATCCAAGGAAAAGCAGTTCAGTTGCCATACATACATTCCCTTGAATTCCTATAAAAATACTATCCATAAATATTTTTCAAGAAATAATTGTGATTATTTTGAACTGCAGACTTTCTGGAGAGATCCTGACTGAATCTTGCAGCAGGCATCTTGCAAAAGTATTCAGGAAAAACCAGAGATTGAGAAAGTTATGCTTGGACATCCGGAACCCAGATGACAAAACAATGGAACGATTGTGCGATGGGCTCAAACATCCACAATGCACAATAGAGACATTAAAGTAAGTGACTATTTACTTTCAGTTTGATCTGCATAAGTGTCTTTTGACTGTTAATATTTTAGAAATGTTTCAAGAAAGAGTCAATTCAGTTGCCATACATGGTCATATTCTCTTCAGTTCCTATAAAATACATTGCATACTTGATATTCAAGAAATAATTGTAATTGTTTATATTTTTTTCTGGTGGAGCTGGGAGGGGGGACAGGCGGCAGGGCCGTGGCTTAGGGAAAACTCTGTGAATGTCCTAGAGTGGCCCAACCAGAGCCCTGACTTGAACCCTAATGAGCATCTCTGGAGGGACCTGAAAATTGCTGTCCACTGGCGGTCGTCATCCAACCTGACTGAGCATGAGAGGATTTGCAAGGAAGAATGACAGAAAATCCCCCAATCCAGTTGTGTAAAGCTTGTTGCATCATACCCAAAAAGACCCGAGGCTGCAATTGCTGCCTAAGATGCTTCAACAAAGGTTCAGGAAAGCTTCCTGAACCCTGGGGATGGCAAAAAATGGGCCAACGGGCCAATCGGAAGTTCTTTTCCGAACTTCCGGTTGGCCCGTTAGCCCGTTTTTCATCTTCCCCAGGGTTCAGGAGGCTTTCCTGAAGCCTGGGGATAGTGAAAATGGCTGAAAAGAAGGCCGAAAATCAGCTGGCCGGCGCGCGCATGTGCGCTGGAGCTGACATTGGGCAACGCCTTGCGTGCCCTCAGATATGGCTCCGCGTGCTACCTGTCACACGTGCCATAGGTTCGCCATCACTGCCCTAGAGGTAATCCATCCAGGCCCACACATAACAGGTCTCACTGCTGCTGAGTTTTCATTCTGGGGAACAAATCCTGGACCAGCTTTCCTGCCCCAAAGTTTCTCAGGCAGTACCTGCATGGTCTCAACCAAAGTTACAATATTGCAAAATCTTTATTGGGGCTTGTGCTATACCTGTAAATACTCAGTCTTGTGAGACACAGCTTACAGCAACAAATTACGCTATCCTGGAACGTAGCAGTATAAAAGTCAAAGTGAGAGAAAAACTGGCTAGGGTAGGGCTGTCAAACTCCCGGCCTGCGGGCGAGATGCGTCACATACTGGCCTCGACCATGCCCAGTTTAGCAAAGGGGAAAAAGTCCCGATACATCGCGTGACGCTGACATGACTGATGGATTATCTCTGGTGAGCCCGAGATGAAGGTTGCTCCTCCATCTTGGTGCTACTTGACCTCTCAGTGGCTTTCGATACCATTGACCATGGTATCCTTCTGCGACAGCTCAGGGAGATGGGAGTGGGAGGCACCATTTTGCAGTGGTTCTCCTATCTCTCTGACCGGTCACAGTCAGTGTTGGCTGGGGGACAGAGGTCAACCCCGAGACCCCTCGTATGTGGGGTTCCTCAGGGGTCGATTCTTTCCCCTATGCTCTTCAATATCTACATTAACCTTTTGGGTGAGATCATCCATAGGCATGGGGTGAGGTTCCAACAGTACGCTGACGATACTCAGCTGTACATATCCACCCCATGCCAATTCAGTGAGGCAGTTGATGTGATGTGCTGATGTCTGGACACTGTAAGGATCTGGATGGGGGTTAACAGGCTCAAACTCAACCCGGATAAGACCGAGTGGCTTTGGATGTTGCCTCCCAAGGACTTTGACATCTGTCCCTCCTTCGTTCTGGGGGGGGGGATTTGATCCTCTCAGAACAGGCTCGCAACTTGGGGGTCCTTCTGTATCCACAGCTAAAATTGGACCAACATCTAACAGCTGTGGCCAGAGGGACCTTTGCACAAGTCCGTCTTGTGCACCAGTTGCGTCCTTTCTTGGATCGGGAGGCACTACTGACAGTCACTCACGCCCTTGTTACCTCACGTCTTGACTATTGCAACACACTCTACATGGGGCTACCCTTGAATAACATTCGGAGACTGCAGCTAGTGCAGAATGCGGTGGCGCGTGTGGTGATGGGTGTCCCTAGATACACCCATGTGACACCCATCCTTTGCGAACTGCACTGGCTGCCCATAGGGCTCCGAGCGCAATTCAAGGTGTTGGTGATTACCTTTAAAGCCCTACATGGCTTAGGACCAGTTTACCTCCGAGACCGCCTTCTCCAACACACCTCCCTAAGACCGATTAGAGCCCACAGAGTTGGTCTGCTGGTGGTCCCGTCAGCCAAACAATGTCGGCTGGCGGGCCCACGAACAAGGGCCTTCACTGTGGCGGCACCGGCTCTCTGGAATACACTACCCCCCGAGATCTGCATAATTCCCACCCTGCCAGCCTTCAGAAAAGCATTAAAAACATGGCTTTGTCGACAGGCCTGGGGCCAATGATTTTAATACAACACTGATTATTCTTGGCCCCATGAGTGAATTATTGGGTTTTTAAATTGTGGTTTTTAAATGCTTTTAAATGTTTTAATTTTTTACATTGTTTTAATTTTGTTTTAAAATCTTTTAACTGTTTTTTAGATTTTGTATTCAATATGCTGTGAGCCGCCCAGAGTCCCTTTGGGAGTTGGGCGGCATACAAATCTATTAAATAAAAAAATAAAAAAATAAATGACGCTGTGAGTTTGACACCCAGGGCTAGGGAAAACAGGTTGAGTTTTCTATAACACTTCCAAAATCATGTCATCAGTGCAGTTTTCACTAGTAAAGAAGCCCTCACCAGCCAGTGACATCATTGCCCCAAAGCTGCCTTTACAGCTCCTAACAAGCAACTCCTTGTTAATGATCTCATCATAGGGGTATTAATGCTCTGGAGTAAAAGGCACAATCTATCAGTCATTTCTCCTCATCCGTCTGCAAAAGAACAGCTCTCAAAACCATGTCTGATGCATCTGTCTGAATGTCAAATTGCTTTGGAGGGTCAGGGTGGTCAAGAAGCGGGTGGGAAGTTTTAACTCTTCAAAAGCTGATTGTCTCCTTTCTGTCCATGCAAACCAGGAGCGGGTTGCTCACTTACCTTGCTGACGGAGCCATGCGCACGCATCTCCACGCTTTGTGATTTTGCTTCTGCACATGCACGGAAGCAAAATTATGCTGAAATCTCACGAGGGGACATGCGTGCGCGAGATTTTGGCCCGATTTTGCTTCCGCGCATACGCGGAGGCAAAATCTTGCCGAAATCTCAGGCATGCGCGCGTCCCCTCGTGAGATTTTGGCACGATTTTGCTTCCGCGCATATGCTGAAGGAAAATCACCCGAAAATCACCGGAACAAAATGGTTACGCGATGGGTGGACTGGCAGAGAGGGTTCCGGAGCGGTTTCAAAATCCGCCGCTCCCTACCGGAGCTGCGTACTGGGCAGAACCAGCAGGAACCCACCTCTGCTGCAAACCTAGCTTTCTTTTTCAACAACTATGTGAGAGGCTTAACCATGTGGGAGAAGATAGAAATGAACTGCCTGTAAAATTTTGCAAAGTGGACTACCGGTGCCGCCGCGAGCTTCGCTGGACGCTCTTTATGGGCGCTCCATTCCAGGCTCTGTAAAAGCCGCCAGATAAGCCACATCAGCTGTCTGGCGGCTTGGAAACTCCCGTCCTGGGCAAAGGGAGGAGAGAAGAGCAGATGGGCAGAGGTAGAGCCCCCCCTAACACCCCAGAAGAAGCTCTGGGGTGCGAAGGGCGAGGGCTCCCTTGAAGCCTGTCACAGCTCCGGACCTGGAATGCCTCCGCTTGTTTTTAGCGGAGCAAGAAGCCGCGACCATCTCTTCTGGTAACAAATGGTTTTATTGCTTTATTACTCTAAACAATGCAGCAGACGGAACATACCAGGAGAATCTAAAAGCAAGTATTCTTACCTAACTCCGGTGTTGCTTTTTGGATTATTTGGGAAGCAACAAAGTAGCTAAAGATGGCGCTTGGAATTTGAAAGGCGTGGAGAAAGTGAAAGCTACTGAAGCTAATGAGAGTTCTGATTGTTAACAGATGTTGGTGAGAACTCCTTTTGTCTTTTGCTCTCTTCTTTGATGAACTTTGTTTTTTGGCTATACAAGAATTAATACAAATCGAAGATGTCTTTAAAACTGGCAAAGAATGTTTCTTTTAAAGGAATAGGAAAAATTGAAAATCTTCCCACAAATATTGTTAATTTGCAAGACTTTGCCCCCCCCAACACAGCCTCTTACATTGGAAAAATGGCAGCAAATTATGAAAGATATGCAGAAAGAAATTGCTTTAGTAGTTAATAAAAAAATTAAAGAAATTAATGGAAAAATTACTGAAATTAATGAAAAAAATACAAGCTGTCTCAGAGGAGTTTGTTTCTCAGACTCAACAAACCAGAGACAATGTGGAATCTGTATTTAAAGCCTTGGCAGTTAATATGGACTTATTGGGACAAGACGTGGCTCAAATTAAACAGTCTACTGGAACTTTGGTTGAAAAAGTAACTGAGATCCAGAATAAAATTGATGGAACTGAGGCAGAATTAACGATGTTTCAATATAAAGACATGGAATTTGCCTTACGGCTACGGGGGGCAAAAGAAAATAATCAAGAAAATTTAAAAGAAAAGATCCTGGATGCATTGGTGAATATCTTGGGGGAAACAAAAGTGGAATTGGAATGGCAGATTGAAAAAGTATTTTGGGCTAATTCTTGATTTGCCAGAAAAAATCATTTACCAAGAGACATTGTAGTATATTTTACCACAAGGACACTGCGAAATCGAATCTTACAGGCGACTTATAAAAACAATCTTAAGGTGGAAGAACAAGAGGTTCTGACGTTTAAGGAAATTCCTCCAAAAATATTAAAAGTACGTAAAGGTTATACTTTTCTGGTGGCAGAATTAAAAAAGCAACAGATACGATATAAATGGGAAATTCCGGCTGGACTATCTGTTACCTTTAGGGGAAAAAGATACAGACTTATTACAATCTGCGAAGCAAAAGATTTTTTTGCCAACGTGTTAAAGGTTGAGAGACCAAAGTCACCAGAAGACAAAAGACATGAGGAACAGAAAGGAATCCTGAAAAGTCAAGAAGAACCAAAGGACCCAAGACAAATTAAAGAGGTAAAGATTGAAAGTGAAGAAGACAAAAGATATGAGGAAATTAAAGAAGAGGGAGAGGAATACTGGTGGTTTTCACAACAGAAAGGAACTCTGAAAAGTCAAGAAGATACAAATGATTTAAGACAGATTAGTGAAGTAAAGGTTGAAAGCGAAGAAGATTTAAATTACCGACTTCAGTCTTCAACTCCTCCAAATGAAGCAAGAATGGATAAACATATCTTCAGATGCCAACTTAAAGAAATATTTAAGGGGAGAAGAATTGAGAATTGACGTTTTACTAATAGTAGGATAATGTAAAAGAAATAAGAATGAAGTTTAAATGTATATATGAGGCTGTTTAAGTTTACAGAAATTAGATTACAAGATTACTTATGGGGAATAATTATAGAAGGTAAAGTAATGTAATAGAGATTAAATTGGTTTAAATAATAAGATTAAATTAATTTTACAGTTTGGGGAATAAGAATAGAAGATAGTTAACGTAATAGAGATTAAATTGGTAGAGAATAAGTTTAAAATTATATTAGAGGTGGAAATAAGTATAGGTTGTAATCTAATGTAATAGAGATCAAATGAATGTGATGTTAAATATTTTTAGATTTGGTTAAGTTGGTTTGGAATTTAATAATTGCTGCCAGGTGTTGGTGGCATAAAACTGCAAGAGGAAGACTTATTTAAAATTAATATTGTAAAGGGAAAATTTTTTAGAACATGTTAAAGATTATTTAAATGATATACCTGATAAAGGAGAAGATGAATGGACTAAAATAGACGACGAAGGACATATTTCAACTTAATTTTTTGTTCAATTTACTGTATAAGGAGTTAAGAGTTTTTGATATTTGGAAGTTAATAATTTGTTAGCATATTTTAGTTTTGCATTTGTGTAAACTATATTATACCCTGTGTATGTTCTGGGAAGTCCAGAGAGGGGAAGGGATGGGGAGGGGGGGGAGGGTGAGGGGGGAGGGGGGGAGGGGTGGGGGAAGGGGGGAGAAAAGAGAAAAATGCTTGTACTTTGTACTAATAAAACTTTTTGAATTAAAAATATTTTTTTGCAAAGTGCAGGAAGTATTAAACATCTTTCATGTTCGTAGTGGAAGAATTCCAGGATTAAATGGGTTGCCATAGGTTCGCCATCACTGCTCTACAGGTAATCCATCCAGACCCACACATAACAGGTCTCACTGCTGCTGAGTTTTCATTCTGGGGAACAAATCCTGGACCAGCTTTCTGCCCCAAAGTTTCTCAGGCAGTACCTGCATGGTCTCAACCAAAGTTACAAGATTGTAAAATCTTTATGGGGGCTTGTGCTGCACCTGTAAATACTCAGTCTTGTGAGACACAGCTTACAGCAACAAATTACGCTATCCTGGAACGTAGCAGTATAAAAGTGAGAGAAAAACTGGCTAGGGTAGGGCGGTCAAACTCCCGGCGTGCAGGCCAGATGCGTCACATACTGGCCACGACCATGCCCAGTTTAGCAAAGGGGAAAAAGTCCCGATAAATCACATGACACCGTGAGCTTGACACCCCAGGGCTAGGGAAAACAGGTTGAGTTTTCTATAACAATTCCAAATTCATGTGATTGTCTCCTTTCTGGCCATGCAAACCTAGTTTCTTTTTCAACAACTATGTGAGAGGCTTAACCATGTGGGAGAAGATAGGAATGAACTGCCTGTAAAATTTTGCAAAGTCCAGGAAGTATTAAACATCTTTCATGTTGGTGGGGGAAGAATTCCAGGGAGAAATGGGTGGTACCTTAGTAGGATCCATCTGAAGACCATTGGTTGAAATTCTGTAGTCCAAGTTGTCAACTTGCTGCAGATCAAAGGTGCACTTCTCAAGCTTGGCAAACAGTTTGTTCTCTCAAAGTCTTTGCAACACCTCTCTAACATGCTGCCCATGAGCCTCTGCATCCTCAGAGTAAATCAAGATGTCACCAAATAAAGTATTGTAGGAAAATCTGTAGCTCAGGATCCCATAACGAAATCACATTGAGTGACAGATGTTCTCATCTTGGCTGCTTCTCCTCCAAACATCTCAGACAACCACTCTGGGAACAAAAAAGACTGGTTGCATCATTGGTGCAGGTGGAAGCTGGGCGTATTGAAATTATTGCTGGACTAATTTATTTATTTATTTTATTTGTCAAGTACGTATTAGATAATATACGTACATAAGTATGAACATTATTTGAATACAAGAAATCAATACGAATAAAGGGGAACATTATGATAGGGGCGGTAGGCACGCTGGTGCACTTATGCACGCCCCTTATAGACCTCTTAGGAATGGGGTGAGGTCAACAGTAGACAGTCTAAGGTTAATTCATTAATTGGAGTACTGTTGCTTCTAAATTCCACATTTTTCCTTCCATCTCCTGTCGGTATTGGAATAAAGTTTCTGCATCTGCTGGAGAGATGTAGAGCTGCCTACGATCTCACAACCATGTTCAAAGATGCCTCCTTCCCATGAGCAGTGAGTCTGGTGAGATTAATCTCACGCCCAGGTGTTTGAAATGACTTTAGCCAATGAAAGAAACTTAGATCGATTAAAAACAAAGAGAATTTATTGAAAAGAAATAATAATAGCAGTTTGCAAAGTGCTTAGGGTCTTAGGTTGAAACCTCAGCAAGCAGGCTCAAACCCAGAGCCACCCATATAAATTCCAAAACATACGTTATATACAGGTTTCATCTCAACGCCCAATTTCCCTCTCCTTGGATATGTCCTCAAGGGTTTGCAGCTAATCCTGGGATGTCTCCAGGGAAAATTATCTCCTTTCTCTACCTATTCGTTTGGCAATGAAGCATTCTGCTACATAGCATCCCATCTCCTAAGCCTTAAGGAATGTACTTTCAGCCTCCCCACATCGGGCCCCTTTCAAGATTCTGAAGATAAAAATTCAACATTCAAAGAGATTATAACAACCCCCCTCCCCAAAAAACATAAAAAGGCATAACAATGGAGCATGTCAAAAGTATAAAAACAAAGCACGCAGATACAGAGAGGTATATTTAATTTGATAACATTAATATAATTAGAAGGGAACCCGTAGGTCATCTAGTCCAACCCCATCATACTTTTTGAATTCTTATTTCTTACACAGGCAACTAGAACAGCTCTGGAAATTAGATAAAAAGTTTTCTTTATGCTTGATTCAACAGTTCACAAGAATCTCACAAAACTGCCAAGCTTCCCTTGGGAGTGCCTGATATAACCTAAGAAGTGATTGATCTCTCGCCCCTCCCCCGATAGAATCCAAAGCGAGAATATTTCTTAACTCCTCCTTTAAGGGCCTCCTTCCTTTCAGCTGTAGAATCTATCACAGTTGTAGTTGTTATCAAAAATGATGGGTCACTGCGAACCCTCCCAATCCAAGCCATTCTGGGATTGGTCTTTGGTAGGAAAAAGGGACTACCTCCAACTCCCTTCACCTATTTCCCTTCCACCTCTGTTGTTTTTGCTGTCCTGCACCCTGCCTTGTGGATTGGCAAGCAGCCCCAGAACTGCACAGTGTGCCCAGGAAGATTCAGCAAGTGCCAGAAGCATTCATTCCCACAGCTACTTTCTCTCCCAATTTCCTGCATCAAACTTTTCACCTTTTGCACCCAGCACCTCACTGTGTTGATAATTTTTTTTCAGACCCAACGTCTTAGCAAACATTTCCTACATATGGCTAAAGCTGCACCATCTTCAGAAAGGTTTGTGAAGAGAGTGCAGTTTTAGCTGCTTGGCAGATGAGAAGGGGAAGGCTGGCAAAGAGAGAGCAGTATTAGCTGCTTAGCAAATGGGGAGGTGAAGGCTAAATGACAAGGACAAAACTAACAGAGAAGCCACTATGCTCTGGTGACTGGCTAAAAAAAACCCTCCCTGCTGACATCCAGGAGGGATTTTCAACCATGGAGGATTTTCAGCCCCAGAATACAGACAAAGCTTCTGCTCTGGGGCTAAAAGTTCTTCGAGGCTTGGAGTTTTTTCAGCCATCCACCAGAATCAGGGGGTTCCCTCTTGTCCAAACAGGATTGGGAACAGGAATCATTTGCAGTGACCCCTAGAGATGACAAGGAAGCCACTTGTCTCTGTAGGCTGAATGAAAAACCTCCATGCCAAGTCCTCGTGGTAGAAAGAAATGATGTGTGATCTTTCCTGTGGGTTCTGCATGGACTTTCTGGGGAAATCGGTGGGAAAAAATGCAAAGGACAATAACAAGATTATAAGACATTGGACAACTTTTTATACGTGTTGCCAAGTGCCCAGATCACAATCACATGACTAAGGAGGTGCTTCAATGGCCATAACTGAAGGTATGAGTCATAAGTCTGTTCATTTAGCATCATCATAACATTCAACAATCAGAAGACAAGAACGACTGTACCTCTAATTTTTTTTATTTCAAAAAGTTTTATTGGTACAAAGTACAAACATTTTTCTCTTTTTCTCCTCCCTTCCCCCATCCCCCCCTCTCAACCACCCACCCCCTGACTTCCCAGAAAAAGCACAGGGTATAATATTCAATAAAAATTAGATTAAAGTATACTAACAAATTATTAATTTCAAAATTTCTCTAAATCTTTAACTCATTGTTGCACAGAACCTGTCTTAAAAATAGTCTAAAAAATCAGGCATACTATTAATTAACATTTCAATATATCAGACTGTCAATTTACTCCACTATGTATCTTTCACTGTACCTCTAATTTTGTGTGGTTGGTGGTGCTGAATAAATCTAATCGACATTTTCAAATACACACATTTATTTACTGTTTGTCAGTGGACATTATCACCTATATTGTGCTATATTTATTTTTTATTTTTTATTTCCTACCTAAATATTTAACTGAACAACAAACAGTTGTGCCAATATAAGATCGTATTTTTTCTTTCTCTTTACCCACAGTACGATATTCCACTTAAAGAATTTCATTTTAGAAAATATAATTTGTGAAGAATCTTTCAGTCAAAATTGTAATAAGTGAATATGTGAATTTCTTACAAAACTACAATATGTCACCGTTTATTCCTTTCAGTTTGATGAACACAAATATTCCAGATTGAGTAATATTTTGAAAATATATCCAAGGAAAAGCAGTTCAGTTGCCATGCATACGTTCCCTTGAATTCCTATAAAAATACTATCCATAAATATTTTTCAAGAAATAATTGTGATTATTTTGGACTGCAGACTTTCTAGAGAGATCCTGACTGAATCTTGCAGCAGGCATCTTGCAGAAGTATTGAGGAAAAACCAGAGATTGAGAAAGTTATGCTGGGACATCCGGAACCCAGATGACAAAACAATGGAACGATTGTGCGATGGGCTCAAACATCCACAATGCACAATAGAGACTTTACAGTAAGTGACTATTTACTTTCAGTTTGATCTGCATAAGTGTCTTTTGACTGTTAATATTTTTGAAATATAGAGATTCAGTTGCCATACATGTCATATTCTCTTCAGTTCCTATAAAATACATTGCATACTTGATATTCAAGAAATAATTGTAATTGTTTATATTTTTTTTCTGGTGGGGCTGGGAGGGGGGACAGGCGGCAGGGCCGTGGCTTAGGGAAAACTCTGTGAATGTCCTAGAGTGGCCCAAGCAGAGCCCTGACTTGAACCCTAATGAGCATCTCTGGAGGGACCTGAAAATGGCTGTCCACTGGCGGTCGTCATCCAACCTGACTGAGCATGAGAGGATTTGCAAGGAAGAATGACAGAAAATCCCCCAATCCAGTTGTGCAAAGCTTGTTGCATCATACCCAAAAAGACCCAAGGCTGCAATTGCTGCCAACGATGCTTCAACAGGTTCAGGAAAGCCTCCTGAACCCTGGGGATGGCAAAAAATGGGCCAACGGGCCAATCGGAAGTTCTTTTCCAAACTTCCGGTTGGCCCGTTGGCCTGTTTTTCACCGTCCCCAGGGTTCAGGAGGCTTTCCTGAAGCCTGAGGAGAGTGAAAACGGCTGAAAAAAAGGCCGAAAATCAGCTGGCCAGCGCGTTCATATGCGCTGGAACTGACATTGGGCAACGCCTTGCGTGCCCTGAGATATGGCTCCACGTGCTACCTGTGGCACACGTGCCATGGGTTCGCCATCACTGCCCTAGAGGTAATCCATCCAGGCCCACACATAACAGGTCTCACTGCTGCTGAGTTTTCATTCTGGGAAACAAATCCTGGACCAGCTGTCCTGCCCCAGAGTTTCTCAGGCAGTACCTGCATGGTCTCAACCAAAGTTACAAGATTGTAAAATCTTTATTGGGGCTTGTGCTGCACCTGTAAATACTCAGTCTTGTGAGACACAGCTTACAGCAACAAATCACTCTATCCTGGAACATAGCAGTATAAAAGTCAAAGTGAGATGAAAACTGGCTAGGGTAGGGCTGGCAAACTTCCGTCCTGCGGGCCAGATGCGTCACATACTGGCCACACCCATGCCCTGTTTAGCAAAGGGAAAAAGGTTCCAATAAATCACGTGATGCTGCCATGACACCGTGAATTTGACACCCCAGGGCTTTGGGGAAACAGGTTGAGTTTTCTATAACAATTCCAAATTCATGTGATCAGTGCAGTTTTCACTAGTAAAGAAGCCCCCTCCAGCCAATGACATCATTGCCCTAAAGCTGCCTTTACAGCTCCTAACAAGCAACTCCTTGTTAATGATGTCATAATTTCTTTCTAGGGGTATTTCTTTCTTTCTTTATTTATTTGTGAGATTTATATACCGCCTCACAGTGCAAGCACTCTCTTAGCGGTTTACACCAGTAAGCAATGTATATTTATATTGCCCCCAACAATCTGGGTCCTCATTTTACCTACCTCGGGAGGATGGAAGGCTGAGTCAACCTTGAACCGGTGAGATTTTGAACCGCTGACCTGTGGATCACAGTCAGCTGAAGTGGCCTGCAATACTGCCTCTAACCACTGCGTCCCTTCGGCTCTATTAATGCTCTGGAGTAAAAGGCACAATCTATCAGTCATTTCTCCTCATCCATCTGCAAGCGAACAGCTCTGAAAGCCATGTCTGATGCATCTGTCTGAATGTCGAATTGCTTTGGAGGGTCAGGGTGGTCAAGAAGGGGCTGGAAAGTTTTAACTCTTCAAATGCTGATTGTCTCCTTTCTGTCCATGCAAACCTAGCTTTCTTTTTCAACAACTATGTGAGAGGCTTAACCCTGTGAGAGAATAGCAATAGCAATAGCACTTTTCTTATATACCGCTTCATAGTGCTTTACAGCACTCTCTAAGCGGTTTACAGAGTTCAGCATATTGCCCCCAACAATCTGGGTCCTCATTTTACCGACCTCGGAAGGATGGAAGGCTGAGTCAACCTTGAGCCTAGTGAGATTTGAACAGCTGAACTGTTGAACTAGCAGTCAGCCTGCAATGGCTGCATTTAACCACTGCACCACTTCAGCTCTTAAAGATAGGAATGAACTGTCTGTGAAATTTTGCAAAGTCCAGGAAGTATTAAACATCTTTCATGTTGGTGGGGGAAGAATTCCAGGATGAAATGGGTTGTACCTTAATTGGAAATATCTGAAGACCATTGGTTGACATTCTGTAGTCCAAGTAGTCTACATGCTGCAGGTCTAAGTGCACTTCTCAAGCTTGGCAAACGGTTTGTTCTCCCTAGGAGGTTGGAACTAGCATTCAGATCGGGCTGTTCTCTGCCAATCACAACGTGGACTGAGTCTGTCAATCAAAATCCACTTCCGTCCACCATCTTGGCCATGCTTCCCAGTTTAGACTCAGTCCGTCACGAGGATAGACGTGGTTGTTGTTTGCTCCAACCTGACTGCTAGTTCCTAACCTTATGGTCATTCTGTGAGTGTGTTTTCTCTTTTCCACCTTTAGCGTGGCAGCAGAGAAGTTTTTTTTTTCTTTCCTTCCCTTTTGCCCAACTTGGCTGGAGATTGCCTCGATGGGATCCCTGGGGGAGGGATCTTCCTGGGCCCTCTGACCACCATAGTGCTTGCACTCCCTGGTCAGCCTGCAAGTGAGGGGGGCTTGCTCAAATTTAGAAGAGCTCAATCGGCTTCTTATCAGCCGCAGCAATCAGAAACTGCCACAGCTTTTTTCCTTTGCCGCTAAACAGCTGAGCTGGGCGGGCGGGGGGTTTTAACTCCGAACTGAATGCGTAGCAGCAAAAAAAGCCTGGATCGGCTTTCTATTTCCCCACTGGCTTCAGAATATTGGCAGGGGACCCCCTTAATGTGCTCAGAGCCTCAAACACCGACTGCTGAGCTTGCTATGGGTCGGATTGTTTAGATTAGTTTTTCCTGCTATTTTCGCCGGAAATAGGGCGGCGGCCATTTTTTTCTTCTATTGGGGCCTTGTTTCTTGCCACAAGCCAGGGGATCTCAATGGCAGAGGCCTCTCACCCCACATCTGTGCCTAAGCCTTCGGGCAAGTGATGCCAGAAGTCGGGCAAGGAGGCAGCTGCACAAAAACCAGCAGATCAAGCTACAGCCTCCAAACAACACAAGGCCAAATCGGCCTTTTCCAAAGCAGCCGAGACGAGGGGAAGAGGCCTGACTGCACACCCCACAAACCGCCCTCCCATTAGCCCTTCAGACTCGGCTTCAGAGGACATTAACAGGCTAGACTCTCCTGCCAGAGCGCTTGTCAGTACCAACGTTTGGGGGGAAGCAGCCCAGGGCTCCCCCCTTCTAGCGCCACCTGCTCTCTCTCCTATAACGCTGGTTCCATCGCTCCCTGTTCCAGCAATGGGTTCCGGTCGCTCCTTCCCTCAAGGAACTGCATCATCGGCTCCAGAGGCAGCTCCCCTAAATCCCCCTGCGCAAGCAGGCCCTTCTGCTCAAATAGATTCCACTAGCCTCCAATTGATCATTGCCAGCACGGTGCAGCAATGTCTGGCTGGGTTCCAACAAATGTCATGGCTTACTCAGACTCCTGTCTTTCAGTCTCCTAACCAAGGGTCCCTCGAGGTGTTCCAGGAAGCAGAGCAGGAGGCAGAGCAATCAGATGACTTCGCTGAGCTCAAACAACTGCCCTCCCTGTAAGAAGGGGAATGTGATCCCACAGCTCTCTCCGAAGACGAAGGTCTGACTCCTGACCAACCAGCCCCGGTAGGTCTTTTTCCTCCAGCCTTATTTAAATCACTTCTCTACAAGGCCAGGAATGTGGCTGGGCTGGCTTCTACAGCCGGGGCGAAAGGAGGTGCGGGAGACACTTCCAAGGAGCCAGTCTTTACTGAACAGGTAGCTGAACTAGATGTGATCCCAGCTCCACAATTATTTGTGGATAACGTACAGTGGTAATTTACGGCCCCTGCCTCTGAGCCAATGCCTTCAGCATCTGATAAGAAGTTCTTCAACGTGGCTACAGAGTTGGCATCTCTTCTAAATCCACCGTCCGTGGACGTACCAATGGCATCTCTGCATTCGCCCAACGCCATCACAGGAGAGACGGAGGAGCTGTTGAAGCCGGACGACCATCATCTGGAACAGGTCCTGCTGAAGTTTCACCAAGCGGCAGCACGGGCAGTGCAAACTTCCTCCTCCACCTCCTTTTTCGTCCGATCGTCCCTGCTGTAGTTACGTCATCTGCAAGAACAGTGCCTCCATCCGAGCTTCAAATTCATCAGGACCTTAACAAGGTGATCGCAGCCACTCAGTTTGCAGCGGATGCCACTCTCAGAGCGGCCAGATTCGCATCCAAATCCATGACTGCATCAACTGTGGGACGCAGAGTCAATTGGCTTCGAAACTGGTCAGCTGACACACGCCAAAAATGGCGGCTGGCTACCAAGCCCGTCTCTGGACAGTTATTATTTGGGGAGATCCTGGACCCGATCCTCATTGAGTCCAAGGACCATAAAAAGGTGCTCCCCACCTTTAGTAAGAGAGGGGTTTTCTGCCAGACTCCCTATTTCCGTCAGCCCTTTCGAAAGGCTGACCAGGGTTCCAGCTCTTCCCGAACCCCAGATCAGTATGGGGCAAGATCTTATTTCCCAGATAGATCCGCCAGGGGAAGGCCCTTCAAACGCCCATTTCATGGGTGGGGATCCCATTTCCCTCGACGCTCCAAGTGAGGAGGTGGAAGACCTGCCCATGGGGAGTAGACTCTCATCCTTTGCAGATGCGTGGGACGAGACAACCCAGACCGCCTGGGTCAGGAGCACAGTTCGCCATGGGCTTTCCCTTGAATTTATTGTTAGACCTCCCTTTAGCTTCATCCCTGTTAAGATAAGAATTACTCTTATCAGAGGCGAAATGAATCTTTTCCTGGAACTCTGACATTGCCAAAATAAACCGCATTATAATTCTAATGTAAAAGATATTTATTTTGATATAAAAATAATAAGATCACATACTGGCTATATAAAAGGTGTTGCTTCGTCCGAAGCAGAGTACAAAGGGAATGAATGGAATGTACACATGCGTACTAGGAACATTAATCACGTGCTCAGGAATAAACCATTATATTTGATAGGGATGCATCTCCCTGCATCTCCCTGCATATACATGTAACAGGCAACATAAAATCACTGCGTGACACCCCTTCTTTGTCTGTTGGATGGATATGCTTATATCACTCTACACACATTAGATATGTCAAAGATTCATGTCTTGCTGCCGGTAACAGCTTGTTCAGGATGTCAGCTATCTGATATTCTGTTGGCACATATTCTAACTTAATGAAACCTTGTCTTACTAAATCTCTAACATTTTTATAACGAATGTCAATGTGTCTGGACCTAGAACCTGTGAAACGTGTTTCTGAAATATAAACAACTGATTGATTATCCTCCATCATGGTGATTGGCTTCTTCGGTTTGGTCCAGATATCTGTAACTAAAGAATAAAACCACGTTAACTGATTACTAGCGTCAGAAATGCACGCATATTCCGCCTCTGTGGAAGAACAGGAAACAAAACTCTGTTTTCTCACGTTCCAATGAACGGGACATCCATTCAGGTACATTATGAAACCTGATGTACTTTTTCTTGATTCCTTATCGCTTGCCCAGTCAGCATCTGCATAACAATACAAGTCAGCAAAATCAGAATGTGTAGGTTCTAGCTTTAATTTCATGTGTTGAGTGTATTTCAGGTATCTCAGTAACTTCTTAATACATGACCAGTGGAATTCTGTGGCTTTGCCTACATGTCGTGACAACAAATTGACACTAAGTGCTATGTCTGGTCTAGTCCAACCACTAATGTATAGTAGTGAACCAATTACTGAGCGATAAAGTGTTTGATCCTTGAACTCAGGACTTTGTTCATCTTTCAGATTACAAAAATCTGTTTGCATAGGAGTGTGTGTCGGTGTAGCGTCTTGCATGTTGCAATAGTGTAGGAGTTGTTCTATCTTGGCTTGTTGTGAGAGGCTAAACCCCTTCTGTGTCTTTTCAATCTGTACACCTAAATAATCATTGATGTGACCTAGTGACTTCAATGTGAAGAATCTCTACAAACCTGAAACAAAAATTTCACTCATTTGTTTGTTAGGACCAATGTAAACAATATCATCTACATAAACAAGAACAATTTCATATGCATCTCTAAACCTTTTTGTAAACACGCATTCATCAGTTTCGGACTTAATAAAGCCCATTGAATTTAGTTTGTCTTTGAGACAATTATACCACATCAAACCTGATTGTTTCACACCATAAAGACTTTTGTTCAGAATCCACGTGTCCCCTTCTCGGCCACGGAGGTCGTCACGAAATCCGGGGGCGCACTTCACGTAGATTTCTTCATCTAGGTCTGCATGTAGATAGGCAGTTTCAACATCAAATTGGAAAACTTCAAGTCCAAGAATGGAAGCTGTAGTTAAAGCTATTTTCACACTTTCAGTCCGCACTGTAGGTGAGTAAGTGTTTGTGTAATCATCAGGATAACTTTGTGCGAAACCTTGTGCTACTAGTCTTGCTTTGTATAATAGTTCACCATCTGGTTTTTGTTTGATTTTGTACACCCATCGTGTGCCAATGACTTTCTTGTTTTGAGGAGGTGCTGCAGGTGTAAATACCTTGAGATTCTGGAGACTGTCCATCTCAACTTGCATGGCGGTGTGCCATTTATCTTGTTCATCTTGTGGAAGATATTTGATTTGAGCATAAGTCTCTGGTGGAAGTGTAACATTACAGACCAATGGTGGTGGTCTGTTTGTGCATTGCAATGTATATTTCTTTGGAGGAATACCTTTTGTAGTTCTCTTGGAACGTCTTGGAACGGTTGTCCAATCTTCTTCATCTTCCTCATCTCCATCGTTGTCGCTAGCATGAGCGTCCGCGGCAGGTGAAGATGGAATGTTGGATGAATCATCTCTGGGAAAATAAACTCCAGGATCATTAGAATGTATTTTGGACCAATCTGAATCTTCTTCAAAGTTAGCAGAATTAGAAATTGTAATCATATTGTTAGAGTCAATGAATTTTCCCCATTTCGAATTGTCATCAATGCCCATATATCTCAGTCTTTTAGCAATTTGGCCACCTTTTCTTCTTCGCGCTAATGGAATGTTCACCATTGCATATGAACCAAAAATGTGTAGATTAGAAAGGTCTGGCTGGTAGCCATACAGCATGTAGAAAGGTGTTTGGTCCATCACACTACTCCAAGTGCGATTAACAAGGTAGTTTGCATACTTAAGTGCTTCGCCCCAAAATGAATGTTTCAGATTAGCATCTTCTAGAAGGCAGCGCATCATGGCTTGGAGAACACCTTGCCGTTGTTCTGCGACTCCATTTTGAGCCGGCGTAAATGGGGCAGATGTTTGGTGAATGATACCGTTTCTGCGCATCCAGTCCTGGAAACGTTGTGACATGAATTCGGAACCACGATCACTCTGGATTCTGCGGATCTTCACCCCATGCTGATTGTAGATTTGAACTGCAAAATCTTTAAAGATCTGAAACGATTCAGATTTCTCTCTCATAGGAAAAACATAACCATATCTAGAATGATTATCAACAATAGTTAAGAAATACTTTCTACCGCCAATAGTTGGGCCATAAGGACCCACAATATCAGTATGAACCAAATCAAAAATGCGTGTTGACTTACGTATAGCATGTCTTGGAATGGCTGCTGCCTTTGATTTTGCCTTTTTGCAAACAGCACAATCCAAATGTACCTTACATCCTTTGAAATTCAAACCTTGGGCAAACAATGGCATGCGCTTAAGGACGTCAAAACTGACATGCCCCATTCTCCTGTGCCATTTATGTATACAGTTGTAATGTAAGGGTCTGCCTGTAAGAGAATTAACAAGGTTAACATTTGAATTAGGAACCTTAGGTTTGTTTTTAGGAGTCAGTGAGGCAATCACAGGATCTCTCTCTTGGACAGCTCTCTCTGGGCCTGCATTGCCATTAATGGAAGGTATTATACTTCCTTGTTTTTGAGGCTCAGGTTTTGGCCTTAAGTAGAAGACTCCAGCAATCACAATTGTGTCTGCAACAATCATACTATTCTTAACAATGTAGCTTGCGTTCTTAAAATGATGAATCTGAAAATCTAAAATATTGATTAAATGGGTATAACTAAGCAAATTAAAAGCTGCAGCAGGAACATAATAAACATCTGGAACCAATGTATCTAACTCTTCAATGTAAACAGTCCCTTTTCCTTCGACTTTGCAAGGACGTTCAGTGAATGTATAAAGTTCACGAAGTTCTGGTTCTGGTGCATGCATTTCTTTGAAAAGGTGCTTTTGGTAAGTAATGCTAATTGAGGCACCTGAGTCCAAAGTCCACAATAAATGTCTATCAAATTGCTGACTGGGTTGGACAGCTTGTGTGATGGCAAGAGTGGCATATGGGCCAAATGGGTCGCGCCTTGGACCTGGGCGACGTTGGCTGCCACCTCTGCTTCTGCTGCCTCTGGAGACTGTTCCTCTGGACTGGACAGGAACTTGAGTGCGTTGCAATTTAAGACAATTTCTGCTCGTATGACCTACACGATCACAATATTGGCAACGTAGCAATCTTGGAGTGTATCTCCTCTTTGGGGGTCTTCTATTTGGAAGACGTGTTGCAGCTAGGGGGCGCTGCAAGTGTGAGGCTTGAGGAATTGCCTGTGGACCCACTTGGGGTTGAAGAGGCGGCGGCAAAGGAGCCTGCATCGGAGCAGGTGGTGGTGACTGGGCTGGCTGTTGCTGAGGAGCAGCAATAGGTAGTAGGGCTGGAGCAGGCAAAAATTGGGCTGCCACAGCTGGTGGTGGCCCTGGAGCAGGCACAGGTTGGGCCCCTGGTGCTGGAGTGGGAGCTGGCTGCATAGGAGCAGGTAGTGGAGAAATTGGCACTAACTGGGCCACAGTTGGGGCAGGCGTAGCAATTTCAGCCTGCGAAGCAGCTTGAGTTTGCAGCATAATTTTTGCGGCCATAGAAATGTGTGGTTCTCTGTGTGCCTGTATTGTTTGAGCAGGCTGAAGAAATTGTTCTTGGGTTATAGTTGACAAAGGTTGTCTTTTCTCAGATATCAAAATTTCTATTCTGCTTAGAACTGTTTGAAAAAGTTGTTCTATTTTATCTTGTCCACTAGATGGCACTGCAACATTACTTTTGGGAAAGTCTCTTTGTTCATAAAATCTTTGATCAGAGCCAGCCCCTATTGACGTATAGTCATATGTCCTTTCCCTTTCCGGCTTATGAAAGGTAACACCCATTTTGGGGTGGGACTCTAATGTTTGAGAGACCGGAAGAGAAGGCACAGAAAAAGCTTCTGGAATGTGGGAAGGCTGGCAGACATCTTGTTTTTCGTATGGGCGGTGGCTTTCTAGTAACTGCCTCCTTAAGTATTCAATTTCTCTGTCTTTACTAGCAAGAAGGTCTTTATGGCGTGCATCAATAAATTTCTCTGTCTCAGAAAAACTTTCAAGCAATTGAGGTGGAAGTGGCTCGTAATGAGTAATCTTTGGAACGGCCCCCATTTGAACGGCCCCCATTTGAGTTGAACTTGCCCCTGGGAGAAAATATGTGTTTTTGACTTTGACTGACCTTTCAAAATCTTTTTCTTGTTGGAGGGCCTCTTCCGCTGTAATTGAAGGCGTGGGAGACGGCATCGGAGAAGTTTGCATAGACGCGATGTTGGTCTCTCTCGGTGCAGTTATTAAAAGCGAAGAAGGTGCTGGCAAAAAAGGTGCCTCTTGAGATATTTTTGTTTCTTCACCCGGCTGGCCGGGGATGAGTAAAAATTCTTTCTCCGGAGAAGACATTCTTAATTAGATCAAAGTTTCACTTCAAAAACAGCCAGAAACATTCTTATCTTTCTCTTACTAGGCTAAACGCAATAAATCTGTCAGAATTAATTAAAGTCCAGAACCAATCCGTCTGCTATCATGTTAAGATAAGAATTACTCTTATCAGAGGCGAAATGAATCTTTTCCTGGAACTCTGACATTGCCAAAATAAACCGCATTATAATTCTAATGTAAAAGATATTTATTTTGATATAAAAATAATAAGATCACATACTGGCTATATAAAAGGTGTTGCTTCGTCCGAAGCAGAGTACAAAGGGAATGAATGGAATGTACACATGCGTACTAGGAACATTAATCACGTGCTCAGGAATAAACCATTATATTTGATAGGGATGCATCTCCCTGCATCTCCCTGCATATACATGTAACAGGCAACATAAAATCACTGCGTGACAATCCCCTGTCCGGTATCTAAGATGAAGGCCAAGAGGATGCTTATGGAACAAGCGGTGCAACATCTGGTTGTGATCAGGGCTGTTGAACCTGTTCCCATAGAACAAAGAGGCCTCGGTTTTTACTCCATTTTATTTCTAGTGCCCAAGTCTTCCGGGGATTGGTGCCCGATTCTGGACCTCAAGCACCTTAATAGATATATCAAGTATTGCAAATTTAAAATGCAGTCACTCCGTTCTCTATTGAGAGGTGTTCATAGAGGGGATTTCTTGGTGTCACTAGACTTAATCGAGGCGTATTTACACATCCCTATTAGGCCAGAGGATAGACAATATCTTCGTTTTTCATTTGCAGGTCATCATTACCAATACAGGGCACTCCCATTTGGTCTCTCCTCAGCCCCAAGAGCATTTACCAAGGTCCTTGCGGCCTTGGAAGCTCATCTCCATTCCAGGGGTGTCAGAGTCCAGTGCTACCTGGATGATATCCTCCTTCAAGCATCTTCGCGGTCTCTGGCGACCCAACATCTCCAGGTAGCACTGGATACCCTTCACCACCATGGATTCTCAGTGAATGGGGCCAAGAGTTGTCTAACTCCCTCCAACTCCATCCTTCACCTAGGCACTATCATAAACTCCCTGGACTGCATGGTTTATCTTTCCCAAGAGAGGCAGTCCAGTCTTAGGGACTTGGCCGCTGAAGTTATCAGAGCCCCTTCAGTTCCTATCGCAGTTTTAGTGACGCTCTTGGGAAAGATGATATCTTGTTTAGATATTGTGCCTTGGGCACGATTACATGCCAGGGAGCTTCAGTAGTTCCTGCTGCCTCTTTAAAGGCGGGCAGGGGAACCTCCCTATCCAAGGTCTCTCTCCCGACCTCCGTGAAACAGTCTCTGGTCTGGTGGACTTCACCTTCTATCTCTCAGGGGACCTCCTTCCTGCCCCCAGATAGAATCATTATTACCACAGACGCAAGCCTTCATGGCTGGGGTGCCCACGTGGGAGGCCAGCTGGCCCAGTGCCTCTTGTCTAAGGAGGAGACCAGCTACCCCATCAACGTATTGGAGCTCAGGGCCATTTTCCTTGCCCTCAAGCATTTCCATAAGAAGGTGATAGGGACACATGTGCTGATATTGACAGATAATGTTACTGCCAAAGCACATGTGAATAAACAGGACGGTACCCACTCAGCAGCCTTGCTCAGGGAGGCCTTACGCTTAGGATTCTGGGCTGAGAAACATCTCCTGTCCATTACAGCTCAGTATATTTCTGGGGAGGCCAACAAGCAGGCAGACTGGCTTAGCCGCTCAGTGATAGATCAAACCGAGTGGCATTTACACCCAGATGTGTTCCTAGCTATCACTTCTAAATTTGGTTTGCCCCTAATTGATTTGTTTGCAACTCCACAGAATTCACAGCTCCCTCGATTTTTCTCCCGGTTTCCGTCCTCGGGAGCGGAAGCGATCGATGCCCTACGGACTCCTTGGTCCAAGGGTCTCTTGTATGCCTCCCCTTACTCCCTAGGGTCATTCAAAAGGTGTTGCAACATTCTGCAGAGGTGATTCTGGTGGCCCCGCACTGGCCTCAGCGGGTTTGGTTTGGCGACCTACAGTTTCTTTCCACTGCCCCTCCATGGTGGCTGCCGCTTCGTCGGGATCTGCTCAGTCAGGGGGAGGTTCTCCACCCGGACTCCCGCTGGCTCCAACTGACTGTGTGGCGGTTGAGCGGGAATCCCTCTGCCTTCAAGGGTACAACTCAGAGATAATTGACATCATCCTGGCCTCTAGACATCCTGCCACTGTTCGCATTTACCAGGCTACATGGCAGGCCTTCTGTGATTGGTGTGCTTTGGAGGGCATCTCCACGCTCAGGGTTCCCATCCCTAAGGTTCTTTGTTTCCTCAAGAAGGGCTTGTCCATGGGACTCTCCCCCAACACCTTACGATGACAGGTCGCGGCCTTGTCGTCAGTCCTGTCATGTGACTTCTTCCCATCCCTAGCAACCTACCCCACTGTGCATTGCTTCCTGAAAGGAGTTTTGAACATCAGTCCTCCTGTGGTGCATCATTTCCCTTCATGGGACCTACCTCTGGTACTGGACTCACTAACGGGCCCCCCTTATGAACCATTAAGGGAGGCTAGTCTCAGTCATTTGTCTTACAAGGTTGCCTTTTTGTTAGCAATCACATCAGCTCGACGCATTTCGGAATTGTCCGCACTGTCCCTTCGCAAAGATTTGTGTGTGTTCCATTCTGACAAGGTGGTGCTTAGACTAGATCCGTCCTTTTTACCAAAAGTTAATTCAATGTTTCACCGTTCTCAAAAGCTGGTTTTGCCGTCCTTCTGTTCAAACCCTAGGCACCCACGAGAACGGGTGTCGCATTCTCTAGATGTTAGGAGAGCTCTTAAGATTTATATTGCTCGTACAACTTCCTTCAGTAAATTGGAGACTCTGCTAGTCAGGTTCCTGCCCCAGTATATGGGTCTCAAGATATCACCTTCTACCGTGGGCAGATGGATCAGGACAGCTATTACCAGGGCGTATTCCTTGGCGGGCCGCCCAGTTCCGGACAACATCACGGCACACTCCACACGCAGCGCTTCAACCTCAGCGGCGTGGAGGACACAGGCTTCCTTAGAGGAGGTTTGTAGGGTGGCAACTTGGGCATCTCCAACACAGTTTATCCGACATTACAAAATTGATTCTTTCGCTTCGGCTGAAGCAGCCTTTGGGAGACGGGTATTACAACAAATAGCTCAACCTTTAACTTGACAGGTCCTTCTACAGGGTAGGTATAGGACTAGGCCCACCCTAGGGACTTGGTTCAGGCTTTGGTATGTCCCTATCTGAATGCTAGTTCCAACCTCCTAGGGAGAAAGGGCGTTGACTCACCTGATATGCCCGTTCTCGTAGAGTTGGAACTAGCATTCAGCCCCACCCGGTTACGAAGGTTTTTTTATCTAACTGTTTGGGTTTTTCCTGTGACTTGTTATTTACAGTGTTTTCATTAAACTGTTCATTGTTTCGCAGTCTGGAGTTTGGAGTGTTTCTTTGTCTTCCTTCCTTGCTAACATTTTGCCTTTCATGAGTTGACCTTCCACGTCGAGTCTGTCATTCCGGCTTCATCTAAACTGGGAAGCATGGCCAAGATGGTGGACTGAAGTGGATTTTGATTGACAGACTCAGTCCTCGTTGGCAGAGAACAACCCTATCTGAATGCTAGTTCCAACTCTACGAGAACGGGCATATCAGGTGAGTCAACGCCCTTTCTCTCAAAGTCTTTGCAACACCTCTCTAACATGCTGCCCATGAGCCTCTGCATCCTCAGAGTAAATCAAGATGTCACTAAATAAAGTATTGTAGGAAAATCTGTGGCTCAGGATCCCATAACGAACTCACATTGAGCGACAGATGTTCTCATCTTGTCTGCTTCTCCTCCATACGTCTCAGACAACCATTCTGGGAACAAAAAAGACTGGTTGCATCATTGTTGAAGGTGGAAGCTGGGCGTTTTGAAATTATTGCTGGACTAATTTACCGGTATTTATTTATTTATTTTATTTTTCAAGTACGTATTAGATAATATACATAAGTATAAACATTATTTGAATACATGAAATGAATACGAATAAAAGGGAACATTAGGATAGGGGTGGTAGGCACGCTGGTGCGCTTATGCACGCCCCTTACAGAACTCTTAGGAATGGGGTGAGGTCAACAGTAGACAGTCTAAGGTTAATTAATTAATTGGAGTACTGTCGCTTCTAAGTTCCACATTTGTCCTTCCATCTCCTGTCGGTGTTGGAGTAAAGTTTCTGCATCTGCTGGAGAGATGTAGAGCTGCCTGCGAGCTCCTGTTAAGTTTCCATGGGAATGAAGAATCGAGACATAGAACAGTTCAGCACCTTTATTTAGAATCAGCTCGTACTCAGAATGAACTGCCGGCAAGCTGCAGGGAAGCCGCTTTTAAGGGCTTCCCTGAAGCCGGCCGGCCAGTGACAGCAGTTTATTTCTGCCGCCACTACATCGGCCAATCAGTGGCAGCTATGCAAATTTACTCTGTATGTCAGTGCGTAATACCCCTCCCCTCTTTGTCGCTGGAACCTCCAATCAGGGACTTACGTAAGTCACGTAGTCACGTAAGTACACAGGACGCCTGATAGTCCTACTGGGTCTGCTCAGTTCAGTTCATTGGGAGTCTTCGACTGAAACGGACATGCCTGTTGCTGCTCCTCCTCCGCTTTGTGGAAAAATCTGGAACCGGCCTCCAGGTGTTGCGGCTGAACTCTGGGCGGTGGCATTCCCCAGCTCTGGCTGACTTGTTGGTGGTCCAGCGGCTATAGGTAGAGGTTCGCGCTCCCTCTCTGGGCTTGAGTTCAGGGGTTCTTGGTGTCTCGCAGATAGGGCCTGGTCCTCGCCGTGGTCGTCTGGTTGACTGGTATTGTAATGTCTGCGGGGCAGAAACCGGTGATGAGTTTCTGGAGAGCTTCTCCTGAGTTTCTGCTGCTGTTTCCGTTGTTGTTTCTGGTTGGCGAAGCCATGACTTGCCTCCTCGGCTCCATAGCTAGTCGATATGCCTTCGCCACTCTCGACCGTCATCTAGTTTGACCCGATAGGAGTTGGTACCGGTGACTCTAACTACTGTGGTACCCACCCATTTAGGGTCCCTTGACAAGTTCTGGGCAAATACCAAGTCTCCCACTACTAATGTCCAGGTTAATTTGTGGGACTCTAGAGGTGTCTCTGGATTATAGGTGGGGTTGTGTCTGTCCAGCTGTGACCTCAGCTTTCATCCCATTAACATCTCAGCAGGGCTTTGGTTGGTCGCAGCACATGGAGTGATATGCTGTGCCAATAGAAACTGGTCGATTTGTTCCTGCCAGTCTCCCGGGCCCATTCTAACCAGTGTCTCTTTGATCATCCTCACCATTCATTCTGCTTGGCCATTGCTAGCCGGACTGAATGGTGAGATGAGGACATGACTTATGCCGAGATCGGCCAGGAACGACTCCATGTTCCTGGCTGTCAGTTGTGGTCTGTTATCCAACACTAAAATGTCTGGTAATCCATGGGTCACAAACAGCTTTCTTAGCACTCAGATGGTGGCTTCTGTTTTAGATGATGTCATGTGGATGACCTCAAGCCATTTTGAATAGGCATCCACCACTATAAGGAAAGTGTGTCCCGCCATAGGTCCTGTGAAGTCTATATGTACTCTGGACCATGGACTCTTTAGGGTCTCCCATTTTAGCGGCATGGTTCTTGGTAGAGCGGGTCTGGTTTCCTGGCATGGAAGGCAAGTTGCCACCCATTCCATAATGTCCTGGTCTAATTTTGGCCACCACAGATAACTCCTAGCTAACACCTTCATGCGAACTATCTCTGGGTGGCCTACGTGTAGAGTCCTTAGCACCCTTTTTCGTAGACTTATGGGAATAATAACTCACTCCCCCCCATAACAAGCAGCCCTTAAGCACCGAGAGTTCCGTTTGTTTAGTTTTGAACATTTTAAATTCTTCCCTTTCATCCTCCTGTAGCCATCCCCTCAACATCCAGTTCAAAACTTTAGAAAGTACCTTGTCTTTTGCTGTCTGCTCCATGATGTCCCTTGATGTGACAGAACTGGTTCACTCTATGTCAATGAGTAGGATCTCAGCCACAGGTGCGGGGTCCTCCATGAATTCGGGTGCTGGGCAACAGCTGAGGGTGTCTTTTGACCAATGCTCTTTCCTGGTTTGTGGGTGAGCTTGTAGCTGTACCCGGAGAGGAAAATGGACCATCGAGTGAGGCAGGGTGACATGTACTGAGGTGTTTGCTGATTGCCTGCTAGTAGTCCCAATAGTGGTTTGTGGTCTATGATTAATTCAAATTTTCGGCCATAGAGATACTCATGGAAGCGCTTAATGCCAGCCACTGCTGCAAGCGCTTCCTTATCCAGCTGACTGTAATTGTGTTCTGCTGGAGACAGGGTCTTGGAGTAAAAGGCAATGGGTGCTTCTGAGCCATTGGGCAGTTTGTGGCTTAGGACCGCCCCCCACTCCAAAAGGTGAAGCATCACAAGTTAACAATAGGGGGAGGGTCTCACTGTACTGCATGAGTGCGCTGTTTGAAGACAATAGTCCCTTTATGGCGGCAAAAACGTTGGCTTCCTTTTGTCCCCAAGTCCACATGGCTGACTTTCCCAGCAGTCTATGGAATTGCTCCATGACCATTGCCTTCTGTTTTAAGAAAATTGCATAGAAATTTAGTAACCCCCAAGAATGCCTTCAATTCTGCCTTATTCTTGGGGTTTGGCACCTCTTTGATAGCTTTGATTTTGGCATCCGTGGGGCGAATACCAGACCCTTCGATTAGGAATCCCAGGAATTCCACACTGGTGACCCCAATCTTGCACTTGTCCTTTTTTACTTTGAGCCCCCTGTCTTTGAATCTCTGTAATACTTACCACAGTCGGTCTAGCATTTGATCTTCAGAGTCCCCTGAAATGAGTATGTCATCAAAATATGGGACTACCCGAACTTCCGGTTTTGACGTCGCATCGGAGAGGGGTGGCTGAAGGAGATCCTTCAGCTGAAACTCCATTTTTCATGAAATTTGGAAGCCGTAAGGCAACCACTGCTCCTGTAGGGATTGGTGGGAGGAAAGGGGAAGCTCGGAGCATCTGTGGGTGGTATGTGATCCCCCCAGAGAGCTAGAGAAACCTCTTAACGCTGATCGTGAAGAAACCAGCCTTTCAGGCTGGTCTGGAGACGTGGCTGATAGCGCTGAAGAGAGAAGCGAGAAGAAACAGCCGAAACGAGCGAGGAAGTTGATGGATCTATGTGAGTGACCTTTCAACAGCTAAAGAGCTACTTTGAGAGATTGCCCTGTTTGTCAAGTGTATTATAGAAGGCTTCGAGAGCGTCCCTCTTGTGTAGAAAGAGGTGATTGCGTATCAGAGTGGACAGAGAAGCAGAGGAGCGGCAGTGGTGTTAGTGACAGAATAACTTGAAACTGACGAAACTACCGACTCCTGATTAATTGGAAAACTCTTAGTGTGCTTGGAAATAATTTGTGGCAACAGGGCAGAAACTGTCAGAAAGTGAGTTGAGCAGGGGGAATCTGTGGTGGAAGTAATAACCTATGGAATTCATTGTGGATTGGCTGTGAAAAGATTTAAAAATGGAGTCTATTTAAAAGAAGGAAAGAACTGTGTTAAGAAATACTTGCGACTTTTGGGATTATTAACTGAGTGAACTGAATGTAAATTCGAGCTGATTTGAAAGAGACAATAACTTTAAAGTGAAGCTAAAGGACATTAGAAGGAAATTTGTGAGAGGAGGAAGGAGCAGATTGGAAGAATGGACTTGACAGTGAGGTGTGACTAAGCAAATTGGAGATTTCTTGGAAACTGGAAAAAGACCAAATGATTTAAAATAAGCAATTAAGTAACTAACTAAGGTGTAACTAAGTAGTTAAGTAACTGATCTACTCCCCTCCTTTCTTATTCGTTCCTTTCCTTTTTTTTCTTTTTTCCAAAAAGTTTTTTTCCTCCACCACTTTTACAATTCAATAAACATATACCTTAAATTATTACAATAAAATACACAGTTTTACATTTATACTCCATCATTCAAAAGTCAATATCTTATACATATGCTTATATCATCAATCATCAGTCTACTTTTTTTCCCATTGCACTCCCCCTCTCTACCTCCATCATCTCCTCCTACTTTCTTACTCCTTCACTCCTCCTCTACTCTCTCTACTCCTTCTCTTCCTCCCCTTCTACTTCCTCTTATACCCTCTTAGCCTTCCCCTGAGTACTCTTTTATCCTCTTATGTTTAACAGACTGATGATACAATCTCAAATCTCTTCATATCCCTTCTAAGAAAAAATTATTTATTTTTATATCATTTCTTTATACAGTATATAATACTTTGTTTCTAGGTATATGCTGCTAACTTCATCTTACCTCCACAAAAAGAAAAAGAAAAAAAAGAGAATCTAGTTTTGTCATCTGGGATATTCACCAATTATTTTTCTAATTCTACTCCTAAATTCTCCACTGTTAATTTATTTCCAAATTACTGTATTTATCGGCGTATAACACGCACCGGCGTATAACACGCACCCCCATTTTAACAATAAAATTTGAGTAAAATTTTTTTTAATTAAAAATAAATGACTTGGAATGTCTGAACTTAATGTTGGATTCATATTTATAACATTATAACATGAACTATAACATTAACTCCTCTTATAAGGCAAATATGAAATGAAAAAGCACCTCTTTGAATGAAAAAAGAATTGCTTTCTGGGAAACCAAAAAATTCTTCATCTTCACTTTCCTACCATCTTTCTTTTTCTTTCTGTCTTCCTTCCTTCCTAACATCTTTCTTTCTTTCTTTCTTTCTTTCTTTCTTTCTTTCTTTCTTTCTTTCTTTCTTTCTTTGTTTTTTCCTTCTTTCTTTCTTTCTTTCTGTCTGTCTTTCTTTCTTTTTTTTTTCTGTCTGTCTTCCTTCCTTCCTTCCTAACTTCTTTCATTCTTTCTGTCTGTCTGTCTTCTTTCTTCTTCTTTCCTTCCTTCCTAACATCTTTTTCTTTCTTTCTGTCTTCCTTCCTTTCTAACTTTCTTTTTCTTTCTTTCTTTCTTTGTTTGTTTCTTTCTTTCTTTCTGTCTTTCTTTCTTTTTCTTTCTTTCTTTCTTTCTGTCCGTCTGTCTGTCTGTCTGTCTTCTTCCTTCCTTCCTTCCTTCCTTCCTTCCTTCCTTCCTTCCTTCCTTCCTTCCTTCCTTCCTTCTGTCTTCCTTCCTTCCTTCCTTCCTTCCTTCCTTCCTTCTGTCTTTCTCCCTGTAGGAGAAAGAAGGAACCTCTGTTGCCGTCTCCCGCGGGGCTGCAGCCACCCGACTGAGTCCCCGACCGTGGCAGCATCCCTGCTGTTCTCCGGCCAAGCTGCCGAAGGAGCCCTGGAGCCCTGACGCCGCCCTGCATCTCGGTCTCTTGGGGCTTGTCCGGCAGCCTGCTGGGAAGGCTGCAACGCAGGGAGGGAAGGAGCTGCTATTGCCGCTCCGGCATGTCTCTGTGGCTGACCGGGGAGCCGCGTCCTTGTTACCAATGGAGAAGCTGCGCGGAGCAGAGGCGCCTGGCGAGCGAGGCGAGTGGCTGCATCGGCGGAAGGCTCCTGCCCGCGTCTCCCGCCCGCCTGCCCACCTCTTGCCTTAGCATTTAAAAGAATGAGAGGCGGGCGGGCGGGAGACGCGGGCAGGAGCCTTCCGCCGATGTAGCCACTCACCTCGCTCGCCAGGCGCCTCTGCTCCGCGCAGCTTCTCCATTGGTAACAAGGATGCGGCTCCCCGGTCAGCCACAGAGACATGCCGGAGCGGCAATAGCAGCTCCTTCCCTCCCTGCGTCGCAGCCTTCCCAGCAGGCTGCCGGACAAGCCCCAAGAGACCGAGATGCAGGGCGGCGTCAGGGCTCCAGGGCTCCTTCGGCCGCTTGGCCGGAGAACAGCAGGGATGCGCCCGCCCGTTTTTGAGCTGCCCCCAGAGCGGTGAATCAGCTGGGATCAGCGTATAACACGCAGGTAGAGTTTGGGCTTGTAATTTTAGTTTTAAAACTGCGTGTTATACGCCGATAAATACGGTAGTTATTATTCTCCTACTTCTTAATTTTAGGCCAAATTGCTTCCTCCACTTTTTTGTCTCTTTATTCATTGTTTATGGTCCCCCCCTCTATTTTATCACGAACTAAATGCCCAATTAAACATTACAATTTCTTATATTAGTCATAAAATTTCTTCTTTGGTTATTTACACTCAAATATTTAACACTTAAAATACATGGTTTTTAAATTTTACATTTCAACATATCTCATGTCTAAAATAATGATATACAATCATAATATGCTTTTTCGTTTACTAATCATCAAAATTCTTTCTAAATTATTCAATTAAATATTCAACTCTTAAAATAATACATTTTCCCTTTTAAAGTTTTTCATTTGAACAAATTTCATATGTAAAAAAGTACACAATCATAATATATAATTTGGGCTCTAATATTCATATTTATCATTCATACTTCTCATATTAATTAACATTATTTTGTCTAAAATATCAAATCTCTTAATTCATTAAACAATATTGATATATATAAAAGGACAGAAATTTTTTTCAACTCTTAAAAAGAAAAAAAATAACTCTAAATAAGAAGAAAAAACATTTCCATAATATTTCAATGTCATCATCCATTCCCTTTTAATTTCTCGACTAATTCATTTATATATATATATATTTCCTCCACCCCATCTGATTAAATTATTTTTCCTCTCTCTTTTAATTTTATACCAATAAGTTCTCTTTCCCCACGCTCTTTTCCTCCCTCTTAAATTTACTTTCTGTATATATCTAATTTTCTCCATTCTTTTTTCCATTTTATGCATCTCAAAATCCTTATCATCAATCAGAACATAATTATTCTTAATATCATCATCTCTATTATCCTTGTAACTATCATCTTTATCTCTATTTTCACTGTTAAACCCAGTGGAATAATTATCATTAACATAATCATTAATCAGCATTGCATTCTCAATATTATTTCCCTTCTCATCATCATTTATAAAATCTTCATCACTCTTCTTTTCTTTTTCTGTTCTCTTATCCATTTTTTCCATTTATACTTCATTTTTTCCTGTCTCAAATGCTCCAAATACAGATCTTCTAAAGTTTTCAAAAAGGTCCTTCATAAACTCAGCCAATTCTTCATAGTCAATTCTCTCCATTTTTATAGTCTCAGTTCTTAATTCTTAAATCCAAAGCTTAAATAGATTCAATCTTTAGTCAAAGTTCTTTCAAAGAATTCTCAGTTTTTTTAATTCTTAAGTCCAAAGCTTAAGTAGATTCAGTCTTTAGTCAAATTTCCATCTTTAATCAGAATTCATTCATGGATTCCATCAATTCTCAGTATTCACTAATCTCCATGTCTCAGATTCAGAGATCAAATATTTTCTACCATTCATTCAGCTGCATACAATATGTTCCACAGCCTTTTGTAGTTTGCAGGTTTGTTCATACTTTTTCTTATCCAGACCAGTCCAAATATTTTCTTTCAAATACTCTGTTCATATCCAAATCAAGCCAAACACTTTCTTTTGAAAAATAACAGTTCAGAGTTTCTTTGTTCAAGGTCAAAGCTGTCCAAACAACATGACACTACTCCCATATCAGTAATTCTTCCAGCCACCAGATGGCACTCCAGTTTACTTTCTTTGCTCTGTCCTTCCTATTAAAAATTTCCATTTTCAATCAGTTCCAATTTTCCAATTATTCCTTCCAAGTTATTTCCCAAATTTCTTACATATTTATCAAGTCTTTAAGGCAAAGATTCCAAATCTTTAAAGCAAAAAAAATTCCAAGTCTTTAATAGTTGGGCTTTAGTTATAAATCCCTTTAATTTTGTTCCACCATTGTATCCACATATTACCAGCCGCTCCTTAATTTCCAGTCCTTCCTTTTATTCACCTTTTAAATTAGAACGTTTCTTTTAATATTTTTTGGCAATCTGACTCACCAGCCTCCTTCTTATTCAACTTCTCCAGCACATAGCTTAGAATTTTTCTTCCCAGATGACTCCAATCACTGTTTCAAACTCTTTGCAGATGTAATCGCCGTGACTAGGGACGACACTTGAAACGGTCATCCTCCATACGCCGCCGGTCGAGGAGACAAAGCCGGCTCCCTGGGAGGTTTGCTGTCCCCCAGTTCACCAGCAGGTGCTCCTCTTCTTCCCCACCCCTCCTGGGTGGTTTCGACCCGGTCCTGACTGGACTGGGTCCCCGGACAATGCAGGTTCGGGGCTTTCCCACAGGGAACGGAGAAAGCCTTGTAGCGCCGCAGCACTGGCCACGCCTTCTCCCCCTTATTCCTTCCTTTTCAATGTAGATAGTTATATGAACTGACTACTATAAGATTTCCTCTTTCTATTCCTCTATATCTCTTAATATTTACCAGTATAGATATCTTTAGTAATGAAATAACCTTCTTTAAGTATTTCTATATTTGTTTTAAGTAACTGACAGGGGTGATTAAAAAAAAAAGATTTTGAAAGTTTATTAAGAAAGAAGAAAGTTCTGCTAAATATAGTATTTGATACAATTAAGATCTATTAAGAATAACAAAACTATATGGTTCTCTGGAATAATTTTTGAAACTCAGTAAAAATGTTTAGCACTTCTACTATTGTGAAGACAGGGAAAAAGGTATACCACCCGCAACTCCAACCTCTTTAGGCCAACGTAGTGCTGATACAGTAACGATAGGTGATCAGGTAACATTAGCCTCAATTCAAGAAATGATGCTAAAAATGCAACAAAAAATGGATACGCATCATGAAGAAACTAGGGACGACATAAAAAAAGTGGATGATAGAATTGGAAAAATAGATGCTAAAATAGAGGGTATACAAGAGGCTATAGCAAAAAATGAACAAAAACTAAATGAATTGCAGGAACATACGGAAAAAATAGAACAAAGATTGGAGGGTACTGAAAACAGGGTGGAATCGGTGAACAGAGGCCTGGAGGAGGCAATTGCGTACCTCGAGCTTGAGAAATCTAGCTTTTTCCTTAGATTTCAAAATGTTCCAGAAAGTAAGGAGGAAAACCTTTTAGAGGTAATGGCTGAAATACTGGTGGCATTTAGAAATAAAATGATTCAGGAGGTTCAGAATGAAATTGATGAGTTATATAGGCTCAATACTAGCTATGCACACAGTCATCGTCTGCCTAGAGAGGTGCATATTAGGTTTTTGAGGAAATCCACTAGGGATGAGATATACAGTATAATTACTCCAGAGACAACACTGTTACCTATAAAGGGAAGGAAATTGTGGTTCTTCGTCAAATGCCAAGACGTATAAGAGAGAAAAGAAGGCCATTTCACTTTCTTTCAACTAAATTGATTAGAAACAGAATACCTTTTAGGTGGTTAGTACCAGAAGGTATGATAATAACAATGTTTCACAAAATATATCGAGTAATAACTATTGAGGAGGCAAGAAACTTTGTTGAGCAGCATCTAAAAAGTGAAGACACCCCAGAAAATAGAGAGGAAGTTGAGAGAGGAAAGCAAAGCCAAGAGGAATTGAGTTCTGAAGAGATCTTGCAGCAGCAAGAGGAAATTGATAGAATAACAGTTTCAAACATGAAAGGGGGAGCAAGAGCTAGAACGAGAGCACAAACAGAAGCAAGGAGAAGAGGATCTAGAGAAAATTCAAAATAAAAGAAGGGATGAGGAAGAAATAAGTTTAATATCGTTAAATGTAAATGGTTTAAATTCACCGGCAAAAAGGAAAAGAATACTGCATAGATTATTAAAGCGACAGTTTGATATTATATGTATGCAAGAAGTGCATATTAACAATGACCACAGATCTTTGTTGGAATATCCGAAATTGGGTATATTATTTACGGCGTTAACAACGGTCAAAAATAGAGGACTAATAATATATGTGCAAAAATGTTTAAATCCAAAATTATTGTATGCTGACATGGATGGAAGAATGTTAATAATTAAAATAAACTCTAGCAATAGAACAATTACGTTAGCGTCTATATATGCTCCAAATGAAAATCAAACCACCTTTTATGCGAATTTGCATGAACAATTAAATAAAATACAGTGGGAAAACTTATGTATTATTGGCGACTATAATGACATATCTGATAGGAAAAAAGATTATAAAAGTAATAACAGGAAAAAAGCAAGGGGATTACTTCCTAAAACATTTGTAGACATGAAAACTGAATTTAATCTGATTGATGGCTGGCGTTATTTAAATCCAGAGGAAAAACAATATACGTTTTTTTCTTATCCTCATAGGTCGTGGTCAAGGATTGATATGGCCTGGATGAATATGGTGTTAATAACAGAAGTAAGAGAAATAGAAATAGAACCAAATATGTGGGTGGATCATAATCCGATTAAAATTAAGTGGAAAGGGAAAATTAAGAAAATGAAAGTAAGATGGACCCTTGACCAAAGAGTAATTAAAGAGCAAGCGTATATAGAAATGATGGAAAAAGAGCTGAAATATTTCTTCCAGGCCAATGTACAGGAACATACTACAACACAAATCCTATGGGATACGACAAAGGCATATATTAGGGGTTTATCTATAGCATATCTTGCCAACCGTAATAAAAAGAAAAGGGACAAACGTAATAAATTAATTGGTGAAATAAATCAGAAAAAGTCCTACAAAACAATCCAAATGACACAAAAACTGCAGAAGGGATGATAATATTAAAACATGAACTTAAACTTGTTACCCAGGAAGAATTAGCAATAATTATTGAAATAGCAAAACTATTTTGAATTTGGCAATAAACCAGGTAGGTGGTTAGCTTACAAACTCAGGAAAGAGAAAGCGGATAGAGTAATTGATGCATTAATAGATGATTCAGGAGAAATTCGAACCAGCATGATAGAGAAAAAGAACATAATACAAAGATTCTATACAGAACTTTACAAACAAGGGAAAATTGAAGAGATGGAGATTAAGGAATATGAGAAAGACAAAATTTGCCAGTCGTTTCGGAGGAAGATAAGTCCATACTAAATAATAAAATAACAATAACAGAATTAAGAACAGCTATAAGTAAACAAAAAACAATAAATCCCCAGGGCCGGATGGTATTCCATCCGAAATTTATAAAAAATTACAGACCTCTTTGGAATTAATAATGTTGGAGGTATATAATGAGGCTTTAATGGGAGCAAAAATTCCAGATACTTGGAAGGAAGGATATGTAACCTTAATTCCGAAAGAAGATACAAAGAGACAACAAATTCAGAATTACAGGCCTATATCACTTTTAAATACCGATTATAAAATATTGGCTACAATCATTGTGGAAAGATTAAAAAAGATATGCAATAAAATAATACATACAGATCAAAATGGTTTTTTGCCAAACAGGCAAATAAGATATAATACAAGAATAATACTTAATGTTCTTGAATATTACGATAAGCATATTGAAAACCAGGCAGTGTTAATATTTATTGACATTCAGAAGGCGTTTGATAATCTTTATTGGAAGTTTTTCACAATTTTATTTGAAAAAATGGAATTAGGGAATACATTTACGGGACTAATCAAAGAAATTTATAATGAACAAACAGCTAGAATAATATTTAATAACGAAGTAACAGAGAAAATAAATATATGTAAAGGAGTTCGACAAGGCTGCCCTTTAGCCCCATTAATATTTATTTTGGCATTGGAGATACATTTAAGAGAAATTAGAACTAATCAGGGAATAAAAGGAGTGAAAATAAAAAAAGAGGAGTACAAAACCCAGGCCTTTGCTGATGACATGGTTATTATTTTGGAAAATCCGATTGAAACGGGACCAAAACTGTTAGAAGAAATTGAAAAATATGAAAAGATCGCAGGTTTAAGGATAAATAAGGATAAATAAAAAAATAATAACTAAAAATTTAATGGCAAAACAAAAGGACAACTTGGAAAAGATATTAGGAATTAAAACTGTTAAAAAGGTAAAATATTTGGGACTGTGGTTAACCGCTAAATGTACAACAATAAAAAAGACAATTACTCAAAATAAATCAAAGGAATTAAAAAAGATTTAGAAAATTGGTCAAAACTTCAGTTATCTTTTAAGGGCTTCCCTGAAGCCAACCGGCCAGTAACAGCAGTTTATTTCTGCCGCCGCTAAATCAGCCATTCAGTGGCGGCTATGCAAATTTACTCTGTATGTCAGTGCGTAACAGATCCCACAACCATGTTCTTTTTTTTTGCAAAAAGTTTTTTATTTTTTCTCCACAACTCCATTTATATATCAATACACAAATACCTAAAAATAGATCAATAATATACAGTTATACATTTTAATTCAGTCATTCAAGTCAATATCTTATTTTGCACCTATTTTTAACCACTGTTCATCAGTCTGTTCTTCTTCTTTCCATTACACTCCTTCACTCCTCCCCTCTGCCTTCTCCACTCCTTCTCCTCTCCCTTCACCTTCTACTTCCTCTTTCTCCCTCTTTACCTTTCCCTGAATGCTCTTTATCCTAACTCATCCCATATTTAACAGACTGATAGTATATTCCAAAGTTTTGAACTAGCGGTGCCTCTTCTAAAAATGTTATTCTTATATCATTTCTATACATATATAGCTTTTTAATCTAGGTATATGTTGCTAAACTAATGCTACCTCCAATCTAATTTTGTCTTCTGGGTCCACCACCAATTAATTTCCAATTTTTACTCCGAGTTAACTGCTATAGCTTAACTTCTCAAGATAGTTATTATCTCTCCTAGCTCTTAATTTTAAGGTGTCTTGCTTCCTCCCCTTCCTTAATGTCGTTACTCATCATTCATTTTTCTTTTTCCCCTATTTTTATAATTTCTAAATGCCCCATAAAAATCAACATTTCAATTATATAATTTATATTAAAATCTTATAATCATATTAATTATTCATTTCAACTTTAGATTTATTATTAGAGTTGGAAGGGACCTTGTAGGTCATCTAGTCCAACCCCCTGCTCAAGCAGGAGTTCCTACACCATTTGAGACAGATGGCAGTCCAGTCTCCTCTTGAAGGTTGCAAGTGTTGGGGCTCTCACAACCTCCTTCTTATATTAATCATCAGAATTCTTTCTGTATTACTTCAAATTCATAAATTATACAAATCTTATCTTATACCAAAAAAAGATATTCAAATTCTATGTGCTTCCAACAACTGACCTATTTTCATTCTTTCTTATGTTTTATCTTTCCCTGTGACAGTACAAATATTTAATTACATCAATTTTAAATTTAATTTAATACAACCAATCTTATACCAATCTATAATAAAATTATAAATTCACAGGAAAAAAACCTATGTATTAAATGATTATATTAAGTATTTAATCAAATCTTATTCACTATTAATAATTATCACAATCAAATATAATATAATAATACTAAAACAGAAAAAATTCTATTCCTCCCCATCATCAATCATCCATTTTCTTTTGATTTCCACCCTCCTTTTTCTTTTTCTTTTTCTTCTTCTTCTTCTTCCTTTTACATTTGTATCCCCAACTTCTTTTCCTCCAAACTCCTTTTCTCCCCTTTAAGTGCATTATTTGTATAGGTCTACCCTCAATTCTTCTTAGTCTCTTCTCCCTGTTTCTCCCTTCTTTTTTAAGTTGTTTCATCCAATACCAATATTCTCCCCCCACTCTCCTTTTGTTACTGTAAATCCCAGTGTAATCATCATAAATTCCAACATAGTCATCAGTCTGTCCATTTTCAATGTCCTTTTTGTTTTTGTTGCTGTAGGGCCCGGTGTATTCATCAATCTGATTTCTCTCTTCTAATTTCTTCTCCCCTCTATTATCTTCTTGTTCTTCATTTTTTCCATTTTCATTTCTTATCATATTTTCAAAATCTTTATTATCATCTAATTCTTTTCCCTTTTCCTTTCCAGCTCCAAATCCCAAAAAGCATCTTTTTAAACCTTCACATAAGTCTTTCAAGAGTTCCACCAACTCTTCATAATCACTTGACTCCATATCATCAAAATCACAATTCACAAATCCATCCAGCTGTTAACAAATCTGTTTCCACAGCCTTTTTAAATTATCGTCTTTTAAATGAAATATTGTCAATTCCAACACTTAAATTTCCATATTTCTCATTCAAACTCCAAATGCTTCTGATATTTTAATATTAAAGTTCATTCCAAGTTTGTTCCAATCCAGAGACAAACAATGTCTTTTAGTAGAATAACAAATTGCTCACTGTTTTAAGTTTTTCCAGACTCCAAGATAGTTTTTTCTGTTCAAGGTCAGCAGCTGTCAAAATATCCATGAAAATATTCCACAGTTGTAGTAATTCCTCCAGCCAGCAAATGGCATTCTCCATTTCTCTGCCTTTCCTGTTCAGCAATGTTCGTCTATATTTTAAATCAACTTAACTTTAACAAAATATTCTCCTCCAAACTTATTTTCCTCGTCACTTAAATCTCCACCAGGTCTGTTATAGCACAATTCAAAATTCTCAAAATTGGGCTTTAGTTTCAGTTCCTTTAGCTTAGTTTCTCTATGATCTTCTACTTGTTAGCTAGCTGCTTTCTCAATTTCCAGTTCTTTTGTTTCCTATTTTAATGTTTAAAAAGTTCCTTTAAAGCGTTCTATTGGCAAAATCACTCACCAGCTTCTGTTTTCTTTCTCTCTCTAAAGCACATAATCTTAAATCTTCTCTCCCAGTTGATGTCCAATCTCCAAATCAATCGAACAGTTTGTGGCCGCCGCAGCTTGGACAACAGAGTTGTTTTCTGTCACCGCTGGCCGAGAGGTCTGCATCGGCTCCCTGGGGGGGTGCCACCCCCCCCAGCTTACCAACAGGTGCCTCTCTTCTTCCCCATTCCTCCAGGGTGGTTCTGACAGAACCAGGTCTCCTAGCGGCATGGATATCGGTGTTCCCCTGCAGAGCACCGGGAACTCCGTGTCGCCGTGGCATTTGGCCATGCCCCTCTCCTTGATCCCACAACCATGTTCAAAGTTTCCTCCTTCCCATGAGCAGTGAGTCTGATGAGATTAAGCTCACGCCCAGGTGTTTGAAATGACTTCAGCCAACGAAAGAAACTTAGATCGATTAAAAACAAAGAGAATTTATTGAAAAGAAATAATAATAGAAGTTTGCAAAGTGCGGAGGGTCTTAGGATGAAACCTCAGCAAGCAGGTTCAAACCAAGAGCCACCCCTATAAATTCCAAAACATACGTTATATACAGGTTTCATCTCAACACCCAATTTCCCACTCCTTGGGTTTGTCCTTAAGGGTTTGCAGCTAATCCTGGGATGTCTCCAGGGAAAATTATCTCCTTTCTCCATAGTGGGTAGAACTATCAGCCAGGATGAGTAATGACCTCGCCCAATCAGATAGGACTGAGTCTGCTAATTAAAATATTGGGGGCACTTCTGCCTTTCTGCCCCAGTTACTGACTCAGTCCTCCGTCTGGACAAACGTGGTCATTGTCCATCCTAGGCCTGATATTCATAATCTACTATTCTACTTCTCTTCATCACACAGTGAGTTATCCAGAGAATTTATCATCCTTGCTGCCTCTGGCTCTACAACAGGAGCAATAAGGGACCTTGGTCCTGTTCCGGTCCTGAGGGACTGAGGGAGAAACTTGGGGTTCCATCCCCCTGCATGTTTCCCCTCATTATAATGGCCTGTTCAAGAGACTCTGTGCTCCACCTGCCCCCTGCAATTTCGATTTTGCCAGCTGCCCAGGCATGGGGGGGCAGTTCAAGCCACTGTGGGAGCATTTTTAAAAGTTTTACTGCTCCAGCGCAAGCAGTCTTGGCCTGTCAACTCCTACCTGACTGCCAAGGCCATTTTTTAAGAGCCTGGTTCAAACCAAGAGCCACCCCTATAAATTCCAAGCCCTGGGAAGACGATCCAGCCAGCTGTGAAGGGGATTGTTCCCACCTCAATCTGGACAGACGTGGTCATCATCCATCTTAGGCCTGATAAGTTTTTAGCTATCATCTTCGCTCTTCTAACGCGTGAGTACAGTTGATCTGGCAAGTTCCTTTGCTGGCTCTGACTGGAAGGCAGGGACACATAACGGGCCTTGGCCCTGTCCCCGTCCTGAGGGACTGAGGGTGGAACGTTGGGGCCCATCCCCTATCTGTCCCTCTCTAACCTATGATTTCTGATTTCTGATTTCTCAGGAGATCGTATGCTCCACCTGCCCCCTGCAAATTCGATCATTGCCATTGCCCTGGCGTGGGGGGGGGGCAGTTTAAGGCACTGTGGGAGCTGCTAAATATCTTAAATTTGCTCCAGCGCATGCAGTCCAGGCCTCCATAGTCTCTTACCTGACTGCCACAGCCGTTTCTAATTGCCTGAAGCTCCAGCTGCCGTCCTTGCTCACTGTGAGGTGCTGGTCCCCTCCGTTGCTGCTGCTGGCTTCTCCTTTGCGCGCTTCATCCATCCGAAGCCAGACTAGCAAGTGCCAATGTTGCTGCTCAATCTGAGGCCCTGTGCTTGCCTGCTGCAGCCGAGAGAGCGAGAAGAGCGCTGGGCCGTGCGTGCGCCTGCGAAAGAGCAAGCCTTGGCTGCTGACAGTCAGCTGTTATCAATTAACAGTATTTCGGCTGTCAGAGGCCTCAGAGAGCTCCGTTTCGCTTGCTGGTGGGCTGCTCTTCGTCGGAGGAGATTCTTCAGAAGACGCCTGGCCTAAGGTAGGCTCTGAAATGTCCTGGGCCGTGGGCCTGCTCCTAGTGACTGGCAACGTGCTAGGCTTCCATTTTGAGCCTGCCAACAGCTCCGTCGGCCATTTTCTGCTGCCATTTAGCCCCAGTGCCGTGAGCCTTCTCCTGCCTCGTTGCTCCTCCCCATGTCAGTCTTGCCTTTGTGACAGAAGCCTTGAGCTTATAATTCCTGAACTTTGGCTTGCCCTTATAATAACATGGCTGAGCCCCCTTCTAAAAAGAAGGCCAAAACCAGGGTCCATCCTGCCGAGGATCCTCATGCCACTCTTTCTGAGGCATCTCATAAGCAGGACAGGAGAAAGCATACACAAGGCAGACCAGCATTGTGCCAGTGGATGCGAGTGGCCATTTTAGCCTCCCTCATACTCCGGTGGCCATTTTGTATCTCCCTCGGTCTCATTGACATTTCAGAGCTGCTCCGTGCTTGCAACTTCGCTGCCCCTGCCAGGTTCCATTTTCAACAATAATTTTGTTCTTTTATGGCACAAACATTTATTTAGCTACCCGGCACAACAGCAACTTTCCTTTTTGTCCAGTTGGTGAGGGGGTTGCCAAAAATCTGTCCATAATTTTGCACAAAAACCAGATTCTTTCTGCACTTGATCCTAAATTTCATCCTCATGTGACCTTCCTATTGGTGCCTGAACATGTGGTTTCTGTTTCCAGTTGTCTTGCCTCCAATAAGTGAGGCTCAGATGCGCAGGCACTAAGCGAGGCACCATTTCACTTAGTGATGGTAGCCCCCGCTGGTAGTTCTGGACTCTGGAAAACAGGGTTTTCTGACAGTGGGGTCGATTCCTCCAGTCCCCAGAGCCATCTGAATTGCCTTAGCCAGGTCCTGTCTTGAGCCTCAGGCCGGTAACTACTATCCTGTCTTGAGCCACAGGCCTGTAACTACCATTGGAGAGCCTTGAGCGGCCATATTGTACCGCACCTTATTCTAGCACTACTCCACATGTATTGGCCTAGCGTCCTCCAGCCTTGCAGTCTAAATTAAGGCTCACCTGGCAAGCTTCTCAGACTTCTGCCACCTATCACCCGTATTTACACCAGTGGTGGCATTTTATCATTACGCCTTCACATGCTTGGACACGCCTCTGCAGTGGACCATTGGATTTGGCCATTGGTACATTCATTATGCCTTGGGACTCACTTAGTGACCTGCTCTCACACGATGGCAGATGCCTTCCACACTTTGGAACAGGCAGAGGCCTCTGTCCTAGAAGGGCCATGACAAGACAACAGAGAGCAAAAAGTCTCCCAGCCTGAAAAAACAAGCCTCAACCAGCTCAGGGCCACAGGCAGTGGGAGAACACAAGCGTCCTGGTACTCATCACGGGGGGAATGTATGTTTCTAATCCCTCCGTGCAGGAGCATTCAGTGATTTCTTCACAGGCCTTATCGCCAGAAGTCTCTCTTCCCACGGATCCTAAGGGGCGCAGACGGTGGGCTGGCTCCGCGGATCCATTGACCTGCCAGGCTACCATGAGGCCTCGACCAGATCACTCGGCTGCCTCTGATCAGGAGAAAGCACCAGCGACCGCCACAAGGTACTATGTTTCTGACATTCGCAATTACCTGAAGGGGTCCAAGCCCTTATTCTAAGGTTATCTCCAAGGGCAGAGCTGCAGGTCTCAGACAACAACATTCTGCATCCTTGGTGTCAGTATCGTTGTCCTACCATTCCAAACATTCTCCGGCGGTTAGCCTCACCCCTCCCAGGGGATCTGCATCCCTCTCCAGGGACGAGGAGGCCCTTCTCACAAAAGAAGAGAGGTTGAGGGCCACCAACCTCTCTGATTATGAGAGAGTCTCCCCTGACATGTCCTCCTTTCCTGGCTTATTCAGCAAAGGCCACTACCAGCCTTTCAGAGAATGCATCCCCTCCTGACCCTGAGTCCTCATCTCAGCGCCATGGTCAGACATTTTTCTCTCCCTTCTTCCGAGGTTTTTTCCTATCCTGCCAGGTCTCCCAACACCCGGCTAAACATAATCTTATTGCCCAAGCCATTCAGCGGCAGCCTGACATCAAGGCCACTCAGCAGGTGCCTAAAGACCAGATTGGGGCAAGGGGATGAAGAGCAATCCCGGACTTAAAGCAGCCAAACCCTTACCTCAAATTCTGCAGAATTAGGATGCAATCCCTCTCCATCATCCGGGGGGGGGGGGATTGCCAAGGGACTACATGGCCTCAAATAGACCTCACTGATGTCTACCTGCATATCCCCATTCCTCGAAATCGTAGGCAGTCTCTATGATTCTGCTTTGCAGGTAGGCACCTTCAGTACTGGGCACTCCCCTTAGCCTCTCTTCCGCCACTCGTGTTTTCATGAAGGGCCTGGTGGACGTGGAGCCCACAGGAGGCCACGTGTGCCATCAACTGGCTCCAATTGTGGGCCATCTTCCTAGCGCTCAAGGTCTTTGTGCAACACCTGTTGGGCCACCATGTACTCATCCCCACGGACAATACAGTGGCCAAAGCGCATGTGAACAGGCAGGGGGGCACCTGTTCGAGGATGCCGATGGAGGAGGCCGACAGGCTGTGTCGTTGGGCGGAGTGTCACCTGCTCTCCCTGATGGCCGACCACATTGCTGGAGTGGACAATTCACAGGCGGACTGGCTCAGCCGGACTACTATCGACCCGGCAGAGTGGCAGCTGCACCCGGACTTGTTCCAGGCTCTGATCTCCAGATTCGGACTGCCGGCTGTTGACCTCTTTGACTCCCCAGGCAATGCACAGCTGGGCAGGTTCTACTCCCGGTACCAGGCAGCAGGGGCGGAGGCGGTCAACGCCCTGAGGGTCAGGTGGCCCAGACTCCTCCTCTATGCCTTCCCTCCCTTTTCCATCATCAGCAGGGTGCTGCAGAAAGTCCTTTGGGAGGGGGCAGAGGTGATACTGGTAGCTCCCCATTGGCCCAGGCAGCCCTGGTTTGCCGATTTCCAGCAGCTTTCAGTGGCCCCTCCCTGGACCATCCCGGTCCGGCAGGACTCCCTCTCGCAGGGCCAGATCCACCATCTGGACCCAGCCTGGTTGAAATTGATTGCTTGGCGGTTGAGTGGAGCTCCTTAGTTTGTCAGCAATAGTGTCAGAGGGTCATTTCAACCATGCTGGCCTTCAGGAGGCCTTTGACAGAACTATCTACTCCGCCACCTGGCGGGCATTCTGCTCGTGGTGCAACCGCGCTGGGTGTTCCCCCACCTGTGTACCTATCCCTAAAATCCTGGAATTCCTCCAAGATGGGCTGGCTAAAGGGCTGTCACCCAACACCATCTGCAGGCTCATGGTGCAACTGCGCTGGGTGTTCCCCCACTTGTGTACCTATCCCTAAAATCCTGGAATTCCTCCAAGATGGGCTGGCTAAAGGGCTGTCACCCAACACCATCTGCAGGCAGCTGGCGGCCCTGTCATTGGTCCTGGCCTGTGAAGAGGCGTCTTCACTGGCGCAACTTCCAGATGTCTGCCGCTTCATCAGAGGGGCCTGTAATCTATGCAGTACATAGATTTCCCACCTGGGACCTGGCCAAGGTCCTGGAGTCCCTCACACGGGCTCCCTATGAGCCCCTCCCCAGGGTCTCTCTCTGTCACCTGACTTACAAGGTGGTCTTCCTGGTCGCCATCACCTCGGCCAGGAGGATCTCCAAACTGTCAGCTCTGCTGGTGCGGAGTGACCTTTGTGTGATCCATCAGGCCAGGGTGGTCCTTCGTCTGGACCCTACCTTTGTCCCGAAGGCCAACTCCTGGTACCACCGTACTCAGAAGTTAATCCTCCCTAGCTTCTTCCCTGACCCCTCCAATGAGTCGGAAGGCAAATGGCACAAGCTAGATGTCCGTAGGGCGATTCGCACCTACATCAAGTGCACAGCACCACTCCATCTCTTGGAGTCGTTGGTCGTGTCCTTCCTTCCTGGCTCTTCCGGGTGGAAGGTGTCGGCGTCCACTGTGGGTTGCTGGGTCCACGCTGTCATCATGGCTGCCTACGACTTATCCTCGTCCCCTTGGCTGACTAGGAGTGTGCCACGTCGGCTGCCTGGCAAACCCAGGCTTCCTTGGACGAGGTGTGCCGTGCAGCGGCATGGGCTTCTCCCTTGCAGTTCGTGCGGCATTATAGAATAGATGAGTTTGCCTCTGCAGAGGCTTCTTTTGGCCGCAGGGTTCTGCAATCGGTATCTCATGCCGACAGTTGAGGGTTTCCTGTTATTCCCTCCCTAGGACACACGGCTTGGGTATGTCCCATCCTGGCTGATAGTTCCACCCCTATGAAGAAGGGGCATTGTACTTACCTGATGCACTCCTTCTCGTAGGGTGGAACTATCAGCCAGTCCCTCCCTGGTTATTGGCTCACTTCTGATGTTGAGTGTATATTGGGAACGTGGGGACACTTCTTGCCTATAGCCGGTTTTTTCCGTACTGTTTTTTTCTTACAACTTCTGTTCTACTTTACAAATAAAAAAAATTGCCTAGGTATGGACACTGTTTATTCCTTAAATTCACGTTGCCACATCAAGTCTGCTTTCTTCCTTCGGTCTTCGTCGTAACTGGGGCAGAGAGGCAGAAGTGCCCCCAATATTTTAATTACCAGACGCAGTCCTATCTGATTGGGCGAGGTCATTACCCATCCTGGCTGATAGTTCCACCCTATGAAAAGGAGCGTATCAGGTAAGTACAATGCCCCTTCTCTACCTATTCGTTTGGCAATGAAGCATTCTGCTACATAGCATCCCATCTCCTAAGCATTAAGGAATGTACTTTCAGCCTCCCCTCATCGGGCCCCTTTCAAGCTTCTGAAGATAAAAATTCAACATTCAAAGAGATTATAACAACCCCTTTCCCCCAAAAAAACATTAAAAGGCATAACAATGAAGCATGTCAAAAGTATAAAAACAAAGCATGCAGACACAGAGAGGTATATTTCATTTGATAACAGATTAATATAATTAGAAGGGAACCCGTAGGTCATCTAGTCCAACCCCATCATACTTTTTATTTTTGAATTCTTATTTCTTACACAGGAAACCAGAACAGCTCTGGAAATTAGATAAAAAGGTTTCTTTATGGTTGATTCAACCGTTCACAAGAATCTCACCAAACTGCAAAGCGTCCCTTGGGAGTGCCTGATATAAACTAAGAAGTGTTTGATCTCTCCCCCCCCCAATAGAATCCAAAGCGAGAATATTTCTTAACTCCTCCTTTAAGGGCCTCCTTCCTTTCAACTGTAGAATCTATCAGTTGTATTTGTTAACCAAAAATCATGGGTCACTGCAGGGGTGGGTTCCAATTTTTTTTACTACCGCTCTGTGGGCATGGCTTAATTTTGTGTGTGTGGCTTAATTTTGTGGGCATGGCTTGATGGTCATGTGACCGGGTGGGAATGGCTTGACTGTCATGTGACTGGGTGGGAGTGGCTTGGCAGTCATGTGACCAGGTGGGAGTGGCCAACTTGTAAAATGTGGTGAAACTCAATGCTCTTGCTTAGCAACCAAAATTTTTGGGCTCAATTGTGGTCATAAGTTTTTCTTTCTTTCTTTCTTTCTTTCTTTCTTTCTTTCTTTCTTTCTTTCTTTCTTTCTTTCTTTCTTTCTTTCCTTTCTTTCTTTCTTTCTTTCTGTTTTCTTTCTTTCTTTTTCTTTCTTTCTTCTTTCTTTCTTTCCTTCTTTCCTTTCCTTTTCCTTTCCTTTCTCTTGTTCTTTCTTTCTTTCTGTCTTTCTTTCTGTCTTTCTTGTCCCTGTCTCTCTTCCTCTTTCTTTCTTTCTTTCTTTCTTTCTTTCTTTCTTTCTTTCTTTCTTTCTTTCTTTCTTTCTTTTTCTTTACTTCTTTCTTTTTCTTTCTTTCTTTCATTCTTTCTTTTTTTTCTTTCTTTCTTTCTTATCTTCTTTCCTTCCTTTTCCCTCTTTCCTTTCCTTTTCTTTCCTTTTCCTTTTCTTTCTCTTTCTTTCTTTCTGTCTTTCTTTCTTGTCCCTGTCTCCCTTCCTTCCTTTCTTCCTTTTTGTCTTTTTTCTTTTTTCTTTTCTTTCTTTCTTCTCGGTGGTTGGAGAAGGAAGAAAGTGCTCTGGGACTGGGAGGGTGGGCGGCCCGGCCTGGCAGTGGTGTGTCCCCTGTCATGTGCCATCCTGGAGCGCCATTACCCTAACCCTAACCCTAACCCTCTTGCCTTCCTGGCTTCAGTGCCGGGACCAGCAAAGAAGTACGATTGAGCAGGGCCAGGGCGTTAGTGCGGGAGCGGCGAGGAGTTCAGGGCAAGTGGCGGTTCATCTTTGTGCATGGAGGGCAGGTGAGGGGAGGGCAGGGGGTCCCCCGCGACCCCTCATCTGTGCAACCTGCTGCCGCCGAGCGGTCTCCTTCACGCCGCCCGCTTCGCTCGTGGGGTGGATGGGCTGGAACTTCCGCGCTTCTTTGCTGGCATGGTTGAACGGGGCTGAGGCCATTCCTCCCCTTCGCCCTGCCTGAACATACAGCCGCCATGCCCGCCTCTCATGGCTCCAACAGCAGCAGCTTCGGGAGACGCTGGAGGCGCAGGCTCAGGCTGGGAGGGGGATACAATACATGGGGGCTCAGCCTGCTGCCCTAAGCTGGCAGAGGCAGTGCAGGGCACAGCTGGGAGCATGCTAACCTTGCCCTCCCCGAGTGCCGGACTCTGCCGTTGCCATCGCCCCTGCCCGGCTCACCCCCGGCTGGCTCCCGAGCTAGGAGGCAGTGGCTGCTCTCCTCTTGTGATGTGAAACAGTGAAGGGGAAGAAACAGTCAGTTGAGAGCACACAGAGCTGCTCCAGCCGCAGGTCAGCGGCTTTTTCTCTCCTTCTTTGCTCTTTATGGGAAATCGTTTGGCGCAGTACAGCAAAATGTAGCAGCCATGAGCTGTGCTTTCCTCCAAGTCAAATCCAGAAAGATCTGGCTGGGGAGGGGTGCCTCCATCCACCAGCTCATGGCAGCAAGCTCAGCTACAGCCCAGATGAGCCGAGGAACTGTGGGGAGCCTCCACGCCATTTTCAGGCGCCCAGCTTATGGGGCTGCCCCGTCCCTTTCGTGGCTCCAACTGCGGTGGCTTCTGGAGATGCTGGTGGCACGGAGGCATGGGTGAAGGCTGGGAGGGGGATGCAACATGCGAGGGGACTGAGTCCACTCCCCTTCACCTCCCCACACTTGTTTACCCATCCCATCATAGTGAGCTCGGGCTACGCCTCCCTCCGACCCAACTGCCTTCCTCGCCGGCTTTCCTCCTGAGCGAACTCTTCTGTCCTCAGCTATTGCGAAGAAGTGGCAGTTCTGGTTGCAACACGCCTGCTTCATTCTCTTTGAGAGCCACTTTGCACCTTGTTTGTAAAGCAGTTCTCAAAGAGAACGAAGCGGGCATGGCACATCCAGAGCTGCCAGTTCTTCGCAATAGCCGAGGACTTCTTCCACTCAGAGCTCCAAGCTGCGGGGATGGGGGACGGCTGCAATGCCGGCAGCTTCGGGGGCTCCTTCCCTCAGTGGTTCATTTTCTTACCTCTAGGTGGCTACACCAACTTTGTCCTTAAAGGCTGCTCCACGCCTTTTGATCTTTCTCGGGCGTGGAGAAAAGCAACCCTGTTTTTGGAAGAGGAGAGGATCACAGAGCTGCCTCCTGAAAACACTTTCCTTCCTTCTCCAAACGACCCAGGTGGAGGGCGGTCGGCTTCTGCTCTTGGCCCGGAAGAAGTTTTTGCGCAGCGCAAACCCCCCCCCCCAAATTTAGAAAAACAAAAATACCCGCCAAAAACAAAATGGCAACGTATGCACAGTGCTGGAAACTTAGCTTCTCCGCATGTGCAGAAGAAGAAAAAATTAAAAAAGAAAAAAAAGAAAAAAATTCAAAAAAAAAGATGGTAGTGCCCATGGACCAGCACCGACTGATCCGTTTCGGTGATGTCATCGTGATATTACCAACGGGTCGCTACTGGTTCGGGCGAACTGGTCCGAACCGGGAGGAACCCACCCCTGGGTCACTGAGTATCCACCCAATCCAAGCCATTCTGGGATCAGTCTTTGGTAAAAAAAGGGACTACCTCCAACTCCCTTCACCTATTTGCCTTCCACCTGTTGTTTTTGTTGTCCTGCACCCTGCCTTGTGGATTGGCAAGCAGCCCCAGAACTGCACAGTGTGCGCAGGAAGTGCGCATTCATTCCCACAGCTACTTTCTCTCCCAATTTCCTGCATCAAACTTTTCACCTTTTGCACCCAGCACCTCACTGTATTGATATTTTTTTTCCAGACCCAACTTCTTAGCAAACATTTCCTACATATGGCTAAAGCTGCACCATCTTCAGAAAGGTTTGTGAAGAGAGTGCAGTTTAAGCTGCTTGGCAGATGAGAAGGGGAAGGCTGGCAAAGAGAGAGCAGTATTAGCTGCTTAGCAAATGGGGAGGTGAAGGCTAAACAACAAGGACAAAATGAACAGAGAAGCCAATATGCTCTGGGGACTGGCTAAAAAAACCTCCCTGCTGAAATCCAGGAGGGATTTTCAGCCCCAGAATATAGTCAAAGCTTCTCCTCTGGGACTAAAAGTTCTTCGAGGCTTGGATTTTAGCACAGTTTTTTCAGCCATCCACCAGAATCAGGGGGTTCCCTCTTGTCCAAACAGGATTGGGAACAGGAATCATTTTCAGTGAGCCCCTAGAGATGACAAGGAAGCCACTTGTCTCTGTAGGCTGAATGAAAAACCTCCATGCCAAGTCCTCGTGGTAGAAAGAAATGATGTGTGATCTTTCCTGCTGGGTTCTGCATGGACTTTCTGGGGAAATTGGTGGGAAAAAATGCAAATGGCAATAACAAGATGATAAGACATTGGACAGCTTTTTATAAGCATTGCCAAGTGCCCAGCTCACAATCACATGACTAAGTGACTATTTACTTTCAGTTTGATCTGCATAAGTGTCTTTTGACTGTTAATATTTTAGAAATATAGAGAGATTCAGTTGCCATACATGGTCATATACTCTTCAGTTCCTATAAAATACATTGCATACTTGATATTCAAGAAATAATTTTAGGAGAGAGGGCGTGGCCAGCGCCGCAGCGAGACGGAGTTCCCCCATGCGCTGCAGTGGAATCCCAAGATCCGTGTCGCATGCAGACCCAGCTCAATCCGAGCCGAGTCAGAACCATCCTGAAGGGGTGGGGAAGAGAGAGGCACTGTTTGCAAACTGGGCGGTGGTGGTGGCAAATCCCCCCAGGGAGCCGACTTAGCCTCTAGGCCGGCGGTGACAGAAGGCGACGTAATGTCGCCCTAGCTGTGGTGCTCACATTCGACTGGATCGTGTCTTGAAGATTGAAGTCACCTGGGAGGGAAGATGCAAAGCAGAGTGCTGGAGAGTTAGAGAGAAGAAGCTGGTGAGTGTTGTGGCCGGCAGAAGCCTTAAAAGGGACTTTTCAAAATTTAAAGGGGAACAAAAAGACTGAAAATTTGGAAAAGCGGCTATCTAGCCAACGGAAGATCATAGAGAAAAAGAAAAAAGACGGAACTGAAATTGATGCCCAATCTTTGAGAATTTGAATTTTTGAGAATTTGAATCTTTGGTACTGGATGAAACAACTAAAAGAAAAAGGGGGGAATAAAGAGAAGAGAGTAAGAAGAATTGAAGGTAGAATTAGGCAAATATTATACTTAAAGAGGGGGAAAAAGCTTAGAGGGAAATAAGTTGGGGATACAAATGTAAAAGGAAGAAAAAAGAAATTAAAACGGGATTTAATTAAAAGAAAATGGATGATTTTTATTTCTTTAATGCTGTATTATATATCAGATTGATGTAAGATTGGTAGTACCAAATTAAATTTGAATTTAATCATTAGAAGAAAATATAAATTGTAAAATTATTATTTTAATACATAAGATATGTTTGATATAAGATGTGTATAAATAGATTTGAGGATTATGGTGGGTGTTTAGGAATGATTGAAATGAGAGAAAACAAAAGATGATAATTAAATATTTGTTGGATGATGGTTCTTATTTTAGAATTATATTATAATTAATTGAGAAAATTGGTCTTTTTTATATAGCTTAATAACTTTATATTGGATTGATATATGATTGGTTGTACTGAGTTAATTTGAATTTGATGTAATATTGATAATATCAAATTGAATTGTTAATATGAATAGGTTGGACTTTATAAAAAAATAAGAAAAAATGAAAATGGAATAATTGTAATAATGTATCTAGGGCATTTAGAAATGATAGAATGGGAAAAAAATGAATGATGAGAAAAGATATCAAGTGAGGAGAGTGAGCAATACGACGTAAAATTAAGAAGCATAAGAGACAATAAATGTGTGTGTGTGTGTGTGTGTGTGTGTGTGTTAGGATTTAGCGGTTAATTTGAGTTAAAATTGGATATTAAATGGTGGTAGACTCAGGAGACAAAATTAGATTTTAAGGAGGCAGCATTGGATTAATAACATATACCTAAAATAAAGAATTATATGTATAGAAAATGATATAAAAATATTGATGGAATGTATAATTAAATATATTATTGACATATTGTAAGGTATATGCATTGATGATGTATGAATTGTGGAGAGAAAAAATAAAAAAATTACCAAAAAAAGAGAGAAATAATTGTAATTTTTCATATTTTTTTCTGGTGGGGCTGGGAGGGGGGACAGGCGGCAGGGCCATGGCTTAGGGAAAACTCTGTGAATGTCCTAAAGTGGCCCAACCAGAGCCCTGTCTTGAACCCTAATAAGCATCTCCAGAGGGACCTGAAAATGGCTGTCCACTGGCGGTCGTCATCCAACCTGACTGAGCATGAGAGGATTTGCAAGGAAGAATGACAGAAAATCCTCCAATCCAGGTGTGCAAAGCTTGTTGCATCATACCCAAGAAGACTGGAGGCTGCAATTGCTGCCAAAGATGCTTCAATGAAGTACTGAATGAAGAGTCTGAATACTTATGCCAATGGGATATTTCAATTTTTTCTTTTTAATACATTTACAGACATTTCTAAAATTTTGTTTTCTCTTTGTCATTATGCTCTATTGAGTGTAGATTAATGAGAAAAAATGAATTTCAATGACTATAGAATCAGGCTACAGCGTAACAAAATTGACAAAAGTGAAGGGGGTCTGAGAAATTTCTGAATGGGTCTAGGACCTTCAGGCTCCCACCCTTGGCCATGCCTCCTTTGCCTCCAGCCACCCACCTCAGCCCATTCACAGCCAGCTTTCCTCCTCTGCTGGCCCTCCCCCGGTGATTCTCCCTGGCCAATGGGCATCTGTCCCTCTGACCCTTGCCCTTTGGCCCGGCCCATTTGCTGAAACACCATTTCTCCCAGGTGTATTGGGTGTGTTAATATATGATTAAGCCACAAATCATTGTTATGTGTATATTGCTTTAAATACATTGTGGATGATTACTATATAAGCAAGCAAGAGAGCATGCTCAATGTGGTTGGTGGTTCAGTGTGGTTTAGTGTGACTCAGTGTGGTGAGTGGTGTTTGATGGTGTGTTCTGGATTGAAGACTCTCTGCAGCTTTAATGATGAGTAGATTAGTTTATGAATTGCTGTGAAGAGAAGAGTAATTATCTGTGATAGTATAGAATTAAGTGATAGCTGTAATCTTTGTGAGTTAAAACAAAGATAGGCAAGAAGAAGAAACTTTGCATTGGCTGAATAACTGTGTATGACTTGGACTTCCTATTTAACTTTGCTACTATTCAAGTAAAAACTATTTTGTACATACTAAAGATATTCTGTTTATTGACTGAATAGCATTCATATCAAACTGCAACACCATTACTACAACACATTTCGCTGTGTATGTGCTTAACAGCACAATAACTCCTTAGCATTGGTTATGGGCCCAGTGAGTTTCTAAGGAGTAGAGATAGTGGTTTGTTGCAAGTAAAAAGATATTGAATGTGAAAATTCAGTTTCAATATTAACAGAAAGTTTAAGAAGTATTACAGCAAAAATGGCTCAAGCAAAGTCAACGTATCTATCGATGATAACCCGGCTGGATGGCACTAACTATGCTACTTGGTCTACAAAATGTAGCCTACTTTTGAGAAATGAAGGCTTATGGTCTTTGATAACAAATCCACCGGATACAACAGGTTGGGATCCAACAGAAGATGAAGACGCGAAGAAGCTAGCTGAATTTAAACAAGACAATGATAGAGCATTAAGTATAATTGGACTAACACTAAATGACCAGCAACTTGTCCATATTCGTGGAGAAGAACAAGCTGCAAAGTGTTGGGACATATTGAAAAAGATTTATGTAAGGGAGTGTTGGTGCACACATTCATATAACAAGAAAACTTTTTCGAACTCGTTTAATGAAAGGCGATATGCTCACTCATTTGGAGAATATGAAGAAGATTCTTCAGGAACTGCATGAAAAAGAACTGATTTATACAGAGTTACAGCAGGTGTACATAATTCTGTCTTCACTGGACGATAGCTATGATGACTATGTTTCTTCCTTCAAGGTTTTGACTAGGAATGAATTGACTTTACCTAACGTAACTGGAAGACTACTTGAGGAGTCCAGAAGACGAGAAGACAGAAAATTGATGAGAACAAAACATTTACAAGATGAAGAGAAGACATCTTCTAATATTCCTAATGTTTATTTTGTTAGAAAATGTTTTTTTTGTGGGGCTAAAGGACATATAGCCAAGTTTTGTAGAAAGAATAGAAAGCAGAATATCAGAAATGATCAGAGAGAACACAAAAATGTTAGTTTGACTATGCATAACGTAACAAATAAGATAAACCATGATTTATGGGTTATAGATAGTGGGGCTACTAACTGTATAACAAACAATAAGGAAAAGTTTGTAAAGATGGTGAAAAGTAGTCAATATGTTGCATTAGCAAACAGTTGGAAGATGAAAGCAAATGGTGAAGGAAATGCATATTGTTCAGGAATCTATTTATTTATTTATTATGGTGTTCTTATATGCCGCCCAACTCCCGAAGGACTCAGGGCGGCGTACAACAGAGAAAATACAAGACACCAATTCATAAATATTATATTAAAAACAGATATAAAAGTTAAAAAAACAATATTTAAAACATCCAATACCCATTCAACAACCATACATACTTGAGGTGAGCTCGAGTGGATTAAGCTCCACCCCCAGCCTGCAGGAAAAGCCATGTCTTGACAGCTTTTCGGAAGGCCAGCAGAGTGGGGATAGTTCGGGTCTCTGGGGGGAGTTGGTTCGAGAGGGCCTGCCACAGAGAAGGCTCTCCCCCTAGGGCCCGCCAGGCGACATTGCTTGGCCGACGGGACCTGAAGGAGGCCAACTCTGTAGGCCCTAACCGGTCGAAGGGAAGTGTGAGGCAGAATGCGGTCCCGGAGATAACCTGGTCCTAAGCCATGAAGGGCTTTAAAGATGGTGATCAACACCTTGAATTGGACCCGGAGACCGATGGGCAACCAATGCAGCTGGCGGAGTATAGGTGTCACCTGGGTGTACCTTGGCACACCCACCACAGCACGCGCAGCCGCATTTTGCACCAGCTGAAGTCTCCGGATACTCTTCAAGGGTAGCCCCATGTAGAGCGCGTTGCAGTAGTCCAAGCGCGAGGTGACAAGGGCATGAGTGACCGTGAGTAGAGCCTCCTTCTCCAGGTATGGCCGCAACTGGTGCACCAGACGAACCTGTGCAAAGGCCCCCCTAGCCACAGCAGAGAGATGGTAATCCAGTTTTAGCTGTGGATCTAGGAGGACCCCCAAGTTGCGGACCTGATCCGAGGGGGTCAGTTTCGCTCCCTCGAATAACAAGGAGGGACAGTTGTCATAGTCCTTAGGAGGCAGTATCCAAAGCCACTCAGTCTTGTCGGGATTAAGTCTGAGTCTGTTCCTCCCCATCCAGATCCTAATGTCGTCCAGGCACCAGGCAAATTACATCAACTGCCACACTGAAGTCAGACGGGGTGGTGATGTACAGCTGGGTGTCATCAGCGTACTGGTGGAAACACACCCCATGTCTGCGGATGATCTCCCCCAGTGGTTTCATGTAAATGTTAAACAGGATGGGCAAGAGAACCGACCCCTGAGGCACCCCACATGATAGGGGCCTAGGGGACGATCTCTGTCCTCCTGCTAACACCGACTGCATCCTATTGGCAAGATAAGAGGAGAACCACCACAAAACGGTGCCTCCCACCCCCAACTCACCGAGACGATGCAGAAGGATACCATGGTCGATGGTATCGAAAGCCGCTGAGAGGTCAAGTAGCACCAGGATGGAGGAATTTCCCCCATCCCGGGCCTGCCAGAGATCATCCATCAAGGCGACCAAGGCAGTTTCTGTACTGTAGCCGCGCCTGAAGCCCGACTGATAAGGATCTAGATGATCTGTTTCATCCAGAAGCTGCAGAAGCTGAGTAACCACCACCTTCTCCATAACTTTCCCTAAAAAGGGTAAGTTGGAGACCGGGCGATAGTTCTTCAAATCAGCTGGATCCAGGGAAGGCTTCTTCAGGAGGGGTCTCACCACCGCAGCTTTTAACGACTGCGGTACGGATCCCTCCCTCAAAGAAGCGGTGATCACCGCCTGGATCCAGCCGCGTGCCACCACTCTGCTGGCCGAGACCAACCAGGAGGGGCACGGGTCCAATAAACAGGTGGAGGTACCCATCGCCCCCACAGCTCTGTCCACATCTTTGGGAGAAACAGGCCCAAACTCTTCCCATAACGGTGGACTAAGACTTGCCCCTGTCAACTCTATGGACTCTACCCAGCCAGAGTCCAGGTTCGACCGAATCTGAGCGACTTTATCCGACAGAAACTCTGCGAATTCCTCAGCTCTGCCTTGTAAGTGTTCCTCGCTCCCCCCTTTAGCAAGGAGGGAGCGAGTCACCCTAAACAAGGCAGCTGGGCGAGAATCTGCGGACGCAATAAGAGCGGAAAAATAGGATCGTTTTGCCGCCCTTATTGCCACTAAATAAGATCTGATGTAAATTCTTAATAGTGTTCGGTCAGACTCGGTTTTGCTGGTCCTCCAGCGGCACTCTAGACGTCTCTTCTGGCGTTTCATCTCCCGGAGCTCCTCGGTAAACCAGGGAGCTTTCCGGGATCCACTGCCACGGAGAGGTCGCTTAGGCGCAATTCTGTCTAACGCCCCTGATGCTGCGGTGTTCCAAGCAGCCACCAAACTGACAAACCAATGACAAGCCACCAATGACAAACTGCCAATGTTATACATGCCAAGATTGGTTTATAATCTATTATCTGTGCAAGTATTGGTCAAAGCAGGATACAGTGTAACATTTATGGGTGATAAATGTACAATTGAGAAAGAAGGTAACAATGTTATAGCTAGATTAGAAAACGGTCTATATATACTGCATGAAAACCCAGTAGAAAAAGCTAATTCGGTTTTTGAGAACAAACAACCTCATAACAATTGCACACATTTACTCCACAGACGAATGGGGCATTTGAATTTTAAATTGTTACAGAAAACTGTAGAATTGGCTAAAGGAATTAAAATAAAACCATGTTCTAAGTATCTGAATTGCAATGCCTGTAATCAAGAAAAAAGCAAGGTTACTCCTGCAAATAGGTATAATGGTTTCAAAACAACAGCACCATTAGATGTAGTGTTTGTTGATCTAATAGGACCTAAGAAACCAAGTTTAGGTGGAGCTAACTATATTCTTAGTATTGTTGATAATTATTCTCACTATGGTTTTTGCTATTTAATGAAAAGCAAAACAGAAACGTATCAACATTTCTCTAACTGGATAAAATTTGTAGAGAGAAAAAAGAATAAGTTAGTATGTGTAGTAACAGATAACGGCACGGAATTCACTAATAGTAAGTTTGTTAATTTGTTAGCAAGAGCAGGGATAGAACATAGACGTTCAGCTCCTTATCGGCCAGAACATAACTCTTATGTAGGACAAACGTTGCAGGCAATGATAAGGACAATGATTAATGATTCTGGTTTGCCTGATAATTTATGGGGAGAGGCTCTTATGTGTGCTAACCATATAATTAACAATGCTGTAAATGCTACGACAGGCGAGATACCTTTTACAAGATGGTTTGGTAGGAAACCTGAATTGGATTATTTACATGTATTTGGAGCACCGGCTTGGGTGCATATTCCAACACAAGTTAGAAAGAAAGGACAACATAGGGCAAAACTAATGTATTTTGTAGGTTATGATAAAAATCATAAAAGTTTTAGATTCTGGGATAAAGGCACTAGAAACACTTATAAAAGTGCAAGTGCCAAATTCATGGAACATGTGGAATGGAAGAAATTGGAGTAGGAAGATAGTATTGTGGTAGAAACTCCATTGTTCCAACAAGATATTACTCCTAAGAGGTATTTGGAGAGTAATATAGAAGAGATAGAATCACCAGAAGAGGAGGATTTAGTAGATGAAGAGAGATCTCTGATAGGGGAGGTAAAGTTAGAAGTTAAAGATGAGGATATTGCTACTGATAGTATTCCTTTGCCTAGACGAGGGACTAGAGTAAGAAAGTCACCTGATAGATATAAGGCAAATGTTGTTTGTGAAATAAGTCTAGAACCTTCTAGCTATGATGAGATTAAGTTATATTCCGAGAAGGAACAAATTGCTTGGAAAGAAGCAATAAATAAGGAATTGAAGTCTTTGAAGGATCTTGATGTATATGAAGATGCTAGTTTGCCACAAGGAAATAAAGCTATAGGATGCAGATGGGTTTTTAAGTTAAAGACAGCCAGTGATGGCACTATAACCCACAAGGCAAGATTGGTTGCTCAGGGATTCGGTCAGAGTACAACAGACTACAATGAAGTTTTCGCTCCTAGTCTGAAGGCGAGCACGTTGAGGGCAGCATTGGTGTGGGCAGCTAAAAATAATAGTGTGGTACATCATATTGATGTTGAGATGGCATATTTACATGCTAAGTTATGAGCATGAGATATATATGAGAAAACCACAAGGATTAAATAGTAATGGTAAAGGTTATTGGAAATTAAATAAAAGCTTGTATGATTTGAAGCAGGCTGGTTTTGAATGGAACCAATGCATTACCAGAGAATTGGAAAGATTAGGGTTTAATGCAGGTTTGGCTGATCCATGTCTATTTAAGAAAGAACAGGATGGTGGTATTACTTTGTTATTATTGTTTACTGATGATATTGCAATTATTGCTAAATCAGAAGATATAGTAAAGGATATTGTAGATAAACTGAAAGATAAATTTAGGATCAGATATTTGGGTGAAATAAAGCATTATTTGGGTCTAGATGTTACTAGAACCAATAAAGGATTTAAAATATCACAGGTTCAGAAAATAAATAGTTTATTGAAGCGCTACAATATGGATAGTTGTAAAGAAGCCAAAACTCCTATGAGTACTCAATTTGAGCATAGTGAGGTAACTGATTCAAAGTTTGATAGTTACATATATCAAGCACTAATTGGTAGTTTATCGTATTTGGCAAACTGGTCAAGACCAGATATATCGTATAGCGTAAATCAGTTGGAAAGGTACAACTCAGAACCGTGTGAATGACATTGGAATGCAGCAAAGCGTGTATTAAGATATTTAAAACACACAATGTATAATGCACTGTATTTAGAACCAAGGTCAGAACTTGATTTAAAGGCCTATGCAGACGCAAGTTTTGCAACTGACAGGATAACACGAAAGTCAACATCAGGGATTGCTATATTATTAGGCAATATATTAATTAGTTGGAGGTCAATAAGACAACAGCACATAAGTTTGTCTACCATGGAGGCCGAATTTTCGTGTTTATCACTATTATGTACAGAACTTATTTGTTTTTCCCAATTATGTAAAGATTTGGGGATTGTTGTAAATGAACCAATATGTGTATTTGAAGACAATCAAGCAGCAATTGATATGGCAACAAATATTGGTGTTAGAATGAGATCAAAGCATACAGATCTTAGATATCTTAATGTTAGACAATGTGTACAGAGGAAAATGATTAAACTAGAGTATTATACTAGTGAATGTAATTTAATGTTAGACAATGTGTACAGAGGAAAATGATTAAACTAGAGTATTATACTAGTGAATGTAATTTAGCAGATCATTTTATGAAAGCGCAAAATGCTGATAGACATAAAGAAAATTGTGAAAGTTATAATCTAAGATTGTAAGATTGTAAGTTATATATTAACAACCCAAAGGGGAGAATGTTAGAACCCTGTTCAAACAATTGGGTGTGTTAATATATGATTAAGCCACAAATCATTGTTATGTGTATATTGCTTTAAATGCACTAAAACAAAGATAGGCAAGAAGAAGAAACTTTGCATTAACTGAATAACTGTGTATGACTTGGACTTCCTATTTAACTTTGCTACTATTCAAGTAAAAACTATTTTGTACATACTAAAGATATTCTGTTTATTGACTGAATAGCATTCATATCAAACTGCAACACCATTACTACAACACATTTCGCTGTGTATGTGCTTAACAGCACAATAGCTCTTTAACAGTTTCACTCCATGGTACAAAAAGCTGCCAGACAATTGGGTGGCAGGTGGCAACGATGGAGCTGGGTGGCCAAGGGGGCTAGGAGAGGGATGTGATTAGTGACAGGTTATAGAAGAGAGCAGGGGGGGGCAGGCATGCGGGTGCTGGGAAGGGGGAGCAGGCAAACGCTGATTGTGTGCTGCTCCTGGGAGGCTGGAGGGAAGCAGGCAAATGCTGCCTGCACATCTGGTGCTGGTAGGAGGAAGCAGGCAAACGCCTGTGCACAGCTCCTGGTGGAGCTGGGAGGGGGAAGGAGGCAAATGCTGCCTGTGCACTTCTCCTTGGGGACTGGGGTGGGCAGCAGTGCATCGACAGTAAACATGGCTGATGGTGGTGTAGGGTGGTGGTAGAATGGTGTGGTCTACAATTGGAGGGCAGCTGAACTGCCCATTTGGAGTTAAGCCAGAGTCCAGACGCAGAGGCAATGGCAGTGAGAGGTCAAATTGGAAAGGCCCCACCCACTGCTGCTTGCCCGTTGCCCACGGTGGCTTCTCATTTTCACCACTATCACCACCATTGCCTCTGCACCTGCACTCCGGTCTGATGCTGAATGGGCAGTTTGGCTGCTCCCCCACTGTGCACCCCCACACACCATTAGGAATAATGTGCAGGCAGCATTTGCTTGTTTTCCCCTACCAGCACCAGCACCAGCACCAGGCACACAGACAGCATTTGCCTGTTGCCCCCAACCCCCAGGATCAATGGCAGGCAGCGTTTGCCTGCTTCCCCCTCCGAGCACCAGCATGAACTGCACGCAGGTAGGGTTTGCTTGCCTTCCCCCCTTGCTCTCTTCCATAACCTGTCAACAATCGCATCCCCCTCCGAGCCCTCTCTGTCACCCTTCCCAGGCCCATCGTTGTCGCCTGCCACCTGATTGGCTGGTGGCTTTTTGTCCTGTGGAGCAAAACACCCGGGACAAATGGTGTCTCGATGAATGGGGCAAGCTGAAGGGCAAGGGGTGGAGGGTCAGAGAGAATCGTTGGAGGAGAGCCAGCAGAATAGAAAAGCTGGCTGCGAATGGGCTGAGGCGGGTGGCTTGAGATGAACTGGGTGTGGCCAACGGTGAGAGCCTAAAGGTGCCAATCCATTCTGAAAGCACTGTATGGTCACATTCCCTTCAGTTCCGATAAAATACATTGCACAATGGATTTTCAAGAAATACTTGTAATTTTTCAAACTCATCTCTACAGGCTTGCTGGAGAGATCTCGACAATATCCTGCAGCAAGCCTCTTGCAGAAGTAATCAGGAAAAACCAGAGACTGAGAGAGTTAGAGCTGTCCTTCAAATGCCATGATGGCAAAACAATGGAACTATTGTGCGATGGGCTCAATAATCCAGGGTGTACAGTAAAGAAGCTAAAGTAAGAAATGCATATACCTCTCTGTTTGATCTGCACAACCATTGTTTGATTGTTATTTTTCTGGACATATATCCAGGGTGAGGCAGTTCAATTTCCTTACTTAATCACAGTCCCTCCAAGTCCTATAAAAATACATTCTATGCTTGTTTTTCAAGAAATAATTTTAATTTTTCATACTCTTGTTTGGAAGGCTTGATGGAAAGATCCTGACCGAATCCTGCAGCAGGTATCTTGTGGAAGTATTCAAGAAAAACCAGAGATTGAGAGAGTTAGAGTTGTGCTTTCCAAGCCCTGATGACAAAACAGTAGAACTATTATGTGGTGGGCTAAATGATCCAGAGTGTACAATAAATAAGCTAAAGTAAGTAATGCATTTTACTCTGCAAAATCGTCTTCTGAAGGTTAATATTTTGAAAATATATCCAGAGAGAAGCAGTTTAGCTTCCATTGTTTATCATATTCACTTCAGCTCAGGGGTGGGATTCAGCCAGTTTGGACCAGTTCGGGTGAACCTTTTTTTACGATTCTGCGCTGTTTGGAGAAGCAGCAAATCACACCACCAGCTGGCCCTGCCCATCCCGCCCCGCCCTATATATATATTGCCTTCACCACGCAGCCCAGCTAATCTCCATGCCTCGCTCTTTGCCTCAGGTTCGGTAACCAAAGGTAAGCATGCTGCCCTTTGCCTCAGGTCAGGTCCCAGGGATGCACCATTCTCTGGCTCCAGCCTTGCCCCGGAGCCTCCACCTGCTTGCCGTTCACCTCGTCCAGGTCAGGGAACACGCCATTCCCCCGCTCCAGCCTTGCCCCGGGCCTCCGTCTGCATGTCACCCTCTAGCCTCAAATTACAGCCCCCAGGGCTGAAGCAATTTATTCGGCCTGTGGCCTGCTGCACTAGGCCGAAGGGGGGGGCACTGGGGGGCATGGATTCAGGAGGGCCAAAGCAGTTTGGGAATGGACCAGATGGTTTTTCTTACCTGTAAAAAGTTCCATCCGGAAAGCGCTGCAGCGGAGATCTTGCAGCCGCTTCTTCCATCCCTTGCCGAGCCTCGGTCACTTGCAGAGATGCTCCATGTGCTCTCCGAGTCGGCAGCTGCTTCTCTCCGCTGCTGCTCTTGCTAGGAGAGATAGCGTCTTGTGCAATTTAGCAGCTGTGAGCCGCCGCTTTCCTCTAAGTCCCATCCGGAAAGCGCTGCAGCTGAGAGAAACAGCATTCAACATGGCTGCTGCTTCTCTGTGCCACAGCACTTTCCGGATGGGTCTTAGAGGAAAGCGGCGGCTCACAGCTGCTAAATTGCACAAGACACTCTCCCAGCAGTGCGGAGAAAAGCAGCTGCTGCCCCGGAGAGCAGATATGGAGGGGAGCAGGCCCTGAAAGGCTGCTCGGTCGAGCCTCACTGCGTGGCGGAAGCTGTGCATGCGTGGAAGGCGTGTGCATGCGCGCATGTTTACATTTTTGGCGAACCAGTTGCTAAATTAGTTGAATCCCACCACTGCTTTAGTTCCTTTAAAAATACAATATATGGTTGTTTTTCCTAAGATAGTTAATTTTGAGATTCCTGTCTGCAGGTTTTCTGGAGAGATCCCAAATGAATTCTGCAGCAGGCATCTTGCAGAAGTATTCAGGGGAAACCAGAGACTGAGACAGTTAGAACTGATCATCAAGTACTCAGATGAGAAAACAGTGGGACCGTTGTACGAAGTGCTCAAGCTTCCAAAATGTAAAATAGAGACAGCACAGTAAGTGGCCATTTGTTTCCATTTTCATGTGCCAACCATCTCTTCAATGTTTATCTTCTGGAAATATATCCAGGATGAGGCAATTCTAATTGCAGTATATGACTTTCTGTTCCTTCAACAGTACAGTTCCTGTTTCTTTTCAAAGATCTAAATACTAAAACTCTTATGATTATCTTTCAGTGGGTGAAAGAGTTCATTATACAACAATAGTTTTTTTTAGTAACGTATCTCAAATTGATAACTTACAATTTTTTCCAAAAGCTGGGATCCCTTTTTCCTAATGGAATAAAATTTGTTGAAGTTGTTCTTGTTTCAGTGCTATTGACTTCTGCTCTGTCACCACTGCAGTCACATGATCTTCATTTTGAATATTCCCTGATAGTTTTTCAGCCAATCTTGTAATCCCTTTCTCCCTCCTTTCCCCTAACAGCAAGGAATTCACTCATTGTGTGACCCTTTAAAAAGCAACACTTTTAAGATCCATGAAGAAAGGCCTGGATATTTTTATGTTTTGTGATCCTTTTCTCTGGCACACAAACATGTACCTATATCTCATTTTTGTCCAGAAAGTCAGGGAACAGGGATACTACATCCTTTTATATTTCTTCGCATTCACATGTGAGGTAGGTTGGGCTGAAAGTCACCAAGTGAGGTGCTGTGTTGCAGATAGCTTAGGAATTGGATCTCTCTGGTATCAGTCAAATATATTAGCAAATATAATATAATACCATAGTCTTTGCCCATCCTGTTTCATTTTTCAACTACTTCCTACTCTAAACTAAATATAGGCCAGCACATCTTCAGCCACCAGAGATTAGGTAAACCCATCTTCCCTAGCTCTCCAGATGTCATGTGATCCTATTTCTCTTCTCTGTAAGGTATCTCTTACAGCTTCCTACACTTCAATAAAGAAGCCAGCAGGGATTCTAAAAAATTTTTCAGGTGAGAACAACAATGTAAAACATTGTGCTAAAGTTAAATTAAATTAAATTAAATTAAAATATCATCAGTATAATTATGCCACATGGAAAAAGAGAGGGACATCATAGTCAAGACATGGCCCCAAATGTTGAGATATGGCAAGGAGGACAACGGAGGAAGAAACTGAATGGATGGAGTCCTTCTGTAATTATTACATTGGACATTTAATGCCAGATCCCAAGCAAATCTGAAATTTATTCAAATTGACTTCATGGATCTTCAAATAAGGAATGCTGTGGATGTCCTTTCTTAATGCTTGGTGTGATGGCATGGATGGGGGACAACAGGTTTTGATGAATTCTGGTAAGATGGAGTGACTCTGAGTAGGCCACTAAAGAGTAGGCCACAATAAAGTAGGCCTCTTTATTTGGGGCTTTACCCTCTTTGGTCTTGGAGAGGGTAGCATTGCCATGGAGAGACCCGGTGCATGAACTGAGGGTCTTCTTAGACTCCCAATTCCTGCTCAAGGAACTGGTGGCAGCCATGGCTGGGAGAGCTTTTGTTCAACTTCAGGTTGTACGCTAGTTATACCACTTCCTGTATTGAGAAGGTCTCATTTCATTCACTCTAGGAACTGCCAAATTGCTCATTCTGATGCATTCTGGACTAGTTGCAGTTTCTGGACACTCTTCAAGGGTAGCTCCATGTGGAGTGCATTGCAGTAGTCTGTCTGAGAGATGACCAGGCCATGATAACTGAAAGGAAACAGAACCAAAATTATAGACATAATTAATGCTCGGCCACCTCCCCCTCCAATACCGCTGTCAGTGCGACAACCATCACTCATTGCGATGGGTAAAGGCAGTCATAGCAATCCAGGTTGATGATCAACCCTCGCCCAGGAGGCAGCTGATAGTTGGAATGGCCGATAGGCCCCGCCCAGCCGCTCCGTGAGACCGCACAGTTGATTGTCAGCCCGATGCCTCTGCTGCTTCAACCAACTAATCGTCAGGGCATTGCTTCCTCTCTACATCCCGGTAGGCACTTTCCTTGTTCTGCCCCGCTTCCCCGCTGCACAGCTGATCTGCAGCTTGTTCTCTGCCGATCAGCTGGTCCTCGGGGTTCTCTGTCACGCCGCTGTAGCCTCTGGCTCCACACACCCCAACACCAGTGCAGGGGCTCCCTCCCCCGGTAAGGCAAACCCTGGGAGACTGGGATTTGACAACCTCAGGGCCCCTACAGCCAGGCCATACCTGACCTGACACCTTTCCTCCCCGCCGCAGCACCAGCAACCATGTACAGCAGGAGCCTATGTAGCTGCCAGCCCACTTCTTCTATTTGCTCATGGCCACAACAGAACAGGAAGCTCAGGTGTGCCAGTGCCATGGCCACAAGGCGAGGCAGGTGTCGGGGCGTGGATGGCCTGGCTGTGGTGGCCCTGATGTAAACTGATGTGGGGCAGCTCACCCTCCACCTTGCCTCATGCCTCTGGCAATGGTGCATCGCTTGGCCTCCTCCATTGCAGCTGCGAGCAAGGAGAAGTGGGCTGGCGGCCATGCAGTGTCCTGCTGGACAGGGCTGCTAGAGTTGCTGCAGCAAGGTGAGGTAGGTGTCAGGGCGTGGTTGGCTTGGCTGCAGGGGCCCTAGTGCGGGGTGTGTGGGGCAGCTATACCCCCCACTTCACAGTAGTGGCACTAGCACGCCACACAACCTGCTGCCCTGCCGTGAGCAAGTTGGGGGGGGATAACACTCCCAAAAATGAAGCCCTAGTGCAGTGATGGTTAACCTTTTTGGCACCAAGTGCAGAAACTGGAGCTGCACATGTGCCGGAGCACCAGAACCTGGAAGAGAGCAGCTGGCTAGTGCACATTCGCAAGTCCGCCAGCTGCTCTTCCAGGTTCCGTTGCGCGCATGCGCCCCGGCCAGCTGCTCTCTTCCGGGTTCCGGCATGCACACCAGCTGGCCTTCGCAGACCAGTTGGCCGGTGCACATGTGTGCGACGGAACCCAGAAGAGCAGCTGGTGACAGCGTGCATGCCCACAGAGCACGTGCCACCTCTGGCACCCGTGCCATAGGTTCGCCATCACGGCCCTAGTGCTTATTTTGGGGCACAAAAGGAAATCGAGGAAACACAGGTAGTATATTACAATTAATGGTGGGATAATTGATGGGCAGCCAAAGTCTCCCTACTTTTACACAGAGTATGACAGAATTTAGTTACATTCAAAGAAACAGTATCACACTCATGTGATGGTAATAGCTCTAAATAAAAGAGATCAGAATTTCCCAGATATTTTGTCAGGCGAGGAGTTATAAAAGGAATGCATTCTCTTTATAGAGGATTCTGAAATGTTACTTCTGCAATCTCAGTTAAAAGAGGGGTCACAAGATCTTCTAAATACTATACAATAGAATATGGCTATGGTTTTTTTATATATATAATGGCGAGTCAATCACATTTTCTGAATTGGAGATCAACAGTAACCAATCAATTATTGTAAGTCTAAAATGTAAAATTCAATTCAGGTAAACAGATGACATTTCAGATAAAAAAATGTCCAATACTGTATAAAGTATTATAGCAATGCCTATAACCCCTTTTGTGAGACTATTCAATTTCTTTGTTTTCAAGTTTGATGAGATCACACATTTGTATTTTCTTTCATCTTTTCACCTTCCTGATTTGTCATAGATGTTTATTACAGAGCCTTAAACCAAATTATTCCTTGACGTCTTCCTTATCTTGAATCAAACTGAGCCTTTTGATCAATCCATCAGTGGTTGCCCCACTCAGTACGGCACTTTCAATTGGTCCATTATTTGCCCAGTCACATTTTGGATGCAGTGAAATTATGGAAGAGAGCTTCTTGGCTACTGATTGGGAGGATCGAATGAGAACAAGGCTACATAAATTAGAGAGGGGGAGGAATGACGCTCAAGTTCAGAGATGAAAAAATATGAGAGAACTGTGACCTTTTCCTGACTCTGAAAAAATGATGCAGACTAATTTGAGAAACAGGGATACCAAGAATGCTATAAATTCCCCTCCTAAATAGATAGTTTATAAAGAGATAGGAAATCCTCCAAAAGACAATGGAAATCAAGTTTTCGGAATTAAATAAAATGTAGAAAGAATGAAACCAAAAAAATGTGGAATTATTTGAGGTAGATCAGACTATATTTGGAGGTCTGGGTCTGCCCTCAGAGATGCCAGGTGGGTCCCTGTGCAGCCCTGATAGAGATATTACTGGGGACTTACATTTTGTTGACAGCTTAAAATAAGATTTGGTTTTTTGTTATAGGTTGAATGGAAAATATATTATACAGAATGGAAAGTGGATGGACATGGAGCGCACAGCTAAAGCCCCCAGTGCAAATGCTGTTTCTTCATGCTTGCTTGTTTGATCTATTTTTATTTCTATTCAGAATATAGTTAGAAAGTGTTGGAATTTAATATACAGTATTTCAAGTGAAAGTCTGAAGAATGTTTTTTCAGTAACCTTAATCAGAACTGAAGACAAGAATTGCAGCGAAGCCAGACTTACAATTGGATAGACTGTAATCTAAATCCTTGCTGGCAGATTGTAGAAGGAACAATTTGGCTGGAAAACAGAAGGCCTGTTGAAGAAATTTGAAGGAGGCCTGGATTTCACAGTCTTAGAACTGGCAGATTCATTTGGGAGGTATTTTATAAATGGTTGGAGAATAAAAAAGTGCTTTGGAATTGAAGGTTAAAAATTAAAAGATATATACTAAGATAAAGAATAAATAAAATAATTGAAAATTATAACAAATAAGAATAAAAATGTATAATGTGAATAAGATAAATGAAGATATTGAAAGAGGATGTCACAAAAGAGTTGTAACCAGATGACACACTGCTGATGGATGAATGTTTATTTTGTATTTTGTAATTAAAAAATAAAAATTTATATATATATATATATATATATATATATATATATATATATATATATATATATATATATATATATATATATATATATATATAAATCCCTTTATTTTATTTTCATTTATCAGCAAAAAATCCTACACACACACACACACACACACATGTATATATATATATATATATATAGAGAGAGAGAGAGAGAGAGAGAGAGAGAGAGAGAGAGAGAGAGAGAGAGAGAGAGAGAGAGAGAGAGAGACAGAGACAGAGACAGAGACAGAGACAGAGACAGAGAGACAGAGAGATGATAGATATACAGTAGATAGATAGATAAATAAAGAACTGGCAGATTCAATGAGTGAACTGGACTCCCTTAAAGAAGATGGACTTACCATACCTGATTGGTAAAAAACTATGCTATCTGAGGAATTCTGGGAGTTGAAGTCCACAAGTTTTAACGTTGCCAAGGTTGGAGACCCCTGCAAAAGCCTTCCTCCAAACTTTAAAACAGAAGATGACTGCTGGCAGCTCATGATGGGAACAGGCAGGGATAGCCTCTTATGCGACCACAGTCCCAAGTATTTCAAGGCCATGAAAATCCAGCTGCTTGGTGAGCTTCTATTGAATGATCTTTCTTCTTGAAGCAGCATAGTTGCGGGGAGGGGGGGTAATTGCCTGTGGTTATTCCTTCAAAGAAGTCCAGAATTGGTCACCAAAATAATGAGTACTGAAATTACTTTTATTGGAGGGATATGGTAATCTTGCAATTCTGAATGGGCTTCCACTCTCCCTTACTTTTATTCTAGAGAGAACTAGGAAGTATTCGGTCCGATAACCCTTACTCAAATATAATTTTCTGTATGGAGGATTTCTTACCTGACCATTGCCTTGCCTGCCACTCTTCCTCAAGCTTATTCTCACACAGTCCATTACATCTACAGGCCTCATGTAGTAACCACAAAACTTATCTGCATGTTTGTATGCACACACAGCAGAAATAATAGCTATGCAGAAATGCCCGCAATGTATCTAAATATATATTTTAATATCCACTGTAGTAATCCAGGCAACCTCAAGCAAGAAGTCCTGTCCACTGCTTAAAAGTGAATACAGTACTTAGAACCTGAAATGGACTGGCAAACTGTGGAGTTGCCAAAAGCATAGGAATGTGATGCTAAATGAGTTTTGAAAATCTCTTCTTGATCATCATCAGTTTCTGAACCATTTTTAAAGGCAGCTCCATGGAAAATGGATTGCAAAAATCTAAAGAAGTTAGGAAAAAAACTGCTTACTTTTTCTTCACCTGAGGAAGCAAGCGGAAGCCCCAGTTTGCTGCACAGCAAATGGGCAAGATTGGACAAATGAAGTTGCAGCTGTGTCTTCCTCTTAGCTGTACTGGAGAATGGAAAGACACAGGACTGGCTGACACCCTGCAAACTGGCACCCAGCCTCCCTACGCTTGTCACATTTCCCAACAGTGAATTCCCAAATATTACTGAACCATAGCTCACCTCCCATGTAGTCACTATAGTACACTCAAAAATCAGAATGCTGCAAGCTATTGCCAACAACCCATAATGTCAAGTTTTTTACAGGTTAGGCCAAGCAACCAGATGCAAATTGTTTTTTCTTGGATAACTTTGGTTACAGCTGTGGTTTGGGTGCCATCATGTGGTTTCTTTGTTGACTTTCAAAGGCTAAAAGTAGATGGAAGTGACGCCTCCCAAATGCCTTTAAATAGCTCCCTGGTTGCTGTTCACAGAAGGCTTCTCTCACTGCTGAGCTCCACTTGCAGACACTGCCCCATTATTTGGAAAGAAGAAAGGTTTTCTTCCTCCCAGTGAAGGGGCTAGATGGGAGACTTCCGGTGGCGATGTCGGGCATTGCAGAGGTGAAAAGGATGAGCTCCGTTCTTTGATCCTCTGAATCTTTGTGCTGAGGGACCCTTCAAAGGCGTGCTGTGTTTGGAGGACTGTGCGAAACAGAGGGGAAGCCTGGGAAACAGTGAGGTAGAAAGCAACTACCCGCTGAAACAAGGGAAACCCTCCTTAACTCAGCACAATTGTAATCTGTCAAGTCACCCTGACATGGCGGATCCGAGGCCACGACAGTCACTTCAGCTCTGGGAACCATAAAAGTGAGTAGCAGACTGTGCTCATTCCGGTTACTGTGGATTTCCATATGAATTAATGAAAGAAATAGAGCAATTAGAAAAGAAACTTCATGTTAAATCAGGGGATGAGCAAATTGTTGAAGCGTTAATATTAAGTAAACAAAAATTAAATTTAATAGACCAAAGAATATGTAAATAATATTAAATATATGAATCAACACCTTTTCGAAAATGCTAATAAACCAGGAAGGTGGTTGGCATATAAACTTAAAAAAGAAAAAGAAAATAGGATAATCCACCACCTAAAAGATGAAAGAGGGAATCTGAAAAATAAGGAAGAGGAAATTAAAAAGATTGTAATTAATTACTTTGAGAATCTATATAGATAAGAGGAAATTGATTTGGGGGAAAATGATTACTTAAAAGAAGAAACTGAAATAATACTGGAAGAAGAAAAATGAGTTGTTAAATAAAGAGATAACAGTAAATGAATTAAGAGAAGTGATTCAAAAACAGAAGAATAACAAAACACCAGGCCCAGATGGCATACCAGGTGAGTTTTACAAAAATACACAAGAATTAATAGAACCAGTACTTATAGAACTCTATAATGAGGTGTTACTAGAAGCTAAAATATCCCCGCAATGGAGAGATGCATATATTACAATAATTAAAAAAGCAAGAATGGATGAAAGTCAAATTCAAAATTATAGGCCAATATCACTTTTCAACGCAGATTATAAATTTTTTTATGAATATCATGGCTGGAAGAATGAAAAAAATCTTAAATGACATAATACACTCCGATCAAAATGGTTTCCTCCCAAAGAGACAGAGATAATACAAGAACAGTGTTAAATATATTAGAGTATTATGAGGCACATTCAGAGAAACAAGTTGCACTTGTTTTTCTGGATGCGCAAAAAGCTTTCGATAATCTATACTGGGAATATATGATTAGGCAGATTAAAGAAATGAAATTTGGAAGGAGATTTGAACAAATGATAGAGACTGTATATTCCATTCAAAAAGCAAACATAATAATAAACGGAGACATCACTAGACCATTTGAAATAACAAAAGGAGTACGTCAGGGATGCCCCTTATCACCTTTGCTATTTATCTTTACATTAGAATTCTTATTAATGAAAATTAGAGCAAATAAAGAAATCAAAGGAACTAGGATTAAGAAAGAAGAGTACAAAATGCAAGCGTTCGCAGACGACCTAGTATTTTTTATTGAAGAGCCAAAAGAGACGGGACAAATTTTATTAAGGGAAATAGAAAAATACGGAGAAATAGCAGGCCTTAAAATTAATAAATCTAAAACCAAAATGATAGTGAAAAACATGACTCAAAAACAGGAAAGAGAATTAGAGATGAAACACGGACTAAAATGTACAAAGAAAATTAAATATTTGGGTATATGGTCAAAAGCAAGATGCTCTTCAATCAAAGAAGATAATTAGGGAAATTAATACAAGAAATAAAATCATATTTGGAAAGATGGAAAATATTACAACTATCCATACTAGGACGTATTGCAACAATCAAAATGAATATCCTGCCAAAACTGCTCTACTTATTTCAAACAATACCCATAAAATTAGATAATTTTTATAGAATTGAATAAAATTATAACATAATTTATTTGGGCAGGGAAAAAGGCAAGAATAAAATTAATTGATCTTCAAGATGATAGAAGCAGAGATGGTATGGGGCTCCCTGACTGGCGATTGTATTATAATGCTGCAACATTGGTATGGATCAGAGAGTGGATCAATTTAAGAAACAAAAGATTATTAACACTAGAGGGACATGACCTATGAAAAGGGTGGCATGCCTTCCTATGGGACAAAGAAAATAAACAACATACCGTATTTTTCGGAGTATAAGACGCACCGGAATATAAGACGCACCTTAATTTTGGGGGAGGAAAACAAGAAAAAAAGAATTCTGCCTCTGCCTACCAGCATCAGGATTAGCGGGATCCTCACTTCCACACGGATTTTGATGAGCAGCACAGATCTTTTTATCTGTCCTAACAATAAAAATGAATTTTGCTTTCTAAGATTACAGAAATATGAAGTGAATAAGAAATTACAAGTAGTCATATATGATTGTATAATCTTCTGTGTTTTTGTATTATTAATAAAACATATTAGTAGCAGATATTCCTTGATTTTTCAGAATCCACTTTTGTTGCATAAGGTAAATCTCAGATTTCTGCTATGGAAGTGGTCAGTTTACTTGTATAAGGTGACTAACTAAATTTCCCAAGAAAAGCCTCCTCAGGTAATAATAGGAAAACTTAGAAGAATAATGAGATTTCTTTAAAGCACATATTCTTCAAATCTTTAATCAGACTTTCTGTTTTATCATGCATCTTTTGACATTTTTTTCTGCAGAAATTGGGGTGGAATTTAACTGGAGTGGGTGGGGTGGGGTATGATTTTCATGGGGGTAGAAGACAGACTTGGCTCTACTCCCAAAATGCCCCGGTCTTCTTACCTATAGCCGTAGGCATTGAAAGGCGGGCTTTCTCTCAGAAAGGCAGAAAGATAGAGAGGCAGCACACCAGTTCTCCTGGACCTGCCATTTCGTAAACATGCTACCAGGCTTCCCAGCAAGCCCCTGCGCCTTTGCTGCCTCTGTCAGCAAAGCAGCCGAAGCAGCCCAGGGAACTGCATTGAAAGCCTTTTAAACAAAAGCATTTTCTGGTGGCAGATTCCCCTCCGTTTTGGGGGAGGGGGAATCTGCCACCTGGAAACTCTTTCCTCCACGATCCTCACGTTTCAGACACTCTTTTTGCAATCGGAGAAGGGGATGTGGTGCCTGAAACCCGAGAAGGATCATGGAGAAAAACGTTTCCAGGTGGCAGATTACCCTCCGTTTTTGGGGAGGGGGAATCTGCCACCAGGAAACTTTTTCCTCCACAATCCTCCTCGCGTTTCAGGCACCAGATCCCCTTCTCCGATTACAAGAAGAGTGGCAGATTCCCCCTCCCCCAAAACGGAGGGGAATCTGCCACCTGGAAACTTTCTCCTCCACGATCCTCCTTCTCTGATTGCAAAAAGAGCAGCAGCGGCTCCTCAGGCTTCAGGCGGTGGGCAGTACCGGCGGTGGTGGCTTCAGGCGGCGGCGGGGACAGCAGCAGCGGCGGTGGGGACAATCGCGGCTGGGACAGTCGCGGCTGGGGCAGCGGCAGCGGAGGCAGGGACACCGGTGGGGAGAGCGGCGGCAGCAGGGAGAGCAGGGACGCCGGCGGGGACAGTCACGGCGGCGGCAGAGGCAGAGGCAGGGACAGCGGCTGGGAGAGCAGCATGGCGGTGGGGACAGTGGCGGCATCGGCGGGGACAGTTGCGGCGGGGACAGTGGCTCCGGGCAGCAACAGCTGCGGCAGCGGTGGCCAGCAACCTCCGAAGGGTGGGGGCTGGTGGGTGGGGAGTGACTACATTCGGTGTATAAGACGCACCCAAATTTTCACCCTCTTTTGGGGGGTAAAAAGGTGCGTCTTATACTCCGAAAAATACGGTACCTATTTTAAGAGACATAAAGTAAGAGAAGCCTTAATGCAAGTATGGCAAGAAACTAAAAGAAAATATTATATGAAAGTCCCTAGGTGGGTATCCCCAATGGAAGCAACAATTCATTTAAACACATTAGACCCAAACAAGATGGTTAATTACAAACAACTTTTAGATGGACAAGGAAATTTAAAAAAACAGACAACAGTTGGAAGACCAGCGTATAACAATAGATTGGTGGCCGTATATGCAAATCCAATCACAACACAAAAAAGATAAAGAAGAATGTGGTTTCGAGACAGTTCCACACCAACTAGATAAAATATTGACGGACCCAGATGAAAAATTAATAACAAAAATTTATAGGTACCTTTTAGAATTTGACAGAGCAGAAGACATAGTGAAAAGAACTGTGATAGCTTGGACAAAAATATTTAACATAACATAGAATTAGATGATTGGGGGAAAATATGGATTAGAAATTACAAAATAACAAAATCAGCAAAATATAAAGAAAACCAATATAAAATGTTTTATAGATGGTATATGGCACCAGCAAGACTGGCGAAAATCTATCCAAACCTGGAACCAAACTTTTGGAAATGCGGTCAAAAACAAGGCACTTTTTATCACACATGGTGGTCATGTACGGAGACAAAGAAATATTGAGCAAAAATACATAGATGGATCCAAGAAATAATAGGCCTTCAAATAGAGTTTACACCAGAATTATTCTTGCTGGGGATTACTAAAGGAGACTATAATAAAGCTACCATATATATTAATTTACATATCATAATGGCAGCAAGAATAGTGTTTGCGCAATGTTGGAAACAAAAAACATACCCTCGGAAAGCTTGGTAATAAGAAAAATATATGATTGTGCAGAAATGGACAAGTTAACTATTGAATTGAAAGGACAAATGAATTCAGAATATTATGTAATATGGAAAAAATGGTATGCAATATTATGTAATATGGAAAAAAGGGCAAACATAAGAGTAAAGTAAAATATATATTGAAAAAGTATGGAATATATATGGATTAGAATGAAAGAAGATGTAAACCCGTGGTGGCGAACCTATGGCACGCGTGCCACAGGTGGCACGCGGAGCCATAGCGGCCGGCACGCGAGGGTTGCCCACTGGCAAACGGGAAGTGCGGAAAAACGCACTTCCGGTTTGCCGGTGAGCTGTTTTTTGCACTCTGGAGGGTTCAGGGAAGCTCCCTGAAGCTCCGGAATGCAAAAAACTACAAAACGGACAAACCGGAAGTGCACTTTTCCGCACTTCCGGTTTGTCCGTTTTGTAGTTTTTTGCATTCCGGAGCTTCAGGGAGCTTCCCTGAACCCTCCGGAGTGCAAAAAACAGCACACTTTTTTTGGTGCTTTTTTTTGCACTTCCGGTTTGCCGGTTTCGTCGTCCCAGGCTCCGGTAAGCCTTTGCGTGGGGGGGGGGTGTGTGCGCATGCGCAGGGGGCAGCATGGGGGGTGTTGTGCGCATGCGTGGGGGGAGGGAATGGGTGTGGGCAGGCGAGCGCGCGCGAGCGCCCCCCCTTTTTGGCACGCGAGCCTAAAAAGGTTCGCCACCACTGATGTAAAAGTTATGTATGAAATATTTCAAATTTGGATATAATGATATGTAAAAACAAGATATGTAAATAATAGGTAAATAAGTACAGTTATGTAAAATTATGTAGGAAACACTCTAAAGTTGAATATAATGATATAAAAAATTGATATGTAAATAATAGGTAAATGAGCAGAGTTATGTAAAAACTATGGAAATTTGATAAATGGAAAAAAACCACAATAAAAATTTTTTGGAAAAAAAAGAAGGGGCTAAATGGGATCCTGAAATCCACAGATTGTCTTCTGTACCCAAAGAAGCCCCTGCTTCATTCCAAACATTTGCAACCACCACCGATGTGCAAGTTCACACAGAAGAAAGCCACAGGAGGTAATAGAGGGCCAGTGTCACAAAACCCGACACAAGGAATTTGACCTCCCTCAGTACTGCTCCATTAGGCAGGAAGTCAGAAAAAAATAGGATTGGGGAGCAACTTCAGGAGAAGGAATATCTGTTTACAATACATGTTTCTCTTGAGATTGACTGTGAAGTTCAGAGCTTGTGGATGAAATATCTGGCTTAATTATTTGGGAGCATTCTCCCTTATGATTATATCTTAATGGCTGAATGACATTATTGATGGAAATTTCTAGAGAATTCAATTTGCACATTCTTTTGAGTTTGTTTACTTTGGCTATCCAAATATGGATTGCCCTCCCTCCTCCGAAGATATTACCAGAATGAAAAATGCCTCAGTGTAGATTTTGACTCCCAATAGGCACGAGTGAGGTAGGACTAGATTCCAACCTAATTACCACAGAACTGATATTGAAAAGCAGAGCTTTCATGTCAGTGAAGAAACATTTCAGGCATTTCATGAGCTCTAGATCCTTATTTCACAAACTGAATGTCATAAATGTCTGGATAACTACGAAAAACAAATCAGAAATGTTGGAAAACCACGCAAAGGCCCTTCACAAACACGTTCCAAAGAAATGGAAATAGCTTATACAATACCAGTTATTTACAAAGTCATCTACTGAGGTAATTTGGCTAGCAAAATAATATTGTACTTTATAATTCTGATGAGTTGCAAAGAGAAAATAATTACAGGTAGTCCTTGACTTATGACCACAATTAAGCCCAACATTTCTGTTGCTAAGGGAAAATTTGTTAAGTGAATTTTGCCCCATTTTATGACCTTTCTTGCCACAGTTGTTAAGTGAATCACTGCAGTTGTTAGTTTAGTAACATGGCTGCTAAGTGAATCTGGTTTTCCCATTGACTTTGCTTGTCAGAAGGTCGCAGCTGATCACATGACCCCAAGGCACTGCAACCGTCATAAATATGAGTCAGTTGCCAAGCATCTGGATTTGATCACGTGACCACGGGGATGCTGCAACGGTTGTAAGTGGGAAAAATGGTCATGTCAGTTTTTTTCAGTGCCTTTGTAACTTTGAATGGTCACAAAATGAACTGTTGTAAATCGAGGATTACCTCTAATGCAAGAATTACACTGTACAAATGATATTGTACCCCTTATTATTTTTACAAACAATTCACAGTGACAAACATACCCAATACACCTTCCTCTTCCTATTTTCCCCACAACAACAACCCTGTGAGGTAGGCTGGGCTGAGAGAGAGAGAGAGAGAGAGGGAGGGAGGGAGGGAGGGAGGGAGAGAGAGAGAGAGAGAGAGAGAGAGAGAGAGAGAGAGAGAGAGAGAGAGAGAGAGAGAGAGAGAGAGAGAGAGAGAGAGAGAGAGAGAGAGAGAGAGAGAGAGAGAGAGACTGGCCCAAAGTCACCCAGCTGACTTTCATGGCAGAACAGGTTCTTTCTGAATCCAACCAGCAGTTGTAAAGGAGACACTTTGCCCTGAAATGAAAAGAAAGACATAGCATGTAAAATAGTGATTGAAACCTCTTCATTTCTGCTACTTCTCCATGTACACTTGGAGAACAGAATTGGAGAACCTACACATTTCCAGCTGTTATTAATTCCTACTTCCGTCAGCCACATTGATGGCCAAAAGTCAGGAATAAAGCTGCTTGTAGTCCAGGTCCTCCAAATTGCTCTCTTCTAGAAACCTGAATTTCAAAATTTCCAGTTAGCAATTGGGGAACACTGTTGCACTTAACATGATCTGGTAGATCAGACAGATTCCACCCTGAAGAGCGTCTATACCTTTCCCCACACAAAGCAATGGCTACTGGCGTACTGCCTAACATTATTTTTAGGTGTCAATATCTAGACCTTAGCTAAACAGGGTTCTTGCTATGCATTTTCTTCTAGGAGCTCTGGAACAAGAGTTGGAACTCGAGGACTTGCATCAACACCTAAAGTTCTCAAGGGTTGCCAGCTATAATTGTTTAGCTAGGTTTGGTTTGACTGGATTCCCACACGGAAAATCCAGAGAAAATAGAGCCATGTGTTATGAAAAGAGGGGAAATCATCAGAGAAATCATGTCATAGATATGTCTGGCATTCATTTATCAGATTCTTCAGCTGTCCTGAGAAAGTCATTACACATATTTTAATATAGATTTTGTTTTTCATCTATAGGGACTGATCTCAGTTTTTGACTGGCTATGGATCTAGATTGGCTCAGTTCCAGCTTTAACAAATATGAATGCCCAAAGGCCATCCTGAGTGCTAGTCTAGTAGTGCTAGCGATATAAAGTTCTTAAATAGTAAGGGACAATGTGGGCTATTCATATTATAGCAATGCAACACCTTCTTTTAAGGACAGATGCTCTCCTGTTCCAGCCAGTACCACCTCCAGAACAGATAAGTGTAAATCGGGAGAAGACTTGGTCATTTTGATGGTGATTTTTTCTTTGGTGAAGGTGAAATCCAGCTTGCTTCCTAAGTAGCAAATTCCAGTAATGTTCAGCTGCTTTATGTCATCGGGATAAACAGGGTCAAACTTCAGGCAGCTTCTGGAGATCCTAAGAAGAGCAGAAAGAACTCAGTGGCTAGAATAGGGAATCCCTTACATTATGACAAGCCTTGGAATAGGATGCAGATAATCACCCAGGCTATCATTCAAGATTACCATTCTTTCCCGAACAAGTGATTTTAAAGCAGAGTCCAAGAATAAGTTCTTCCAAAGCTTGATGGGAGTGGTGGGATGGCAAACAAAATTATTAAGGTCCAAGTTAAATTAACTAGTTTATTGCCTTCTGTAAAGCAATAAAAATATGGCTCTTCCGGCAGGCGGGGTGAAAGTGAGACCAATTAGAACATATTTGGTCTCCCCCCAGTATGAATGATAGATGATTTTTAATCTTTTTTATAATCTTTTAATTGTTATTATGTTGTTTTTATAACTGCTTTTATGAATTGTTCTTCTCTGTATTGTACGCCACCCTGAGTCCCACGGGAGTGGGGCGCCCTATAAGAACGTTCAATTAAATTTAATTAAATAATTAAATTAAAAGGAATGTTAAAGCCAAAAAGCCAGAGTTAATAGTAGAATACATTTCCAGAAACTCTGGAGAGTTACCAGGCCAAAGTTGATCCTGCTGGCTAGAGTGGCCGATGCATTTTGCAACTTGATTTTTGCATCATCTATGCACATACTATTCTGTGGAGAAACATCAGCAAAACAAAACAAAGTACTGATGGAAGAGAATATTTGTAGCTCAGGGTTGAATTGTGATGTCCTTGGTGCTCTCTGAGCTTGGTTGTTTTCTTTCAGATGTTTCATTACCAAACTAGGTAACATCATCAGTGCACTTCGTGGGAAAAGACAAGATTGTCTTAATCTCAGTATCCCTGCTTGAGGGATACTGGCTGTTCAGCTAATGGTATTTCTGATGAGCAGAAACAAAAGGAGTTTGATGACTGCAGTTGGAAGCATCTGCCCATGCACAGCTCCTGCAGTGGGGGAAGCTTGTTCCCTCCCCCACCTTTTTTTGTTGGTGAGAGGAAAAGGAAAATCTCTTGGCTTTACACTATTCTTCTCCGCATCCCCATTCCCACATCAGAGAAAGCACATCCCTGAGCAAGAATGCAAAAATATTGACTACTGAGTGTTGGGCAAAATGTTGACTTGACGCCCTCCACATTAGCATGCAGGTTGGGTGATGGTTACATTCTCATGATTAGGTGAACAATTTGACCTTCAGGTGTTAAAGATAGGATGAACACCTTGGTTTCTTCTTCTGAATCCCTCACCTGGACAATATCCATCATATTCTGGATGGTAACGTCTGCTCTTATCCAAAGGCACTTTAAGTTTCTTCATAATCTCCTTCCACTCTTCGGGCACAACAAAATGCAACTGGGAGCCCAAGTCAATTGCAAATTTTAAGCTGAAACGGTATGGAGAGAAAAAGATCTAGCTGAGTTAACCTAGCAGAGAATTACAAATTGGAAAAAGGCTGACATTGAGTGTTTTAAAAGACAACATCAGTATATTTGGGGCACTTATTTTGCTTTGAGGTTGCTCCTGATTGGTATTAAAGAGGTATTAAATTATTCCTCCCAACACATGTTTAATCACTTCGATGTCATACTTGCTTAATGTTTACTCCTGTGAAATTAAATGCCATCCCAAAGGTACAATGGCATAATTTTGTTGCAGGACACAAATCAGTTATATGTCACTTAAAGAAGTTTTGTGGACTTCCTCTAGTAAAAAATGTTCTTACATTAACAGTCTCAAAAAGTATCTACTCAAGGTTTGCAATTGTATTTCAACCTGCTGTTTACCAGCCTTACTTGAGAGCAGAATATTGATTTCTGAAAAATGCTGTTACTCTTTCATAAATTTCAAAGAGATGGCTTCCAATGAAACCAAGAAAATCAGCAGCAACATTTTCAAGTTTATCATCTGTGTATTTCCATTCCTGTCTTTAAATGATCATGGGGCCTGAGATCTTGGACAGCCAACACTCATGGATTACTTAATGGAGGTTTTTTTGTGCAATGTGGACGATTAGACTGGAACCTTCCAAATTTGGAATTTTCTGATTCCGTAACTGGCCCACACTTCCCACACTTCTCTGGCACTAACTGTTAGGGACGTAATGACAAAATCTAAAGTTAGAGAAACACATTTGTAAACAACAGTCACACATGAACTAAATTTGAAAATATTATGTATAAAATACAGTATATAAATATATTATTCAAACCAGTTAGGGGAAGTTTTGCAAAAAATATATATTTCGTAAGACACAATATCCTTACAAAAAAATCTTACTCTATTTGCATTTGATTGGTCTCCTTTCCTTTCTTTACATGGGCAGTATCTTTCTCAAAGGGGGTGAGGAGGGAGAGGGGGAGGGGAAGGTTAGTCTTAAACCATTGCTGCATTTGAACCTCCTGGAAACCAGAAAGTAAATTCTGTGTCAACTGGAAGTGGGATGGAAGAGGGAGTTGACAAATATACTGCACTTGGTTTGGACTTTGGACCAGAAAATTCAAAGCATCTTCCCAAGAGTTGGGTTGAAGAGATGAAACTCCCCAGCCAGCCAGACTAAAGTATGACATGAAGCTCAGCCTATCGTAATTATGCTTTACACTCCTGAAGGATAGAGCAGGCCAAAGAGCTTTTAAATTGCAGGTAATCCTCAACTTATGACCACAATCGAGCCCAAAATTTCTGTTGCTAAATGAAACATTTGTTAAGTGAGTTTTGCGCCATTTTACGGCCTTTCTTGCCACAGTTGTTAAGTGAATCACCACAGTTGTTAAATTAGTAACACAGTTGTTAAATGAACCTGGCTTCCCCATTGACTTGGCTTGTCAGCAGGTCGCAAAAGGGGATCGCATGACCCTGGGATCCTACAACAGTTATAAATATGAACCAGTTGCCAAGCATCTGAATTTTGATCATGTGACCATGAGGATGCAGCAACCGTCGTGTGAAAAAAGGTCATAGGTCATTGTTTTCAGTGATGTTATAACTTTCAACGGACACTAAATGAACGGTTGTAAGTATTTAAATTTATAATAGATAACAAATGCATTAAGAAAGTGAATTCAATGTTAACCATAAAAAAGTCTAAAGTAGAAAAAAGCCAAAGGACATAAAGAAAGAATAGCAATTCTGGAAGAAGATAAGAATTTTTGGAAGGAGAAGGGCAGAGAAGCAGGATCAGTGGAAATCTCTTACCTCCTCTGGGCAACTGCATTTGTATACACAGAATTATCTACAGTGCAATGATATTCATCTGGGGGCATCACACCTGAAAGGAGGCAGACATTTTTAGAACACAGCAGCCCTTCCATAGGCACCACTGTGAGGTCCTCATGGTTAGGAATGGACACTTATAAGCTGCCCAATCTCCCCCCCTCCGAATAACTCTTAGAATAAGTATTGATGGATGAAGGTTCAAGGGTGCATATTGGTTACAATCCATTTGGGCATTAAAAAATCCTTTACTGTTCTTCCTCCTGTCCCCCAAGGTCGTTCCCACCTATCATTACAGGTTCTGCCTCATCAGCTGTAGCTGCTAGAGGAGATGCACTGAATTGACTTCTATCCTTCCGAGGTGGGTAAAATGAGGACCCAAATTGCTGACTCTGTAAACTGCTTAGAGAGGGCTGTAAAGCACTGTGAAGCGGTATATAAGTCTAAGTGCTATTGCTATTGCTACCCTGCTCAGGAGTTCCCTTACACACTTACCCACAATGTGATAGTTTTCTTCCTCAGAGTTCCACACAACTCGGCTGCACCAGTATTGAGCGATAGCCTGGACTACATCCCAGCCACCTTCCTGCTGAAAGAGCTTCAAGTCCTAGAAGCGCATCAGGAGAGATTCCATGGACCCTGCAGTGCCCCATCTGACTCAAACAAGCTAACCAGGTTTAATGGCAAAAATGGGAGCAGGACGGGAGGCAACAGTGGCTACTCCAAGCCCAGCCCCAGCTACCTGAGTGATGCAGAAATATTGCTCGAAGGCCAGCATCACATCTCCATTGACGTGGATCTCCTCATCTCCATAAATTTTCTCAGGGCAGACCTCTCGGCCCGTTGCCGCACTCTCCCAGGGAAACTTTGCACCCTGCCACAATCAAAACCAACATAAAATAAAATGATAAGGTCAAGGAATATTAAATTGTAAAATGTTTCCTTTCTTTGAAGGCTTTCAAATCCAGAGAATGCTTTCTTCAGGAATGGGCAGCTTCTTGCTGCATGACAGAACAGCCTGCTAGAGAACGGCCATTGGCCTCGTTTGCTCAATCCAGTTTCTGTCCTCAGTGAGGGAAGGCAACTTTTCAATGTCATTCTGTGCCTTGTTCAGTTGACAAAGAATAGTTCTTGCTGTTGTTAAGTTGTGGTTCCCCACAAAACTCTTCACTTGGGTCAAATGGGGTAAAACTCATGGGGGAGGGGTTGAATTCAGCACCTTCAGTATTCATCCACATGTTTGTTTGTTTTTTAGAATAGAATAGAATTCTTTATTGGCCAAGTGTGATTGAACACACAAGGAATTTGTCTTTGGTGCATAGGCTCTCAGTGTACATAAAAGAAAAGATACGTTTGTCAAGAATCATGAGGTACAGCCCTTAATTATTGTCATAGGGTACAAATAAGAAATCAGGAAACAATCAATATTAATATAAATCGTCATGATACAAGCAACAAGTTACAGTCATACAGTCATAAGTGGGAGAAGATGGGTGATAGGAATGATGAGAAGAGTAATAGTAATAGTAATGCAGCCTTAGTGAATAGTTTGACAGTGGTGAGGGAATTATTTGTTTAGCAGAGTGATGGTGTTCGGGGGAAAACTGTTCTTGTGTCTAGTTGTCTTGGTGTGCAGTGCTCTATAGCGTCGTTTTGAGAGTAGGAGTTGAAACAATTTATGTTCATAGGAAAGAAGAGAACACCAGGAAGAAGGCACATGAAGGCCATTGTCTGGATCCAATAGGCAAGTCAAGAATTTTCTATTGTGATGACAGTACTGCAGGTTAGATGTTGCCAGTCTTTATAGCCAAGTTTGGTGCAATGGTTAAGGCATCAGGCTAGAAATCAGGAAATTCTGAGTTCTGGTACCCCCTTAGGAAGCAATCCAGTTGGGTGATCTTGGGCCAGTCATTTATTCCCAGCTCGAGAAAGAAGGCAACAGCAAACCACTTCCAAAGTCTTGCCAAGAAAACTGCAGGGATTAGTCCAGAGAGTCATCAGGAGTCAAGACTGTTTCAAAGGCATAACCCCCACCCTATCCCTATAGCTTACCATAACATTTACTGAGACTTAAATTAACTGATTTTAAACCCTCAGCAACAAGTAGCACACTTGTTTGTGCCCTCTGAATCTATGATTTGTTCACACAAGCTTCACTGGAGTTTTAACAGCCAGCTTCTGAATGAAGTCTGCTCTTCAGAATTATGACCTTATAAATTGTTACTACTATGTAATTGTTCATTGTTATTTAAGCGTATTGCCATAACACTGAGCACTAGAAACTTACTCCAATAGCAATAACACTAGCATTTAGACTTATGTATTGCTCCATAGTGCTTTGTTTCACTCTCTAAGTCAGTGTTTCCCAAAGTGTGGTATGCGTACCCCCAGGGGTACGGGAAGAGTTTGGTGGGGGTACGCATTGCACCGGAGTTTGGTGGGGATCACGTGGGAATATCCACTGTACCGTGCTTAGCTGCGCCCACACAACAAGGAAAGAAATAGGTGCGTATCGCAGTTTTTACATGGGAACTGGGGCCATCGTACATCGTATCGCAACTCATTATGGCGGGAACTTCTGCGCATCCTTCGCGCAGCTCGGGTTCGGCCATTTTTAAACTGCGGGAACATTAACAGTTGACGTTGAGCCGCGGAGCTATTTAAACGTTGGAGAATTACTTCTTTAATAGTTAGTTCCGGGCGCCTGTTATCGTGCTTTAGTAAGTTCCACTGATTTTGATTATTTTTATAAAATACAATTTTTATCCCTAACAGAGATTATATAATATATAGTGCGGGGTTTGACAGGAGGTGACAATCAAAAAATACTAGAAGCTTCGTATCGCGTGTCGCTTTTAATTGCCAAATGTAGTGCAGCGGAAACCATTGGCGAAATTTTAATCAAGCCTGCAGCCAAGATAATGGCAGAAGTAATGATAGGAGATAGAGCGAAACAAACTTTTGACCGCGTTCCTCTCTCAAATAATACAGTTCATCGACGAATCATTGATATGTCTAATAATGTAAAACAGATGTTATTATCTGATATTTCTCAAAGTCGTTATTATGCATTATTTTGCGTATGTACCAACAAAATAAAAAATAAATATAATTTTATTTTTATTAAAGCATATGTATTTTATGAGGGGTACTCAGCGTTACGAAAATTATAGAAGGGGTACACATATGTCAAAAGTTTGGGAAACACTGTTCTAAGTGGTTCACAGAATCAGCATATTGCCCCCAACAATCTGGCTCCTCATTTTACCAACCTCAGAAGGATGGAATGCTGAGTGAACCTTGAGGAGGTGAGAATCAAACTATTGGCAGTCGGCAGAATTAGCCCGCAATACTGCATTCTAACTACTGTGCCACCAGGGCTCCAATAATTTATGTAGCTTAATTTCAAATGATTTATATATTCATGTGGTATTACTGGTGGTTAGTCTAAGTTACTTTATTTAATAAATTCTAGACAAAGTTAGAAACTCATCCTGGATTTTTTGTTGTGCTACTTCAGAAATTCTTCCATAAATTATTTTCAAATTAGCCTGTTGAAATTTGGAGCACCTTGCCTGTTCTAACCATTTATGCTTTTTGAGGAACAGAGAAGAGATCTCTCACTTGTCTTCAAAGCAAGGTCCGAATCTGGAAAAGAAGTCATCTAACTTCTGAGAAAGAGTTAAAATCTCCTTAGTTTAGACACCACTTTCAGCCCTTCTACTTCCAGTCTTCCCCACTTCAGATTGCAAGAGCTGCTTCTGAATATCATTAAGGCTTTTGTAACTAATAAAGGAGAATATTTGTAGCTCAGGGTTGAAATGAGGGGTCCTTGATGCTCTCCGAGCTTGTTTGTTTTCTTGCAGATGTTTCATTACCCAAACTAAGTAACATCCTAGGACTAGCACTGATGATGTTACCTAGGTAGGATAATGAAACGTCTGCAAGAAAACAAGCAAGCTCAGAGGGCTTTCGTAACTGTTTAGAGCTACTCTGGTTTCAAAGGACTTTTTGCTGCGGCTCCAGAATTTTGCTTTTGTTTTTTTAAAAAACTTGCTGAAATAGTAAAATTAAAAACAGTTCAAGCCAAGGAGAACCTCTTTAATTAATAAAAAATTGGCTTCATGCCTTCTGTGGAAAGAGATATGGCATTTCCTCTTGCCTTTGTAAGTGGCTTCTACCTTGTATCCTTGTTCCTGTGCGTTGTGTAGTGCTCCCTCTAGTGTTCGGATCCTATATTTTAGGACAGCACAAGCCGCTTCTGGATAGAAAAGCAAGATGTTTGGGTATATCCAGGTATCCTAGGGAAAGAAGGACAGCATACCGTATATAAATATTGCCATCAAATGCAAAAGATCTGCACATTAGAGTAAAGCCAGCAATTATTCCTTTCCCACAAGGGCTCCAAGCTTCAGATGAGGGTGAGATGGAAACAAGCTTCTTCAACCCCACCCTCAAAGTAAAATCTGGGCCCTAGGAATGATGTTGCTTCAGTTTAAAAACTAGAGAACCGCATGATGAATATTCTTCTCTGGGGCAGGAGGAGTTGGTGGAAAGTTGATATCAAACCTCCTCAGGAGACTCTTATTACTGTGGAAGAAAAAATGATGGGCCCAGAATCTTAAAAGTGAATATGCATAGCTAGTCCCAATACACATCACAATTGAGGGGACAGTGTTTAAATCGGGAAGTGCAAGAGCAATAATAAAACATGGTATTTCACATGCCAGATGAAACAACCGGAAGGTTAGCAAAGCTTAAGTTATAAAGGAATGGATAGAGAGGGAGGGAGAAGGGAAGAAACAGACACAGATCCAGAGTCAGATCATTTGCTAATAAGACCTTCCAACTTGTTGACCATTTTGAAGATACTTTATTCGGGAAGCAGAGACTGTGCCTCAGGACAGAACATTAGATAACAGCCAGATTCAATCCATGTCACCTCCAATTAAAAAGAACCCTACTTTAAACACACACATACATTGTACCCCATGTATGTCAGGTGAGATGAACTAAGTCTAACTTTCTATCTTCACTTTCCAGGTTGAGTCACATGTCTGAACCACGGTAACAGTTGATTGCATGGTACTTACATCAACCTGCAACAGAGAGAGGCGGAACTGGGCAAAATTCACAACACCTTTTAGTCTTTGCATGCACATCACAGCAAGCTAACACTAGCTGCAGGCCAGTAGATGACCAGGTCTTTGCCATGACAGTATTTTCCCCAATTCATCTCCACTTCATGCAGAAGAAAACTGGGCCGGTTCCCTTTGCTCACCTGGTCCCAGAAGACATGGCCCCAGTAGTCTTCACCGCATGTGCCGTTGGAAAGGCCTCCTGGGCTGATTCCAGAGAAAGGGACGCTAGCAGAGCCCAGAGGAGGAATGGCACTCAGCAGGTAATACAGGCAGCCATATATGGCCTGGCTGAAGGGAAGAGGCCCGTCCACATCTACACAGCAGCCTTCCCAGAGCGCTGCCCATGCCTGGGTGTGAGACAGATATAAGGAACCCGATCCAACCAGGGACATCCCTTCCCAAAAGCTCCTTTGCACAACCTCTTCAGACTCTGCTATGGCAGTGAGGAACTCCCATCTCTGCTCCTTCTGGTCTCCAGGGAGGGTCACTGATTGGGGCACCGGGGTCCAGATCATGTGTACGGTAGGCTGGGGGCCACCCTCTACTTCTGGGACCAATGTCTTTCCATATAGATAGCTAAGGAGAAAGAAAAAAATGGGAATCCTTATGTTTCTCTCTGGATATTAGAGGATCTACTAAACAATAGAAACATGACTGGAATTTTATACTCATTGAGCACAAAGACACTGCTTTGCATACGTTTTGAACTCTAATCTAAACCTTTTCCGTCTCCCCATTCTCCTTATTCTTTGTATTTCTGCCTATACCTTTTAAGTGCAGTGGCCAATGGTTCTCTTCTCCCTCAATCACTCTGCCTTGTAGACCAAGCTAGTTGGGATTTTAAGAAGTTGTAGAGCCAGCATATCTGGAGGACAGCAGGTTAGAGAAGGCAATGTTAGTCAAAGTCTTTCTTATAATCCAAAGCACCCTCTTAGCATGATAGGTGTTTCCTGACAGCCTCCCTGTGTCCTCTGGAGGGAACTGCATTTATTCCCTATTCAGAACCACAAGAAAAATAACCAGGCTTTGTTATTGCAGTCTTTCAATGCTTGGCCAGGAGCCACAGAAAACATTCCCACAATAATACTCACTGAGCTCCCAGGAAATCTGGCCCTTTCTGCAAGTCCAGGTCTGGACTCTTTGGTTTGAACTGGGTGTGGAGATTCACTGGGATGGGTTTAGTTTCGAGAGCTGATCTTGCGATTGTTATGCTGAAAGCCAGAAGATGGACAAGAGACCGGTGGGCATAGATTGTGTGAGTAGCTGTGTATTCTGAGCACTGGGTTGTATGGATATACGTCCCTGCAGACGGAAGGAAAGGGTCAGTTTGAACGCATACCCTAAATTCTCATGTCAAATCTACTTTGCAATTTCACATAAGGAAAAGGGTCTGGCATAAGAAATTGAAGCATGGCGGACAATATAATCCTTCTGTTATTTGATGAACTGAAATGTGAAAAAGGATCTTTGTTTGTGATTGTCTGCTTAACAATTAAATGAAATCCAATTCAAGGACTGAAAGATAATCCATTGTTTTGCCAAGTGTCACACAACTGGTTTTTTGGATCCAGAGACAATAAACATACCAGCGAATAAAGAAATTTTAGGCTTTATTATTAACTTAAACTAACAGATTTAAAAGCATAACACAAAAAGCATACATATCAAGCAAGCTGATGCCCAATTTCTTACAAGCTGTTAGGAGCTCCTTCATAAGGACAGCAGTGATACCCCATTTGGGGGGGGCAATTTTCACAGTACACTGTGCTAGGTTCTGTGCAGAAGCTCCCAGCTTAAAGGCCAGTACTAGAGTTTTTATTAACCTGACATCGTGACTTTATATGACCCTGTTGCTATGGTATCCAGCCTGCAAGACCTGACCTGGACAGGGTGGCACATGACTCTGGGATGGAAGCTAAAGAGTCTGAGACTTTTATAGATAAGAAAAGTTTTTGAGCACTCTGTACTGTAATTAAAATACATTCGTATTTTGAAAATTCTTCTCTTCTTCTTCCAGGTTGAAGGTTTTAGGAATCCTCCTGGTTGGACAAGACATGCTGGACAAAAAACTCACGTCATCCTGTTGCTAGTGGGGACTACTTTGCTGCATCTGGAGATCTAGTTGGAGAGGCTGTTTTAAAAGATGCTTTTCAAAAAACGTTCGAGAGATTTTCAGATTCCTTTATGAGCTAGGAACGGATTCAAACTTCAGAGAACATACCTCAGTTTGAATTTTCAATTTTCCACCCCTTTTCTTCTTTTTAAATCGTAGCTTCACATTGTCTTTCAAAACAAAAGCTAATTTCTATATTCAGCATGGAAATTGAAGAAAGCTGCCCTGACAGGGTGGCAGGAATGTATTGGCCATGGAGACAATGTAGATGAGGAGGGTGGCACTGCCTCTTACCTGTCCTGGTGTCCAAACAGAAGGTCTCCCTCAGGTCATCAGCCCCATCCACATCCATTTTGACTTTAAGGGGACTGGGGAGATCAGCCCGATGTGTCTGCCCAACTGCTCCACTGTACACCCCGTTGACATGAAGGATGTCCCTGTAGACTCGGGTGCCCAGATAGGCGTTGGTCAATGTTGGGAGGAGTCTGGCATCAGAAGGCAAAGCATCCGTGGTAAATATGGCAGGGTCTTCACCCACCACTGCCATATCAAGAAGAGGGAGGGAGCAATGGCTGGAGTTCCAGCTGGGAAAAAAATAAGGCACACAATATATACTCTATCTTAGTGTTTCTCACCCTTGGGAACTTATGGGTGGATTTCAAGTCTCAGAATTCCCCAGGTACCTGGAATCCGCCCATCTTAAAGTTCCCAAGAGTGAGAAACGCTGCTCTGTTTGCATGGCATTGTGCCAAGGGATGGATTTCTATGCCCCCCCCCCCCGCACTCAGAGCCTGGCACTGAAGATCAGCTTAAAATCCACATGGAAAGAAGGACTCAGGTGGAATCCATTCTGTTTGATAAGGGTGTAAAGGAGAGGCAGGCAGGCAAGTCTTACAGGGTTTTGGGAAGGAGCAATCCACCAGCAATTTCTGATCAGCTAGTAGGGACTAACGGGAAATATAGTCCAAAACTTCAGGCTGCTGCTTTCTAGGGAAGAAAAGAGCCAGCCCATCTGCACAGAAATATTCCCAAGGAACAGAAGAAGTTCTGAAAAGAGGCGCCGGTCATTCCCGCCCCTGCTTCTTCCGCCTGGCGAATTTGCTGCTCGGTCCTATTCCGCAGGGTGGAAACAACTTCAAGCGGAGAAATGGAGTTTCTTGTAAAAACTCGCCACGCCTTCCCGGCCGAGGGACAGGAGGAGCCTCGCCATCCCTCCCCACTCCGGCATCAGCCCTTTCCATTTTTTCTTTTTGAGACTCTCCCAGTTTGTGCCGCGAGGGGGCAGCATCTGACCGCGCAAGCGCGAAGTCCACCAACTTCCTAAAACCTGAAAGAGTTGAGAGTTGAGCGCGAAGAATCTATAGTGGGGTTATTTTTTTCTATTTTTAGCTGGAAAATGCCGAACTACAAGAATAAAGATTGGCACTGTGCGAAACCCACTCACCAGTCAGAAATTTGACAGAGTCATTAAGTGAAGCAGCAAGCACTTTATTGTAAACTACGGTCTTGCATGAGCCGGTGGCTAACAAAGTAGACATACCTCAAAATAGATTCCAACGGCATTTTATTCCCTCAGCCCAAACGCAAGTCCCTCCCTTGCAATCCCATTTGACGAGGACCACAAAATTCACAATTTTTCCGGAACGTCTAGTTCCTCCCCCACCTTTTTGACATTTCCCTAAATTACCATTGTCCTTTAAGCTGATTTTTCTATTAGCAATAGGTCAGTGATGGCGAACCTTTTTTTCCTCGGGTGCCGAAATAGTGTGAGTGCGCGCTATTGCACGCGTGTGCGTGCCCACACCCATAATTCAAAGCTCCTCACTTGCCCCACCTTCCTGCACATGCGTGCGTGACCTCCCCCACTCCCCCATTTCCCGACTTCCAGTGGCCCGGTGGGCCCATTTTTCGGCCTCCTCAGGCTCCAGAGGCTTTCTTGGAGCTTGGGGAGGGCAAAAACACTCCCCCCACCATCCTGGAAGCCCTCCAGAGGCCAAAATCGCTCTCCCAGAGCCTCTGCGCGAGCCAAAAATCAGCTGGCGGCCATGCACATGCGCACTGGAGCTGAGTTAGGGCAACGGCTCGCGTGCCGGCAGATATGGCTCCGCGTGCCACCTGTGGCACCCGTGCCATAGGTTCGCCATCACTGCAATAGGTGAATTTTGTTTAACCCACAGTTACTTTTTTCTCGTAATTTAGCTGCATACGCATAAGAAACGGAAACAAGCAGTTTATTTCTAGACTATGTGCGAGCTCTTGTAGTTAAAACTGCCAGCCAACCTGACTTTGGACCTGCAAACATTTCCTATCTTTTTCTTATAATTCTAAACCCTATTGAATTTCTTAGTACTGGTCCTAAAAATGTACATCTACAAAAAAACAACATTTAACTATTATTGCTTTTCTTACAATTCTTCCTTTTTCTTCTTTATACATTGTTGCTTTTTTTGCACTTTCCTAACATGTGGTGGTTGTATATGATCCTTCTAACCTTGATAACATTATTTATTTATTTATTTTTATTTTTATTTATTTATTTTTGTCAAGTACGTGTTGGTAATATACATAGATATAACATTGTTTATATACATAAGATGGGTACTGATAAGAGGGAACATTAGGACAGGGATGGTAGGCACGCTGGTGCGCTTATGCACGCCCCTTACTGACCTCTTAGGAATTGGGTGAGGTCAATCATTAGGTTGCATTTTCTGTCCCCATCAAGTCTTCCCCCTCCCCTTCCTCTTCTGCTGCTGCTTCTCCAAGAAGAAGCATGGCCTCATTATAGGGAGGAGGTTTCAGGGGCATTTGCTTGGAGATTACAGTTTCTATTAGCCTTTGTACAAGCCCCCTAACTCAAGGGATTATGCAACATGTGAGAGCTGTTAATAGGAGCAGCCAAAATCACTCAGCCAATCCTCATGGTCAAAGCAGGATTTGAACTCACGGGTCTTCAGCCTTGTATCCTGAAATGAAATTGGTTCTCCATATAGGTTTCCCTTCCATCTCCTTGGCGCCAAAGAAAAGGAAAACAAATTGAGCACAGATATTACAACTAATCACCACTTTTGCAGTAGCAAGGAGTCCCAAAGACACATACTTAAAAGTTCATAGGATTGTTTATTCGACTAGAATGCCTTCAAATGCATTATTAAAGATAAATCCAAACCAAAATGCAAAGGAAAATCACTGAAGCATGATAGACAAACAGAATATCAGAGTTGGATGGGACCTCTGAGGTCCTCTAGTTCAACCCCCTACTGAAGCAGAAAATTCTTATTAATTTCAGACAGATTTGTCCAATTTCCTCTTTAAAACTCCCAGTAATGAGGCACCCACAGTTTCTGGAGACAATCATCCCATTGATTAATTATTCTCACAGTCAGGAAATTTTCCTTAGTTCTAAGTGATTTTCCTGATTTTCTTTTCTTTTTTCATTGTAAACACTTGCTATTGCCCTTCCATTTACTTCACAATTTTAAAAAAATCTGCAACTTCAAACATACAGGCATTCACACTAGTTAACATCAGCACAGGGGTGGGTTCTACTTACCTTCCACATCAGTTCGTATCGTGACGGAAGTGCACATTTTGCGTGCGTGCATCACTTCCCGGAAATGACCCTCTGCGCATGCGCAGAAACCTTTGTGCGTGCGCAGAGGGGTTTTTTTTGCAATCTGGTTCGGGGGCGTGGACTGCCGGTCATCGCTGCCGGTTCGGCAAGTGGCACCAAATTTCTGCTACCGGGTCTAAAGAACCGATCCGAACCAGCAGCAACCCACCAATGCATCAGCACATTCACACATTTGTCCTTCAGCAGCCCTTCCACCACAGGTTTTAAACCCATTCTTCCCCCAACATAATGCTATACTGTTTCTGGTGAATTTCTTCATCAGGGTTCTTTAACGCCCCTGACGAAGTGGGTCAACTTTTCCTTAAACTTCCTCACTCAAGGCCATAATAGGGAATTATTTCCCTTTCATTCCCCATAATAACAACCCCCAATTTACTAATTAAGTTCCTCTCAGCCAAATTACAGCTCCCTTCTACCAATACAAAGTCGCACCATATTCCAGGTCCTTTTGCTACAGGCAGGTTTAAATATCAGTGCTTCTACTACATGTCTCCCAATTCCCTTCCCCAATTTGCATTCCTGAAAGGATATAGTTCAGGGTAGATCTGATGGTTCTGGAACCTACCAGGAATACCACTCCCTCCTCCAGGGGTCCAACTTTATGGTTTATCACTTGTAAAGCTGCAAACATCACAGATAGCATTTCAGAATAATCTCCAATAGAATGATGCAAAAGATAGGAGAGGTTGTAGCCAATGACAATCTGAGATGGACCTGTTAGTAGGAAAGGAGACTAGAATGAGCAGTAATACTTTGCAAGATGCATCAAACCTGAAGTCAAGATGTTTGTTATTTATTTGCACAAGGCGAACATTGAAAACTACTTGCTCCGGCGAGGTGAGTGGCCGGGCATGACAAGGAGTGGCTGGGAGGGGAGGGGCGAAGTGGGGCCCGGCGTGGCAAGGAGAGGCTGGGCGAGAGGCCCCAAAATGGAACAGAGACTAAACTTGAGCTTAAACGAAAATGGGAGTTTCTCTGACTCAGACCAGCCACACCAATCCTACATGGAGATGGAGCTGAAAAAGGGGAGCATTTTCTTGGCTTGTGTGAGCAGCAAGGGTTCCCCTCAGGAGAAGAGCTTTGTTTTCCCTGTAGCCTTCTCTGCATTTCTTGCAAACGGGAGAAAAAGAATCTGCACATGTCTCCAAACTCTTTCCTGGTATTACAACTCTGTAGGAGGTTGAGAAAGAAGCAGGAAAGGCGTGGAAGACCTAAGTGAAACAGCAAGTGGGTGCCTTCACTTATTTTATTTATTTTATTTATTTAAAGCTTTGTGGAGACGAGGCATCTTCAAGGCTTTTAAGTCCAGTTTTTTATATCCGATAAGCAGAACTGGTGTGAAACTTCCTTTCTTGAAGCAGCTGCACAGGAAACGCGACTCACCCAATAAGCTACAAGAAGGAAGGGAGGGGCACGTTTGAAAACGAAAGTGTTTTTTAACCGGAGGACTGAGGACGAAGCTTTATCTCTCTGTTTACAAATTCAGAATCAATTTACCTTTCAACCTCCTTTACTTCACCACAGAATGGTAAGCCTCACATTGAAAACCTTAAATATGGGAAGGTTGGATTTTGAGGTACATATTTGTGTGATAGACTTGTCTTGGAGGAACCAGTGCTTTGCCAAAACGTGCAGCTTTTGGGAAAGACTTTACAGTTACTTGTAATTTCTGCGGGGACTAAATGTGTCCTGGAGAGGAAGAGGCCGTTCAGCTGAGCTTAAAGTGGGGCTGGAGAAGGAGGGTCCTTGATCTCCACCATCGGCCTATAAATACGTGAAGGCTTTTCGGAAGTTCTGCTTGGCTCAAGGCCTGGCTCCTCATAGAGCAATTGTACTTGATACTGGGATGAAATAACTTTAGAGGCCCTTTCAGTTTCTGGCTTGTGAACTTCTAAGGCCGTGATGGCGAACCTATGGCACGGGTGCCACAAGTGGCACGCGGAGCCATATCGGTGGGCACGCGAGCTCAGGTCCGGCGTGCATGTGTGCACCAGCCGGCTGATTTTCAGGCCTTCTGGGCCCACTGGGAGTCGGGAAACAGGCTGTTTCCAGCCTCCATAGGGGGTGGGGAAGGCCGTTTTTGCCCTCCCCAGGCTCCTAGAAAGGCTCTGGAGCCTGGGGAGAGCGAAAAATGGGCGTGCCATTGCATGCTGGGAGCAGGGGGGTCATGCGTGCATGTGCGGGGGTGCATGGAATTATGAGTGTGGGCACGCACACACGTGATCCCCCGCATTCCCCCCCCTTTTGGCACGCGAACCAAAAAAGGTTCGCCATCACTGTTCTAAGGCATTGTTTCTGGGAAGGGTTTTAATCATTCATTCGGCCAGTTCCTGTGATTTCATATAGACAAACTCTCCTGGCTTTTCAGTGTGCTGACATGCTGTGTAGAGTTCTGGTGCTGTCTTTGCTGTTAATGTTTCACCACATGTTTCAGCAGAAGAAGTGAGGACCCGGGTGTTTGTCCCTGCCTCAATCTCTGAGGCTTCTGTTTGACATTGAGCAACTGGACAGAAGGCAAAGGGGAGGGGGTCTAAAAGCCCAAAGTCCATTAAATGGCAGATGGCATTTTTTGTGCCCAGAATACAGTCCTACATGAGAAATTCAACTTTACTCTCATTTAATGATTTTATGAGGCAGCCCAAATCATTTATAACTGGGCAATGCTCATTAATAAAAATCAAAAGGAATAACCCCCCCCCCCCCAGTGGTGGGATTCAATTTTTTTTACTACTGGTTCTGTGGGCATGGCTTGGTGGGCATGGCTTGGTGGGCATGGCAGGGGAAGGATACTGTAAAATCTCCATTCCCTCCCCACTCCAGGGGAAGGATACTGTAAAATCTCCATTCCCTCCCCACTCCAGGGGAAGGTTACTGCAAAATCCCCATTTCCTCCCGATCAGCTGGGACTCGGGAGGCAGAGAATAGATGAGGGTGGGGCCAGTCAGAGGTGGTATTTACCGGTTCTCTGAACTACTCAAAATTTCCGCTACCGGTTCTCCAGAACTGGTCAGAACCTGCTGAATACCACCTCTGCCCCCCTCCCAATGTAACACCAATATCACAATGTAGGTTCATCATAATTAAAGATTACTGTAGATTTATGTGCTGCTATAACTCATAGCCGTCATATTTTATCTATTCAATCGGAGTCTGCTAACCCAAGTCCATTTAAACTGAGGCCTTACTTTGTCACTATCAGAAGTTGGAGAACCTTGAGAGTCCCTTCCATATCTTTTTCTCATCCATTGATGAGCCAGAGGTGTCGCTACTATTCCTTGAGGTCATTGAGGATCAAAGTCAGGACTTTGGGTGTCTCTTCTTTGAAAGGAAAGTAATTTTTCTTTATACGGTATTTAGACAGGCATGCAATCTGACATATTTGTTGACTTTAAACTCCATTTGGAGTATTTCCTGAAAAGCAAAGAATGTATCCTATTCATCCTCAGTCTTCTCAAGGATAAATTTCCCCAGTTTTGCAGTATTTTTCATAAGATTTTGTTTCTAGTGCACTAAATTCCTTATTGCCCTTCTGTAACTATATTCTAGTGTCTCTGAATACCAGAAGATTGACATGTTTGATTCTGGAAGGAACAACAATTACTTTTTTACAAGACTGAAAACCCCTTCAGTGTATATCTATATACACGGGTGTCAAACTCAAGGCTCGCGGACAGCATCAGGCCCACAGGGTGCTTAATTCTGGCCTGTGGGGCCGGCCTGGAAATAAGAAAGGACCAACCGGCAGTGCTTCTGCCAGCCAAAATGGGCTGTGGGCGGGCTGCAGCGGGCTGTTTTTGGCCCGTTTTCAGCCCCCATGGCCTCCCATAGCAGTCTGGTAGCCAAAAATGAGCCACGAGGGGCTGCACGTGGGCTGTTTTTGGCCCCCACAGCCTCCTACAGCAGTCTGGCAGCTGAAAACAGTCTATGGGGGGGCACACATTTTATATTTTTCTTTCTCAACCCCATGCACTCTACCTTCCTTCCGGTTGGTTGCTTTACACATGATTCCTGGTTTTATTTTATCTAATTCAGAAAACTTGATTTCCATTGTCTTGGGGAGGATGTCCTATCCATTTATATAATCCATCCATTTAGGAGGTGAATTCTTTTTTTATATATTATTCTTGGTGTCCTTGTGTTTCTCAAATTAGTCTGCATCATTTTTTTAGAGGCAGGAAAATGCCACAGTTCTCTCAATTTTGTTTGTTTCTGAACTTGAGCATCATCACTTCCTCTCTCTAATTTATGTCGCCTTGTTCTCATTGATCCTCCCAAGCAATAGCCAAAAAGCTCTCTTCCATAATTTCACCCCATCGAAGATGTGACCGGGGATGAATAATGGACCAATTGAAAGGGCCATATTGAGTGAGGCAGCCATTGGTGGATTCATCAAAGGCTCACTTTGATTCAAGATAAGGAAGATGTGAAGGAATAGTTTGGTTTAAGACTCTGTAATAAACGCTCATGACAAATCAGAAAGGTAAAAAAGGATGAACGATAATACTAGCTTAAGATGTATAGGCTTATAGCCTTTGGGCATTCTCAGATGCTTTCTTACCCTTTATGAAAGTTTTTATTTGTAATTTAGAACAAACATTTTGTTATTTGAGTGGGTAATATCACTTCCTGACTTTCTGTTCAATTGGTTACAAGTTTTCTTTATACAGTAAAGATCCTTGAATCTTTCTTATACCGTATTTTTCGGAGTATAAGACGCACCGGAGTATAAGACGCACCTTAGTTTTGGGGAAGGAAAAAAGGCCTCTGCCTCCCAGCAATTTGCCAAACAGCAAACAGCAAATAGCACATATGATATATGTTTGCTGTGTATTTCTGTGCATGTGTGCCTGACCCATAGAAATAGCAAAGAATTGGAGAAATGTACATTATGCCAGAAAGTTTTCTTAAATGTAGTCACACTAACTCTTCCCAATTATTTAAATAGATCTAATCCAAGGTAAGTCAGGATTTAACTCTAATACTAAACAGGACACTGTTACATTTCAGACTATACTTGTACAGAGCTGTTAAAATTAATTAAAATTTCTGGAAGTATACATTATTCTCTATTATTTAAAAGAAGATACAATAGCACTGAGCCTCTTCAGAGCAAGCATTTATTTTAAAAAGCTTCTTTATTTTGTTAAGTTGTCTAGATTTACAGGGGTCTCCAACCTTGGCAACTTTAAGATTTGTGGACTTCAACTCCCAGAATTCCACAGCCAGCAAAGCTAACAAAGCTGGCTGTGGAATTCTGGGAGTTGAAGTCCACAAGTCTTAAAATTGCCAAGGTTGGAAACCCCTGGCTCTAGAACAATAATAAAGCAGTCTTTAAAAAATATGTCTAATAATTTGAACATTCTACAGACATTTTTAGTTATTCACTTACCCCCTTGCATTCAGTTCAGCAGAAAATAAAAATCTGCATGTCTCTCCCAGCTATTTGCCTCTTTGCAAGCTAGTTTTGCTTTCATTTTAGCACGTGGCAAATCAGCTGTAGGTCGGGAAGCTGCTACTGACTTGCTTGTCTTAACAGGCTCTTCCCTCTTTGCTGCAAACAGGTAAATTGCTGGAAGACAGAGGCCAAAGGGTGGGGGTGGCTGGGTGGGTGGGGCTACATTCGGTGTATAAGACACACCCAAGTTTTCACCCTCTTTTGGGTGGTAAAAGGGTGCGTCTTATAATCCGAAAAATACGGTACTTATGATTTTTGGAATCTGCTTTAATATAAATATTGGCTTGTAAGGTAGCTGCTAATCTACATTGAAAATTTTAATTTCCATCAACTGTTAAGATATATTTGCTATATACTATATATTATTTGGATTATTATTGGCATTGACAAATTTGGACTTACCAGACTTTCAGGGAATCAGTGGCAAAGTCAGCATTTCTCTTTGGACAAGGAGAGGACTTGAGATTGCCTCCAAGCACTCTAGACCAGGGGCAGGGGTGAAATGCTCCTGGTTCAGATTGGTTCTTGCGTACCAGTAGTGGCGGCGACACATGGTTCGGAGAACTGGTAGAGATGGTTGGCTGGCCATACCCCTGAACCGGTCCCCCAGTCGCTGCTCGCTCACTCTGCGAGCAGATGTCCTGGGATGCTGAACATGCGCACCGCAGTCCTGGCGCTCCCTCATGACATCAGGCTGGCCTGGCCCTATCCCAGCATGGCCCTATCCCGGCAAGGCTGATGTCATGAGGGACAGCCAGCACTGCGGTGCCCATGTGCATGTGCAGCAGCCTGGGGACATCCGCTTGCCTCAGCAAGGTAAGACCGATGCTGGCGGGGGAGAGGAAGACCCATCCGCATGCCTTCCCCTCCGCCTCCACCTCCGCCTCCGCCTCCGCAGTAGAAGGTAAGGCCTCAGCTGGTGGGGGTGGGAGGGAGGAAGACCTGTCTGCCTGTCTTCCCCCCGCCTCTGCCACAGTAGAAGGTATTCATTTATTTATTTATTTATTTATTGGTTCTTATATGCCACCCCATTCCCGAGGGACTCCCGAGGTAAGGCCGACACTGGTGGTGGTAGTGGGGGAAGACCTGCGTGCTCTTCCCCGGCATGGCGAAGTTCCAGGATGGCGGAGAGCTTGCTTGCTTGGGCTCTCCAAAGCAAGTTCTGCCACTGCCGCTGGCTCTGTCAAGAAAGCTCTCCGCCATCCCGAAAGTTCGCCGCCATTGCCGCCGCCGCAGCAGAAGATGGTAAGCTCGATGCTGGCGGTGGCGGGAGGAGGAGGAAGACCTGCTGTGCTCTTCCTCGGCATGGTGAAGTTCTGGGATGATGGAGAGTTTGCTTTCTTGGGCTCTCCGAAGCAAGTTCTGCCACCACCGCTGGCTCTCCCAAGCAAGCTCTCCGCCATCCCAAAACTGCGCCGCTGCCACAGAAGCAGAAGAAGGTAACGCCGACGCTGGTGGTGGTGGAGGGAGGAAGACCCGTTGCACTCTTCCCTGGCACAGCAAAGTTCCGGGATGGCAGAGAACTTTCTTGCTTGGGCTCTCCGAAGGCGTAGTTCCAGGATGGTGCTGTGCCGCTGCTGCTGGCTCTCCCAAGCAAGATCTCTGCCATCTCGGAACTGCAACGCGCAGGAAAATGCACCAAAGGCACAATAGGCTGCGCTGCCCGGCCCCGTTCAACCGCGCTTCTTCTATCCCATCTGCCCCATGGCATGAACGAGACAATTGGGCGCGCCTCCTCACCCACCCTTTCTTGTCGAGCGCTGCACCCATGGCTCTGTCCTGCTCAGCTCCACCCACCGCCACATCCCGGGAGACGGCCGGAGCGAGGGGAAGGCGGGAGTGTGTGTGGGCCCGTCTCGTGCTCAGCTTACCTTCCTGGCGAGGCTCGAAGACCGCCCGGCACCCCTCACACGCGGGCTTGGCGTCCATTGCTTGAGGAGCAGCACGCCGGCGGGGCTGCACATGCCTGCACATGACAAGGGACGTGCCGCTGCCGGGCCGCCCGCCCTCCCAAAGCACTTTTTTCTTTCTCCCGCTGCCGAGAGAAAGAGAGAGAGAAAGAGGAAGGGAGAGAGAGACAAAAAAAGAAAGAAGGAAAGGAAAGAAGGAAGAAAGGAAAGAAGGAAGGGGAGGGGAGGGGAAAGGAAAGGAAAGGAAAGGAAAGGAAAGGAAAGGAGGGGAATGGAAAGGAAAGGAGGGGAAAGGAAAAGAAAGGAAAGGAAGAAGGAAGGAAAGAAGGAAGGAAGAAGAAAGAAGAAAGAAGAAAGAAAAGAAAGAAAAAGAAAGGAAGAAAGAAAGAGAAAAAAGGAAAGGAAAGAAGGGGAAAGAAGGAAAGAAAGAAAACTTATGAGCCCAAAATTTTGGTTGCTAAGCAAGAGTGTTGTTAAGTGAGTTTCACCACATTTTACAAGTTGGCCACGCCCACCCAGTCACCTGACTACCAAGCACGGCCACCCAGTCACATGACCACCAAGCAAGCCCACCTGAAGCCACGCCCACCTGACCTTCAAGCCACACCCACAAAATAAGCCACATCCACAGAACCGGTAGGGACAATTTTTAGATTTCACCACTGACCAGGGATGTCCAACCTTTTGGACCTCAGGGACCACTAAATTCATAATTTTAAATCCCGTGGGCCACTGTGGGGGGGAAGAAGCTTGGCTGCCTTTCAGGCCTACCTGTCTGCTTCTGGGAGGCCTCTGTGTGGGAGGCCCGAGAGAAAGTGCCTGGTCCAGGCACACAGCCTGGAAACCTCTTTTGTTTTCCTTCTCTCAAGAAGCTTCATCAATCTGAGTGAAGGAAAATGAAGATGGGCAGACTGACGGTGGCTTGCTGATGTTGGTGGGAAAATCAGTTCCATATTCCAGAGCTGTAACTCTAGTCCCTCCCCTCCCTTCCCCCCTCCCCTCCCTTCCCCCCTTCCCTTCCCTTCCCTTCCCTTCCCTTCCCTTTCCTTTCCTCCCTGCTCCCCTCTCCTCCCCCCTTTCCTTCCCTTTCCTTTCCTTCCCTTCCTTTCCCTTCCTTTTCCTTCTTTCCTTTCCTCCCCTCTCCTCCCTTCCCTTCCCCCCTTTCCTTCTTTCCTTTCCTTTCTGTCCCTCCCTTCCTTTCTTTTCTTTTCTTTTCTTTTCTTTTCTTTTCTTTTCTTTTCCTCCCCTCCCCTCCCCTCCCTCCCCTCCCTTTCCTCTCCTCCCCTCCCCTCCCCTCCCTTCCATTCCCTTCCCTTCTTTCCTTTCCTGCACCCGGGTGAGGATCTGCTCCTCATCTCCTGCCGCTTGGGGCTTAGAGCAGTGAACCGCGTCCGGGAAGCACTACAGCTGAGAAAAGCAGCCGGAGTCAGTCCTAGCTTTGCTGTCCATTGCAGATGCTAGATCGCCCCCCTGCAAACTCGTCTCTCGAGGAGTGCTCACTGAAGCGGCGCGGGAAACTTCGGCCGGGCTCCTCGAGAGATGAGAGTTTGCAGGGGGCCGATCTAGCATCTGCAATGGACAGCAAAGCTAAGGTTGACCCCGGGTGCTTCTCTCCACTAACAGGCTGCCAAGCTAACTGCCTGAAGGACCCCAGCCTGTCCCTGGGAGTTAAAGCACTGAATCACGAGTGGCACGGGAACTTCGGCCGGGCTCATTGAGAGAAATGCAAAGATTTATCTGTGGACCACCAAATTTTTCTTGCGGGCCACCAGTGGTATGTGGACCACCGGTTGGTGACCACTGCTCTAGACAGCAGCTCTCCATGAGGAGACTCTAAGATGGTGGGCACCTTTGGTTACCTTGCACAAGGGAAACTCCTTGGTTCATTCCATCCATTCCATCATCTTTGTTGTATTGGAATTAATAGGATTGAAACATCTCTGGAATATGGGGTGGATGAGACTGCAGTGATTACTAGAGACTTATTTTTTGTTACAAGATTATAAACAAGATTCTCCCCCACCTCGCTTCAGCCCTGGCACCACAGCAGGGAGAAGGCAGCAGGGGTGCAGTGCACCTGCACAGCAGCGAGCAGAGGCCGCGCGCGCCACAGCTTCTCTCACATAGACACATAGACACATAGACACATAAACGGCACTGAGACGGCCGCTGCGGCTTCTTCCTCCTCACTCGCTTCCCTCCTTCCTTCCTTCCCCGCCGGCGCTGGAACCTGAGCTTGGGCTGCCGCAGCTGAGGATAAAGGTTCTAGAGGGGCTTCCTTAATTAATCACTTCCAGGGTGGAGCCACGACGGGCGGGCGAGGGGAGAGCAGCTCTGTTCTCCCAAAATCCGAAATTTGGCTGAATTTCGGTGGATTTAGCCTGAAACATATCATCTTTGCATGTGCTGAGGAATGAGGAGAACCCAGGGAACAACGAGACGAACGGAAATCGTCTTTTTTTAAAGATTGGGGTCTCTGAAGTGCTGAAACTGCGAAATGCCGAACTTCAAACAGAGGCGCCATCTCTGCTTCGTTTCCGCCGTGAGACTGCAAATAACTATTGGAGCACCCACAACTTTTGGAGGATTGGGGTTTTTGAAGCTCCGAAGTTCTGAAGCTGTGAAATGCTGAACTTCAAACAGAGGCGCCATTACTGCTTCGTTTCCGCCGTGAGATTGCAAATAACTACAATTGCAAACTACCATAATAACAAAGGACACGGAACAACAAGGAAGGGAAGTTAACAACATTTTCGGAGGAACATCCTGTTTTTTTATATCCGATGTTGTTTATATACATAACATCCTGAGGAATTAGAAATTGGCATCTGGAGGATGGTGAGGTTGGAATGAATGTTTGTTGGTTTCTTCAGGCGTGACCCGTTTTATGTGGTCGCTGATTTATCGTTTGACTCCCAGTTGTTTGGAACACCATTTCTTTAACTGGCCTTATCACTTATTACGTTTTCAACTGGCCTTATTATTATTATCATCAACTCCCTCCCCTCCATGTCAGCCGGCCTCTCTACAGTCTTTTCTTCTCTTCCCCCGGGGTTATTATAACTGTGATATAAACGATCCCCCTGACCCCGTGTGTGGCCTGTCTTCTTCCACTATCTGGCATTTTTTGAGTAATGCCGCCATTACGGGATCGAGTGCAACCAAGGTGGATGGGGCCCTTTGTACATCCTTCTCTGCTGACTGGGCCATGCCGGCTAATACTATCTGTGTGACTATGATTAATGGCAAGAAGAAACAGACTAATTGGGTTAGTACTTTCTGGCCTGTAATTTGTGCTGGTGCTAGACTTTATTGTGGACAGAAACAGAGAAATTCTGACTGGAATGCGGCCCCTTCGATACAACTATCATTTCTTCGCTGGGGGTCTTATTATTGACGCTCATATCAACGAGCCTTTTCCCGATCCCCGAGATTGGACGTTGTATCGTGGAGGACTATGGGACCGGGACCATGGTGACGATGGCAAACGATGGACACATGTCTTTCCTAGATATCCCTGCATGGACTTTTGTTTGCATTACATTATTATTTGCTTTATATTATATGCTACCTGGAAGGGGGGGTGCTTGGGGGTGTATATGAGAATATGGATGGTTTAGGTTGAATGAATAGATTGAAGAGACTGAGTCAGTAGAATGAGTGAGTCGGGGACAATGGGCTGGGCCCCCTCTGCTGAGTGTATTAACAGAAGCAGATGGGGGCTCGGCCACGACCCCCGGCTCGATATGAATGGGATGCATGGCCTGTATAGGGAGTGAGAGGCCAGTGGGGGGGTGGATCTCCGAGGGGCTGAGGAGCTAGAGCATAAATGTCATAATTGGGAGAGGTAGATATGGCGGGAGCCTAGGGGTAGGCCGCTCTCTGGGAACGAGAACTCGCTGTCTCCAAGCAATTATTTGTTCCGGCCTCTCTGATTATGGTTCATCTAGCTCAACTCGAGGTCCTGGTGACTTGAGATGTCAGGGCCCTGAGCTCAGGCTGCTGTTACTGAATGCCAGGTCTGTTGTCAACAAAGCTCTTCTCATTCGGGATTTAATCCTAGAAGAGAGAACTGACCTGGCATGCATTTCAAGTATTACACTAGCCGCAACCTCAGGGAAGGGGTGGAGGAGTGGCACTTATAGCATGCCAGAGTCTTCTTCCTTGCAAGATCCCTGCTCCAGAGATTGCTGGGTGCGACTCCCTCCTTTTGAAGTTGCACTCAGGGGTTCAGCTGGGCTTGTTATTGACATACCTGCCTCCCAGCTACGTCACTACAGCCCTGCCTGTGCTGCTGGAGGCAGTGGCCGGGCTGGCAATGGAGTTCCCCAGGCTTATGGTCCTGGGGGACTTCAATCTGCCATCGCTTGGCGACCCCTCTGATGCAGCTCAGGAGTTCATGGCTTCCATAACAACCATGGTCCTGACCCAAGTTGTTCAGGGTCCGACTCATAAGGGGGGGGGTCACACACTCGACTTAGTATTTCTCTCGGGGCAGTAGAATGATGATCTGAAATTAAGGGGTATAGTCACTTCTCCCTTGTCGTGGTCAGATCATTTCCTATTGAGATTAGACTTTAAGCACCACTCCTCCATTGCAGGGAGGCGGAACCTATTAAATGGTTCTGCCCCAGACTCCTAATGGACCCGCCCGGGTTTCAGAGGGAGCTTGGGGAGATACCTGAATCTCTTGTCCACAGTCCATCCGATGCCCTAGTAGCTGCCTGGAATAGGGCGGCATCTGAGGCACTGGATCTGATTGCGCCTTTGCGACCTCTCCGTGGCAGTGGATCCAGGAAAGCTCCTTGGTTTACTGAGGAGCTCCGGGACATGAAACGCCACAAGCGACGTCTAGAGTGACGCTGGATATCCAGTAAGTCCGAATCTGATCGAACACTTCTAAGAGCCTTTATTAGGACTTATTTAGTGGCGATACGGGCGGCAAAATGTTCACATTTTTCCGCACTTATTGCATCTGCAGATTCATGCCCAGCCGCCCTCTTCAGGGTGACCTGCTCCCTCCTCAAGGAAGGAGGAGCGGAGAAATCGCTGCAGGGCAGAGCTGAGGAATTTGTTCAGTTTCTGTCGGATAAAGACGCTCAGATTCGGAAGTACCTGGACTCTGATTGGGCAGTTATGACCAAGATGCCAGGGGCAGGTCTTAGTCCAGTTGTATGGGATGAGTTTGAATCTGTGACTCCTGAGGACGTGGACAAGGCAATAGTAGCGATGAGTTCCTCCACTTGTTTACTGGACCTGTGCCCCTCCTGGTTGGTTTCGGCCCCCAGGGAGATGACATGAGGCTGGCTCCAGGCATTAGTCAATGCATCTTTGAGTGAGGGGTCCTTCCCACAACCTTTAAAGGAGGCGGTGGTTCGACCCCTCCTCAAGAAGCCGTCTTTGGATCCAGCTGATTTAAAAAACTTCCGTCCTGTCTCCAACCTACCTTTTGTAGGAAAGGTTGTTGAGAAAGTGGTGGTGCTCCAACTCCTATGGTTATTGGATGAAACCGATTATCTAGACCCTTTTCAATCTGGCTTCAGACCCGGCTACAGCACAGAAACTGCTTTGGTCACACTGATGGATGACCTCCGGCGAGCCCGTGATAGGGGATTTTCCTCAATCTTGGTGCTTCTTGACCTCTCAGCGGCTTTCGATACCATTGACCATGGTATCCTTCTGGGATGACTGGGACAGTTGGGAGTGGGAGACACCGTTTTACGGTGGTTCTCCTCCTATCTCTCCGGTTGGTGCCAGTTGATGTCAGTAGGGGGACAGAGATCGACCCTTAGGCCCCTCATTTGCGGGGTGCCTCAGGGCTTGGTTCTCTCTCCACTCCTTTTCAATATCTACATGAAACCACTGGGTGAGGTTATCCACCGATTCGGGGTGAGATATCAACAATATGCAGATGATACCCAGTTATACATCTCTACCCCGCATCAATTCAGTGAAGCAGTGGATGTGATGGACCGTTGTCTGGAAGCTGTGTGGATCTGGATGAGAGTAAACAGGCTCAGACTTAACCCAGACAAGACCAAATGGCTGTGGGTATTACCGCCCAAGGATGATGTCAACTGTCCATCCTTGACTCTTGGGGGAGAGAAATTGTCCACCTCAGAGGGGGTTCGTAATTTGGGTGTCCTCCTAGATCCGCAGCTGAAATTAGAGCAACATTTAACAGCTGTGGCTAGGGGGACCTTTGCACAAGTCCTTCTAGTGCACCAATTGCGGCCCTACTTGGATCGGGATGCGCTCCTCACAGTCAATCATGCCCTTGTCACCTCACGGTTAGATTACTGCAACACGCTCTACTGCAACACTCTCTACCCTTGAAGAGTGTTCGGAGACTACAGTTAGTCCAGAATTCAGCCGCACGAGCCATTAAGGGTGTACCTAGATACACCCATATTACACCTATTATCCGCGAGCTGCACTGGCTGTCGGACTGGCTAGTCAAACCTGTGCGTTAATGACTTCAAGACACTTTCAAAAGTAAGGACTTCAGCTTTTAATCACGCTACAGATAAGAACTCAGACCATGCCGATCCCATTCAGGTCAAAGTCAGCTCTCATCCTCCTCTCAGTGCTATTTATCCAAATCCTCACCATTCCCTCCCCCAAAACCACCATCCGGTGCTGTGAAGCCCTCCCCTCTCAGCTGGACATGGCTTAGATTGCCTCTTCTGGTTGCAGCATTTCTCTGTGCTTGGCTTTCTCGGCGTCTCATGTAACAGGACATTAATCACTGGCGTCAGGCATTGAACTGCTGATAAGAGTTTGTTGTGTTGGCAACCATCAATCCCCCGGTCCAGTGTCTCTCCCTCCCACCAAGGTGCATATGTCGGCCTTGGCACGACAGGCGGCTCCCCTCTACCAGGAGTCCACCTGCAGGGGATAAAGCAAAAGGGTTAGCCACATTCAAATAACCTTGATTGGGACCTGGTTTGTGTGGATATTTTCGATGAAATCGCCTTAATAATCGTTCAGCTTGTATGTCATGCGCAGCCACCCAGGTAGCCTCCGTAATTGGATATCCTTTCCAATACACCAGATACTGGAGGTTGCCTCGAAATAGTCTGGAGTCAAGGACTTCAGCTACTTCGTAATGGTCCCTATATATGGGACCAGGGGTTGTTGGTAGGTCTCGAGTTACTCCTACAGGTTTAAGGAGACTAACATGAAAAACGGGATGCACCTTCCCTAATAAGGGTGGTAATTTCAATTCTACCGTTACAGGGTTAATCACCTGAGTGATTGGGAATGGGCCGAGATAACTTAGGACCTAGTTTTTTACTAGGTATTCGAAGTTTTAGATATTTAGTTGATAACTACACCCTATCCCTAATCTGGAATGGTTTATGATCCCTTCGGCGTTTATCCGCATACTTTTTGTATTCCTCGGCCACTTGTCTTAAAGCTACTTTCACTTGTGCCCACCCTTCTCAAATCTTGTCAGCCCATTCCTTTGGGGTTTTGGAGCATTTGGGGTTCATAGCTAATTCTGGAATGGTGGGGAATTCCATTCCATATACTACCTGGAAAGGCGTGAGACCAGTACTACGATGTACAGCATTATTATACGCTACTTCAACAAAAGGTATCAAGCTAGACCAGTCTGTTTGCTGGTACGATACATAACATCTTAATTAGCGTTCTATCATAGCATTAGCTCTCTCTGCAGCTCCATTAGTGCTAGGATGGAATGCTGAGCTCAATCCCTGCGAGGAGCCTATTAGTTGTACAAATTCTCGCCAAAACTTGGCAGTGAATTGTACTCCTCTATCCGAGATTATTCATCGTGGTACTCCGTGTAACCGATATATATGTTGTAAAAACATTTTTGCCAACCGTTTGGCTGAAGTTATACCAATACATGGGATGAAATGTGCTTGTTTTGAGAATAAATCTATCACTGTCCATATTACGGTATGCCCATTGCTGTCTGGGAGGTCGACTATAAAGTCCATCCCAATCTCCTCCCATGGCCTACTGGGATCAGCTACCAGTTGCAACAATCCTAACGGCCTACCAGGCTGTGGTTTGTTCACTGTACAAACAGGACAACTCTGTACATAGGCCTCAACCTCTGTCCTCATCCGTGGCCACCAAAACTGCCGTCTGGTAAGATGTAATGTTTTTAAGAATCCAAAATGGCCAGCCGGCTTAACATCATGGCACTTTCTTAACACTGAGGCACAAAGGGTTATAGGCACATATAATTTATCTCCCTTCCAGGCTAGGCCATCCCTGTCAGTCAATACACTTGGGTGTTCAGCTAGCCAAGGGTCTGTTGCTAATGCTTTCCTTAAGTTATCGTGCCATGGGTTTAAGAGATTTCCCTCTACTCCCCTTCCCACTTGTTGACATGGGGTTATCATGGCTTGTATTACACCTTCCCTTTTACTGTTATATTGGGGAAGGTGAGATAAGGCATCGGCCATGAAGTTCTTACCAGCTGGGACATATTTCAATTTGAACTTGAATCGTTGGAAATATTGAGCCCATCGCATCTGTTTTGGGGACAGTTTTCTGGGTGTTTGGAGGGCTTCCAGGTTTTTGTGGTCCGTTCACACCTCAAATGGTTGCTGTGCACCTTCCAGCAGGTGCCGCCATGTGAGCAGGGCCCAAGGACCGCAAAAGCCTCTTTTCCCCAAATCGCCCAACCACGCTCTGTGGGCGTAAGCTTCCGGGATGTATAAGTACAAGGTTGAAGTTTACCCTGCCTATTCTTCTGCAGCAAAATAGCCCCCACCGCTACATCACTTGCGTCTGCCTGTACTATAAAAGGTGAGTCTTGATCAGGATGTTTCAGTATAGGCTCACGCGCAAAGAGTGTTTTCAGGGCCTCAAATGCACGCTGACACTCCATCGTCCACTTTAAAGCTTGGCCTGGTCGTGGTTTGGTTGTTGTGGGTTTAGTGCGTAACAAATCAGTTAGGGGCAAAGCCACCTGTGCAAAGGATGGAATGAACTGTCTATAGAAATTTGCAAAACCGAGGAAACTTTGCAATTGCTTCCTGGTTTTGGGGGCTTGCCATTCTAACACCGCCTTTACTTTTTGAGGGTCCATCTCCACCCCATCACTAGAAATGCGATAACCTAGATAATCCAACCTAGTTCGGTGGAACTCGCACTTGGAGAGTTTCACGAAGAGTTTGGCATCTAGTAATTTTTTCAACACTTGTCGTACTAACCGGGTGTGTTCCTCCATTGTCTTTGTATAAATCAATATGTCGACTAGGTATACAAGTACCCCCCGATACAAATGCTCATGCAAGACCTTGTTTATCAATTGCATGAAGACAGCCGGGGCGCCTTGTAACCCAAATGGCATCACCTGGAACTGATAGCTCCCTAATGGACAATTGAATGTTGTTTTCAATTCATCACCTGGTTGGATACGCACCCGGTAATACGCTTCTCTTAGATCTAGTTTAGTAAACACTCTACCCGTGGCTAATGTGGCGAGCAAGTCCTTCATTAATGGTAATGGATATAAATGTTCCACACATACCCCATTTAGCCCACGAAAATCAACACACAAATGCAGGCCACCATCCTTCTTCTCCCTAAACAAAACGGGAGCGGCCATATGAGATCTACTAGGGCATATAAAACCCCTGGCCAGGTTTTTATCAATATATCTACGTAACTCCTCAAGTTCCTTTGGAGTCATGGAATACATACGGGGCTTTGGCAGCGTCGCCCCCGGAATCAACTCTATAGCACAATCAGTCGGTCGATGAGGTGGTAAGACCTCGCATTCATCCTCATTAAAGACTTGTGCCAAATCATTGTACATACTTGGGAACCCTCCAGTCTCATGTTCCTCTAGACGTTGTTCATCACCCTCCTTCCCTACAGACCCTGTTTCTTGATCAATAGTTGGTGGTTCCAGTCCCAATGCCAACCTTAGCTTTCGGAACCCCCCCTCCCACCAGATGGTCGGTTTCCATTTGTCTAACCAAGACAATCCTAAAATGATTGGTTCAACCATATGGTCCACAACTACAAATCTAATGATCTCCCAATGGTTCCCCATTTCAAGCTTGATTTTTTCAGTAACATGGGTAGCTGGCACTCCTCCCAGCACGGAGCCATCCATTTGTTCGAATTTAATGGGCTGGCGTAATTTCAGAACCCGGACCCCCAAGTCGTCTACCACAGCGCGGCGTATTGAACACCGAGTACACCCCGAATCGATTAAGGCTCCCTGGTAAATCCGTTTCAAGGTGCTCAGGTTCTGGACGTTCACCTGAATGATAAAGGGACGTATAGGATCACGTACCATAGGATCCTCCGGATCTTCATCCTCACTATCGGCCAACATCACTGAGATTTGATTATGAACTTTAGTTTCTTTGGTTGGAGTGGGAGTGTCCGGTTGGGGCGTCTGCGTGGCTCTCCTGGACTGTTCAGGTGTTGGACGAGTTCGATCCGCGCTTCCACCAAATGACTGTTTTGCAGCTGGGGGCCTTGGCAACGGCAACTGACACTCTACCGCTCGGTGTCCCACCTGATTGCACCTAAAACACCGGAACGGGGGCCTCTGGGCCGGTGTATTCGGAGCCGGCACATTGGGCCTCCCCACCCTGGGGCCCGGCGATGGTACCATAAGTCTTCATTGCTGACGCCATCCACTATCACCTTGAGACCTAAATTCCCTTAGGCCTACATCCAGCTCCACCACTGCTCGAAACCAGTCATTCAAACATGGAGGCAATCCCCGGTAAATACACGCTTGCCTCAGCTCCTTGTCCAACCCCAACCGAAATTGCTGAACCAGCATTCTTTCAGGCCATGTTCGTAGGCGACCCGCTAGCTTACGAAAGTCCCGTACGTAGTCCCGTGCCGACTGGCCTCTCTGCCTCAATGCCAATAGTTCCCCCTCCACTACCTCTGCTCTGGATACATCATCAAACCGCACTCTCAGTGCCTCGAGAAACAGTCCCAGGTTAGCTAGTTCCCTAGCATGCTCACTGTGGAGGTCAGCAACCCAATCAGCAGCCTCCCCGTCAGTACAGTTGTGACCGCTACCACCATCGCCCACTGAGAGGGGTAAATGCGGCCATACATGTCAATGTGGCTGATTATTTGGCTAATGAACAAGGCCACTCGATCAGCACTGCCATCAAACGTGGCTTGTATAGGAGGTGGGCCCCACATCACTTGTTGAGGCCACATGCCCATCGGCCATGGTGGCAACTGGCCTGTCACTCCATCTCGACCACCTCGACGAGGGCCCTGGTAGCTCCTGTCACTTCTGTGACCTACTCCAGGCACTTCAGAAGCTTTGCGCTGAGCGTGCGACTCATCCTGTAGTCCAGTAGAGTATGCCTTCTCCTTCCCTTTAAACCGTTCAGAACCAACTGGCACATCAAATCTCAGACTGGCAAGACGGAAGCGCGTAGCTGAGCTAGACCCAGTGGGGCTCCCGTGCCGCTTGGTTAAGGGGTCCAACCCTGACACCCAAGGTTGCCAAGAGGGTGCGTCTCTAAAGCTACCCTCCCCGAAACGGTCCCGTAAGATATCCAGGGTACTGGCCCCAGGGTCTGTGGAGTAGCTCCACTCACCTTCCTCATCTCCAGTCCACCTTCGCTCCCTCCATCCCTGAAATTGGGCTCCAAGGGGTGGTGTTGGGTCTACCTTGCCTGTTAATGCAGAACTATGCCACCACTCGCCAGTAGATGGCAGACCAGTTCCAGTATCAGGCAGCTCCTGGGCCTCCAAAGTAAAATCCTCACTCTTCTGCTGCTTTGGACGCACGACCATCTGGGCTTCATCATCAGGTTGTGGGGGCTCCTGCCCCTCCCCCTGCAGCTCTGCAGGGATAGGCGTCGCCTCTAGGACATCCACAGCTTTTCCCTCAGCCATGCCACTCAGAAAAGGAAGATGCAGAGCTGACTTTCTGTCGGACTGGCTAGTCAAACCTGTGTGCTAATGACTTCAAGACACTTTCAAAAGTAAGGACTTCAGCTTTTAATCACGCTACAGATAAGAACTCAGACCATGCCGATCCCATTCAGGTCAAAGTCAGCTCTGAGATCCTCCTCCTCTCAGTGCTATTTATGCAAATCCTCACCATTCCCTCCCCCCAAACCGCCATCCGGTGCTGTGAAGCCCTCCCCTCTCAGCTGGACATGGCTTAGATTGCCTCTTCCGGTTGCAGCATTTCTCTGTGCTTGGCTTTCTCGGCGTCTCATGTAACAGGACGTTAATCACCGGTGTCAGGCATTGAACTGCTGATAAGAGTTTGTTGTGTTGGCAACCATCAATCCCCCGGTCCAGTGTCTCTCCCTCCCACCAAGGTGCATATGTCGGCCTTGGCACGACACTGGCTTCCTATTGGTCTCCGGGCACAATTCAATGTGTTGGTTATTACCTTTAAAGCCCTACATGGCTTAGGACCAGGATACCTCTGAGACTGCCTTCTACCGCATAGCTCCCTTCGACCAGTGAGAGCCTACAGAGCCGGTCTCCTCCAGGTCCTGTCAGCCAAACAATGTCGGCTGGCGGGTCCACGGGAGAGAGCCTTCTCTGTGGCAGCTCTGGCCTTCTGGAACCAACTACCCCCGGAGATCCGGCCCGCCTCCACCCTACTGGTCTTCCGTAAGGCAGGGAAAACCTGGCTCTTCCATCAGGCATGGGACCGTTGAGCTTGAGAATACCAGGGATAAGTTCTGGCCCAATGAAAGTAGTATGTATGTGTTTTTTTAAGGGGTTTTTAAATTGTTTTTAAATTGTCTTGTAGATTTTGTATTTGATATGCTGTGAGCCACCCAGAGTCCCTGGGAAGTTGGGCGGCATACAAATCTATTAAATTAAATTAAATTAAAATTAAATTATTACAGGGTGAATGAAAAATGTGTAGTCTTGAACCATGGAGAAAAATCCTCCACTGCAGGAGTGTCAAACTCAAGGCCCACGGGCTGGATCCAGCCCGCCGGGTGCTTAATTCTGGCCTGCGGGCCAGCCATGGATACAGCAAAGGACTGGCCCATGGTGCCTCTGCCAGCAAAAATGGAGCATGGGGGGAACGTGCATTCCACCCCCCCCCAGCCATGTTTTCCGCCTGGATGGCTTCTTGCAGCCCTGTGCCAGTGAAAATGGAGCCCTGGGGAACACACATCTCCCTGGGCTCCATTTTTGCTGGCAGAGGGCTTCAGGAGGCTGGTCAGGCCGAAAATGGGGCCCAAGGGGGCATGTACAGCCCCCATGCTCCATTTTCGCTGGCAGAGGGCTAGCAAAACAAACTAAAAGCAAAACAAAACAAAAGGAGAAATGTTTCCCCTTTTGCATTTGAGAATCCAAGAAGGGAGGAAAGGAGAAAGGGAAAGAGGAAGGACAAAGAAAAAAAAGAAAAGATGGGAAGAGAGCAAGGAAGGAAAAAGAAGGAAAGAGGGAAAGGAAGAAGAAAGGAGAATGAAGAGGGAAAGGAAAAGAAGGGAAGGAAGGAAGGAAGGAAGGAAGGAAGGAAGGAAGGAAGGAAGGAAGGAAGGAAGGAAGGAAGGGGGAGGGAGGGAGGGAAGTCCTGCCTTAGCACTTGGCCACCAGCAGACAGCAAGTCTCCTCTGGAGGAGAAGGGTTTGGCACTTTCCCTGATCTCACTTTCCTCCTCTGGAGACGATGGATTCCTCACCCCGGCCAGGCCACCAAAGCTTCCCCTGACACAAGTGATGTTGAGCAGGCCATGCCCTCCAGCCATGCCCACCTCTCCCCCCCAGGTCAAACACAACCCTGATGTGGCCCTCAATGAAATCGAATTTGACACCCCTGCTCCACTGGAATTACAAGGATGTTTTCTTCCTTGATCCCTAAAGTATTTTAGATGAGTAAATAGGCCTGTGTTGAGAATAGATCTAAGAAGAAAATCTGCAAGGTTTCCTTTGAGGAACCACAATCTGAATCAAGGACCACTTAAAAGACTCTACATTGCGATTTTCTCTCCATTCATCTGAAAAATGCCAAGCCTCAAAAATGAAAGTTGGTATCTGATCAAGCTATTGAAAAGGTGGACAATAAATCACAGAAGCTTTCTACACTGTGAAACATACACAATGACTTTTTCAAATCTGATTAAGGGAAGACAATCAATACATCTTCAAAAATTATTTAAAAAGGAATTAAAAACATTAGATATATATTGGTTTATAGGAGAACAGAAATCCAGCACTTGTCAGAACTTACTGAAGCATATAAAAACTTGAGTTACTACTTGTATTAAGACCTGTGTTTTAATCCTGATGAAATATATAAATTTACGTACTATTTTTAAATATTTTTCTCCAAATTGTCCCCAGTTTACATAACACTAAAGTACATTTTAAATTTACTTAAATGATCAGCTTCCTTTAGCTCACTGGAGCAATCCAAAATAAAATAAATAAAAGAAGGAAACTTCCAGTATGAAATAGGCATTTTGCTTCCCTCAGTTAGAAAATGTTTTTAGAGGAGTCATGTACAACCTTTAAATATATTAAGGGTGTGAATGAGATTCTGGAAGGCAGCATTTTCAATATTAAGCAATAATCAAGTGCATGGCATCACCTCAACCTGACAGGAGGGAAGTTCAAAAGTAAATTTAGAAAGTATTACTTCACAGAAAAAGTAGTGGAAGCTTAGAAATAACTTCCAGCTGAGATAATTGGTCATTCATTAGTAACCGAGGTTAAACATGCTTGGGATAAACATAGCATCATCTGACAAAAATTAAAAAAACCAAATAAATTAAAAATAATTAAAAATAATAAAAATAAATACATTGAAAAGAAAGCACAAATAGTTAAAAAAAACTTAAAGAGTAAACTCAATGGACCACTGAGTCTTTTTCTGCCATCAGTTTTTAAAGTTTGTATTCCATTTTAAATATCATATAATTTAATTAGCTTGCATTGTAACTGAGAAATGATACCTGAACTAGTTTTTCTCTTCCCCATACCACTTCCTCAAGTTTTGGGTCTCTTAGACACATAATATTTGTATATCATTTACTAAGCATCATAGTAGTATGAAGCCCAGCAAATGGAAGAAATGTTGTTGCAGTAAATACTCTACCGCTCCTGCCATTTCAATTCAGGATGTGCTATTTTGGAATGTCTGGCAAGGAGGTATAAGAAGGCAATTGACTTGTGGAATCAAACAGAAAGAAAAATCTCTTTTTCACATCTCAGAATGTGGAATGAACCAATGCAGCTGAAAGAGGAGACTTGGGAAAGACTTCCTTTGTGTAAAATGGATTTGTGCTTCAGAGTCTGCTTCTCTCTGATGTGGAAATGGCTTTAAAAGGAATTTGACAAATATATGTATATAGAATAAAATAAGGAATGGCCATTATGACTATAAACTGCCACTTATGATCCAAAATTACAGAGTGAGTGCAAGATACATAAGTATTTATCCCTCAACTCCAGAAGAAAAAAGCTGCTTGTAAATCACAATTGTTGTGTTTGCCACTACAGTCTGTATGCATTGCCTTATGCTGACTCCCCCCGCTTTTCAGTGGTGGAGATATTGTTTAAACCCCGGGTCTCCAACCTGTGGGCCACTGCCCACTAGTGAGCCTTGAGGGGTTTGCAACTGGGCTGCAGAAAAGGCCAGCGAGCACATGCGTGTGCACATACATCCTTACTTGTATGAGCAGCGGGCAAGCGTGTACGTCAGAGCTCTATTTGCACAAGTGGCAGGCACACATGCATGGCCCTTGCACAAATGGAGCTGCATGCACGCACACTTCCTAGCCACTGGTGCAAAACCATCTCCTGTCCCCACCTTCTCTTATTTTTCTTTTTCAGTAGTATTATGCTAGACTGGTCTTTTATAATCTCATTTTTCAGAGTTTCCCAAGATTCTTGAATTGTTTTCCCCTCTAAGATTTTCATCCATGGAATCAGGGGTGGGTTCTAAATGTTTTACTACCAGTTCTGTGGGCGTGGCTTATTTTGTGGATGTGGCTTGATGGTCATGTGATGGTGGGTGTGGCTTTGTGGTTATGTGACTGGGTGGGAGTGGTTTGGCAGTCATGTGACTGGGTGGGAGTGGCCTTGCGGTCATGTGATGGTGGGGGGTTGCTGGTGATCATGTGACTGGGCGGTCATGTGACTGGGTGGGAAGTAATAATTCCATTCCTGCCACCAGAAATCCCACAACAGTGTAGTCCCAAAGGCCTTCTAGAACACTCAGGTTTTCCAAAAGGCCATGACAGTGGGTGCTTCCCATGCTGTGGAGAGCAAACTGTTTCTGAAGAGGGGAAACTTCACCCAGAATACCTGCTTTCAGGGCCCCCCCCCATTGCACTTTATGAGCAGGAGGGAACTTCCTTTGGGATTTTCTGTGCTCTTGGGCTGAGCAGGCAGCAAATTTCAAGATCCTGTTTTAGTTCTTAATTAAATATTCATGATATATTTTGCAAGAACTGATTTATAAATGAGCTAAACAATATTGGATTAGTAAAGTAATTGAAAAAAGTTTGTAAGTTAATGTACAATTTAGAGCAGAAACTTTTTGTCAGAGTTTTTCAACATAAAACATGGTGTTTTATTGTTATATATGGATTGCACAAATTATATATGCTGAGTATTGGAAAGATATTACAATACCCACAATAGAAGAATGGTTAATAAAGATGGATGTGACTGGGCTGGCCGTGCCAATGTCTATTAATAATACTTGTGTTACGGGGGCTGGGTCTTCTACGAGGTCAGGCATCGGGCATCTGCTGAGGGCGTCTGCATTGCTGATCCTTTTGCCTGGGCGGTGCACCAGTTTATAATTATATCCAGTTAGAAAAATGGACCACCTTGTCATTCTGGGGGACATGTAGTTCGGGCTTTGTTGGTCTCCCAGCAGTGGCTTATGGTCGGTGATGAGTTCGAATCTCCTCCCATAAATGTATTCGTGAAACATTTGATCCCCGCAACAGCAGCCAGGGCTTCCTTGTTGATCTGACTGTAGTTTCTTTCAGCAGGGGACAATGTCTCTGAGTAGTAGGCAATGGGCACCTCTGAGCCATTTGGCAATCGATGGCTGAGAACAGCCCCGACTCTGAATGGGGATGCGTCACAGGTCAGTAGCAAGGGAAGAGTCTCATTGTATTGGATTAGGACACTGTCGGACGAGAGTAGCTCTTTGACTGTGGTGAATACGCTGTCCTCCTGGTCGTCTTCCGTAGTAATTTGTAGAGCGGCTCAGCAACGGTTGCCTTCTGTTTTAAGAAAATACTATAAAAGTTCAATAGTCCCAAGAAGGCTTGTAGCTCTGTTTTATTTTTAGGGGTTGGGGCTTCTTTATAGCTTTTATTTTACTGTCCGTGGGGTGGATGCCGGACCCATCAATTAAATATCCAAGGAACTCGACTTGGTTTACGCCGATTTTACATTTTTCCTGTTTTACTTTGAGACCCTTCTTTTGGAACCTCCCCAATGTTTCTTTTAATCGGTCCATGAGTTGTTCATTTGATTCTCCTGATATGAGGCACTCCATCAGGCTTTGGAATAGCCCTGGGGCGACGTTTACTCCAAATTGCAGCCGTTTGCATTTGAATCCCCCTCTATGCATCACAATCGTTTGGGCCTCTGCAGTGGCCGCATCCACTGGTAATTGTTGATAGGCCTGGACCAAGTCCAATTTGGCGAATATTTTGCCATTTCCCAGTGAATGTAGCAGACGTTCCAATACCAGCACCGGATATGCACTTTTCTGTAATGCTTTATTTAAAGTCCCCTTATAATCTGTGTAGATGCGGATGGAGCCGTCTGGCTTTACTAGGGTGACTATTGGGGTCTCCCATGTGGCATGATTGATCGGCTCCAGGATCCCTTGGGCAATGAGTTTATCTAATTGCTCCTCTACCTTGGACCATAGAGCAAACGGAACCCTCTGTGGCTTGAGCCTTATTGGGGTAACACTAGGGTCTAGGCTAAACGAGATAGGTTTCCCTGTATATTTACCTAGGCTTCTGTCGAACATGTCCCTGAATTTTGACAGCAACTGGTGTAGCTCATTCCCTCTGATTTGGTTTATGCCCGTGATGCCAAGTCCTAATGGTTTGAACCATTTGATGCCCAGCAATGTGGGGCGGTCGCTTGCAATGATGGTCAGGGGAAGTCGGCCATAGAAGTTTTAAAATTGTACCTTTACTTTGGCTTGGCCCCACATGGGAATGCTGTTTCCCTGGAAGTCGTTCAACTTGATATTCTGCGGCTTGAGTTGTCTTCTGGATATTGTTGGCGTTGGAGCGTTCGCCAGGACACAATGGTAAAAAATGATCCAGTGTCCAGCTCTATTTTGCATGGGGTTCCTTCAATGTTGATGGTTACATGGTATTTGTTCCCATCGCATGGATCCGAGTGCCCCATGGTGGTTTGGTTGATTCCCTGGGTGTCTGGATAGTGCTCCTCCCTGCGCTTATTCCGTTGGAATCCAGGTCTCACTTGCCCTTGCCTCCAAGGGCCCGATGGTGGTTTGGGATGGTAGGGGTTTGGCTGTGTGGCTCTACAGGCCTCGGCTATGTGGCCTTGTTCTTGGCACTGGTGGCAGATGGCCTCTTTAAAATGGCACACCACCCTGGCATGGAGCCCCATACATCAAGAGCAATGGAGTTGCTTAAAGTCATTGTCCCGGGGGCTTACCCGTTTGTCCGGATATACTCAGTGGATGGCTTCTTCTTCTTCCCATTCATCCCCGTATTCGCGAACCTCTGTGGTCCAGTCAGGCTCTCGGTGGGCGCGATGGACGCCGCTGGTCTTCCTGATGTCTGCGGTGTAGTTATCTGAGGATTCGCAGCCCTCGCTTCTTCGACTATGTCCTTAAATGTCACCCCTCTTCGCACCAACAGTTTCTTTTGGAGGGTTAGGTCCTTCATTCCCAGGATTACCCGATCCCTCATCATCTCCTCGGGGTTGACGAATTCGCACTTTGTCGCAGTTTCCCTCAGCTTGGCCACAAAGTCATTTATGGACTCCCATTCTCGTTGGCACCAATGATAGAACTCATTCTGGCTCACCATTGGGCTCACCGTTGGGGCATAGTGGTCTTTGAGGGTATTTTGCAGCATTGTCCACGAGATTGCCTCTATGTCCGCGGGTGTGACAAGGGTCTGTGCCATCTTATAGAACTTCGTTCTGCAATAGGTGAGAAAAAGGGCTCGTGCTGTTGTCCGGCAGGTCTTGTTAATTGTTGGCTTCCAGGAACATCCTGAACCGGCTCATGTATGTGTGCCATTCTTCTGCTTGCAGGTCAAATAATACTGGTGCGGGGGAGGTCTGGGTAGTCATCCTCAGGTTGGCCGGAGCAGGCTGTAAAGATGGCTGTGGATGCCATGAGGTGGGTGGTCAATTCCTTTCTCTCTTCTTGCCCTCTTCAGAATCCCACCTTCATCACCAGTGTTAGATAGGGGGCGCAGTGAAGAAGAGAAGGGACGCAGGAAACTTTCATCACCTTTATTTCCCTAGCCGCGATGTACAAATTGCCGGCAGGCTGCCAGGGCTCTCTATTTAAGGAACACCGACCAATGACGGCAGTTTATTTTTCCCACCGCTAGGTCAGCCAATCAGCGGCAGCCATGCAAATCCTTGCTACATCCATTCATATGTAACACAAACTAATTTATTGCACCATTAAAATTTTCCAAAATACAATCAAAAACAGATAAACTATTACATATTATCAAAAATAGCAATTCATTATTTAACCATTAATAATGAATAATTTTCCCTTATTCCTTCCAGCCATCCTTGAATTCCATAAATAGAATTGAATTCTAACTCCTATTTTCTTCTAGTCTCTTTGCTTTTTCTGTTAAAGTCTTGTCATCTTTACCCAAGTCTATTTATACTTTCCATGAAGGGACTCCAGTAAATCCCCTCTATTCAATTTAAGAGGATAGTCCACATCACTCTTTGGGCGTTATTTTTATGTCTTTGGGCATTTTAAAATGATTGCCCAAATCCATAGAATATAAACAAAACATATATTTTCCATAAGGCAGGATTTTTCTCTGTACCGTTCCAGACCCCACGCCTATGCACAGAGCATTTAAGGGCTTTAATTAAACACCACCGGCCCCTAATGTCATTTCCCTGAGCCCTTTTGCATTAAACTTGCCTGCAAACAGCCCCACACAAAGTTCCAATAAAGCAAAGTCCGGCATGAACTCAACCAACCACAATACTAAATCCAAAGTCTTGGAATGGAATAATGTACATACAGTAAATATATAACTGCAAAAATGTACAAACTTTTGTTGAGATTTGAAATGGGACAAGCTAAAATGCATGATAAAATGGACTAAGAATTTAGGTTATAGCATACAAATAGATCAATTGGAGATGGTGGTCAAAAGGTGTGAAATTCACACTATCTTAGAATTTTAAAAGAATTTTTTATGTTGTACTGTTGGCATATGACACCTTATCTAAAATTTGTGAAGGGACTTCTAACTGCTGTTGAAAATGTGGAAACCATAAAGGGACAGTTTACCATTCATGGCAGGCTAGTGAAATAGTGAATGCCAATATATATGCAGAGAATTAAAAAATAATAATATTCCGATGAAACTAGAATTTTTCTTACTAGGACTTATGAATAGCCAATTACAAAAGACTCATGGATCATTGGTTTTATACATGGTAATTGCAGGAAGCAAAAATGGAAAAATACAGAGATAGCCACAATGGCGGGATGAATCACAAAGATGGTAGAACTTTTAGAACTGGCTAAATTGACATGTTTGATTAGGGAAGGAAGAACAATCACTTTATAAAAGACTAAAAACTCCTTAAAGACTTTTTGCTCAAAATGGATAAAAATGAGCTTGTGATTTCTGGATTTACTGGTTAAAAAGGACTGTATTTGAGGAAATGGAACTACGGTATATTATGTAATTTTGAGAGGGAAATGGTATCGTAATTATTGTAAAAAAAGGTCAGAAATAGCTTCTTTTAGTCTTTTTTCATCTTCTTGGCTTTCTATTATTTTCCACACTTTTTTCTATACCTCTTCCTTTACTATTTGTTTTTACTATTTTTTGTATATATATAGTCGTCATTTGGATACTTATCATTCCATCTCCAACTTCCGTATCGGCATCTCTTCTGATCTGGGTTCAGGGATGGAAGTTACAGTGTTTGTTCTTATGAATGACCTAAATGGGATTACATAGTGAGAGAACACCCTGTACATTTCCATGGCTTCCTTTTGGACAATCTACAAGGAACCGTTTACAGTGTTTTTGCACCTTCTGAATAGTGTGGCTCCAAACAGGAATATGCTACTTCAAGGGGAATCTGTCTGTCCATTATGTGCAAATCAAGAGGAAAGCTCTGGGTTCACATCATTGGAAAAGACAGGTGAAAACCTGAAGGACAGGCTTCTTGGTTATAGCTTGCCATGTCAGGTCAGGATGAGTGCTGTCTATGTTTTAGGAATATAGCCTGCCTAGAATGTATGGAATAGGTGACATACACAAATCAGTATGAATGAAATCATAAATAAACTGCTGTGCCTTTGTGAATGAACTAACTTTAATATTGTTTCCTTCAAGTTTCATTTTCCATATTAGTTTAATTCTCTAATTTTAATTTTAGATCAGATATAATTCCTCATAGCAGAAATGAATAACACAGTGGAAGAAGATATTTACAATGCATTGAAGGAACTCATTGACAGCCAATTTTCAGAATTTAAATGGAGGCTAAAATTAATTAATTATGATGGAAGGCCAAGCATTCCTGAAGCTTCACTGGACAAAGCTGATCAAAAAAAAGTTGCAGATCTCCTGATTCAACATTATACAGAAGATGCTCTAGAGGTGTGCATTCTTGTCCTTCGAAAATGCAACAGAAATGATCTTGCAAAAAAACTTGAAGAAACTGGACAGAAAGGTAAGAAAACGCAACATATTACAGACATGTTCTCTCTACTTAAGATCAAATGGCAATAAAGATCCATTATCATTTCTTTGCCACTGAATCTTGTTCATCTGATTTGTTGGTGGTGGTTAGGATCGGCAGTGGCTCCCTGGGATTTCTGAGTGGGACTTTCCTTCTAGTCTGAGATTCCTTGTCTTGAGCCTGGAATCAAACCAAAGGGAAGGATCTGTACTGTCACTCAACTTGGCATTTTCCTATCACTGTCAAAGTAAACGGATAGGCCAAGTTCAAGCCAAAGTTGTTAGTTCATTGATCTAAATGTAAGGGAGATCTTTAAAAGTTTAATTTAATCCATCCTTTTTTCCCGCATCCTACCTGACGTAATACAATATTAAGGTATCTTATAGGTGGTGATGCTATTGTTGCTACTAGGGAAGAGAGCAGGGCATGTAATGCTGGGTGGCGTCAGAGAACAAAGAAGGGGCAGCATTCTCTTAATTCCTTCAATAAACTACCAAAATGAAACATTTTTAAACTATATTTTTTCTTCAAATATATATTGAGACAAAATCTCCTACTTATATATATATATATTTTAACCCTTAAAACAACCAGCAAAGAAAGAAACAAACTCATGGAACAGTGACTGACACTATTGTTGTATGCAATGTATGTTCAATGTATGTGCTTATGCCCAAAGAATACCCAAATTATAAATGTATTAAATGTAAACTACATGGACTACTAGAAGAAAAAGGAAAGGATCTTAGAGGCAACTCTAGCCAAACTCCAACCTACGCAACAAAGCTATATCCAAATCGAACCAAATAATGAAAAAGCAACTCCTAGAGGAATTGACCCTGTGGCTAAACCTTTGGAGGAAGATAAATGGAGGCATGTCACACATAGAAGGAAACACGACAATCAAAGAAAGAAGCAGCATACATCTATCAAGCCCCTACTGCCCAATCTTACCAATCTCAATGTAGCCCCATTACAAGTGAGCAATCGATTTCTCCCCCTATATGAAAACATGTAAACTCACAACCTCCCCCTCAAACACATGCAGACACCTAAAAAAGAGACATCATCAAATATCTCTTGAAAAGTCACATTATCAAACACATCTGTGATAAACAGAAAAGTACCCCAGACTGCCTCCCCCAAAATAGGAAGGCGAGTGCTGATGATAGCAGATTATATTCTCAGATGAACACAACCAGCTATCTGCAGACCAGACATTCAATCTAGGTTGGTATGTTGTCCCCTTGGAGCAAAAATCAAAGAGAATTTCACCAAACTAATTAGGCCAACAGATAACTACCCTTTTCTCCTCCTTCACATAGGGATGAATGACACAACAAAGAACCTGAACACAATATTTGAAAGATTATGAGCAACTAGGCAAAAAAGTTAAGGAACTAGGAGCACAAGTGTTGTTCTCATCATACTCCCAACAGAAGGTCAACACAAATTGAGGGAAAAAAGAATTCTAGAAATTAACTTCTGGCTAAAGGGTTGGTGTCACTAAGAGAACTTTGGATCATGGACTGTATTACCTATATGAAGGACTCTTGGCAAGGGATGGGCTGCAGCTCACAAAAACAGGGGAAAATGTATAGGTAGTCCTCGAGTTACAAATGTAATGGAGCCTGCCTATTCCATTCATAATCTGAGGATTCATGGGAGTGAATCTCGTACCCTGAACAAGATCACTCCCTGCTTTCGCCCACACATTCAATAACAGAAAGTGCAGCTCGTTAAGTTCACATGAGGTATCTCAGGGCGGGGAAGGCCATGGGGGAGCCTAGTGATGGAACAGGTCACCTGCTTAAGAGCACCCGAGGTCTCCCCCGACCCACAGATACCTCATTCTCCTTCCCCTGGGGTCCCCACAATTGCATCCTGCCACCCCGGGTGACTTACCTTATGAAGATCTGTCTCCTCTCCACCCTTTTTCTTTGCCTGCTTCTTCCTTTCTTGCTTGATGACGACTCCAGCAACAAAAAAGGAGGCTGCACGCAGCCCTCTCAGCAGAAAAGCAGAAAAGAGGCCCAGAAGGAAGCGGGTGGGCCTTTGGGTCTCCTTTTTTATCGCCGGAGGCCTCGTCAAGTGGATCTCTGGTGAACAAGGAGGCCTGGAAGGATGCGTGTGGGCCTCCGGGCCTCCTTTCTCATTGGCAAACACTTGAGGATTGCGTCCCTGTAAGCTTCATCAGTTTTTTTCAAAAAGCCCTTGCTGGTAGGAACAAAGCTTCGGAGGGAGGCGTCAGCCCCTTCCAAGCTCTGCTGGTGCTAACAAAGGACTTTGCAAAGGACTGCCAAAGCCTACAGGAATGCAATCTCTCTACAGGCTTCAACAGGAAATGGCAAATGGAGGGAAGGCCTGAAGGACCAAAGCTTTCTCTCTATTTGCAAACGTCCATGCCTCAATTCGCAGAGAATAGAGTCCTAAAATGCGAGATCACACAATATCAGTAGCATGAGATCTCACACTGCCGATCTCACATGATCTCACAGTTTGTAAACACTATGGGGTGCTTATCACGTAACTTTGAACATTCACTAAGGGAATGCTCGTAACCCGGGCATTACCTGTATCAGGTTCATCAGAAGGGCTTAAAACTAAAATTGAGGGGGGAGGGTGAGCAATCTTTAGAAACTCTAGAACACAAAACAAATCATAAACCCAAAGAAAACAAATCAAACAATGAGGTAGATAGTGATGAGAAAAAAGAAAATCTCAAACACCAAGTAGAAGATGCAGGAAACATGAACAGGCATATGTCTCAGATGCTTTTATACAAAGTTTGGGGAACAAGCAGGGTGAACTAGAAGCAATAGTACACAAGGGTGGTATGATATAGTTGCCATTACAGAAACTTGGTGCAGTTAAACTCATGACTGGAATATACTGATGGATGGATACAAATTGTTCAAAAGAAACAAACACGAGGAGGTGGAGTTGCACTTTATGTAAGCAATCACTACATATCTACAGAAATGTGCATGATCAAAGATAAAAAAACCTGAGAATGTATATCGGTGAATATAAACCATATGAATATGAATATGAAAAAGCTGCTGTGGCCTAGAGATGGAGCTCTTGCCTTACAATCAGGAGGTTGTGAGTTCTATCCTAGGTAGAGGCAGATGTGGGGTCTCCTGCTTGGGCAGGGGGTTGGACTAGATGACCTGCAAGGTCCCTTCCAACTCTGTTAATATGTTAAACATGTTAAAAGGGAAAAAAAGTGACATTGTCATAGGTGTATACTACCGGCCACCCAAGCAATCAGAAGAAATAGATGAACTTTTTGCCAGCCAGTTAATAAATATATATAGGAAGTATACCACAGTAGTAATGGGAGACTGTAACTATCCTGATATCAACTGGGAGACAAACTCTGCAGCAAGGGATCTATGATTACTCGATGTTGCTAGCTCGGCATGGCCAGCTGGGGGCAGCCTTCTCACCACCTCCAAGTCCCCTCTGTCAACTCAGAGCTGCCATTTCTTCACAGGATATCTCAACACAGGAAATTCGCTGCAGGGATAATTCATGCAGGTGCTGGATGGAGAGCCATGTAAGCAAGTGGGCGAGTGGGCTGTCAGAGGGGAGAGGTATTGGGTGGGGTGCTGAAGGAGAGCTGGGTGGAAGGGTGAGGGAGCAGGCTGTCAGAGGGTGGTGTCGGTAGGTTGGCTCCACCCCAAATGCTGCAGTGGGGGATGGGGTAGAGGACGGGAAGGCAGCGGTAGGCAGAGGCTTCCTATTTTGACCTCTCTCCATTGCCTCTGAGCCTTGGCTTCAACCCAAACGGGCAGTTTGGATGTGGTGGGATGTGGGCGGCACTAAGGCGTCTTTCACTCTGCAAGATTTTTTTAAGCTCTGCAGCTCTGTCAGATTTTTTGCCCATGCTGTGGCTTTGCAAGTTTTTTTGAAAGCGCTGCAGCTCTGCAAGTTGTTTTTTTACAACACTGTCACCCATCTATAAGACAAAAAAACCTCACAATGTGGTAGCAGTACTTTAAAAAAAATCTTGCAGAGCCATAGCATAGAAAAAAATGAGTCATAGTGCTTTAAAAATAGATGCAAAGGAATAAGAAGCAAAATTCAAAGGAGAAGGCGTGGCCAGCGTCACTGCGCTACGGAGCTTACCCCACGTCCTGTAGGAAAGCCCTGAACCTGCATCGCCCGGGGGCCCGGTCCAGTCAGGACTGGGTCAGAGCCACCCAGGAGGGGTGGTGAAGAAGAGGAGTGCCTGCTGGCGGACTGGAGGGGGTGGCAAACCCCCCAGGGAGCCAGTTCAGTCTCCTCGACTGGCGGCGTTCCAAAGCATCGTCCTTAGCCGCGGCGGTCACATCTGAAAGGATTGAATTGGCGAGTTGGAGTCTCCTGGGAAAGCAAATTAAAAGCGATGTGCTAGTGAGTGTGAAGAAGACAGTAGAAGCTGGTGAGTGATATTTCTGGAGAAAGCTTTAAGAAATTTTACTTGGCCATAATAAAGGGGAACAAAAGGACTGGAAGTGAAGGAGTGGCTGTTTGGCATATGGAGAGTATAGAGTGAAATTTTTTTTCCTAAACAGAATTATAACTAGAGCTCAATTGATTGAGGATTTGGAGTTTTAGTTTTAAAGATCTGGAATTTAAAGGAAAGCAATTTGGTCGGTGGAATTGATTTAAAAACGGAAGAATTGGATTATAATAATAAAAGACCGAGTTGAGAGATTGAAACAGAGCCATCTGCTGGTTGGAGGAGCTATTGTAAGCGTGGGATATTACCAGAAATATTACCAGGAATGTTTTGACAGCTGTTGTTTTTGAACAGAGCAACTTGTTACTGTAGAAAAGAAAGATATTTGGACTGAGCTGGATAAGAACTAAATTGGATTGAATTTTAACAACAAAGGAACTGCAAGAAAGATTTGGGCTTGTAACAACTAAATGGAAATTAAAAGGATCTAATTGGTGAGATTTTACTAGAAGATAATTAAAAAGGCTGTGAAATATATTATTATTAGCATCTGGAAGGACTATAAAAATTTGGTGATTTGTGATCTTGCTGATAAAGAAATAAACGATTGTTAAAAACTCTTGGAACTTTTTGAAAAAAATTTGCTTTGTGGCACAGGCAGACCCCAACTAATAGTTGGAGCTCATTTATAAGAGTTTAGATTTGAGAAACATAATTCTGAAAATATGGGGGATATTGATTACAAAGAAATGGCTGAATTGTTGAAAGGTTTGTTTAGAGATTTAAGAACACGCTTTGGATTGGACGCAATGGAGAAAGGGGAAAGCATGGAAAAGGAAAAGGAAAGAATAACAGATGAAGGCAAGAAGATTAATGGAAATATCATAAATGATGATGAAAAGGGAAAGAACACTGAAAATGTAATATTGATTAATGATTATGTTGAGATTTATAACGATTCCACTAGGATTAACAGTGAAAATAGAGATAAAGGTAATAAAAATGATGATGTTCAGATTGAGAAAGAAGATTTTAAGATACAAAAAATTTAAAAAAGGAATGGGGAAAACTAGATACATACAGATAGTAGATTTAAGAGGGAAAAAAGGGCGTGGGTATGAAGGTAAACGAAAGAAAGGGAAGAAGTTAAGGAAATGGGGATGGAGGAAATATATATATAAAATGGAAGTAATTGGGAAATTAAAAGGGAATGGATGAAGACTTTGAAATATTATAAATGATGGTTTTTTTATTATTTACCTTCTTTTCCTTTTCCTTTTTTCTTACTATATTAGATTTAATTGTGATAAGTATGTTAATTGATTAAATATTTTGATATATATAATTAATATAACTATCTGGCTAGAAGTTTAAAGATCTTTTTCCCCCTCCTTTTGTTCATTTTATAAAGGTTAATATTGTGGAATTGCTTGGAATAATGTGGATAAAATAATGACAATATGAGAAAAAATGGAATAAATATGATTATTAGAACTTAAGGGAAATTACCTAAATGTTAAAAATGAACGGGGTATACTATGAGCATTTATTACTTTAAAAATTTATTAAGCAGAGATTTGGTAAGTTAATTGATTTGGATCTTTTCCTTTCCTTTTTATATTTTCTTTTTTTTACAATTTTTGTCTTTTTCTTTCTATTTTTTTATATATTATGGTATATTATGATTGTGTACTATTTTTATATATGAGAGTGGTTTAAATGTAAAATTATGGAGTGGATACAATTAAAGAATTTTGATGATTAATATGAGAAATTAAAAGTATAATTGGGCATTTAGTTTTTTGATAGAAGAAAGGATAAAAAACAGAAACGATGAATAAAGAGACTAAAGAATTAGAAGAAGCAATATGGCATAAAATTAAGAAGTAGGAGACAGTAAATATCTTGAGAAGTTAAGCGAAAAGCGGTCAATTTGGAAGGAAATTTGAAATGAACTGGTGAACATCTCAGATGACAAAATTAGAAAATTAGATTTTTTTCTTTTTTTTTGGAGGTGAGATGGAAATAGCAGCATGTACCTAGAAGAAAGTACTACATAAAAAGAATAATAATATAATTATAATGGTTAAAATTGTTTTTAAAGAGATATGATTAGTTTAAAATTGAGATTAACATCAGTCTGTCAAATATAAAATGAGTTAGTATAAAAAGCACTCAAGGAAAGGTAAAGAAAGTGAAAGAGGAAGTAGAAGGGGAAGAAGAGAAGGTGTAGAGAAGGTAGAGAAAGAGGGAAGGAGTTAGAAAGTAGGAGGAGAAGTTGGAGATAGAGAGAGGGGAGTGTAATGGAATAAAGTATAACAAATTGATGACTGAGGAGGCAAGTGTTGAATAAGACATTGATCTTTGAATGATTGATTATATTGAAAAAATATGTATTTTTTATTGTAATATCTTAAGGTATACAGTATGTGTATTAAATTGTATATGAAGTGATGGAGAAAATAAAAAAAATTGTCAAAAAAAAAACCAAAGATGCAGAGGTGTATCACTAAAAAAAACCTGGCAAAGCCGCAGCATAGAAAGAAACTGGAAGGACCATGGCACTTTAAAAACTTGCAGAGTGGCAGAAGCCCACTGCCCGCACACCACCACAGCCAAGCTGGCCATTCGGTCCAGAGCCAATTTGCAGAGGCAACAGCGATGGTAAGAGGGTCAAAATGAGAAGTACCCCACTCAGTGCTGCTGCTATGCTGCCCTCTGAAAACCTGTTCACTTGCTTCCCAACTGGAGCGCCCCAAGGTGCAGAGGCACTGGCGAGGAGTGGCAAAATAGGAAGCCCCCCTGCCACTTCCTCCCCACCTGCACCCCTTCCTCTGCTGCAGCTGAACTGCCAGTTCAGTGTTCAGGGCAAAGCCAACCTACCACTGCCACCTTCTGACAGCCCGTTTGCTCACCCTCATGCCTGCTCTCCATCCAGTGCCCACCCATTGTTGCTCCCCTCTGACAGCCCGCGTGCTCACTCACTTGCTAACTCACCCAGCTGTCCATCCAGCGCCTGCAGGAAGTAATCCCAAAAGTGAATTTCCAGTGTTGAGATGTCCTGTGAAGAAATAGTACCAAGTTAGCAGAGGAGACTTGGTAGTGGCAAGAAGACCACCACCAGCAGGCCACACCAAGCTAGTGGCATGGAGTTGTCCCATTCCAGGGCAGCAAGGGAGAGTTCAAACAGATCTCTAACCAACCTATCCAACAATTTTGTTATCCTAAGAGGATGGGAGGGCAGAGGAGGGAACTAGAGAAAAAGCTATACCAGACCTAGTTCTTACTAATAGAGAAGTGATAGAGGGAGTTGAAGTTGCTGAAACTTTGGGTGAGAGTGACCACATGATAATATAATTCAATACAATGCAAACACAAGTAATAGAACATAATCCAACCAGTGTCTTAATCTTTAAAAGAGCTGATTTTAACAAACTCAGAGACAGTCCAGGAAAGATTCCATGGATAAAAATCCTACAGGGAAAACAACTCAAGAAGCACGGGAAACTCTGAAAAATACGATCATAAAAGCCCACCCTAGTACAATACCACTGAAAAAGAAAAACAAATCCAAGAAGAAACCAGCATGGTTATACAAAGATCTCTTTGATAAACTGAAAGACAAAAAGGACAAGTACAAAATATGGAAATAAACAAAAGTAAAAAATAATTTAAAAAGTTTCTTTCAACATATAAATAACAAGGAAAAAGTCAAGGAAAGAGTCGGTCCACTAAAGAGAGAAGATGACAAGGAAGTAACAGGCAGTAGAAAGAAAGCAGAGCTACTTAACTCATTCTTTGCATCAGTCTTCATGAAAAAAGAAACTATAGCCCAATCTACCCAAAACATAACTGTAAAAGACAGCCTAGAAATAAAAATTAAAATAAGCAAGAAAATGGTAAGAGAACACCTGTCTGATCTTGACAAATATAAATCACCAGGACCTGACAGATTAGATGCTTACTTTGTAAACCATTTAAAAAGGGCTATAAATCACTGTGAAGTGGTATATAAGTCTAAGTGACATTGCTAGACATTCATAGAAGTTATAAACCCATGCATTTACTAATTTTTTTAAAAAAATACTCTATGACATACCCATTTTTATAATGTGTATTTCACTAATTCTAGTCTATCTTTTGTTGCAGATGTTGATGCTCATCAACTTCCAGATTTATCAGGTAAGGCTGAAATCATTCAAAGTGTCATTGGTCTCCCATGGATTTCATCCATGGCCTCCTTCCATCTTTCTTGTTCAGCTTTTGGTAATGCCAATACTTCTTTATAACTTCTTGGCTCATACCACACATTACATACTTTTACCTTGCTGGCAGAATACCTGTCAGGCGGAATCCCTTTGTTACATCGCTCTGACCTACGTGGCATTGGTTGCTCCTGTGTTTCAAGCCTTTCTGGCTTCATGTCTTGTTCAGCCTCTCCTCCCTAAACATTGACATCTTCAATAAGCAATTTTCCATCTTTAGATGAGTTATTGTCATTAAATAGATCACCGCCACTAAGTGAACATACCCAGAATTTGCATTAATTCTGTCCCAATTTTGTTCTGCAAAACTAGCAGAAATTGAAATTACAATTATTTTACTTCCATCGCTTAAAGCGATATCCTTTTGACCCTGGCTCATAGCCCACACACCTGAGCTTTTTAGCCTTTTGATGTCCCTTTCTTCTGATTGCCTTCGGAATATGTACCCATGCAGTACTTCCAAAGATTCTTAAATGTGCCAGAGATGGCTTTCTCCCATATAGAATTGCATATGGAGTATTATTAATGGAGGAACTCCACAGCCTATTAACTAAATAATTGGCAGTCAATATGGCTTCACCCCAATATGACCCACTCAAACCAGAATCCGCCAGTAATGAATCTTTTATTGTTTGCAAAACACCATTCCTTCTTTCAGCCACGCCGTTCTCTGCTGCTGTGTAAGGATTTGTACATCTGTGTTTTATTCCAACTGTCCCAACCATTGTTGAAATTTTGTTGACATAAATTCAGTACCTCTGTCAGTTTGCAACTGACACACCTGTTGTTTGTACCTTCTCTCTACAAAGCTTACCCATTTTTAAAATTGCTGTAGCACCTCTGTTTTACTCTTAAGCAAGTAGCAAAACCCAAACCTACTGTAATCATCGACAATGACCAGCGCATACTTTGCTCCTCCCAAACTGCTTGCATAGGTCCCACCAGATCTGCATGAACCAGCTCTAGATCTCTCTTTGTTTGTCTTGTGCTATATTTGCTAACTGGGAATGCCTTGGACTTCAATGCTTTGCATACTGTACAGTCCAAATATGCCTTGCAGCCCTTCAAATTTAGCCCTTCTGCAAACTCTTGCATTTGTTGGAAAACCTTAAAGCTAGCATGGCCATCTATGCAGGAGATGAATACACGAATCATGCTCTGCAACATTCTTAAATATCTGGGAACATCGAACCTTTTGTCCCTGCAATACATAAAGATTTATCCTCCTTTATGTCTTGTGCACATATATTCCCATTCCTTTTGATGAGACACTTCCCATTTACAAAAGTGGTCTCAAAACCTTGCTTGTCTAAATTAGACACACTTAACAAATTATGTTCCATCTCAGGTACACATAACACATCTGTAAACCTTGATACCAAATATGGAATTTTCACACCGCCTCTTCCAATAACTTTTGCCTTCTGGCCATTTGCGAAGGCTACAGCTTCTTGAGCTACTGGAACAAACCTGTAAATAATTCAGAGCCATTAACAATTGTTTGACTTGCCCCACTGTCTATTAGCCACTTGTCTCTGTTATTGCTATAGCAAACTTTTGCAACACCAAAATGTTCCTTTTGCAAATCAGTTTTCTTTGCTTGCACATTTGTCCTTTGTTGCAAATTGTTCCTCTGCAAACAGTTCCTTTTCAGATGTGTGCTTGCACCGCAAATGTTGCAATTTCTCTCTTGCTGAGCTTTCTGCTTGCACAGTCTTTCCTGTGTTGTTATTTGGTCCCATCTGCTGCTTGTTCCTTCTCCGGAGACTTGCAGTCTGGACCTCCTCCTCAGGAATTTCACCTCCTCGTGGCTGCTCCTAAAATGGCACTTTTCTTCCTCATTAAGCAAGCATGCCATTAAAGCCTCAAAATTTAAGTCTTGCTCTTCCTTACACTCAAATATCGCAGAAACTGTGTCCCAGGTTTTATCTAAATTGTTCAACACCAGTAAAACCTTCTGGGACTCAGGGAATTTAATCCCATGTTGTTCTAAGTCCAAAAATAAACTTTGCATTTCATTTAAATACTGTTCCACAGATTCGCCTGGTTGCAAACAGACCCTGTAAAGTTTTCTCGAAGAAAAAAAGAAAATAGCAAGAGAATATTTTAGTGAGTTATATAGTAAGGATAACATTCAACAAAAAAGATATACAAGACTACTTACAACATTCTAACATTCCACAAATTATATCTATAAAAGATATAATGGACGAAGAAATAACATCAGTAGAAATAGAAAGAGCAATTCAGAACCAAAAAAAAAAATAACAAAACTCCTGGACCTGATGGAATCCCAGCAGAATACTATAAAGAACTACAAATATCTTTGAAAAATATACTACTAACAACATATAATGAAGTTTTAACTAAAGGGGAAATTCCCCATTCTTGGACAGAGGCACTGATAACCATAATTCCAAAAGATGCTACAATAAAACATAAGATCCAGAATTATAGATCAATCTCACTGCTAAACTCTGATTACAAAATTTTTGCTTCAATAATGGCAGAAAGATTGAAAAAAACACTTATTGAAATTATACACCCAGATCAAAATGGTTTTTTACTGAGCAGATATATAAAAAACAATATAAGAACAGTTCTGAATATTTTGGAATATTATGAGACACACCCAGGGGAATCCGTGGCACTCATATTCTTAGATACCCAAAAAGCATTCAATAATCTGAATTGGGATTTCATAACAAATCAATAATTAAAATGAATTTTGGAGAAAAATATATAAGAACAATTAAAACAAAATATTTAAAGCAGACTGCCAAAATTATTAACGGAGAAATGACTAGTTGCTTTAATATAGAAAAAGGAGTTTGACAAAGTTGTCCACTGTCTCCCTTATTATTTATTTTATCATTAGAAATATTACTACAGAGGGTAAGGGAAAATAATGAAATAAAAGGACTTAAAATTAGAGAACAAGAATACAAATTACAGGCATTCGCTGATGATTTGATTTTTAATATAGAAGAACCATTAGAAGTAGGGCCAGTTTTGTTAAAAGAAATAAATAAATTTGGAAAGGTATCCAGTCTAAGAATTAATAAACAGAAAACTAAAATAATAACTAAAAACCTGACGGCTATACAGAATAAAGAATTAGAAGAGAAATTGGAAATGCAAATTGTAAAGAAAGTAAAATATTTAGGAATAAACTTATCAGCGAAGTGCACTACAATAAAGAAGATAACTATACGAAATTACTAAAGCAAATTGAAAAGAAACTAGAGAAATGGAATAAATTACAAATTTCCCTTATTGGAAGAATTGCAGCAATTAAAATGACTATATTACCACAAATCCTGTATCTCTTCCAAACTGTGCCAATTAAATTAGAGAAAAAATATTTTGAATAATTAAATAAAATATTAGTTAAATTCATATGGGTAGGGAAGAAACCCAGAATTAAATTAAAATGTTTACAAGATAATAGAAACTAGGGGGGCTTTGGACTACCAGATTTTGAATTATATTATCAAGCAGCTGCTCTAGCATGGGTAAAAGATTGGATACAGCTTAAAAATAGACGACTACTGACGCTCGAGGGATATGACCTACACTTAGGTTGGCACGGATTCCTCTGGGATGATAAGCACAAAACTCACTCATATTTTCAAAGACATAAAATCAGAGACTCATTACTTGGAATTTGGCTTAAAACCAAAAAACACCACTACATAAAAATACCAAAATGGTTTTCCGGCATGGAAGCTATCACACACCCCAACACAACAAATTTGAATAAAATGGTCATCTATGAGGAAATATTAGAGGAAGGAGGAGCCTTAAAATTTATACATAAATTAGAACAAGAAGGAATTAAAATAGATTGGTGGCCATACTTCCAAATTAAAAATAGATTAGAGAGTGACAAGAGAAATTATTGAATACAAAGAGAAAAATTAGAATTGGATAAAATTTTATTGGGTCAAGAAAAGAAAATAATAACTAAATTATACAAATTCTTGTTAAAATATAAAATGCAAGAAGAAAAAGTGAAGGGAAATATGATTAGTTGGGCTAAAAATTTCGGACATAATATACATTTGGATCAATGGGAAAAAAATTGGAACCATAATTACAAAATGACCAAATCAGTTTCATACAAAGAAAACCTCTGCAAATTATATTATAGATGGCACCTTCCTCCGGCGAGACTGGCCAAAATGTATAAAAATTTAACACCTAACTGTTGGAAATGGCAATATAAAATAGGATCTTATTTTCATATGTGGTGGACCTGTCCAAAAATAAAAAACTTTTGGAATATAATTAAAATTTGGTTAACAGAAATTACTAAACAAGAAATAGTTACAAAACCAGAAACATTTCTGCTGGGAATCATTAATCAGAAAATGGAGAAAAAACATCACTATATTATGTTACATATCCTAACCGCAGCAAGAATAACTATTGCACAACATTGGAAACAGAATGATGTCCCAAATGAAAACACTGTAATTAGGAAAATTCTGGAATGTGCAGAATTGGACAAACTGACAATGGAACTAAAAGGAAAGGAGGACTCTGAGTATTACGAAATTTGGAATACATTTTATGATTGGTATGAAAAATGAAAACAAAAGTGACTAATATAGAATATATACTATAATATATATGAGATTATGTATAATTATATCTGAGAAATATTTGATTATACTGTACAATTTTAAAAGATATTTACTATATTATTTTATTATTAATAAGAATTATACTTTTTTTAATCTATCACGGCTTTCTTTAATATCTATTAATATCTATTATACAATATATGTTATATAAATATTGAAAACAAATGAATTAAAAATTATATAGATATAAATTATCAATATAAAATCGCTGTAAGATAACCATAGAGGTTGAAGTTTACAGCTGTATGTGTTTTTTATGTTTTTATGTTTGTTGTGTTTTTGTTGTTTTTTGGTTGTTGTTCTTTTAATGTAAATAACTTAATAAAAATTATTTAAAAACAACAACAATGTAATTCTTCTGGCCCAAACGAGGCACAGAGCTTTCCTTAAATTCCATTGCAGCCATTCTGCTAATTCTGCCCTGTTTTTATACTTTCTAAACACAGGCAATTTCTTCCAGCTTTAAATTACTATGCAGTCCTTAGTGTGCTCTCGGCCCATAACCTATCAGAGAATTTTAATTCTCTGTTGCAGAATAAATCAGAAGCTCACACAGTTGATTTCCTTTAGCTGAATTAAATAACTTCTTTATAATCATATCAAAATATTTAAGAGCCGAGGTGGTGCAGCGGTTAGAGGCCATACTGCAGGTCACTTTAGCTGACTGTGATCCACAGGTCAGTGGTTCAAATCTCACCGGCTCAAGGTTTTGACTCAGCCTTCCATCCTTCCGAGGTAGGTAAAATGAGGGCCCAGATTGTTGGGGGCAATATAAATATACATTGCTTACTGGTGTAAATCGCTTAGAGAGTGCTTGCACTGTGAGGCAGTATATAAATCTCACAAAATAAATAAATAAATAAATAAATATTTACAGTACCATACATTCTTCTTTACAGCAAGTAGAAAGCATACTTCTTCCAGACATCATAGTACAATGAAGACTTTACACCGAGAGATACAGAAATAGGCCGAGACTGGAGAACACGTCCAGCTCCTAGCTTAATTCTTTACACATGCTCAGTAGCACTTTACTCACATTGGCTGACTGAGTTACCACATAACTCTTTCAGATCATGAATATTCCAACAAAATTCCTAAGATTCAACCCTTTTTTAAAAATCACCCTGGACTTTGTAAGCATTCCTAGCTTCAGTGAGGGCCTTTTGTACAACAGGCCAGGTGTTTTATACTTGAATAATCCACTCTTTTAATGATTGAATTACAGGATCTTTCACTGGTAATTCAGGCATAGGTTTGAATTCTCGTCCTGTAGCTATTTGTAACTAAGTGAAACTGGTGCTACGGTGCACTGCATTGTTGTAAGCAACTTCAGCAAACAGCAAGAGGTCAGTCCAATTGTCTTGTTGATAATTGATAAAGCATCTCAGGTATTGTTCCAGAACCGAATTGGATCCTTTGATTCCAACCATTAGTTTGAGGATGGTGACTAGAACCTAGTCCTTGTTCAGTACCTAGTAAGTCCAAAAAAGCTCTCCAAAATTTAGAAGTGAATTGGAATCCTCCTGTTGGAGATTATTCACTGTGGAGTACCATGTAATCAATAGATGTGTGTAGAAACATCTTTGGCAGTCCTTTAGCTGTGGGGATCTTTTGGCAGGGGATAAAATGGAGCTACTTAGAGAAAAAGTCCATTATGACCCAAATTACTGTGTTCCCTGAGCTTTCAGAGAATTCCATGATAAAGCCCATAGAGATCTCTGTCCAGTGTGCTGAGGGCTCAGCTACAGTTTGGAGGAGATCTGATGTCTTCCCTTGCCTTTGCTTCGCGGAAACACAAATAGGGCAGCTGGAAACATAACTTTCAATGTCCTTTTTGAGGGAAACCACCAAAATTGCCTTTTTATGAGGTGTAAAGTTTTTACAAACCCAAAATGTCCCACCTGTTTGGCATCATGGCACACTTGTATAACTTTAAGTCTCTGACTGGCAGGCACATATAGCTTGGCCCCTACCCAAGCTAGTCCATCCTTTTCCCCCCCACAAAGTTTTTTATTTTATTTCACATATTTACATTCACAAATATACCATTTCATTTTCTCATTCCTAATACAATACTCCCATACATATTCTCTATTTTATTAAGACAATTATACAGGCTGCTTTTTTTTGGCCATCCCTTAACCTTTTTGTTTCCCACAACCCTTCTCCCTTTTCTCCTCCCCTTCTACCTTTCTTACTTTCCTCTCCCTCCCTTCCGTCCTTCTCAACTTCCATTCCCTTTCCCCTCCCCTATTCCTCTCCTCCTCCCTCCTCTTACCTTCTCTTCTATCCTTTTTCCTCTTCCTTACCCTCCTCTCCTCTCCCTTTCTTCTTTCCTCCTCTTCCTCCTCCTTCTCTCCTATCCTTGGGATGGCCTTCCAGTAGTCTCAATTCATTGTTTATTTTTTTAAAAAACCTCTTCTCTGTTTCTTCTTCACATTTTTCACACATGTGTGAAGCCTTAGGCTAACTTTTCTCTTCAACTCCCACCAGTAGTAGGTTCCTCCCGATGTGCCCCGGTGCGGGTGCACCGGTAGTAGCCTGCTAGTGACGTCATCAGCCGGTCCCGGTCCCTGGGTGCCGCCATTTTTTTCTCCGAATTTTTTTTGAATTTTGGGGGATTTTTTAATTTTTCTTCTAATGAGCATGCACAGAAGCCGAGTTTTAGGCACTGGGCATGCATCGTCATTTCGTTTTGGATGGTTTTTTTTTTTAAAAAATTCCCCCTTCTGAGCATGCACAGAAGCTGAGTTCCGGCACTGTGCATGTGGCCCCCATCTGTTTTCCGGCTTTGTTTTTTGCACCGCGTGGCAGGAGGAAGCAAACTGGTAGCGAGGTAAGTCACAACCCACTCCTGAGCTATCCCCGTTCCCCCCCTTCAGCAGTCAGAGAAGCTCCGAAACTGCCAGCAATGATCCCAGGCGTTTCTGCACGTTGCGAGCTTTTCTGACTGCTGAGGGGAGGGGGACCGCCCAGCAGGATCTATCCTCATTCCCCCCCCACCTCAGCAGTCAGAGAAGCTCTGAAACTGCCATCAATGATCCCAGGCATTTCTGCATGTTGGGAGCTTTTCTGACTGCTGAGGGGAGGGGGACCGCCCAGCAGGAGCTATCCTCATTCCCCCCCCCCCCACTTCAGCAGTCAGAGAAGCTCCAAAACTGGCAGCAATGATTCCAGGCATTTCTGCACATTGCGCTGTGCCCCTTCCCACCTCCCAGCTCAATCCTCTGGGACACGGGTCCTCAAACTTGGCAAACTCCAGCCAGCATAGAATTCTGGGAGTTGAAGTCCCCAAGTCTTAAAGTTGCCAATTTTGAAGACCTCTGTTCTGGGAGGAGCTGAAGAAGCTTCTTGGAGGAGAAGCGAAAGGTCTTAGAAGAAAAAGCAGGAAGTCCAGCTGCCTCTTGAAAAAAAAAGCATCTTTGTGGCAACCTGGATGACCGAGAATCCCCATAGACATCCCTCATCCTAGCCTTCCTTTCTGATGCCTCCTAGCCTGGCTTGCCTTCCATCCCTTGTTTGATGCTGACCTAGAGGTTTTTGTTGGAATCCTGGTTTAAGTTTTGGAGAAAGACTTAATTCACCCTAAGCTTGTCACTGCTTTCATCAAACCTTAGAGTGACTTAAAAAGAAAGAAAGAAAAAAAGAAAGAGACAGAGAAAGAAAAAAAGAGACAGAGACAGAGAAAGAAAGAAAGAAAGCGGAAAGGAGAGAGAGAGTGAGGAGAGAAAGAAAGAGAAAGAAAGAAGAAGGAAGGGAGAGAGAGAGAAAGAATACTCTAGTATTATTTTTAATTGTTCCATTCTTTATCATGTGTTAATATTTTATACTATTTTACAGTAGAGTGATTTTACTGCCTTTCTTTTGCCCAGGGCTACCACATATTTTTCAGAGATTTACATGCATTCAATGTCTATAGTCCAGAGCATAAATATATGTGTGTTTATTTTGTACATCAGGTTGCATAAGTCCAGCTTAATATGATATTCCATAACCAGCCACATCAGCCATAATACTGATTACTGTTTTGAACAATATGCAGGTTGTATTACATGAATGCTTTTTATATCTGAAATTATGACTGAAATATTTCTATTTTGGTTCTCACTGTCAGGAAGTTTCTCCCTAGTTTTAGGTTGCTTCTCTCTTTGTTCTGTTTCCATCCATTGCTTCTTGTTTTGCCTTTTGGTACTTTGGAAAATACATTGCCCCCCCTTCTTTCTGGCAGCCACATAAAAGCCTGTTACCTATCACACTCTTGGGCAAAGCATGTGAGCCATTTCCTCCTTTCAGTGGTCCATGAAAGTACATCTATAGTATGTAGATAATAAAGTTGAAAAATGGTGAACAATATTTTTACAGAACTGTAGATTCGTTGAGGCTGGGTGTGACAAGGAATGGCTGGGAGGAGAGGGGCCAGGTGAGGCACCCCTTGACGTGAGTGACATTGAGTTGGCCACGCCCACCCAGTCACATGACCACCAAGCCTCGCCTGCTGAGTCACATGACCATGAAGCCACGGCCACCCAGTCACATGGCCATCAAGCCACACCCACAAAATAAGCCACGCCCACAGAGTGGTAGTAAAAAATTTGGGAACCCTACCCTGATTCCCACCCCAATGCCCCATGTCCATCAGTAGCCAGTAAAATGCCGCAAAGGTGTTTTGAAAAACTCCGAGGCTGATGGTGAGAAGAGGTCATCCTAGGAACCCTGTGACCTTGAATTCCAGGCTGGGACCGGCTGAGATGGAGCCTGTGCAGATGACCCTTTCGCCCTCCCCCTAAACTCCCAAGCAGTTACAGCAAAAGCGAAAGCATGCAAAACATTCAACTCGCAAAGCCTCTCCCACTTTAGAATATATATATTCTAAAAGGGCCTAGGAGAGAGAATTTATGCTGAATGAAATTGTTCCAAATTTGGTATCATCAATACATATGCATATTTGTATAATTCTGAATTTTGGAAATCAAAACCTCACATTTTAATAACAACTGCATCTTTTTAAAGATATGTTGAATGGGATATGTAGAAATAGATCGTTTGAATTGAAGAACCTCCAAGGAAATTTACTGAAGTACATATTTAATTGTGGAAAATCCATCGTGTGTGTGTGTGTGTGTGTGTGTGTGTGTGTGTGTGTGTGTGTGTGTGTGTATGTGTGTGTGTGTTTCTCTCTGTCAATAAAAAACAATCCACACTAAATATGAAGTATGCTGGGAATTACACTCATTCTGAGAATATTTACCATATCCCAAGGGGGTAATATTTAAAAATACCCATCTATCAAAGTCCAAAGAAAGAACCTTATATAACCTGTTAGTATTTCATGCAATCATTTGAGAAATGTGTGAAATAAAAAGAGTTTGAAAATGATAAATATTTAATGTACTTATTAACAAGTATTTGCCTATTCACATCAATTCTGACAAACCAACTAACAAAGAATCCTACAACTTTCCTCAACACATTAATCCAGAGGGTGGATGGGGGGTGTATCTTTCTTCAAGGAGAAAGATACACAGACAAAACACTTAATTGAGAGTCTTGTGCAGGTCTTATTTTTCACACTTCTAATTTAATTCATTCTTCCTTTAGATTACAGAAACTACATTAAAAACAAAATTGAAACAATGAAAGATCCTAATGCTGTTCTAGGTGAATATGTGCTCTTGAATCAGAGATACTCAAAGCTAATGATCCTAGATTATCACCTATCTAAAGAGGAGAGAGAAGATGAAATTCTGGCAATAGGAAGGAAACATCGTGAAATGATCAGCAAAAGAGCTGAGTCTTCAACCAGCATTGAAACATTATTTAACCCTGATAAACATGGATTAATTCCACAAGTTGTTGTGTTGCAAGGAGCTGCAGGAATTGGAAAAACCATAATGGCCAAAAAAATCATGTTTGATTGGGCTTCTCAACAACTTTACCAGGACAAATTTAATTATGTTTTCTATATTTGCTGTAGAAAGATGAATCTCCATGCAGAGACAGAGATGCATAGCATTGCAGAGATAATTTCAGAAGGATGGCTCAAGTGTCACGAATTGAAAAATGTCATTCCAAACATACTGAAGAATGAAGACAAGCTTCTGTTCATAATTGATGGGTTTGATGAATTGTATTCCTTTGATCAGTCCAAAGATTCCTTTTGCTCTGATCCCTGGAAGAAGGAGCCAGTGAGAATTCTTTTGAGCAGTTTATTTCAAAAAAAGCTTCTTCCTAAATCCTCTCTTATAATCACAACAAGACCAACTGCTTTGGAGAAACTCCATCAATGTCTAGAGCGCCCAGGTTATTTTGAGATACTGGGATTTTCTACAAAGGAAACAGAAGAATATTTCTACAAGTTTTTTGGAAATAAAGACCAAGCAATTCAAGCTCTCAGATTTGTTAAACAAAATGATACCCTTTTCACCATGTGTGTCATTCCCCTTGTGAGCTGGATCATCTGTACAGTTATAAAACAAGAGATGGAGAGAGGCAAGGATCTTCAGAAGACACCATACACTCTCACTGCAATCTATATGCTGTATCTCTCCAGTTTGTTAAAGTTTCACCATAAAGAACCCAAACAGGATGTCCAATCAAATGTGAAAGGCTTCTGCTCTTTGGCTGCAGAAGGAATCCTGAAAAAGAAAATATTGTTTATGGAAGAAGAAGTCAAGAAGCACAATTTAGATCAAAAAGATTACATCCCCCTTTTTCTGAATCAGAGCATCTTCAAAGAGGACATTGATTGCATTCAAACCTACAGCTTTATTCATTTAAGTTTCCAGGAGTTTTTTGCTGCTTTGTTTTATGTCCTAGAAGAAGGAGATGAGCAGCATTCTCAAAATCTGAATGAAAATTTGCAGACATTATTAGAAAGACATAAATCTTTTAGGACTGATTTTGCAATAGGATTTCGCTTCCTCTTTGGTTTTTTAAATGAAGGGGAAAAAATGGAAGAGTTGAAAAAAAAATTTGGATGGGAAATTTCTCCTAAGAATAAAGAATTCGTGTTAGACTGGGTGAAAGATCATTTTAAAAAAAGGATATATAATTTCCAATTGCAAAAAGAAATGTTTGGTTGTTTATATGAGACACAAGATGATAATTTTATAAAACATGCACTATGTGGTATCACTAAAATACATCATACTTGGAACTCTGATATGGAATTGATGATCCTCAGCTATTGTATACAACACTGCCAGAATTTAAAGAACTTATTTTTTTACTGTGATGATTTTCGACGTCATATGGAGACAGAATCATTTCTTTCAGAAAATGAGTAAGTATTTTGAAAGTCTGTTGAACATTTCATTTAGCTCCTGTCACTACTATTCTATAATTTAATGTCTCAAATATAATAAGAGAAAAGAAAAATGTCACTTGGGAGCATGCATAAGTGTCTTTGGGCAGGTAAGTTAAAGATGGCTTTCAGTCCTTAGAAGTGAAGATAAGTATTACCTTAGAAGAGAAGCAGTATTCCAGTATTTGAGGGGTTGCCACAAAGAAGAGGGGGTCAACTTATTTTCCAAAGCACCAAAGGGCAGGGCAAGAAACAATGGATGGAAACTAATCAAGGAGAGAAGCAACCTGGAATTAAGGAGAAACTTCCTAACAGTGAGAACAATTAAGCAGTGGAACATCTTACCTTCAGAAATTGTGGGTGCTTCATCGCTGGAGGTTTTTAAGAAGAGACTGGACAGCCACTTGTCTGAAATGGTATAGGTTCTCCTGATTGAGCAGGGGGCTGGACTAGAAGACCTCCAAGATCCCTTCAGCTCTATTCTAATTGGATGAAGAGATAGCTTGGGCTAGGTGGGATGGGAGGATGATTTAAAATTAGCAGTTGTCCTTTTGGGTGGCCAATACCAATAAATCCTGCTCAAACTTAAAGAGCCTGATAATGATATCACCAGGAAGTGTTTATCTCAGCTCAAGATCAGAGAGGCAATTGCTATTGAGATCTAGAGGCTGTAACAATTTTAAATAAACAAATTAAAAACTTGATTATTTTATGCATAACCCACTCCTGACAGTCTTTAAAGAGATTGGAAGTTCACTGGGCCATAGCAAAGCTCAGGGTCTTTCTCCCTTTAATTAAAAAGAGCTAATTCAACACTCTCAAAGGTTCCATTTGAAAGTTTTATTGTGTGTAAAACTTTCCCTCTTACATGGCAGATGCAGGGGTGGGTTCCTCCCAGTTTGGACCAGTTCGCCTGAACCGGTAGCGACCCACTGGTGACATCACGATGACATCACGGATCAGTTGGTGCCGGTCCGTGGGGGCCGCGATCCTTTCTTTGAAATTTTTTTGAATTTTTTTCGATTTTTTCGATTTTTTTTCCTTCTGAGCATGCTCAGAAGCCAACTTGCAGCACTGTACTGTGCATGCGCTCGCCATCTTTTTTTGGCTTTTTTTTTCAATTTTTTTTTTCAAATTTTTTTTCAATTTTTTTTTCTGAGCATGCTCAGAAGCCGACTTCTGGCAGTGTGCATGCGGAGGCCATCTCTTTTTGGCTTTGCTTTTTTATTCTTGATTTTTTTCCAATTTTTTTGCTATTGCGCATGCACGCTCAAAGCGCGCGCATGCCCATGAGGCGTACCCACGCAGCACAGGAGGGAGCGAACCGGCAGCAAGGTAAGTTGGAACCCACCCCTGGGCAGATAACATAAAAAGTTGCTTCTGTAATAATTGGAAACTTAAGCTCCTCCCTTAAAAAGTCATTTGTTAAAAAATGATTGACTATATAGTTTTATCTGAGATTTTAATTCAAACCGTATCTCATTTTTCATTTCAAATAAGAGGAGTAGATTGAGAAGGGAAAGGAATTCCTTCCAGTGGTGTGACTTGGAGACAATTCCTGGGAGAATATTTTCTCTGCTTCAGTACTGAATTGATAAAGGGCTCATTTTCTAGTCTTGTTGAGAAAATTGTTATACTGAATAAGCTGCAACATTAACATTTCAGGCCTCTCCTTTACAGCTTTATGGTTTCACAGTTCTTTTAATTTTTTCATTCTTGTAAAGATTGGCTTCAATGTAGGTTTTTATGAGAAAAATAATTAAGCAGGAGTCCAGATTATGAACAATATAAACAGATTTATTTCTCTTTGATCAAAGGTCCCCATGCTTGGACAGAAGACAGAACTTCTGACACAAATAGAGGCAAAGGCCATAATCCAGAAACATGGATTTATACAGAACATGACTCCACCTTACTCCTCCCATTCTCCTCACATCATATCGTCCAGCCTCCCATTATGTAACATCCTAACACAGTGTTTACAACCTAGGAAAAAACCCAGGACATATCCATCATCTTGACAGCTCCACACTTCCTCTCTCTCTGTGTGAACCTGAGCATTCCCATAAGCTCATTTCCATCATAACAACAAAAGAGAAAAACATTTCCGTATCATCACTTCCTCTCTTCTACATTCCCAGAAAATGGTACAAACATATCCTGTATAAGAGCTGACATACATAAAATATATTTTGTTACACGATATGATTTGTTATTACAAATAGATTCAAAATGGTTGTGCTATGGCTCTTATTACATGTCTTATTTAACAAGAATAAATTCATATTTCTCACAGTTTTTTTCCTCCAATAGAAGGAAACAAGAATAATTTCTATATTGTACTTTGTAGCTGCTTGTTACCTGTTGGAAATGAAGCTGGCTGAAGAGCTCTTTTTCCAGGTTTCAGCCTCTTCTGCTTTAGCCACAGGGCTGAACTCAAGTTCTACTCAGACTGTGCTTAATACAGTGTGTTGTTGCACTTAGAGAGTCCAGAAATATTCTCTGTTCTTATTTCTTTTATTTGTACCATGTTTCCCCTAAAATATGATATGTCCCAATATTAAGCCCAATCGGGCTTTTCAACACATGGGCTAAAATAAGCCCTGAGAGAAATATTTAAAAAACAGTGACAGGAGTCCAGATGAACAATAAAAATCAGTTTAATAAAACAATAAAATACTTTGCGCAAAGGACCTCCCCTCACCAGAACTTACAATTCTGGAGCAAAAGGAGGAGGTAAGACTGATTTTCAGGTGCAAGGTTTAAATTCAGAACATGGCTCCACCTTACTCCTCCCCCTTACATAACATTAAACACCTTACTTTGGGTTTTCTAGCCTGGAAAAACCCTAGAAATAATCCCTCATGCTGACATCTGCATACTTCCTTTCTCTGGGTTAACGTGTATTTTCCCAGCTCATACTTTGTAAGCTCATATCCTGTAAACACTTCCCCTTGTACATTCCCAGCTTCCCTCAGCATAATTTTGATACAAACATCCTAGGTAAGGACAGTGAAAGAATAGCTGACATACAAAAAATACATATTGTTACACACTATGATTTGTCATTAGAAATGGATTAAAAAATGGTTGAGCTATGGCTTTCATTACATGTCTTCTTTAACAAGAATAAATTCGTTTTTCTCACAATCCCTCCTCTCCAATTATATCGGATTTTTATTCTTGTAATTGTTCCTGTATCTCCTGCAACATTATACGTACTTCCTGCTTATTTAGGGTCCTTTGCCCAAACTTTTTCGCTTTACTCTTCTTATAACAGCACTTACAGCATTTGATACAGACAGGCATACATCTAACACAGATACAAGATATAAGGCTTATGACTATAATGAATATAATGCCTACAAATAGGTCCTTCAACCAGGCAAAACTTGGCATCCAAGACGTCAATACACTCCATAACCCTTTAAACGCAGAATTCTCAGTTTCATTTTGTAGGTGGGTAGTAATAATATGTAAGGCTTGTAGTTTAGATTCAATAAATCATGATTTATCTTCTATATCAAAGCAACATAATTCTTGGAATTCCTCACAACCATGGCCCATCCTTAATAATATATAATCAATAGCAACACAGTTCTGCAATAAAGACTTTCTTATCTCTCCCATCTCATCAGCCAGGGCTGCTATGGCAGATGAAGTTTCATTAATACTTTTTGCTAAAGCACAAGCAAGATGTCCTATCTGCTTATGATTATATTGTGTAGCAAACCAAAGAAATATGCCTAGAAGTCCAGCTTCTACTTTAGATAATATCACCACCTCATCACTACATCCAGGAGATTTGGGGCTTATTACTACACTTGTGGTTTGGTTGGGGAATTTATAATCTTATGGACATCATCCCCCAGCATACCCACACTGGATGGGGCTTCCTGCTATTTTTATATCTACCTCAGAGACGTGTATGTGTGTGAGTGTAGGATTACAATTGGTGAGGATATATGAGTTGGTTGGATGATTTTATGAAATGAGGAAGTCGGGTGTTTGGCCTCTGCCCCCCTCTGCTGAGTATGGAAACAGAAGTGGAGGGGGGTTTGAGTCCAACCCCAGGCTTAGTATGAATGGAATGCATGGCCTGTCGGGAGAGGGGGGGACCAGTGGGGGAGGGGAGGGGAGGGGATCTCTGGTGGGATGGGGGACGGGAGTATTACGGTCATAACAGGGAGAGGTAGGTATGACGGGAGCAGAAGGGTAGGCCACTCTCGGAGAACGAGAACTCGCTGTCTCCAAGCAGTTGATGTAATGTGCCGGTGCCTGGACGACATTAGGATCTGGATGGGGAGGAACAGACTCAGACTTAATCCCGACAAGACTGAGTGGCTTTGGATATTGCCTCCTAAGGACCATGACAACTGTCCCTCCTTGATGTTCGAGGGAGCGAAACTGACTCCCTCAGATCAGGTCCGCAACTTGGGGGTCCTCCTAGATCCACAGCTTAAATTGGATCACCATCTTTCCGCTGTGGCTAGGGGGGCCTTTGCACAGGTTCGCCTGGTGCACCAGTTGCGGCCATACTTGGAGAAGGAGGCTCTACTCACGGTCACTCATGCCCTTGTCACCTCGCGCTTGGACTACTGCAACGCGCTCTACTTGGGGCTACCCTTGAAGAGTATCCGGAGACTTCAGTTGGTGCAAAATGTGGCTGTGTGTGCTGTGGTGGGTGTGCCAAGGTACACCCACGTGACACCTATACTCCGCCAGCTGCATTGGCTGCCCATCGGTCTCCAGGTCCAATTCAAGGTGTTGATCACCATCTTTAAAGCCCTTCATGGCTTAGGACCAGGTTATCTCCGGGACCGCATTCTGCCTCACACTTCCCTTCGACCGGTTAGGGCTCACAGAGTTGGCCTCCTCCAGGTCCCATCGGCTAAACAATGCCGCCTGGCGGGCCCTAGGGGGAGAGCCTTCTCTGTGGCAGGCCCCGCGCTCTGGAACCAACTTCCCCCAGAGACCCAAACTATCCCCACTCTGCTGGCCTTCTGGAAAGCTGTTAAGACATGGCTTTTCCTGCAGGCTGAGGGTAGAGCGTAACCCATTTGAGCTCACCCCAAGTATGTATGATTGTTGAATGGATATTGGATGTTTTTAAATATTATGGTTTTAATTTTTATATCTGTTTTTAATGCAATATTTATGAATTGGTTTCTTGTATTTTCTCTGTTGTACTCCGCCCGGAGTCCTCCGGGAGTTGGGCGGCATATAAGAATACCAAATAAATAAATAATAAATAAATAAATAAATAAATTCCTTGTTCTGGCCCCTCTGGTTTGGTTCCATCTAACTCAGCCCGAGTACCTGGTAACCAGGGATGTCAGGGCCCTGGGCTCAAGCTGCTGCTGTTGAATGCCAGGTCGATTACTAACAAGGCCCCCCTTGTACGGGAGCTAATCCTGGAAGAGGGGGCGGACCTGGCATGTATCACTGAGACCTGGCTAGGCCAGGAGGGGGGGTTCCCCTTTCCGAGATGTGCCGGACGGGTTCTCAGTTCAGCATCAGCCGCGACCCCAGGGAAGGTGTGGAGGAGTGGCTATTATAGCTCGCCAGAATCTAAATCCTCGAAGGAGCCCTGCCCCGGAGATTGTTGGGTGTGAGACGCTCCTTCTGAAGTTGGACTTAGGGGTTCAGGTGGGCCTTTTGCTAACGTACCTGCCTCCTAGCTGCGTTGCAAAGGCCCTGCCTGTTCTGCTCAAGGTGGTAGCGGGGCTGGCGATTGAGTTCCCCAGGTTGATGGTGCTGGGGGATTTCAACCTGCCATCGCCCGGCGAAACCTCGGAGGCAGTTCAGGAGTTCATGGCTTCCATGACAACCATGGACCTGACCCAAGTAGTTCAGGGTCTGACTCATGAGGGAGGTCACACGCTTGACCTTGTGTTTCTCTCAGGGCAGTGGAGAGATGATCTGAGCCTGAGGGGTTTAGTCGTGGTCAGATCATTTCCTTCTTTTTTTTTAATTGAAAAAGTTTTATATGTACAAAGTACAAGCATTTTTTCTCTTTTTTCTCCCCCCATCGCCCCCAACCCTCTCTCCCCATCTCCCCCTCCCTGCTCCCTGGACTTCCAGAACATACACAGGGTGTAGTATAGTATACACAAATATAAAGTTAAAATATGCTTAAAATATTGTTAAGTTCCAAATATCTTTAGGTCTTAACTCCTTATATTATAAGTTAAACAAAAAGCTAAAAATTAAAATATGTCCTTCACAATCTGTTTAGGTCTACTTAGTCTGATACTTGATTTGAATATAGTCAGTCCATTTCCATTACCAAATATATCATTTGAATAGTCTTTAAAATGTTCTGAAATTTTTGCCATCTCTGCCAGATGCACATCTCTTAGTGTTCACTTTAGAATAATAGATGAATCTTCCTCTTCCAGTATTGTACCAACCAGCCTGGCATCAATTGTTAGGTTCAAAACCAACTTACACCATATATAAAAATACATAACATACCTCATTTGAATGAGGGTTGTGCCATCAGCACGGTGATGGGAAGGGGCAGATATGGAATCGGGAGCAAGAGACCATATCATGTATCGGGGATGCGCACTCGCTGCTTAAAAGCGATTGCGCGTCCCGGTCTCTACAGCTCACCCCGGATACTGGGTGGCTTAGATACTCAGGACCCGAGTCTTCGGCTGATGCTATGCAATGCCAGGTCCATGGTAAATAAAGGCCCCCTCATTCACGATCTTATTGTTGAGGGGGGAATGGACCTGGCGGGTATCACGGAGACCTGGTTGGGGCCGGAGGGAGGTGTCCCTCTGGTGGAGATTTGCCCACCAGGTTTCAGAGCATTCCATCAGCTGAGGGCTCAGGGGAGGGGAGGGGGGTGGCGGTTGTTATTAATGAGGGTCTTGGGCCAAGGGAGACCACTGTGCCACAGATAGCTGGTTGTGAGTCCCTCCTTGTGAAATGGGACCATGGGGTTCAGAAGGGCTTGCTGCTTACGTACCTGGCTCCCTGCCGTGTAGCAGCTGCCCTGACTGAGCTACTCGACACGATAGCCACGGTGGCGGTTGACACACCCAGGCTTTTGGTCATGGGAGATTTCAACCTGCCATCCGTTGGTGAAACATCTGAGTTGGCTCGGGAGTTCTTGGCTTCCATGATGGCCATGGACCTAACCCAGTTAGTTCATGGCCCCACACATGAGGGAGGACACACTCTAGAATTGATTTTTGTCTCTGGCCAGTGGTTGAGTGGTCTTGATATAGGGGATGTAGTCATTAAACCCTTGTCATGGTCAGATCACTCACTCCTTCACCTAGATCTCCATACCGCTTCCCCACGCCGCAGGGAGGCGGAACCAGTTAGATGGGTCCGCCCCAAGCGCCTGATGGACCCGGACAGGTTCCAGACGGAGCTTGGGCCACTTCCTGATGATCTAGCCCTCAACTCGGCCGAGGACCTGGTTGCCGCCTGGGACAGGGCGGCCGGTGGGGCCTTGGACCGAGTTGTGCCTTTGCGGCCTCTGACTCGGCTCCGATCCCGCTCGGCTCTCTGGTTTACTGAGGAGCTGAGGGAGATGAAGCGCCGGAAAAGACGCCTAGAGAGCGGTTGGAGGGCCAGTCTCTCTGAATCTGATCGAACACTGGTAAGGTCGCATATTAAGACCTACCTAGTGGTGATAAAAGCGGAGAAATCGAAGTATTTTTCCGCTCTTATCGCGTCATCAGAGAATCGTCCAACAGCCCTGTTCAGGGTGACCCGTTCCTTACTCCGTCAAGAAGCGCGGGAGGATCCCCTGGAAGGCAGGGCTGAGGACTTTGTACGATATCTACATGACAAAATCGCTCAGATTCAGGGGGAACTGGACTCCAACTGGGTGGATACGGACGTGGTGACAGGGAATAGTCTTGAGAATGTTATCTGGGAAGAGTTTGACTCAGTGACCCCTGAGGATGTGGACAAGATTCTGGGGAGGCTCAGTGCAGCCACATGTTTATTGGACCCGTGTCCCTCCTGGTTAGTGCTGGCTACCCGGGAGGTTACATGAGGCTGGCTCCAGGGAATTATTAACGCCTCTTTGGGGGAGGGTTACTTCCCCACGGCTTTGAAAGAAGCGGTGGTGAGGCCTCTCCTCAAGAAGCCCTCCCTGGACCCAGCAATTTTAGCTAACTATCGCCCTGTCTCCAACCTTCGCTTCGTGGCGAAGGTTGTTGAGAGTGTGGTCGCACGACAGTTTCCCCAGTACTTGGAGGAATCATCATACCTAGATCCGTTCCAGTCGGGTTTCAGGGCCGGGCACAGCACGGAAACTGCATTGGTCGCATTGGTTGATGATCTCTGGAGGGCTCGGGACAGGGGTTGTTCCTCTGTCCTGGTCCTATTAGACCTCTCAGCGGCTTTTGATACCATCGACCATGGTATCATGCTGCACCGGCTGGAAGAGTTAGGGATAGGGGGCACCGTTTTTCGTTGGTTCTCCTCCTTTCTCTTCAACCGGTCGCAGTTTGTATTGGCAGGGGGGCAGAGGTCGTCCTCGAGGCCTCTTACATATGGAGTGCCCCAGGGGTCGATTCTCTTGCCCCTTCTGTTCAACATCTATGTGAAGCCGCTGGGTGAGATCATCCATCGCTTTGGGGTGAAGTACCATCAGTACGCCGATGATACACAGCTGTACATTTCCACCCCAGGCCACCCCAATGATGCCCTTGAAGTGATGTCCCAGTGCCTGGAAGCTGTGCGGATCTGGATGGGGAGAAACCGACTCAGGCTCAACCCTTCCAAGACGGAGTGGCTGTGGTTCCCAGCGTCTCGATATAGTCAGATAATTCCATCTCTGACTATTGGGGGCGAGTCTCTAGCCCCCGCCGAAAGGGCTCGCAATCTGGGTGTCCTCCTGGATCCACAGCTGTCCTTAGAGGACCATCTGACAGCTGTGATCAGGGCGGCCTTTTATCAGGTCCGCCTGATACGCCAGTTGCGGCCCTTTCTGGATCGGGATTCCCTGTGCACAGTCACCCATGCCCTGGTCACATCGCGTCTGGACTACTGTAATGCTCTCTACATGGGGCTCCCCATGAAGAGCACCCGGAGGCTAAAATGTATTTTAATGTTTTTTACTTGGCTGTTCACTGCCCTGAGTCCCCTGGAGAAGGGCGGTATATAAATTTAATTAAACTAAACTAAACTAACCTTCACTTAATCTCTATTACATTACATTACAATCTTTACTTATCAACCTATACATTTAATCTTATTCTTTAAAACCAATTTAATATCTACACATTACAGTCTATACTTATTCCCCAACTTGTACTATTAATTCAATCTTATTCTTTTAAGCCAATTTAATCTCTATTACATTGCGTTGCAATCTGTATTTACTCCCCACAAATAAAGAGGATACAATCTATACTTATTCCCAACCTATAACATATTCTTTAAAACCAATTTAATCTCTGTTACATTACATTACAGTCTATATTTTTCCCCCACAAATAAAGAGGAAGATAAAAAGAAAAAAGCAATAGCAATAGCAATAGCACTTTTCTTATATACCGCTTCATAGTGCTTTACTGCCCTCTCTAATCGGTTTACAGAGTTCAGCATATTGCCCCCAACAATCTGGGTCCTCATTTTACCCACCTCGGAAGGATGGAAGGCTGAGTCAACCTTGAGCCTAGTGAGATTTGAACAGCTGAACTGTTGAACTAGCAGTCAGCCTGCAATGGCTGCATTTAACCACTGCACCACTTCAGCTCCCTATAAAAAATCCCTATAATATAAAACTTAATCTTATAATCTAATTTTTCTAACCTTATGCAACCTTTATATGTGCACTTGGCTATTATATCTTATTTGTTTTAAATTATCCTACTATTACTAAAACATCAGTTTTTAATTTCACTTTCCTTCAAGCCTAGAGCCGTCAGTAATTCTTTAAGTTGGCGCCTGAAATTATGTTGATCTAGTTCTTCGCTTTGAAAAGTTAGCAGCTGAAGTTGATGAGTTAGATCTTCTTCACTTTCAACAATTACTTCTCTCTGTCTTGGGTCTTTTATTTCTTCTTGACTGTTCAAATTTCCTCTCTGATCTACAATCCGCAAATCTTCTTTTTCCTCTTTTTTAACTTCCTCATTTCTTTTGCCTTCTTGTGATTTTGGTCTCCCAGTCTTTAACACGTTGGCAAAAAAATCTTTTGCTTTACAAATCGTATTAAGTCTGTATCTTTCTCCCCTGTAAGTAACCACTAAGCCCGCTGGGATTTCCCATTTATATCTTATCTGTTGGTCTTTCAATTCTGCCACCAGAAAGGCATAATCCTTGCGTGCTTTCAGTATTTTTGGAGGAATCTCCTTAAATGTCAAAATCTCTTGTTCATCCACCTTAAGTTTATTTTTAAAAGCTGCCTGTATAATTCGATTTCGCAATGTCCTTGTGGTAAAATATGTTACAATGTCTCTTGGCAATTGTTTTTTTCTGGCAATCCACGAATTAACTCGATATATTTTGTCAATCTGACAGCCCAATTCTGCTTTTGTTCCCCCCGAGATCTGCACGAATGCTTCCAATATCTTTTCTTTTAGATTCTCTTGTTTTTTTTCTTCTTTTACCCCTCTCAATCTTAGAGCAAATTCCATATCTTTATACTGGGTCATCATTAAATCTGCCTCAGTTCCTTCAATTTTGTTCTGAATCTCAACCACTTTTTCACCCAAAGTCACCGTAGTTTGTTTAATTTCAGCCACATCTTTTTCCAATAATTCCATATTAACTGCCACAGCTTTAAATACAGATACCAAATCGTCTCTAGTTTATTGAGTCTGAGATGAAAACTCCTCTGAGACACCTTGTATTTTTTCATTAATTTCAGTAATTTTTCCATTAATTTCTTTAATTTTTTCATTAACCACAAAAGCAATTTCTTTCTGCATGTCTTTCATGGCTTGCTGCCACTTTTCAGGCGTTAAAATCTGTGTTGGAGGGGCAAAATCTTGCAAATTAACAATTTGAGTGGGGAAACTTTCAACTCTTCTTATTCCTTTAAAAGGAACAGTCTTTGCCAGTTTTAAAGCCATCTTCAATTTGTATTAATTTTTTATATATTGTCAAAAAGCCCAAGAAACAAAGTTCAACCAAGTGAAAAGTAAAAAGTAAGAAGATTTCTTACATGCATCTATCAGCAAACAGAACTCTCATTAGCTTTCACTAGCTTTCACTTTTCCACACCCTTTCAGATTCCAAGCGCCATCTTTTTGCATATTAGCTACTTTGTTGCTTCCAAAAAATACAAAGAGCTCCGGAGTTAGGTTAGAGTTAAGTTAGAATACTTGCAGTTAAATTCTCCTGGTATGTTCCATCTGCTACATTGTTTAAAGTGTTAAAATGTTAAAATCCATTTGTTGCTAGCAGAGATGGTCGCGGCTTCTTGCTCCGCTTTTTTAAAAAAAGCGGAGGCATTCCAGGTCCGGAGCTGTTGATAGGCTTCTAGGAGCCCTCACCCTTCACACCCCAGAGCTTCTTATGGGGTACTAGGGGGGCTCTACCTTGGCCCATCTGCTCTTCTCCCTTCCCTTTGCCTAGGGAGGGAGTTTCCAAGCCACCAGACAGCTGATGTGCCTGATTTGGCGGCTTTAATGGAGCCTGGGATCAGACGCTCATAAAGAGCGCCAGCGAGGCTCACGGTGCCACCGGAAGTCATTTCCTTCTGAGGTTGGATTTCATGGCACCACTCCTCCACTGCAAGGAGGCGGGACCGATTAAGTGGTTCCGCCCCAGGCGCCTAATGAAATCCGAAGGATTTCAGAGGGAACTTGGGGAAATACCTGAATCCCTGGTATACAATTCATCTGAGGCTCTAGTGGCTGCCTGGAACCGGGCGGCAACGGGGGCTTAGATCAGATTGCGCCTTTGCGGCCTCTCCATGGCAGCGGATCCAGGAAGTCTCCTTGGTTCACCAAAGGATTTCAGAGGAAACTTGGGGAAATACCTGAATCCCTGGTATACAATTCATCTGAGGCTCTAGTGGCTGCCTGGAACTGGGCGGCAACGGGGGCTTTAGATCGGATTGAGCCTTTGCGGCCTCTCCATGGCAGCGGATCCAGGAAGGCTCCTTGGTTCACCGAGGAGCTCCGGGAGATGGAGTGCCTAGAGCAACGATGGAGAGCTAGTAAAGCTGAGTCTGACCAGACACTTTTAAGAACTTTCATTAAGTCTTACTTAGTGGCGATACGGGCGGCAAAATGTTTGCATTTTTCCCCCCTTATTGCATCCGCCGACTCCCGCCCAGCCGCCCTGTTTAGGGTGACTCACTTCCTTCTAGCCAAGGAGGGAGCCGAAGATCCCTTGCAGGGTAGAGCTGAGGAATTTTCTCAGTTTCTGGCAGTCAAAGTCATTCAGATTCGGACAGGCCTAGACTCCATTTGGACAGGGCAAGCCGAGATGATGGGGGCGAGTCTTAGTCCTGTTATATGGGATGAGTTTGAGCCTATCACTCCTAAGGATGTGGACAAGGCCATAGGAGCGATGAACTCTTCCACTTGTTTATTGGACCCGTGCCCCTCCTGGCTGGTCTCAGCCAGCAGGGAGGTGACACGCGGCTGTCTCCAGGCTGTTGTGATTGCATCTTTGAGAGAGGGGTCCATCCCACAGCCCTTAAAAGCTGCGGTGGTGAGGCCCCTCCTCAAGAAGCCTTCCCTGGACCCAGCGGATTTAAAGAACTTCCGTCCAGTCTCCAACTTACCCTTCATGGGTAAAGTCGAGAAAGTGGTGTCGCTCCAACTCCTGCGGTTATTGGAGGACACTGATTAACTGGATCCCTTTCAATCGGGTTTCAGGCGCGGCTACAGTACGGAGACTGCTTTGGTCGCACTGATGGATGATCTCTGGCGAGCCCGGGATGGGGATCATTCCTCCATCCTGGTGTTACTTGACCTCTCAGCGGCTTTCGATACCATTGACCATGATATCCTTCTGCGTCGTCTTGGGGAGGTGGGAGTGGGAGGCACTGTTTTACGGTGGTTCTCCTCCTACCTCTCCGATAGGACACAGTCGGTGTTGACAGGAGGACAGAGGTCGGCCCCTAGACCCCTGATTTGCGGGGTGCCACAGGGCTTGGTCCTCTTGCCCATCCTGTTTAACATTTACATGAAACCGCTGGGTGAGATCATCTGACGACACGGGGTGAGGTATCAGCAGTACGCTGATGACACCCAGTTGTACATCTCCACCCCGTGTCAGTTCAGTGAAGCAGTTGAGGTAATGTGCTGATGCCTGGATGATGTGAGGGTCTGGATGGGAGTGAATAGACTCAAACTCAACCCTGATAAGACTGAGTGGCTATGGATATTGCCCCCCAGGGATTATGTCGACTGCCCCTCCTTGGTTCTTGGGGGGGGGGAGAAATTAGCCCCCTCAGAACGGGTCTGCAATTTGGGTGTCCTCCTAGACCCACAGCTAAAATTGGAGCAACATCTTTCAGCTGTGGCTAGGGGACCTTTGCACAGATCCGTCTTGTGCACCAATTGTGACCCTACATGGAGAGGGAGGCTTTGCTCACAGTCACTCATGCCCTTGTCACCTCACGGCTAGACTACTGAAACATGCTCTACATGGGGCTACCCTCAAAGAGCATCCGGAGACTGCAATTGGTACAGAATGCAGCTGCGCGAGCTGTGGTGGGTGTACTGCGATACACCCATGTAACACCTATTCTCCGCCAGCTGCATTGGTTGCCTATTAGTCTCTGGTCGCAATTTAAGGTGTTGGTTTTGACCTTTAAAGCCCTACATGGCTCAGGGCCAGGTTACCTTCGGGACCGCATCCTACCACATACCTCCCTACGACCGGTTATGTCCCACAGAGTGGGCCTCCTCCGGGTCCCATCGGCCAAACAATGTTGGTTGGTGGGGCCGCAGGGGAGGGCCTTCTCTGTGGGAGCCCCATCCCTCTGGAACCAACTCCCACCAGAGATCCGGACTATCCCCACCCTGCTGGCCTTCCGTAAAGCCATAAAAACATGGCTCTTCCAGCAGGCGGGGTGAATAAGATCAGATTCCCCCATGAATGAATGTTTTTTTAATAATGTTTTTATTTTTTGACTGTTATTACTGTTTTTATTGTACATTTCTTATCTATGCTGTACGCCGCCCTGAGTCCTATGGGATTGGGCGGCCTATAAGAACGTTTATTAAATTAAATTATTAAACATCCTGCATCAATCTGTATGGACCTTTTACCTCTATAACTCCCACTGGCAATATGTCCAGTTATGTTATACTGCACTGGAGATATAAGCCATTGTATAGATATGATATGCGAATCCTGTATGACTAGGTGAGGTTCACCCCCTTTCTTAGGTGGTTCTTCATGTTCAGGTTCATGTGTCTCACCTGTAATGTCTTTTGCACTATCCTTTGCAATTGTGGTCTTCTTTACTGGTATGCGGTTACTATGATACAGTGTAGCATTCATCATTTCATAATAAAACTGTGTTTCTTGATTAATATTCTTAAAATGTGTTACTCCCATAAATGTGGTCAAGCGTTCAATAGTACATGGCCCTCCCACTGCATGTGCGGGAATAAATGCATAAGCGTATAAGCCACAAAACAAAAACCATCCTTTAGGTAAATATAACACCTGTCCTAATGCATCCACCTCTTCAGTCTCAGTGCAAGCAAACACATGCTCAGTAGGCACAGGTATATATATAAAACCCTTTCTAACGTCTTTTCTTGTTGTTTGTATACTACACAATCATAAGCTGGAAAAATGTTCTTTACTTCAATTACCAGTTTCTTCTGATTGATCCATTTATTGGGCTTAATCGGATGACCAAACAAAGTAATCACCTTTGATAGATTATAATTGTTAGGTTCTATAATGGTCTTTGCTTCTTCAAATAAAAAATTTCCAGGAACTGGTACACCCACAAAACATGTAGACATAATATCCGAGACTGTTGTCTCTCCTTTCACACAAAAGGATGAACTATTCAAAGCCACTTTCATTAGGTCGAGAAAAATATTTCCCTCCTTCTTCCCGGGCTCTTCTCTTACATGTCATGCATACCTAAGTGATGCTTTCAAATATCCCACAGTACATCTACCTTTCCACGAAAAAGGTAAACCTGAGAATGCTATATTGCCACATAAAAACATAAGCTTAGATGGGGCTTTTATTTCCCTATATGGTAAAATCAATCCTTCCTCTAAAATTCTAAACTTCTTATAGGAAGGTGTATAGTTGCCATATTTTTCATAACATTGGTTATGTATAGCTTCCATCCTGTTGGACACATCTCTAAAATGAACAGCTACTTCATATGTACGGTTACACTTTGGATATTTACCAAGTGGTATTCCATCACTAAAGGTAGAGCTTATACAAATTCCAGCCTCAAATTCCGGCTCAATCAGTGTCAGTGATGTATGTATTTGGTAAAATCGTTGTTCAAGTTCAGTATGGAAACACAACTGTTGCCATGTTATTGGATAACTCGGCAAAACAGCAAAAGTTCCCATCCCTACTTGAAAATACATCCATATTTCCCACACAACAATAATCATCCTTACTGTCGAACTCATACTTTCAGTGGACTCCCCCCCCCCCCCTGTGTATGTATATATGCAATGTGATACAAGCTCAAACTTCAGTGCAATCACTCCGGGGATTTACATCCACATACTTCCACAACATGTAACCATACCACGCTATTATGTCCTTTCTTAGTATGATCAATAGCACAATATAACAATTTATTACCCCCAACCAAATAAGCAACCCAACCTCCCAATCCCAAGGTGCCATCAATTAGTATTGCTTCTCCTAAAAGTCAATTTAAGAGTGTCCGTTGCCTTAGCAGTCACTGTCCATCCATGGGGTGCAGCCACCGGTCCTTTCACACACAAATAATGGACCCAGCCTCTCTCCTCAGTCCGCACAGCCGACTCAGTAGTCAACAGCACTTGAAACGGTCCTTCCCACTGCGATTGTAGTTTATGTTCCTTTAGAGCTTTAATCAGGACCCAGTCATTGCTCTTAAAGTCATGTATTTGAAAATCAAGAGGAGGAGTCTGTGCCAATAGTCCTTTGGACCTTAAAAGAGAAAAACACTGGGACAGTCCTTGTATATATTTACGAAGGAAAACATCTTTCAACTCTATTCTCGGCATTCCCACTCCCCCAGTATAAGATATTCCAAACATCATTTCATATGGAGAAATTCCAATGTCTTTCCTTGGACTTGTTCTAATCCGCAATAATGCTAAAGGTAAACATTTCGTCCAGGGTAGCTGTAATTCTAAAATTAACTTCTTCAAGGTATTTTTCAAGGTCTGGTTCATCTTTTCAACTTTCCCACTCGAAGTGGGACAAAATGCCAAATGAAACTGCCAATCAATACCTCGGGAGTTGGGCGGCATATAAGAAAGCATAAATAAATAAATAAATAAAAAATAAAAAATAAAAAATAAAAAATAAAAAATAAAAAATAAAAAATAAAAAATAAAAAATAAAAAATAAAAAATAAAAAATAAAAAATAATAAAAAATAAAAAATAAAAAATAAATAAAAAATAAAAAATAAAAAATAAAAAATAAAAAATAAAAAATAAAAAATAAAAAATAAAAAATAAAAAATAAATAAAAAAAATAAAAAATAAATAAAAAAAATAAAAAATAAAAAATAAAAAAATAAAAAATAATAAAAAATAAAAAATAAAAAATAAAAAATAAAAAATAAAAAATAAAAAATAAAGTCATTATCTGATTTACTACCTTGGCAGTAAAATGTGTACTTCTGTCACATTCAATAGTTTCCACCAACCCTTATCTTGGAACAATCTGCTCCAGTATTATTTTCACCGTCATTTGAGCATTTGCCCTCGCACATGGAAATGCCCCCACCCAACCAGTTAAATGATCCACTATCACCAGCAGATACTTTAATGTCCCCACAGCTGGCATCTCAGTGTAATCCATTTGGATTCGTTGGAATGGCCATACTGCCAATTCTCTTCCCCCTCCCACTTGTTTCCGCATGATTTTCTTATTTATTCTAATGCAATGTATACATTTTCTCAATATCTGCATAGCAATTACATATATTCCTCTACAAACATACTTTCTTTTCACAAAGTCAATCAATGTTTGTGTTCCCCAATGGGTCCCTTCATGCACCCGTTCAATAATGTTTCTCATAATAGGTTTATTCACCATTTGCAATCCATTCCTTGTCATCCATTTCCCATTTATTTCTTCCACGCCATCTGTAATCATTTGGCCTTCTTCCTCCCTTGTGAATTTAGGCTTAACATCCCATTCAAGAGTAGGAATTATTACCATTATCTCTTTTGCCACTTCATCCGCTAGCCTATTTCCTAAAATCAACTTTGAGGAGCCTCTTTTGTGTGCTTCTACATGTACAACAGCGAGCCTCTCTGGTCTCTCAGCTGCCCTTAATACAGATTTAATAAGCTCTACTTGTTTTAGCTCCTTTCCCTTGCTTGTTATCAAAGCCTGTTCCATCCAAATCTTCCCAAATGTATGCAAAATACCATAGGCATATTTAGAATCTGTATACCATATGTTCTGGCGTATAAGACGACTTTTTACCCCTTGAAAATCTTCTCAAAAGTCGGGGGTTGTCTTATACACCGGGTACTAAAACTTCCGAGCCGGGGGGAGCTCAAAAAAGGCCACGGCCACATCCCCGCCATTCTCCATCCAAGCGGCCGAAGGAAAACCGGAGCCCCAATGACGCCCTGAGTCTCGGTCTCCTCGGGCTTGTCCAGCAGCCTGCTGGGAAGGCTGCGGCGCATGGGAGGGAAGGAGAGAGAGCACTACTGCCGTCGCTGCTGCTATTGGCGCTCCGACGTGTCCTTCACGCAAGGCGCTGCATGTGCAAAGTCTCCCCGGTCGCTGTGGCTGCACCAGGGAGCCCGCGTCCTGGTCAACGATGGAGACGCTGCGTGCGCAGGAGGGACCGCGGAGCAGAGGTGCCCGGCGAGTGGGGCAAGAGCCGCGGGGATGCCAGAAGTGGCAGCATCGGTGGCAGGCTCCTGCCCATGTCTCCCGCCCACCCGCTTCTTGCCTTAGCATTTAAAAGAATGAGAGGCGGGCGGGCGGGAGACGCGGGCAGGAGCCTGCCGCCGATGCCACCACTTCTGGCATCCCCGCAGCTCTCGCCCCGCTTGCTGGGTGCCTTTGCTCCGCGGTCCCTCCCATGTGCACAGCGTCTCCATCGTTGACCAGGACGCGGGCTCCCCGGTGCAGCTACAGCGACCGGGGAGACTTCGCACAAGCAGAACTTTGTGCGAAGGACATGCCGGAGTGGCGATAGCAGCAGCGGTGGCAGTAGCACACGCTCTCCTTCCCTCCCATGCGCGTTAACCTGCATGCGCCGCGGTTGGGGACCAACCCACCCACCTACCTCGTTTGGCGCGTTTCCCCGGGGAGGACCCCCAGCTGGGACCTGGAAGTGCGATGCTCTTCCAGGCTTCTCTTCCCTGACTTGGTGTCTTGGAAGAGGGCTGGGTGAAGGAGAAAGGAGCCACGGGGGGATTGGTTTGCAGGGAGAAAGGAAGGAAGGAAGGAAGGAAGGAAGGAAGGAAGGAAGGAAGACAGACAGACAGACAGACAGACAGACAGACAGACAGACAGACAGAAGGAAAGAAGGAAAGAAGGAAAGAAAGAAAGAAAGAAAGAAAGAAAGAAAGAAAGAAAGAAAGAAAGAAAGAAAGAAAGAAAGAAAGATGTTAGGAAAGAAGAAAGACAAAAGAAAGAAAGAAAGAAAGAAAGAAAGAAAGAAAGAAAGAAAGAAAGAAAGAAAGAAAGAAAGAAAGAAAGAAAGAAAGAAAGAAAGAAAGAAAGAAAGAAAGAAAGAAAAGTTAGGAAGGAAGGAAGGAAGGAAGGAAGGAAGGAAGGAAGACAGACAGACAGACAGACAGACAGACAGACAGACAGACAGACAGACAGACAGACAGACAGACAGACAGACAGACAGACAGACAAGAAAGAAAAAGAAAGAAAGAAAGAAAGAAAGAAAGAAAGAAAGAAAGAAAGAAAGAAAGAAAGAAAGAAGATGTTAGGAAGGAAGAAAGAAAGAAAAAGAATGATGGTAGGCGGGGTAGTCTTATACTCAAGTATATCCCAAACACTATATTTTATCTAGAAATGTTGGGGGTCGTCTTATATGCCCAGTCGTCTTATACGCCGGAACATACGGTAAATATTGCCCTCTTCATTTGCCAATAACTTCAACGCTTGTGGTAAAGCAAATACTTCACATGTTTGCGCTGACCATTCGGACGGTAATCTCCCAGCCTCCAATACTTCACCACTATCTCCGTCCACTACTGCATATCCGTTCTTCCTCTTTCCATCCTCCACCCTTGAGGATCCATGAATGAACAAATTCATGCCTCCCTCTATAAAACTATCTTCCAAATCCTCATGCACTTTCGTTTGTAAATCTATCACTTGTACACAATCATGTTCTACATTTTCCCATTCCTTCCTTTCCCCTGATAAGAATTCAGCTGGATTTAAATTCCAATCAGTGGAAAGTACTAAATTATCCTGCGATAACAAAATCACCTCATATTGCAGCAGCCTAACATGAGTAAGCCACCTATGAGCCTTCTGATTCAAAATTGTCCTCACCTGGTGCGGACTGCTCACCACCAATGATCCACCAAACGTCAACTTTCTACTCTCCTCAACCAACAGAGCAGTGGCAGCCACAGCTTGTACACATAAGGGCCATCCTCTTACTACCGGATCCATTAGCTTAGACAAAAATGCTACTGGTTTCTTCCTACCAGCCCATACCTGAGCCAATACACCCTTAGCCACTCCATCTTCCACTGCTACAAACAAGTGGAAAGGCTTTTCCAAATCAGGCAAACTTAATACAGCGCTTATATCATAGCTTTCTTCAACCCCTCTAACCTTTCCCTATCTCCTTCCTTCCATGTTACTTCCCATGGTTCTTCCTCCAACAACTTCTCATATAGGAATTTAACCTTGTCAGTATAACCATCTATCCACAACCGGCAGTATCCTACCAGTCCCAACAACTTCCTAACCTCCTTCTTATTCCTAGGCAAAGGTTGCATCGCTATTCTTTCTATCCTCTCTGGATTTATCTTTTTGCTTCCCTGACTAATCAAGTGTCCTAAATATTTCACCTCCATCTCTACATACTGTAACTTCTTCCTTGACACTCTCAAACCCTGACTTTCCAAAAAAATTCAACAACTCATTTGTTCCCTGCTCTAGCACACCTTTCTTCTCTTCTGAAAATAGCAAATCATCTACATATTGTAACAACTGCAACCCCTCAGGTGGAATAAACTGTTCCAGCCCTTGTTCCAATATCTGTCCAAACAGATTAGGACTCTCAGAAAATCCCTGTGGTAACACACACCACCTATATTGCTGTATTCTATGTGTATCTGGATTTGTCCATTCAAAAGCAAAAATATCTCTTGATTCCTCTGCCAATGGACATGTCCAAAAAGCATCCTTAAGATCTACTACACTAAAATATTTATGACTATTAGCAAGCCATGTAGGTCACCAATGGAGCAGCTTGTTCTTCTCCAGTGCCATCTCCAGAGAACTCCACAGTCTTTAGAGCGCCCCATGGATCACATTGGAGAAGAGCAAACTGGTCCATCCCTAGACTCCTTGGCCCACTTTCAGAATTGAGCACTATTTTGCAGTGGCCACAATTCATTGCAGTCAGTCTGAAAATGGCACCTGCTTCCAGAAGCGAACCACCACAGCCTTGGGACAGAATAGTTTGCTCTTCTTCTTGAATGTGATCTACGGAGGACTGCGGAGCTGTGGAGATCTCCTCAATGTCATCTCCAGAGCTTTCAGGAGGAGATCTACAAATATAAGTGAGCAATTGGTGATGACAGATGGGGTGGAACGTATGGGATCTGATAGGTGTGGAAGCAGGCCTAAGGCCTGAGGGAAGCCTGAAGGGAGGGAATCAGAGCATGGGGTTGCCTCAGAAGTGGCCTTATGAGGCCCATGGCAGAACCTGCACTAAGCCTCCCAGGGCCTCCCATCAAGCCCCTGGCGCACCCTGTGCTTTAGTAATAGTAATAGTAACAGAGTTGGAAGGGACCTTGGAGGTCTTCTAGTCCAACCCCCTGCTTAGGCAGGAAAACCTACACTACTTCAGACAAATGGTTATCCAACATCATCTTAAAAACTTCCAGTGTTGGAGCATTCACAACTTCTGGAGGCAAGCTGTTCCACTGGTTAATTGTTCTAACTGTCAGGAAATTTCTCCTTAGTTCCAAGTTGCTTTTCTCCTTGTTTAGTTTCCACCCATTGCTTTTTGTTCTACCCTCAAGTGCTTTGGAGAATAGTCTGACTCCTTCTTCTTTGTGGCAACCCCTGAGATATTGGAACACTGCTATCATGTCTCCCCTAGTCCTTCTTTTCGTTAAACTAGACATACCCAGTTCCTGCAACCGTTCTTCATATGTTTTGGCCTCCAGTCCCTTAATCATCTTTGTTGCTCTTCTCTGCACTCTTTCTAGAGTTTCAACATTCTTTTTACATCGTGGTGACCAAAACTGAATGCAGTATTCCAAGTGTGGCCTTACCAAGGCATTATAAAGTGGTATTAACACTTCACGTGATCTTGATTCTATCCCTCTGTTAATGCAGCCTAGAACTATGTTGGCTTTTTTGGCAACTGCTGCACACTGCTGGCTCATATTTAAATGGTTGTCCACTAGGACTCCAAGATCCCTCTCACAGTTACTACTGTTGAGCAAGGTACCACATATACTGTACCACTGCATTTTGTTTTTCTTGCCCTAAATGTAGAACCTTACTTTTTTCGCCATTGTATTTCATTTTGTTAGATGGAGCCCAATGTTCAAGTCTGTCAAGATCCTTCTGTATCTTGAGCCTATCTTCTGGAGTGTTGGCTATTCCTGCCAGTTTGGTGTCATCTGCAAATTTGATGAGTTCCCCATCTATCCCCTCATCCAAGTCATTGATGAAGATGTTGAAGAGTACTGGGCCTAAAACAGAGCCTTGGGGTACTCCACTGCATACTTCCCTCCATGTAGATGTAGTTCCATTGGGCACTACACGTTGAGTGTGATTGGTCAGCCAGTTTTGAATCCATCTGGTGGTGTTGCTGTCTAACCCACATTTTTCTACTTTATCTAGTAGTAGGTTATGGTCTACTTTATCAAATGCCTTACTGAAGTCCAAGTAAATTATATCAACAGCATTCCTCTTGTCCACTAATTTTGTCGCTTTGTTAACAAATGCAGTAAGATTAGTCTGGCATGATCTGTTTTTTACAAACCCATGTTGGCTTTTGGTTATTAATTTGTTTGCTTCTAGGTGTTTGTTGATTCATTGTTTGATTATCTTTTCCAGAATCTTCCCTGGTATTGAGGTGAGGCTGATAGGTCTGTAATTTCCTGGATCTATTTTTTCTCTTTTTTGAAGATGGGAACTACATCAGCTCTTTTCCACTCCTCTGGCAGTTCCCCGGTGCTCCAGGAACTTTATTTAATGATCACTTTGGGGAGAGGATAGGTAGGGGGTTATAAGTAACACAATCACATGGGAACTGCACAGCTGTGATGACTTCTGACTGTAATGGGCAGATTCCAACAGTTGTTGGTCAAGGACTACCCGTAACCATTTCATTTACAAAGTGGTCTTTTTCTACTACTAATTTCTCATGCTGCAATATGAATGAATGAATTTATTTGTGATTGCTTTTCTAATGGACTGGAATGCCCAATATATTTGCAGAGTAGAGTAACTGGAAACACTGAAGTCAAAATCTGATGAACAAAAATGTCTTTCCTTTTTAGGGATTGGAGTTTGCGTGAAAGATATGTGGAAGACTTCTTTAAAGCACTGACGAAACTGAGAAACTTAGAAGACCTGTGGTAAGAAAGTGTAGCATTTTATTTTAGATGTTATTGATAATGAAACCACTACATAATATCAGAAGTTTGCGCATTAAACTAAATATATTGTTACAGCAGTCTCTCATCAATTTCTCATGGTCAACAGTAGAAGATGGTTTACTAAGAGTTCCCGAAGCCTACCATGGAACTGAGTTATAATTGACACTAAGAGAGAAGGAAACACAATTTGGAAAACTTAAGGAAGGGTGCAGCACTTTCACTGAAATTTCTTAATAAGAGGCAGGAAATAGACTAGAACAGAACAGGATTGAATTCTTCATTGACCAAGTGTGATTGGACACACAAGGAATTTATCTCTAGTGCATAAGCTCTCAGTGACCATACAAACAATGAAGTGATAAGTCATAGATCATAAATCATAAGATACAATCATAAATCATAAGATACAACAACAATTGATAAAACATAATATACCAATAGGAGAAGGTAGTAGGAAAGATGAAAAGTGAGAAAGATGAGAAGATGACAAGGATAATAGCAATACAGACTACGATGTGGGTACATATCTTTAGGCATAAGACAGTGCTGTAGGAGTTAGGTATTTAGCAGAGTGATGGCATGGGGGAAGAAACTATCTTTGTGTCTAGATATTTTGGCATGCAATGCCCTATAGCAGCATCTTGAGAGGAGAACTTGAAACAGTTTATGTCCCGTATGTGAAGGCTCTGTAAATATTTCCTCAGCCCTCTTTCTGGTTCGTGCAGTATACAGGTCCTTAGTGGAAGGCAGCTTGGTTGCAACTTTTTTCCCCTGCAGTCCTAACTATCCTTTGAAATCTGTACCTGTCCTGTTTGGTTGCTGTGCCAAATCAGACAGTTAACGAGGAACAAATGACAGACTCAATAATTCCTCTGTAGAACGGTATCAGCAAATCCTTGGGCAATCTGAGCGTTCTGAATTGATGTAGGAAGAACACTTTTTGTTGTGCCTTTTCAATAATGGTTCTAATGTTAAGTGTCTATTTCAAGTCCTGGCAGATTATTGAATCCAGACACTCTAGTATCTACTGTTGATACTGTGTTGTCTAAGATTGTAGCAGGTGGTAGAATAGGAGGGCTTCTCTTAAAATCTACTATCATCTCTACAGTTTTGAACGTGTACAGTTCAAGATTGTTGCAGCTGCACCACAGGGCCAGTTCTTCAACTTCTCATCTATATGCAGATTCTTCATCATCTTGAATAAGACCAATCAGTGTTGTATCATCTGCAAACTTCAGTACTTTAACAGAGGGATCCTTTGAGATGCAGTCATTGGTGTATAGAGAGAAGAGAAGTGGAGAGAGCACACAGCCCTGGGGGGCACCTATGCTAATTGTCCAGGTATCTGATGTGATTTTGCCTAGCTTCACCTGCTGCTTCCTTTCGGTTAAGATTTATTATTAAGGTTTATCAAAAATGAGAACATAATATAAAAACCCAATAAGTAGCATTTACAGGTAGTCCTCAAGTTACGAATGAAATGGAGCCTGCACATTCCATTCATAACCTGAGGATTCGTAGGAGTGAATCTCAAACCTTGAATGCGATCACTCCCTCCTTTCGCCCACACATTCACTAATGGAATGTGCTGCTCGTTAAATGCACATGAGGCATCTCAGAGTGGGGAAGGCTATGGGGGGGCCTAGTGATTGAAAAGGACACCTGTTTAAAACAATCCAAGTCCTCTCCGACCCACTGAGATACCTCATGCTGCACACAATTGTTTCCCCCTCCCAACCTGCTGCACCAGGTCACTTACCTTGCAAAGATCTAGCAAGCTGTCTCCTCTCCAGCCTCTCTGCCACATGAGATCACAACACTCAGAAGCTTCCAGACTTGGCTCACAAAGCGTTTGGAAGTGATGGGATGCTTTTACGCAGTGAAATCCACTGCCTAAAGAGTCCTATTGGCTTCCAAGCACTTCCAAGCAAGCTGTTGTAAAAAGCCCTTTCTGGCCGAACGGAGCTTGTGCGGGACGAGCTTGAGGAGGCCTTTCCGGACGAGAAAGAGGGCCCGGAGGGATGCACAAACCCCTCCAGAGCTCTGTTTTCATGTGCAAAGACCTCCTCCAAAACTTTGCCACCAAAAATGGAGCTACATTTTTGGCAGCAAAGTGCTGGAGGAGGCCTTCGCACATGAAAACAGAGCTCACCCGTCTGGAGCTCCATTTTTGGGTTCAAAGGCATCCTCCAACACTGCTGGCAAAAAAAAAACAGCTTGAGGAAAGGCCTTTCCTGGAGAAAACAGAGAGAGAAGCTACTCTGAAAAGCTGAGGAATCAGCTCTCAACAAATGAGCCAGCCACTGTCTGGAAAATCCTGAAAATATCACTGGCTAGAGCAGACCACTCCCCCTTGCTGAAGGGAATTGGCAACTGGCAGATGATCTAAATGTATTCTACTGTAGGTTTAAGAAAAGACCACTGTCAATTATTGCTATCCTCTCCATCTCAGATACACCAACAACAGTCAAATCTCCTATGCCTGATTCCATCCCTCTGGGACCCCACCTCTACGGTAGTGATCCTTAAAAAAAGAGGTGCAATGTCCAATGTTCCCTCTAACATTGAAAATCACTGCACGGCAGTTGGAAACTGCTGCGCAGCGTTTTCTTTTCTGGAGGGACTGAACCGGCATCCCTGGATGAAGAGTAAGCTGGTGGGCAGCAGCCTTTGATCTCGCTCTCCTCCTCTCCCTAGCAGCGGAGCCCACCTGAGGAGGCAAGAGTTAAAGGCATAAACCCACGTTCTCCGCCATCTGCTGCCTCTGCTTCTCTTCTTTGAAGGCTCCTTTCCCCCCACCCTCCACCCACCCTGATAGGCTGATGATCAATGTTCCCTCTGACATTAGAAAACGCCGTGCGGCAGTTGGAAACTGCTGCGTGGCATTTTCTTATCACGTGCGCGGCCGCGCAGCTTAGAGGGAACATTGGAAATGTCTATTTCACAGACAAAAGTCTGGAAAAGCACCAGGCCTAGACAAGATAGCTCCTTCTTGCTTGAAAGTCTGTGCTGATCAACTAGCCCCCATCTTCCACCCGGATCTTTAATAAATCACTGGATTTATGTTATGTCCCTTCTTGCTTCAAATACTCTACTATCATCTCGGTGCCCAAGAAACTCTCCATCAAGGAGCTGAATGACTACAGATCGGTTGCTCTGACATCTGTAATTATGAAAACCTTTGAAAAGTTAGTGCTGGCACATCTGTAAACCATTACGGATTCGCTGCTAGATCTCTTGCAATGTGCCTATTGCTCAAATAGATCAGCAGATGATGCTGTCAATATGGCATTGCACTACGTTACAACATCTTGAATCTGCAAAGACCTATATAAGAGTCCTTTTTGTAGACTTCAGCTTGGCATTCAACACCATCATTAAGGAAATCCGTGTCTACAAACTGACTTAATTAGCTATGCCTGACCGTAAGATGGATCATAAGCTTTCTAACAGATAGCAAGCAGCAGGTGAAGCTAAGCAAGATCACATCAGTTACCTGTACAATTAGCATAGGTGCCCCCCAGGACTGTGTGCTCTCTCCACTACTTTTTTCTCTCTATACCAATGACTATATCTAACCATATGATACCTTAGTTTAGGGGTCTCCAAACTTGGCAACTTTAAGACTTGTGGACTTCAACTCCCAGAATTCTGGGAGTTGAAGTCCACAAGTCTTAAAGTTGCCAAGTTTGAAGACCTCTGCCTTAATTTATTATATGCCCATATTGCTTTTGTTTTGTTTTTAATTATTATTGTCCATTTTTATATGTGATACTACTAACCAGAAGGTATCATTCTAATTCTTCTGAGTAATTGCTGTTCTTTCAGTTTGTTACAAACGTCCTTCACAGAGTCCTGCAGCAGGCATCTTGCTGAAGTCTTCAAGAAAAACCAGAGACTGAAAATGTTACATTTGGATCTCAAGGACATAGATGACAGAACAGCAGAATTGCTGTGTGAGGGGCTCCAAGATCCAGACTGCAAAATAGAAGAACTACAGTGAGTGATCAGTATTACTTTTAAGTTTGGTATGTGTTACTTTCTCTTGAATTCTGGAAAAGTATCCATGGAAAGATCATTGCAATTGTGATATTTAACCATATTATCTTCTGTTTCTTCTGTTTTTTAAGATACAATTCTATCTGTGATCATAATCAAAAGGGCATGATGATAGTTGGTTCTGAGGGATATGAGATACTCTCTTAGCTGTTAACTGCTGAGAATCTGGCAGAGGGACTAAATTTGAGGGAAGAGGTCAGTTCCTAGGGATAAGCTCAGAAGTTTATAAATGTTCATTAAGCAATCTGCAGATATGACAGCAATTTTACTGATTAAAAAATCTGCAGCTGTGCTTTGCAGATTTATAGGTCTATAAATGGTCATTTTGTGGGAATTCTCATATAGCTTAATTTTTTTACACTCTATGACAAGATTTTATCTGAAATTTACAGCAATCTTTTTGTTATTTGGAAGGATTATGTCATTTTGCTATCACTTTCTCTTCAATTGTTTAATACCTTCCTTTGTACAGTAAAGTTCCCTGAAAAATTCTTTTGCTTAGGATTTTGGGAATCTGCTTTAATATAAATATTGACTTGCAAGATAATTGCTAATTAATTAAAGATTGTACAGGTAGTCCTTGAATTACTAATATAATGGAGCCTGCTAATTACATTCGTAACCAGAGGATTTGTACAAGTGAATCATGTAACTTGACTGTGATCATCACTCCCTCCTTTCGCCCACGCATTCGCTAATCAAATGGGTCATTAAGTGTACATGTGGTATCTCAGGGTGGGGAAGGCATGGGGGCCTAGTGATGGAACAGGCCACCTTCTTCAGACTACCCAAGGCTTCCCCCGACCCACTAAGATACCTCATTCTCCCTCCCGTGGAGTCCCCACAATTGCTCCCCCACATCCTGCCCTGCTGGTCACTTACCTTATGAAGATCTCTCTCCTCTCCAGCCTCTCTGTTTATTTGTCTGGTCCTGCAGCATGCTTTGCTCAGCTTCTCTGACTTACTGAGGCTGCTTGCCACTTCTGGAGCAGCGGGCAGCCTCAGTGAGTCTCCTCCAAAGGCTTCCAGACTTGGTGCAGAAAAGCATTTGCTTGCCGAAGGGAGGTTTTGGCAGCAAAATCATGTTGCTTCAAGCCTTGGCAAGCAAACATGTTTCACACACAGATTGGAAGCTTCTGGGTGCCCTAATCTCACGGGACTTCAGGCACCTGAAAGTCTGGCAATACGCTTAAGCCAAAAATGAACCAAAACAAAGACTTATTCATACCTCTTTTACTCTTATTCATGCTTGTAATATTACATATATATTCAATCATGTTTTACTGTTTAAACTTTGCTTATAATCATATATGTTTGACAAATACAAATACAAATACTTAAATGGAGGCTTGAAAACCAAAGAAAACAGACTTTATTCTTTGATCAAAGTTAAAGTTCTGGGTCAGAAATTCCAAGCACATGGACAAGGGACATGGGAGGAAAGTTCTACAAAGCATGAGATGATGCGGTGTCTTTTCTTATACCCACAAAAATCTTACTTCTTGGTATTCTAATTACTCTAGTCATATAATCTAACCATATTGTAAAACTCAGTCATATACCCTAACTTAGATTTACATCTTCCTGCAACAGACAGATTCCTTTCTGGCAGTGTTTATCTTTTCTTATCTTTTCCCTCCTTTGTCTTCCTAATTGGCCACTCGGTCCCCTATTAACGTCACAAAAGGTGTGTGGATTCCTCTGGTAGTTTGAGATAGAGTATAGTTAGGTGCCAATTCCTGGAGGAAATGGGGGTGGCATTTATGGAAGAAGGAAAAGGATTTATGAAGGATTTAGATCATAATGCAGGAAGGATGCAATTGATTGCAGGCATGTGTTTTTACAGAGGCATATGTGTTACAAATGATTAACAATTAAATGCTTAAAAGGAAAATACTTTTACAGCAGCAATATATATATATATATATATATATATATATATGTATGTATGTATGTATGTATGTATGTATGTATGTATGTATGTATGTATATATATATATATATGTAGGTCTTTGGGTATTCGGGTTTTCTCCCGCGTGAAATTGGAAGTGTCTTGGCGACGTTTCGATGAAGTCTTATATATATATATATATATATATATATATATATATATATATATATATATATATATATATATATATATATATATATATATATATATATATATATATATATATATATATATATATATATATATATATATATATATATATATATAAAACAATAGAACAAATGTCTATAGAATAACAAGTTTCTACTTAATGCGATAATAATTATTACTTTTTATTTATTACTATTCCCTTCATTTCTCCCTTTTTCTCAAACGATAGAATTCTTTCTATCATGATGAATGAGGGGTGCATATTTAGCAGGGATAGTTTTGAGGACCATGATATTTGCAGGCTTATTATGTGGGGTGGCAGACACGGAGGATGCAATAACTGTTATCCCAGAGATAGTTGATGTGATGATTCTTTGGATCAAAGGGATGAGGCAAGGGAGGAGAAGCAGACCCCCAAAGGCTAAAAGCACCATGAACCCAATTTGCTTCCTGCTAGAGAGCATATTGCCGAACCAGTTAAAATCTATTGCCCGTCCAAGTTTGAACAGGGATGTGTGCAAGTGTCCTCATTCTGGCAGTAAGCTCATGTACAGCCTTACCATTATCATCAATTTCTAAACAACAGTTGTGAGGTTGAATTTCCCTCAGACACCTCCCTCTTGGGCAAGTAAATAGTCTAGGGCAGGGGTAGGCAAAGTTGGCTCTTCTATGACTCGTGGACTTCAACTACCAGAATTTCTGAGCCAATCATGCTAGCTTAGGAATTCTGGGAGTTGAAGTCCACGAGTCATAGAAGAGCCAACTTTGCCTACCCCTGGTCTAGGGCAAGGCGATTCTGGTAGACAGCAGTGTGAATCTTGGTGTTAGTTTGAGCAAGCATATCAAGGGATGCACCAGTACTATTAGTAATGAGTTCAACAACTGCTTGATGACGTATCAAGCGATTAAGCAAATAAATTGGGGTTCTGTAGCCCCACATTCCATCTTCCGCCCACATAGCAGGGCCATAAACTTGGATTTTCCTTCTAGAGGTCAGTCCTCATCATGCCAAGTCTTCTGATCCATGATCTTAAGATCTTCGAACGTGAGGGATCTTTTGTCCCTGTGTCCTACCTCAACATATACTGGGACACCAAGTCTTTCTCCTTGAATGTTGGGTAAAAGAAAGAAACTGGGTTTAACGGTCCCCAATGCACAAGTACCATTCCACTTGCATGGAAGAGACACATAGGCCTTTCATCCACAGATCCAAAAGAGTCCATCCAGGGCAGGCCAAGATAAAGTAACATCATGGAAGCGATCCCAAATGGAGGAAAGTTGCTTATAAGCAGAAAAGTGGTTTTTAGGTTGGGTTGCATTAGAGCCAGACCACCAAGTGGTATTAGCTTTAGTCAAGTGTGTCAAGACTGTTAGAACCCTGTTCAAACGATTGGGTGTGTTAATATATGATCAAGCCACAAATCAATGTTATGTGTATATTGCTTTAAATGCATTGTGGATTATTACTATATAAGTAAGCAAGAGAGCATGCTCAGTGTGGTTTGTGGTTTGTGGTTTATGGTTCAGTGTGGTTTAGTGTGGTGACTGGTGTTTGACGGTGTGTTCCGGATTGAAGACTCTCTGCTGCTTTACTGATGATTAGATTATTTTATGACTGTGTGGAATTGCTGTGAAGAGAAAATTAACTATCTGTAATAGTATAGAAGTGTGTGATAGCTGTAATCTTTGTTTGTGAGTTAAAACAAAGATAGGCAAGAAGAAGAAACTTCGCATTGACTGAATAACTGTGTATGACTTGGACTTCCTATTTAACTTTGCTACTATTCAAGTAAAACTATGTTATACATACTAAAGATATTCTGTTTAATGACTAAATAGCATTCATATCAAACTGCAACACCATTACTACAACACATTTCACTGTGCATGTGCTTAACAGCACAATAACTCCTTAACATTGGTTATGGGCCCAGTGAGTTTCTAAGGAGTAGAGATAGTGGTTTGTTGCAAGTTAGAAGATATTGAATGTGAAAATTCAGTTTTAATATTAACAGAAAGTTTAAGAAGTATTGCAGCAAAAATGGCTCAAGCAAAGTCAACGTATCTATCAATGATAACCCGGCTGGATGGCACTAACTATGCTACTTGGTCTACAAAATATAGCCTACTTTTGAGAAATGAAGGCTTATGGACTTTGATAACAAATCCACCGGATACAACAGGTTGGGATCCAACAGAAGATGAAGACGCGAAGAAGCTAGCTGAATTTAAACAAGACAATGATAGAGCATTAAGTATAATTGGACTAACACTAAATGACCAGCAACTTGTCCATATTCGTGGAGAAGAAAAAGCTGCAAAGTGTTGGGACATATTGAAAAAGATTTATGTAAGGGATAGTGTTGGTGCACACATTCATATAACAAGAAACCTTTTTTGAACTCGTTTAATGAAAAGAGGCGATATGCTCACTCATTTGGAGAATATGAAGAAAATTCTTCAGGAACTGCATGAAAAAGAACTGATTTATACAGAGTTACAGCAGGTGTACATAATTCTGTCTTCACTGGACGATAGCTATGATGATTATGTTTCTTCCTTCGAGGTTTTGACTAGGGATGAACTGACTCTAGCTAACGTAACTGGAAGACTACTTGAGGAGTCCAGAAGAAGAGAAGACAGAAAATTGATGAGAACAAAACATCCACAAGATGAAGAGAAGACATCTTCTAATGTTCCTCATGTTTATTTTGTTAGAAAATGTTTTACTTGTGGGGCTAGAGGACATATAGCCAAGTTTTGTAGAAAGAATAAAAAGCAGAATATCAGAAATGATCAGAGAGAACACAAAAATGTTAGTTTGACTTTGCATAACGTAACTAATAAGATAAACCATGATTTATGGGTTATAGATAGTGGGGCTACTAACTGTATAACAAACAATAAGGAAAAGTTTGTAAAGATGGCAAAAAGTAGTCAATATGTTGCATTAGCAAATGGTTGGAAGATGAAAGCAAATGGTGAAGGAAATGCATATTGTTCAGGAATCAATGACAAACTGCCAATGTTATATATGCCAAGATTGGTTTATAATCTATTATCTGTGCAAATATTGGTCGAAGCAGGATACAGTGTAACATTTATAGATGATAAATGTACAATTCAGAAAGAAGGTAACAATGTTATAGCTAGATTAGAAAATGGTCTATATATACTGCATGAAAAACCAGTAGAAAAAGCAAATTCAGTTTTTGAGAACAACCAACCTCATAACAACTGCATACATTTACTCCACAGACGAATGGGGCATTTGAATTTTAAATTGTTACAGAAAACTGTAGAATTGGCTAAAGGAATTAAAATAAAACCACGTTCTAAATATCTGAATTGCAATGCTTGTAATCAAGAAAAAAGCAAGGTTACTACTGCAAATAGGTATTATGGTTTCAAAACAATAGCACCATTAGATGTAGTGTTTGTTGATCTAATAGGACCTAAGAAACCAAGTTTAGGTGGAGCTAACTATATTCTTAGTATTGTTGATCATTATTCTCGATAAGGTTTTTGCTATTTAATGAAAAGCAAAACAGAAACTTATCAATATTTCTCTAATTGGATAAGATTTGTAGAGAGAAAAAAGAAGAATAAGTTAGTATGTGTAGTAACAGATAACGGCACGGAATTCACTAATAATAAGTTTGTTAATTTGTTAGCAAGAGCAGGGTTAGAGCACAGACATTCAGCTCCTTTTTGGCCAGAACATAACTCTTATGTAGAAAGACGAGGACAAACGTTGCAGGCAATGATAAGGACAATGATTAATGATTCTGGTTTGCCTGATAATTTGTGGGGAGAGGCTCTTATGTGTGCTAACCATATACTTAACAACGCTGTAAATGCTACGACAGGTGAGATACCTTTTACAAGATGGTTTGGTAGGAAACCTGAATTGGATTATTTGCATGTATTTGGAGCACCGGCTTGGGTGCATATTCCAACAAAAGTTAGAAAGAAAGGACAACATAGGGCAAAGCTAATGTATTTTGTAGGTTATGATAAAAATCATAATAGTTTTAGATTCTGGGATAAAGGCAACAGAAAAGTGCACTTGCACTTTTATAAGTGCAAGTGCCAAATTCATGGAACATGTGGGATGGAAGAAATTGGAGCAGGAAGATAGTATTGTGGTAGAAACTCCATTGTTCCAACAAGATGTTACTCCTAAGAGGTATTTGGAGAGTAATATAGAAGAGGTAGAATCACCAGAAGAGGAGGATTTATTAGATGAAGAGAGATCTCTGATAAAGATGAGGATATTGATACTAATAGTATTCCTTTGCCTAGAAGAGGGACTAGAGTTAGAAGGTCACCTGATAGGTATCAGGCAAATGTTGTTTGTGAAATAAGTCTAGAACCTTCTAGCTATGATGAGATTAAGTTATATTCCGAGAAGGAACAAATTGCTTGGAAAGAAGCAATGAGTAAGGAATTGAAGTCTTTGAAGGATCTTGATGTTTATGAGGCTGCTAGTTTGCCAGGAAATAAAGCTATAGGCTGCAGATGGATTTTTAAGTTAAAGACAGCCAGTGATAGCACTATAACCAACAAGGCAAGATTGGTTGCTCAAGGATTCGGTCAGAGTACAACAGACTATGATGAAGTTTTCGCTCCTAGTCTGAAGGCGAGCATATTGAGGGCAGCATTGGTGTGGGCAGCTAGAAATAATAGTGTGGTACATATTCTGGCCTGAAGCCTCCCCACCCCCTGTGTTGTCCTCATCCTCGACTGGGCTGTTGTTGTTCAAGGGGGCATTCTCTCCTCCAATGGCCAAATTGATGACACCCTGGGCACACTGGTTTCTCTGGATGGAGTTACTCCTGGGGTTAGCTGAAGTTCCCCTTCCTCTTCTTTGGGGACTCAGAGCAGCTGTTAAAAGACCAGCTTGCTTTCGCATCCGCCTGTCTTTCTTTTCTTCCTCTTCCTCCCTCTGGGCATAAACAGTGAAGGCTGTCTGAACAAGGGTCTCTAAGTCTTTAGCAGTTGGGGTTTCCAGTTTTTGCAACTTCTTTCTTATGTCGGGGGCACTTTGGCCCATGAAAGTCATTTTTAGCAAAACATCATTGGCTGGACTATCAGGATTGAGGTCAGTAAAACCTCCAGAACCCATCCTTCAAGCAATTCAGAAAATCAGTGGGGGATTCCTTGGGATTTTCAAGGATCTGATGAACACAGTGAAAGTTCACTGTTTTGGGAATACCAAGTTTCAGTCCGTGAACGATGGAATCCCTGGCTCTCTGGAGAATGAGGGCACCCTGATCTGTGTTGGGGTTGACCTCATAGCTGGGGTTAAAAAGAGCCAGGGTTCTCGCCATAAAGCTGCATCATCGCGATTAGTTTGAATGGCATGTTAGGAGCCGAGATGGCGCAGCGGTTAGAGGCAGTACTGCAGGCCACTTTAGCTGACTGTGATCCGCAGGTCAGCAGTTCAAATCTCACCGGCTCAAGGTTGACTCAGCCTTCCATCCTTCCGAGTTAGGTAAAATGAGGACCCAGATTGTTGGGGGCAATATATAAATATACATTGCTTACTGGTGTAAACCGCTTAAAGAGTGATTGCACTGTGAGGCGGTATATAAATCTCACAAATAAATAAATAAATAAATGTTGTCTAGCAGCTGTATAGTGCTCCATGGTGGCTTTCAGAACTTGTTGCTTTTCTTCAGCAGACAACAGTGCCGACAGGAGAGTAAAAATGTCAGGCACATTAGGTCTATGGGTGGCCATTACACGTTGAACAAGTTCTATATAACTTTGAGGGATACCCTGTAAGGAGGAAGTCCAGCTTTCCAATTAAAAAGATCATTGGTTGTAAAGGGTGTGTGAACAAACACCAGTTGATCTTTCATAGGAACTTGCTGAAGTGGGGCTAGGATCGAAGGTCCCGGTTGATTGGCAGGCATGTAGGTTTGTCCAGTTCTGGTGTGTGTGTGGGCTTAGAGCAGACAATTCTAGATACCAACATTGAGCTGCTTGGGGTGCTGAATCCTGTGAAGCAGGCTGGGACAGCTGTGGTGTTGATGGGAGCACTGGATCCTGCAAAGCGAGCTGAGGTGCTGTTGGAAGCGCCTGTTCCTGCGAAGCAGGCTGGAATGCTGCTGGAGGCACTTGAGCCAGTGAGGGCACAGCATTTGCATTAGGGGAAGGGGGAACAGCGTAATATGGTGGGGGAAACTCTTCTTCCTCTTCAGTCACTTTGGCTATTTTTTTCCCTTTTCTGAAAGTGACAAGGGGGCAAATTTTAGAAGAGGATGTTGGAGTGAGCCCATACGCTTTCTGAATGTCTGGCCGACAAAGGAGATTGAAAAAGAAACTAACATAGCGTTCCTCTTCAGTTCGCCTGATGGTAGCCAAAAAATCAGTAAATTTGTTGATAAAATCCAAATCAAGCCTGCCTTCTGGTGGCCATGCTCCTACATTAGGACCAAGGTAGTAGGTTGGCCAGATGGATTTACAGAGGGTTTTCAGCTTTTCCTTTTTAAAAACAACTTTGATTACTACGATAGGTTTTAACGTGTCCCAATGAATTAATACACAGTCCAGAGGGGAACACAGCTCTGTTTTTCCCCCGAGGCTCTTTATTCCAAACAGGCTACCTGTATGATTGCCCATTTTATCTAGATGGGATTTTTTCGATGGGATTTTTCGCGAGTCTGGCAAAACTCTTCCTTTTTTCTAAGGGAAATTCTTGGGCTCATCAGCTCGGGGTCTGGCAGAATTCACCCCTTTTTGTCCTAAGGATTTTCTTGGACCTGATTTTCAAGCTTCTTAAGGGGATCTCTCAGTGTGAGGGATTCCTCAGGCTTTTCTGTTTGCTCGGAATCTGACCAACTCTTCCTCTTTCTCTAAGAAATTTCTCGGGCTCTCCCCTCAGGCTTGAAGTTGGGTCAGACCTCCTCCCAAAATCTCAAACTTTTATTTTATTCCACCAATCACACCCCTTTCAAAGCGATCTGCTCTGGCTGATCTCACGAATAATCAGAAATGCAGATTGCATCTCCGCACTCACATCGAAGGCAAACCTCTAGTAGGAATTTCCCTCATTTCATTCACGCACACACAAGGCAACACCCCCCCGCCCCAAATTTCTCTACTCCCCTAGGAGAGTACAATCTTCCCCACTCCCCGGTTCAAGCCTCTTTGGCGTTCAGGTCGGAATGGAAACTGATTCTGCCAACGTATGACCAGGCCGAGGTCACCGGCTGAAACTTGCCAGGAGCGCTCTTGACGTCGTCACTGGCCCTTGTTGGTTTCTTCTGTCCACTGTTGTGAAGGCCGTTGCCAAGCCTCAAAGGGGTTTGGCTTGTGGGAAGCTGAATGTGGCTACCTCAAAGAAAAGCAGTGCCTTCGAGTCCCATGTTTTGGGCACCAAAAATGTAAAGTCTGGCAATATGCTTAAGCCAAAAATGAAACAAAACAAGGAGGCTTGAAAACCAAAGAAAGCAGACTTTATTCTTTGATCAAAGTTAAAGTTCTAGGTAAGAAATTCCAAGCACATGCACAAGGGAGGAAACGGGGGTGGCATTTATGGAAGAAGGAAAAGGTTTTATGAAGGATTTAGATCTTAATGCAGGAAGGATGCAATTGATTGCAGGCATATGTTTTTACAGAGGCATATGTGTTACAAATGCTTAACAATTAAATGCTTAAAAGGAAAATACTTTTACAGCAGCATAACATATATACCGTGTCTCCCCGAAAATAAGATGGCTTATATTTTTTTGATCCCCCAAAAATGCCCCTGACCTTATTTTCGGGGGTGGCTTATTATTTTTGGGGTGGAGGTGGGGCAGGGCGCGAGATGCACCACTTACTGGAGTTTGGCAGCTCCATGGTCTCTCAGCTAGTCTGTTTAGGGAAAAAAACCTTGCAAACAGACAAGCCGAGAGACCAAGGAGCTGCCAAACTCCAGTAAGTGGTGCGTCTCTCTTGGCAGGGCGGGCGGGGCAAGGTGGGGTGCGCGTCCTACCAGACACTTGTCTCGGTACCACTGTCGCATTCCTTGGTGTTGTCTCCAGGGCAGCCCTTTCTAAAAGAGAACGTTTCACGAGTTCAAACGTCAAAAGTTCAAACTGAAATCAAGCTTGATTGAACTCGTGAGACTTTTCTTTTAGAACGGGCTGCCCTGGACACAACGCTGAGGAATGCGACAGAGGTACAAGTCCCAGGAAGGACACGCGTCTCACAGCCCTCCCCACCACGAGATGCCCATCGCAGCAAGGGAGGGAATCAGGACATGCAGAAGCCGCCGGGTAAAGAGCGCCCGTCCAGATCGGCCGCTGCCCTGGCTGGATTTGTAAGCCAAAGAGCCGGAGTTTGGGGCAAAGAAAGAAAGATTTCTGCTGCGTTCCTTCCATGCAGCCAAAAGCAGAAGCAGTAGAAGTCTTTTTTCTTTGCCCCAACTCCTGCTCTTTGGCTGTTGCTGGAGAGGATTCTCAGATTTACCCAGCGGCTTCTGCCTGCCCAGATTCTCCCCCTTGCCACGCTTGAGCCACTCTTTCTGTGGTGGGCGGGAGAGGGAGGGAGGCGGTAACAGGCACAGCCGAAGGGGCAGCGGCAGAGCTAAAGGGGTGGTGGGAAGCGAGTGAAGGAGGCGGTGGCGGCAGAGCCGAAGGGGCGGTGGGAGGCGAGCGAAGGAGGCGGCGGTGGGAGAGCCGAAGGGGAGGTGGGAGGCGAGCAAAGGAGGCGGCGGTGGGAGAGCTGAAGGGGCGTTGGGAGGCGAGCGAAGGAGGCGGTGGTGGCAGGAGGTAGAGCCGAAGGGGCTTGCTCTCGGTCTCCCGGCCGGGAGCCGGTCTTTCTGTGGTGGGCACTCTTTTGGCCGGGAGAGAGAGAGAGAGAGAGTAAGTGAGAGGTGGCTATGTGCACCCCCCCCGCAGGACTGGCTCCGCTGCTCTGGGCTGCCTTCGGCAGCGTTTTGAAACGTGCTCTTGCCTGCAATGAAGGGATCGATGCTCCCCTCCTATTCTTCGCAGGCAGGAGCATGTTTCAAACTGATGTAGGCAGAGCCCAGATGAGCTGAGCTAGTCCCACAGGGTGTGTGCGCACATGCCCCTCGCTTGCTCTCGCTCTCCTGGCCAAAAGAGTGCCCGCCGGAGAAAGAGCGGCTCCCGGCATGTCCCCCCTTGCCCGGAAAGTATTTGGAGGGGCTTATTTTTGGGGCGGGGCTTATTTGAAGGATGTCCTGAAAACCCATATATATATTGTTACACATATAGACAATATAGTTTGTCGACTATAGAAAAACTGCCTGGATGGTCCCAGGAGGGGCTGAAAGGCAAAAGGAAGCTGTGATGTTTCCTTCCATACACCAGGATGACTCGACAGAATAAACATATATAACCCTTTCCTGGTGAAGAGCTGATAGGGAAGAGAACCTTGTGGCCTAGAGGTTAAACTACTGCCTTACAAGCAGACTGCCCAGGTTCAATTCCCACTAAGGGTATGGCTATCTGACGAGAGCAAAATAGCTCGAAATAGATCTATAATAGTCTCCCTTTATTTTCAATTATCAGCAAAAAATGTTACACACACACACACACACACACACACACACACACACACACACACACACATTACAATATCTATAGAATAACAAGTTTCTACTTAATGCGATAATAATTATTACTTTTTATTTATTACTATTCCCTTCACACCCATTCTCTGCAAAAGCAGATGGGTGCCTGAAATTGCACAAGATCATGGTCCCCTGAAGCTTCCAAGTCTGTGGGTGAAAAGTTTTCCAAATGGAGGGAAGGCTTCGGTCCTTCAAAAAATTGGAAAAATTGAAAAAAGAAAAAAAAACATTGTGGAATATTTTATTTTAACATGATGAATAAAATATTTTAAGACAGGGTGTTCAAATATTTTCCAAATCATTTCTAAAAAAATGTATGATATCAGATTATTCTAATTTCTGTGTACTGAGTGAGGACAAGCAAGTTCTAGGTAACAAACTGAACCCTCCAATGCAAGAACAGTATGCATTCTTCCTTTAGGAGGTGCTGCTATTGTAACAAGAAAAAGGTTTCAGTTTTGCTTTTGCATGTTAGTGGGTGTGTTTGGTTTGTTCTGTCCTCTTCACTAGGCCTCAAAAGCATTGGAAGAAAATACAGAGCAACAAAAAGGACCTGAAAGTATATATTGGGGAAATACCTGAATCCCTGGTACACAATTCATCCGAGTCTCTTGTTGCTGCCTGGAATCAGGCGGCAGCGGGGGCTTTGGATCGTATTACGCCTTTGTGGCCTCTCCGTGGCAGCGGATCCAGGAGGGCTCCTTGGTTTACCGAGGAACTCCGGGAGACGAAGTGCCAAAAGAGACGCCTAGAGTGACGATGGAGATCTAGTAAAGCTGAGTCTGACTGGACACTTTAAAGAACTTTTATTAAGTCTTACTTAGTGGCGATACGGGCGGCAAAATGTTCACATTTTTCCGCCCTTATTGCGTCCGCCGACTCCCGCCCAGCCGCCCTGTTTAGGGTGACCCGCTCCCTTCTTGCTAAGGAGGGAGGCGAAGATCCCTTGCAGGGCAGAGCTGAGGAATTTTCTCAGTTTCTGGCAGACAAAGTCACTCAGATTCGGACAGACCTGGACTCTGATTGGGCAGTACAGGCCGAGATGACAGGGACTGGTTTTAGTCCTGTTCTATGGGATGAGTTTGAACCGGTGACCCCTGAGGATGTAGACAAGACCATAGGAGCGATGAGCTCCGCCACTTGTTTATTGGATGGGGATGAACCGGCTAAAACTCAACCCTGACAAGACCAAGTGGCTATGGATATTGCCTCCCAAGGATTCTGTCAATTGTCCCTCCTTGGTTCTTGGGGGGGAGAAATTAATTCCCTCAGAATGGGTTCGCAATTTGGGTGTCCTCCTAGATCCACAGCTAAAATTGGAGCAACATCTTCAGCTGTGGCTAGGGGGACCTTTGCACAGGTTCGCCTGGTGCACCAATTGTGACCCTACTTGGAGAGGGAGGCTCTACTCACAGTCACTCACGCCCTTATCTCCTCACGGCTGGATTACTGCAACGCGCTCTACATGGGGCTACCCTTGAAGAGTATCCGGAGACTACAATTGGTGCAAAATGCAGCTGCGCGAGCTGTGGTGGGTGTGCCTAGGTACACCCACGTGACACCCATTCTCCGCCAGCTGTATTAGCTGCCCATTAGTCTCCGGACCCAATTTAAGGTGTTGGTTTTGACCTTTAAAGCCCTACATGGCTCAGGGCCAGGTTACCTTCGGGACTGCATCCTGCCGCATACCTCCCTACGACCGGTTAGGTCCCACAGAGTTGGTCTCCTCCAGGTCCCATCGACCAAGCAATTCCGGTTGGTGGGGCCGAGGGGGAGAGCCTTCTCTGTGGGAGCCCCCTCCCTTTGGAATCAACTCCCTCCAGAGATTAGGACTATCCCCACCCTGCTGACCTTCCGTAAAGCAATAAAAACTTGGCTCTTCTGGCAGGCGGGGTGAAAGTGAGACCAACCAGACTACATTTGGGTCTCCCCCCTTGGTTATGAATGTCTGATATTTTTTAATTTTTATAATTTTTAATTATATGTTTTTATATGTAATAATGATTTGAAATACTGTCAGCCGCCCAGAGTCCCTTGGGAGTTGGGTGGCATACAAATCTATTAAATTAAATTAAATATACTTAATTTAAAAAGGTAAGAGTTTACATTTATCTGAATCCAGAAAACTGAATCATTTAGCTACATTAGTTTATCTTTATAAACTTTTGTGTAAATAATAATTTAATTACCAGTAATCTGGTTCTTCCCCCAGTGATCTCCACACACAACCATAGATTAGTGCCTTGTTGCACAGTAGTCATTTTTTCTTGTTTTTATTTCCTACTCCCCTCAGAAAAATGGTGAGACCAACATCTAGCATATGGAGTCATTTTCACATTACAAGTTGTTCTAAAAAGAAAAATGTGATTTGCAAATATTGTCAGATGAAATATGCATTTCCAAATGCTACCAGGATGACAAAACACATTCTTGTATGTAACAAGTGTCCTGTAGATATTAAAAAATCCTTCATGGATCGAAGTGAAGAGGACAACAATGATGACAATCCACATAGTTTTTCTCAACGTTCTCATTCAAGAAGTCCTCTTTCTACTCCATCTATAACGTCAGCAGCAATACAAAGTGTTGTCCCATCAGTAGCATCTTCAAGTAAACAGATACTGAAGATAGCTGCATCCAAAAATTATTCACTAACTTCATTTATAGACAAGATGACACTTGAAAATCAGGAAAAAATTGATCAAGCTGTTGCAAGAGCAATATATTCTTCTGGAACGCCGTTTTCAATAACTGAAAATACATACTGGCAGGAAGCTTTGAAATTATTAAGACCATCATACCAATTGCCCAGCAGACATTCTTTGAGCAAGCCTCTTTTGGAGTCAGAATATGAACGTGTAATGGAATCGGTGCAAGGAAAAATTAATGAAGCACTGTGTTTTGCACTACTTACAGATGGATGGACAAATGTGAGAGGAGAAGGAATTATAAATTTTGTTATAACAACACCTCAGCCAGTTTTTTTACAAAAGCATTGAAACAGGAGAGAACAGACATACTGCAGAGTATATCAGCTGTAAAATCTGTGATGTCCTACAGAAAATTGGGAGTGGTAAAGTATTTGCTTTGCTTACTGACAATACCAGCAATATGAAAGCAGCATGGGAAATCATAATGGAGAAGTATCCACATATTACTGCAATAGGATGTGCAGCCCATGGGCTAAACTTGCTTTTTAATGATATTATGAAGTTGGACACCCTTCAAATGGTCTATAGATGAGCAAAAGAAGTTATTAAACATGTAAAAGGTACTCATATTGTAGCTGCAGTTTTCAAGAAGAAGCAAGTCGAAAAAAATGCAAAGAATAGCATAGTTACGCTGAAGCTCTGTAGTAAAACTCGGTGGGCTGGAGTGGTGATCTCCTTTGAAAGTTTACTAAAAAACAAAAAAGCTCTTCAAGAAACAGTAATAATTGAAGATCTTAAAGTACCCAGGAGTGTAAGAAACACTGTTCTTGATCAGGATGTCTTCTGGGTTCAGCTGCAAAATTCCCTGAAGATTCTAAAGCCAATTGCTGCAGCAATCACTGCATCTGAATCAGATAGTGCACTTTTGTCAGAAATTCCTTATCTAATGACCAAGATAAAAACAACTGTTTTTGAAAATCTTAGTATATCTCCACTTATAACTATAGAAGAAAGTAAAGTGAAAGATTTTATTGAAAAAGGGAAGAATTTTGTTGTCATCCAATTCATGCTGCTGCAAATCTGTTGGATCCAAGATTCAAAGGTGCAAACATAAGTGATTATGATAACACTGCTACTGCATTTGACTGGATCACAAAACAAGCATCACATTTAGGACTTGATGTTGGGAAGGTACTTTCAAATGTTGCAGAATATAGAACATCTTCAGGGATTTGGTCCAGGAGTGCAATCTGGGATTCTGCCAAACATATTCCTCCTGCAACATGGTGGCAACGTCTTTGCACAACACAGCCTCTGACTCCTTTTGCTTCTCACCTTCTCCAGATACCTCCATCTTCTGCAGCATGTGAAAGAATCTGGTCTATGTTTGGAAACATTCACACTAAGTCAAGAAATAAACTGACATGTGAAAGGGTAGAGAAGCTTGTTTCGATCTGGGCAAACCTTCAGTTTTTAGAAGTTCCTAATTGTGATGACGGACAAAAAAGAGTAGCTGAAGAAGCAGAGACGGATACTGACAATTTCAGCTCAGAAAATGATTCTGATTAAATGTCCATTGAAACTTAGTCTCACTCTCTTCTTAACACTTCCCCCATCTTCAATTCTTTTTATGAGAATGGGGTTTTTATTTTTATTTAATACTGTGGAGAGGAAATATGAAAAATTGTTAGTTTTGGTTTTGAAAATTGTTTTGTGGAGGCTTTTTGGCTGTTCCACATAAACTAGTAAGCAGTTCAGGAGATTGTTGCTCCCTTTGTTACAAATAAATATTATAAAAAAGTAAATTCTGTTTGTGATAATTGTTTGGCTACACTATATTTTTAATATGCTAGTTGTGATAATTTTATGCCAAGTCAAATTGTCCATAGTCATATTTTATGTTCCTAAAGTAACAAAATGACTTTCAATCTTAAAAAGACAAAAAAGTGCTAATGCAGCATTTTTTTCAATTTTTCTGAAAATTTCCGCTTCCCCCCGAAAAAACCGAAAAAACCCCCGATTTTTTTCCCGAGCTTCAAAATTTCCGGAAATTTTACATCTCTATTGCTGACCAGAGGCATGAAAGATTTGATTATAGATAATAGAATGGGAAGAAGTGATCTTTTATTCTCTACATTCAGAGAAAGTGAAAAAATTGCTGTATTAAAAGTAAAGAAAGAGGAGCCCTGGTGGCATAGTGGTTAGAATGCAGTATTGCAGGCAGGCTGGAGTTCGATCCTGATGAGACTCAAGGTTGACTCAGCCTTCAATCCTTCCAAGGTTGGTAAAATGAGAACCCAGATTGTTTTAGGCAATATGCAAAAAATGCTTACATTGTAAACTGATCAGAGTGTGTTACAAAGCACTATGGGCCAGTATATAAGCCTAAAATGCTATTACTGTTATATTGCTTTATTTCATTAAGGTTAATGTATGTATGTGGTTACTTCTGGCAGTTCTTAATGAACTTTTGCTGATTAGAACTGAATGATGAGATTTTAAGAATTTGTTTATAGATAAGAGATGAGATATGGAAAGAAGAGATTTTTTTTGGTATTAATAGAGAAGGCAATAAGTTACTGAAATTGTTTGTACTTATAATGGAAGGGAAAGTCATTTTTTTTGCACTTTCTATTTTTCTTTTCACTATTTTATATTTTTCTTATTTTGTATTAGTTTTTAGATATTTGTATTAGTAAACTTTAGGAAAAATGTTACTGTGCTTCCCCGAAAATAAGACAGGGTCTTAACTTTGGACCCCTGAAATATGGCCTTGGCCTTATTATCGGGGGGGTTTATTATTTTGGGGGTGTAGGAGACAGCGAGTGTGGGACTGGATGTCCTGTTGCTGCTGTTGCCTCCCCTCCCTGTTCTTTGCGCCGGCCAAGTGGCCCAACATGTCCCGTCCCACCCCAATGGCAACAGCAGCCTGAAGAATCCGTGAAGGGCGGGACGAACAATCTCCGTCTTAGTGGCGACATTTCATTTTAATTCTGCTCCTCTCCACAGAGAGATGTTTTCCCTCCTTCCTTTCTTTCGCTCTGTTCTCCAGCTGCAGCGAGCAACCAACCCACCCACCGCCTCCTACAGGTATTTCCCCTGTCCTGATTTCAAACAATCACACACAAAAACACAAGCAAATATTCCCTGTGCTCGCCTTCCTCAAACCGCTCCAAACTGCATGGCTCAGAAAGTGGTTGCTAGGCAAAAGAGGAGGGCATCGTTCCGGGGGAGTAAGAGGCGCCCTCGTAGCCCGAGGCTTTCAGAAATGTCGCCCTTCTTGCCCAAAATTCTGTTTGCTCTGAAATCGGGGAAGCGAAGCTGTGTCTGGAAATCCGACTCTGCTGTGTGGGCACCTCTGCCATTAAGCGATGGTGGCTTCCCCACTTTTCTGCCGCCAATCTCCCCATGCCATCAGTGACTAAAGTGGTGCTTCTCTTCCTGCCCTTCTTTAGCCAAAAGGAGGGTGGGACGAGGAAGAGTTGACCCCTCCCCCTGTTATGCTCGCTCACGCGGCACTGCTTCCCAAATTTTTTGCGATTTTCCCAGCACAGACTGGCCAGGAGAGAGACGCTGCAGAGCTGCCAGAGTCGAGTAAGATGCATGTCTTGAGTTTGGGCACAATTTGGGGGTGGCAGGTGGAGATGGGGCAGGGCTGGCTGCAAGACACGCATCTTACTCTACTCTGGCAGCTCCACCGCGTCTCTCTCCTGGCCGGTCTGTGCCGGGAAAATCGTGAAAACAATGGAAAGAAGCGCTGCGTGAGTGAGCGCAACGGGGGGGTGTCATCTCTTCCTCATCTGTTAAGGAAATAAAGTTCGATCTGTCCGAATGCTACCATGTTGGGGTGAGAATAAAATCTCACAGAGGCGATATGGATCTTTGCTTGGAATTCAGACAGTTAAAAATAAAGCCAAGATTAAAAGTCTAATAGAAAATATTTATTTCAGTACAAAAACAATAAATCCTGTACAATTACATCTTTGCTAAGAAACATGACCGTTCAGGTCAGGAGCCAAGTCAGAAGAGAATAATGGTGGTTTAGGAATGTAGACATGCGTACATGAACATCATATCACGTGTTCTGCTTGTATTGGAATGTACCATAATATTAGATAGGGTGCATCACCCTGCATAGACATACAACTGACAATATTCACACCGTGACACCCCTTTTTTGTCGGTTGGGTGGATATGCTTATATCACTCTACACATAGTAAATGTCTCAGAAATTCATGTTGTGCTGCTGGCAATGGCTTGTTCAAAATGTCAGCTATCTGGTATTCTGTTGCCACATACTCTAACTTTATAAAACCTTGTCTTACTAAATCTCTAACATTTTTATAACGAATGTCAATGTGTCTGGACCTTGAGCCTGTGAAACGTGTTTTTGAAATGTAAACTACTGATTGATTATCTTCCATCATGGTAATTGGCTGGTTCAGTTTGGTCCAGATATCTGTAACTAAAGTGTGAAACCAGGTTAATGAGTTACTAGCATCTGACATACAAGCATATTCTGCCTCAGTTGAAGAAAAAGAAACAAAACTCTGTTTTCTCACGTTCCAATGAACAGGACATCCATTCAGGTACATTATGAAACCTGAAGTACTTTTTCTTGATTCCTTATCACTTGCCCAGTCAGCATCTGCATAACAATATAATTCAGCAAAATCAGAATGTGTTGGTTCTAGCTTTAATTTCATGTGTTGAGTGTATTTTAAGTATCTCAATAATTTCTTGATACATGACCAGTGAAACTCTTTTGCTTTGCTTACGTGTCGTGACAACAAATTGACACTAAGTGCTATGTCTGGTCTAGTCCAACCACTAATATATAGTAGTGAACCAATTACTGAACGATAAAGTGTTTGATCCTTGAACTCAGGACTTTCTTCATCTTTCAAATTACAAAAATCTGTTTGCATAGGAGTATATGTTGGTGTAGCATCTTGCATGTTACAATAATATAACAGTTGCTCTATCTTGGTCTGTTGTGAAAGGCTAAACCCCTTCTGTGTCTTTTCAATCTGAACACCTAAATAATCATTTATGTGACCTAGTGACTTCAATGTGAAGAATCTCTTCAAACCTGTAACAAAAATCTCACTCATGTGTTTGTTAGGACCTATGTAAACAATGTCATCAACATAAACAATATAACCGCCGAAAGACGCTTTCTCTTTCGGAAGCATCAGTCCTTTGATCTGTAAAGCTGCCAGAAAGCTATAAATCAGCTGGCTGACGGCTGGAAATTCCCTTCCCGGGCAAAGGGAAGGGTAGAGAGTCAGTGGACACAGGTAGAGCCCCCAAAGTGCCCTAGGAGGATTCCTAGGTCACGAAAAGGGAGGGCTCCCTGGGAAGCTGCCGAGCTCCAGACAAAGAGACTCCTTCGTTTGTTTTTCTAAATGAAGCAAGACGGTTGTGTCCCGCACTGCTTTCAGAGATTGAATAAACAACAGAAAAACCTACAAAAAGCAGCAGGAGAAGACAAGAGATAAACCAGGCAAGTAAACACCACTTAACTCTTAATGCCTATTACTGTGAAGGAAACAAAGAAGCAACTCTTAAAATGGCGATGAAAGCTTGAAAGTGTGTGAAAGTGAAAGTGGAAAGACAGAAAGTTTTACTTTACAGACAGGCTTGCATAGGAGAGCCTGTTTGAGCTGATTTTGAACTGATATTGTGTTTTGGAGACTCTTCTTTTTGGCAAGAAGACTAATATAAGTTGGAATATTATTATTAGGACTTAAATAAAGCTAAATGGCATCCAAATCTGGGAAGATTCCCTCCAAAGGGGCTGGAAGCGCTGAGAGCTCACCCACTCTCCCTTCTAAATTGCAAAGTCTGGCGGCACAACCACAGCCTCTAACTCTGGCAATGTTACAAGACAGTCTTAAACTCATGCAAATTGAAATGACCAAAAATTTTAATAAGAAAATTGATGAAGCTAATGAAAAGGTTAATGATATGATCAATGATAAAATACAAGATGTTTCTGAGAAAATTGAGAAAAAAATAGAAATTGGCAACAGTGAAATCAGAACAGATATTTTGTTAGCTCTTAAAGGTTTGGCAAATAATGTGGAGTACTTGGAACAGCAGATTGAGGAGATCAGAAACATTACTGCAGATCTGAGAGAAGATGTTCAAGATGTTCAGGAAAAAAGGGAAAGTGACACAGATGAAATCACATTGCTTCATTACAGGAACATGGAGTTTGCGATCAGGGTTCGTGGAGTGAAGGAAGTGAAACAGGAAAATCTGAGAGAGCTGATGATAGATGCTTTTGCCCAAGCTGTAGGCATGAGGAAAGAAGAGTTGGGGTGGCAAATCGATAAGATATATCGGGCGAATTCAAAAGTGGCTAGATTGAGAAACCTCCCAAGAGACATTGTAATTTACTTTAACAATAGAACACTGCGAAATGACATTCTACAAGCAACCTATCAAAATAAGCTACAGGTGGGAGGACAAGAGGTGATGACATTGAAAGAAATTCCTCCAAAAATGTTGAGAGCTAGAAAGGAATTTTCCTTTCTAGTGGAAGAACTTAAAAGGCAACAACTATCGTTTAGGTGGGAAGTGCCAGCCGGAATCTCTTTGATCTATGAAGGAGAAAGACATAGATTGAACACGGTGCAGAAAGCAAGAGATTTTTTTACATACATCTTAAAGGCTGGGACACCAAGATCCCCAGAAGGGAGGAGAAAGGAGGACAGAGCACAAAGACATGAACTGCAGCTGGAGGGAGCCACAGCCGGGCAAAGTGAATTAGAAATAACCTTGGCTGATAAGACGGTGGATTTATTTGGAGAAGAACGAATAAGAGAACAAAAAGAACGAAAAGAACAAAGGCAGACCAGGGCTACAACCAAGCGTATACAAGAATTGTCGCAGCAACAGTCTCAAATGTTAACTGAAGAAGGTACCATGCAAGCAGTGGGAGGAACAAGGCCAAAGGTAATACAGAAGCTTGACATGCAGGCAATGTTCCAGTCGCTTGAGAAGCTCCCAGATGGGAAGTAGATTTCTAACGTGGAATGTTAATGGATTAAATTCGCAACAGAAAAGAAAGAAATTTTTTCATTATCTAAAACAATTTAATAATGATGTGACTTGCCTACAAGAAACGCATATTAGAACACAAGATCAAAAATATCTAATAAATTCAAGATTAGGAACACAATTTGTTTCAGCAGCAAATGATAAAAAAATGGAATAGTTATATATGTAAAGAGACATTTGATTGCTAAGCTAATTGAAGCTGATGATCAAGGAAGATACCTTGCGGTTGAACTTTTAATTAAGGGAGAGAGACTTTTGGTAATTGGTGTGTATGCCCCGAATCAACAACAGGAAAAATTTTATGATCTTCTACATACAAAATTGGTACAATGGGATTACAGTACTTGCGTTCTTTTAGGAGATTGGAATGGTGTACCAGATGCAGTAAAAGACAAGAAAGGACTTAAGCAAAATACTTTTTTAAGAGCAAAACTGCCTAAACCATTTTTTGAGATGATTGAAGATTGGGAGTTGAGAGATATTTGGCGGGAAAGAAACACAGAGGAAAAGGATTTTACTTTTTTTTCCGATAGACACCAGTCCTTCTCAAGGATTGATTTTATTTTGATTACTAATAATCTCTTTTCTAGGGTGAAGAAGACGAAGATATGTCCAAGAGTATTGACAGATCATAGTCCGGTTTGGATGGACTTAGAAGATAGGAATGGACATAGAAGGTCATGGAGGTTAAATGAGAATTTATTTAGATATGAAGAAAATGTGATGGAATGTAAAAAACTAATGAAAGAATTTTTTGTTAATAATATGCAAAAGGGTACATCGTTGGAAATGGTGTGGGATGCAAGTAAAGCATACATGAGAGGTATTTTGATATACTTGAACAATAAACATGGAAGGAAAAAGGGGGAGAAAAGGAAAGAATTAGAGGAGAAGATTAAGAGACAAGAAATAGCTTTAATTTCTAATCCAAGAGATAAAAAAATTAAAGAGATGATTAATTTATTGAAGGGCCAATTTAATATGTTAATGGCTGATCAAGTAGCAACAAATTTACAATATGCTAAATTTAATACTTTCAGCAATGCTAATAAACCAGGAAGATGGTTGGCTTACATTCTAAGAAAGAAACAAAAATCAAGAACTATTGAAAAAATAAGATATAAGGGTAAAGAAGTTTATGAACATGGTCTTATTAAAAAATCTTTCTTAGAATATTATTCAGATTTATATATGGAGGACAAAATTAAAGAAGAAGATATAGATAATTATTTACGGAAACAGAATATTTATATAACCACAAAAGAACAGAGGGATATGTTAAATCAATTAATAACTTTAGAAGAAATAACAATGGCAATTAAACAGTTAAAAGTGGGTAAGGCCCCGGGGACAGATGGGTTAACTGCTGTTTATTACAAAAAACTACAGGAAGAAATGGGGGAGCCCCTTAAAGAATTATTTAATAATATTCAAAAAGGTGGTAATGTTCCCCCAACATGGAAGACATCTTTTATTTCTCTGATCCCAAAAGAGGGCTTAGACGGTACAGATCCAAAAAATTATAGACCGATTTCACTTTTAAATATAGATTATAAAATCTTTACAAAAATTTTAGCGAATAGGTTAATGACAGTCATGCAACAAATGATACATTATGATCAAACAGGGTTTTTAACTGGTAGGCAAATGAAAACTAATGTTAGACAAATTGTTAACTTATTGGAGTATCTGAGAAGCAATAACCAGATCCCCGCAGCATTAGTTTTTTTAGATGCTGAGAAAGCTTTTGATAGATTGAATTGGCGGTTCTTATTAAGATTAATAGAGAAATTACAATTGGGAGACTATTTTGTACAATCTATTGGGGCAATATATCGCAAACAAACGGCGCAAATAATAATCAATGGTGGATTAACAGATGTTTTTAACATAGAAAAGGGAACAAGACAAGGATGTCCCCTATCTCCCTTGTTGTTTATTTTGAGCTTAGAAATATTACTTAATAAAATAAGAGAGCATGATATAATAAAAGGAATAAAAATTAGACAGGAAGAATATAAGCTTCGAGCGTTTGCGGATGATCTGGTTGTTACTGTAACTCAACCATTACAATCTATTAGGATTCTGATGGATACAATTAATTTATATGGACAAGTGTCGGGTTTTAAAATAAATACAGCGAAAACAAAGATAATAGTTAAAAATATGACAAAAAACCAAAAAGAAGAAGTAGAAAAGGTAACTGGCTTTGAGATAGCTCAAAAGATTAAATATTTAGGGATTAATATTATGTCCACAAATACAAAATTATATCAACATAATTATGAACTATTGTGGTCAAAAATACAGAGGGATATGGAAAGCTGGGAGAAATTACAATTGTCATTGTTGGGTAGGATAGCTGCTGTTAAAATGAATGTTTTACCAAGGTTTTTATTCCTCTTTCAAATGATACCAATACTTAAAAAAGATGAAGTAATAAAGGAATGGCAGAAGGGTATAAATAAATTTATCTGGGCTGGGAAGAAGCCAAGGGTAAATCAGAAGATTATGCAGGATACACGTGAAAGAGGTGGTTTAAAAGTGCCTAACTTGAAATTGTATTATGAAGCAGCGGCCCTCTCAGCAGTTACAGATTGGATTAACTTAACGGAAGAGAGTGTATTAAACATTGAGGGATATGGTTTGGTATTTGGGTGGCATGCTTATTTAATATATGATAAAAAAGTAGATAAAGCTTTTAAGAGTCATATATTAAGAAATGCTCTATTGCGTGTCTGGAAAAAACACCAATCTAAATTAAATGATAAGTTACCCTTATGGACAGTACCCAGACACGCGATAGAAAATATAAACATGGAACAAAAAGTTGATAAAATTACATATAAAGAACTTCTTTCTGAAGAGGGAAATTTATTTCAATTAAAATCGTTTGAGAAATTAAGAGAAGAAGGTATAATCAGAACATGGTTTCAATACATGCAATTACAAGTTAGATGGAGAGATGATCAAAAAACTGGTATTTTGAAAAAAGAGGACAATTTGATTGTACAAATGAAAGATAAGGGCCCAATGCATATAAAGAGATTATATAATATTTTATTGGAATTAGATTCAGAAACAGAATTAGTTAAGGATTGTATGATAAAATGGGCTCAGAATATTGGTGAACCGATTATGATGGATACATGGGAAAAGATATGGGTCAGAAATGTTAAATTTACGCAGGCACAAAATTTGAGAGAAAATTTTTATAAAATGTTTTATAGATGGCATTTAGACCCAAAAAAGTTAGCTTGTATGTATCCAAATTTAGATTCTAAATGTTGGAGATGTGAATATGGGGATGCTACATATTTTCATATATGGTGGACTTGTAAAAAGATTAAGGCATTTTGGATAAAAATATGGTGGATTATACAAAACATTTTAAAGAAAAAGATCAAATTTATACCACAATTCTTTTTGTTGGGGATAATAACGGATTGTTCGGTTATAGAGACCAAGCTGGTTTTGAATTGTATATCCGCTGCCAGATTGTTGGTAGCACAATACTGGAAGAAAGAAGATATACCTACAATTGAAGAATGGACGTTGAAAATGATACATTTGGCCGAAATGGCCAAGATTTCGTCATATTTAAAGGACCACTCAAATGAAAGATATATATTGGAATGGAGTAGGTGGACTGAATATATTCAAAAAAAGTATCAGATCAAAATAATTTAAATAGTTTACTAATATTAGAAATTTGTGAAATGATATACTATATTTTCAAGCTTTTGGACTGTTAAAGAGTTAAGGATGAATGGGTATTTTTGAACTAATAACTTTTTTTTTTAATAGTAAGTTTTATGTTAGTTCTTTTTTAGATTTATACCTTGTGCTTCTCCTGGGAAGTCCGGGAGGGGGGAAGAGGGGGAGGGGGGAGGGGGGAGGAGGGGAGAAAAATGGGAGAAAAATGTTTGTACTTTGTACTTATAAAACTTTTCAATAAAAAAAAAAACAAGAATAATTTCGTATGCACTTTCATACCTTTTTGTGAACATGCATTCATCAGTTTCGGACTTAATAAAGCCCATAGAATTTAGTTTGTCTTTGAGACAGTTATACCACATTAAACCTGACTGTTTCAGACCATAAAGACTTTTGTTGAGAATCCACGTGTCCCCTTCTCGGCCACGGAAGCCATCTTGGAATCCGGGGGCACACTTCACATAGATTTCTTCATCTAGGTCTGCATATAGATAGGCTGTTTCAACATCAAATTGGAAAACTTCAAGTCCAAGAATGATAGCTGTAGTTAAAGTTATTTTTACACTTTCAGTTCGCACTGTGGGTGAATAAGTGTTTGTGTAATCTTCAGGATAACTTTGTGCGAAACCTTGTGCTACAAGTCTTGCCTTGTACAATGATTCACCATCTGGTTTTTGTTTAATTTTGTAGACCCATCTTGTGCCAATGACTTTCTTATTTTTTGGAGGTGCTGCAGGTGTAAATACCTTAAGTTTCTGCAGACTGTCCATCTCAACTTGCATGTTCATCTACAGAGAGATATTTTATTTGTGCAAAAGTCTCTGGTGGAAGTGTAACGTTACAAATCAATGGCGATGGTCTGTCTGTGCAGTGCAGTGTGTATTTCTTTGGAGGAATACCTTTTGTAGTTCTCTTGGAATGTCTCGGAACGATTGTCCAATCTTCTTTCTTGTCGTCCACATCTCCATCGTCGCTAGCATGAGCATCCGCGGCAGGTGAAGATGGAATATCAGGAATTTCATCTCTGGGAAAATAAACTCCAGGAGAATTAGAATGTACCCTGGACCAATCTGAGTCTTCTTCAAAGTTAGCTGAATTAGAAACTGTTATCATATTTGGAGAGTCAATGAATTTTCCCCATTTTGAATTGTCATCAACACCCATGTATCTCAGTCTCTTTGCGATTTGGCCACCTTTTCTTCTCAGTGCTAATGGAATGTTCACCATTGCATATGAACCAAAAATGTGTAAGTTAGAAAGATCTGGCTGGTAGCCATACAACATGTAGAAAGGTGTTTGGTCAATTACACTGCTCCAAGTGCGATTAACAATGTAATTTGCATACTTAACTGCTTCACCCCAAAATGAATGTTTCAGATTAGCATCTTCTAGGAGGCAGTGCATCATGATTTGGAGAACCCAAGGCCATCTCTCTGCAATTCCGTTGTGAGGCGGAGTATAAGGCGCTGATGTTTGGTGTAGGATACCGCTTCTGCGCATCCAATCCTGGAAACGTTGTGACATGAACTCGGAACCTCGATCACTCTGAATTCTTTGGATCTTCACTCCGTGTTGATTGTAGGCCTGGACTGCAAAGTCTTTAAAGATCTGAAAGGTCTCAGATTTTTCTTTCATAGGAAACACATAACCATATCTAGAATGATTATCAACAATAGTTAAGAAATACTTTTTACCGCCAATTGTAGGCCTATAAGGACCCATGATATCAGTATGAACCAAATCAAAAATGTGTGTTGACTTAGGTATAGCATGTTTTGGAATGGCTGCTGCCTTTGATTTTGCCTTTTTGCAAACAGCACAATCCAAATGTACCTTACACTCTTTGAAATTCAAACCTTGTGCGAAAAGTGGCATTTTCTTAAGAACTTCAAAACTTGGGCGCCCCAGTCTTTGATGCCATTTATGGATACATCTGTAATGTAAAGGCTTTCCGGTTAGTGAATTAACAAAATTAGCATTTGAATGAGGAACCGTAGGTTTGCTTTTAGCAATTTGTTTGTTTACCTGTGGTGTAATGGCTTTAGGAGCCTGTGTGGCAATCACAGGATCTCTCTCTGGGACATCTCTCTCTGGGCCTGCATTGCTCTGAATTAAGATTTCTATACTTGCCTGAGCAACCATGTCATATTGCTGACGTGGTTGTACATCATGTGTGATGGCAAGAGTGGCATATGGGCCTTGTGAGTCGCGCCTGGGACCGGGACGACATTGACTTCCACTTCTGCTTCTGCTGCCTCTGTAGACTGTGCCTCTTGTCAGGGACGTACTTCTGTAGACTGTGCCTCTGAGCTGGTATTGGTACTGGTGCTGTACAGGAACTAGAGTGTGTTGAAAACAATCTTTGCTGATATGGCCCACACGATCGCAAAGCTGGCATCTTGGCATCCTTGGGATGTATTCCCTCTCGAAGGGTCATCTGGGTGGAGCTCTGGCCGCTGCTAGTGGGCATTGCAAATGAGGCATGGCAAGTGTAAGAGATTCGTGCTCTGCTAAAATTCTACAAACATTGTCAACAGTCCTTTGAGCAATAGGTACTTGGTTAATTTGTGTAATGGCATCCTTCCATGTGTAATTCAATGAAGTGATGATAATACTGACCATTTGAAAATTGTCAATTGCATAGCCTCGTTCTACGAGGTCTTTTGCCATCCCTTTCATTTTAGTTAAATGTGCCCCAATGCTTTCGCCATGCTTAAGTCTCATTCCATGGAATTGTGATAAAAGTAAGCATGTGGTTTCCATGGAGATTGGGCGGAAACACTGTTCTAATTGAGTCCAAATCTGTTGAGCAGTTGCATTAAGAGCAAAAGTCTGCTGCAATTCAGTTTCCATTGACATCAATAAACTTGTGGATGCTTTAATATGTAAAAGTCTGGTGGCATCTGGCCAAGGTGGAAGACGAGGGTTAAAAACCATATCTTGTGTGCCCTCACGACGAAGCAAAATTGTTATTTCACTGACCCAGGCTTTATAATTTTGTCCCGATTGCTTTAATTTTGCGTTGCCAGCTAATGGGGCAACTGGTGCCAGGTGAGTTTGAGCTACAGCTGGAATGGGCTGTAGTGGCGGGGCGGCTAATGGGGCCTGCATAGGTGCAACCTGTGGAATCGCCTGTGGTCCCGCTTGGGGTTGTTGAGGAGGCGGTAAAGGAGCCTGTGCTGAGCAGGTTGTGGTCCTGCTTGGGGTTGTTGTTGGGTGGCTTGTGCAGCCGGTGCTGGAGCTGGTCCAGCTTGTGGGGCAGCTTGGGCTTGCTGCGGAATTTGTGCTGCCACAGGAACAGGCTGGGCATTTTGGGCCTGTGTTGTTTGGGCAGGTTGAAGAATTTGTTGTTGAACAATTGATGGAAGTGGAATAAACTGTGATCCAAAGCCTCCAGGTGGCACAGGTGACTGGAAACGGCCTTGTGCACTCATTAATAAATAAAATCTCTGACTTCCGGTTTGGCTCTGCAGGCATCGACGATTCTCCTCGTCGAGCGCCTGTTCCGAAGTACCATAAAAGCCACCAGAACAGCTGTCTGGCGGCTTGAAAATCTTCTCCCAGGGATTAGGGGAGAGATGAGAGCTCGACAGGTGGGGTAGAGCCCCCCTAGTGCCCCAGGAGACAATCTGGGGTGCGAAGGGTGAGGGCTCCCCAGGTAGCCTGTCACTTGCTCCAGGACCTCAGACGCCTCCGCTTATGCAGAGCAAGATGCTGCGACCACCTCTGCTTGTAAGATGGGATTTACAATAATTTGATGCACTGCAGACAGCAGACAGAGAAAGGCAGGAGACCAGAATGGCAAGTATCCTACTTTTTAACTCCATTGCTGACTTTCACTTTGGGAAGTTACAAAGTAGCTGAGTTAACAAGCAACAAAATGGCAATTGAAGAATTTGAGGACTTGGAAGTGAAAGTTATTAAGTTTCATTTCGTTAGCAGCCCTCTTCATGGAAATCTCTGAGTTTGAGGAATTCTTTTTTCTTCTCTTTGATTTTGGATTAAAATAACAATTCAAACTTTAAAACCTAAATGGCTTCAGCATTTGGAAAGAATCTTTTCAATTATGGATTTGTTTTTTTCTTTGTATACTTCTGAAAACTCTTGACTTTGATGAACTCTTTTCTCTCTTTGATTTTGGATTAAAACTAAAAGTTTAATCTTAAATTTTAAATGGCTTCTAAACCTGGAAAGACTGTTTTTAACAAAGGATTTGAGCACCCATCTGTTTATACTTTAAAAATGCAATCCACTTCTTACTCAACACCCCACAGACGTAACACCTGAAAAGTTATTTGATGCTTTAAAAGTTATGAAGAATGAACTGGTTATTGAATTTAACTCAAAAATTAAAGAAATTAATGAAAAAATGCAGGCTGCCCTAGAGGAGATAGATATTCGACACCAACAATTGAGGAAGGATATGATATTTGCATTTGAAGGATTAGTAGGAAATATGGAAATTTTGGAGAAGGATGTGGAAGTAATTAAACAGTCTGTGATAACCTTGGGGGAAAATATATACAAAACTCAAAACAATATTGAAAATTTTGAAACAGAGGTGTTAATGACTCAATTCAGAAGCATGGAGTTTGCTTTAAGACTAAGAGGTTTAAAAGAGAAAAAACATGAAGATTTAAAAGGGAGGATGGTGGAGGCTCTGGTGCATATGTCAGGAATGACTAAAGAAGAACTGGTCATGCAAATTGATAAGATATACTGTGTTAATTCTTGGATTGCTAAACAAAAACATCTGCCAAGGGATATTGTAATATATTTTACTACAAGGGCATTACGTAATAAAATCCTACAGGCGACTTTCAAGAATAAGCTTCAGGTAGATGGACAAGAAGTAATGACACTGAAAGAAATTCCTCCTAAAATGCTCAGAGCCAGAAAGGATTATACCTTTCTGGTTGAAGAACTTAAAAAACAGAACCTACAGTACAGATGGGATGCCCCAACGGGGATAGTGATGAGACATCTGGAAAAGAGATATCGGCTCAACACGATAATGAAAGCTACTGATTTTTATGTAAAAGTTTTAAAGGCCGACATATCCAAAATTCCAGAAGGAAGAAGCATGAAAGTAACAGAAGAGGAGAGAGGAGAGTCATTGATAGTTGTGCAAATGGAAAGAGCGTTGATGATTCAAGGTGATTTACAGAGCCAGAGAGATGTTCATAATGTGGAAGAGGAGACAGAAGATCAGAGTCAGACAAGAGTAGAGCTGACAAATCAAAAAAGTGCTAAGCTACAAAAGGCTGCAAGAACCAGATCTAAAATTCGACCGAGAAGAAGGAACGATTAGAATTTGGTTTTGGTATGGGAGGTTGTAGGACAGATGGAGAGATGAACGAAAATTGACACTTTGCAGTAATAAGATTCATTGACTATTGAGGAAATGACCCTGATGGTTGTGGTTTTTTTTTGTCTTTCCTTCTTCTTCTTTTTATTACTATATCTTAAAGCAATTAAAGATTTAGAATTATTGTGAAATTAGTAACTTGATATATTGTAATGTTAGGTTATTAATAATGTGTTTGACTCTTAGATTATGTTTAAAAATTTCTGAGTTATAAGGGGTTAAAGAAATATAGAAATACTGGAATTAACAATTTGTTAGAATATTTTTAATTTTTATGTATATTGAAGAGGTATAATGTTGGAAGAAGGAAGTTTTACATAATATTGAGGAAATGATGTTGATGGTTGTAATTGAATGAAATGGTGAAAGAAAGATTTCTTCTTTTTTTTCTTTTTATTATTATACTTTAAAGATTTTATAAAGATTATATAAAGGAAAGATATTTAGTGGAGTAAATTAGCAGCCTGAGATATTGAAATGATGTTTGATTAACAATATGCTTGATTCTTAGATTATGCTTAAAAGGTTTTGAGCAACAAGGAGTTAAAGATTCAAAGAAATGTGGAAATTAAGAATTTGTTAGTATAACTTAAATTTATTTTTATTGAATATTACGCCCTGTGCTTTCTCTGGGAAGTCGGGGGTGGGTGAGTGAGAGGGGGGAGGGAAGGGTGAGGGGGGAAGGGGGGAGAAAAAGAGAAAAATGTTTGTACTTTGTACTAATAAAACTTTTTTGAATTAAAAAAAATCTCTCTCACAGATTATGTAGTAGCATTTCTGTTCTTTCGCCACTAGATGGCGGTGCAACATTACTTTTGGGAAAGTCCCTCAGTTCATATTCTCTGCGTTGGCTAAGTTCAGCCCCTAGTGAGGTACGAACATATTTTTGCTCTGGCAAGTTTAAGGTGACATCCATTTTGGGGCGTGACTCAAAGGTTGAAGAAAAAGCTGGAAATGGTGGCAGATAATTATCCTCTGGAATGAGGGAGAGCTGGCAGACATTTTGTTTTTCATTTTGCCGTCTGCTTTCTAATAACTCCCTCCTAAAATAGTTTATTTCTCTCTTTTGTTTTTCCATAGTTTCCAAACAGTGTGCATCAATAAATCTTTCTGTACTTGACAGATCATGGGAGTATACTCCTTCAGAGAAACTTTCACTTTGGTGGGGCTGAATTTTCTCATCTTGAGGAATTTTTGGGATGGCCCCCATTTGGGTAGAATTTGCTCCAGGGTGAAAGGATGTGCTTTTTACATCGTGCACTAACCTTTGAATAAAATCTTGCTCCTGTAAAGCATCTGCCTAGGCTCCAGCAATGGGAGGGTGCGTAGGAGAAATTTCCACAGGTATCTTGGAAATTGCTCTTGGAATAGAAGCAGCTTGAAATCTTTCTTCGGGAGGAATTTTCTCCTGTTCTTTGTCCTGTGGATCAAAGATATCTTTTTCTTTTTCTTCCGGTAAAGACATTTCGGAAGATTTATTATCTGGCTCACTTCGGAGGCAGTAAAAAAGTTTCTTATCTAGCTAGCTAAACTAGACGCAATAAAACTGTCAAAGTTAAGTTCCAAGAACCAAAGTCCTCTGCTTACCATGTTAAGGAAATAAAGTTCGATCCGTCCGAATGCTACCATGTTGGGGTGAGAATAAAATCTCACAGAGGCGATATGGATCTTTGCTTGGAATTCAGACAGTTAAAAATAAAGCTGAGATTAAAAGTCTAATAGAAAATATTTATTTCAGTACAAAAACAATAAATCCTGTACAATTACATCTTTGCTAAGAAACATGACCGTTCAGGTCAGGAGCCAAGTCAGAAGAGAATAATGGTGGTTTAGGAATGTAGACATGCGTACATGAACATCATATCATGTGTTCTGCTTGTATTGGAATGTACCATAATATTAGATAGGGTGCATCACCCTGCATAGACATACAACTGACAAGATTCACACCTTGACATCATCCCACCCTCCTTTCGGCTAAAGAAGGGCAGGAAGAGAAGCACCCCTTTAGTCACTGATGGCATGGGGAGATTGGCAGTGGGAACGCAGGTGAGCCACCGTCGCTTAATGACAGAGGTGCGAAGAAAAACTTCTCGTGAGTGCAAGAAGGTGTTTATTGCTTGCACTCACAAGAAGCTTTTCTTTACATTGCAAGGTGTTTCCCTGCACAGACCGGCCGAGAGAGAGAAGCGGCGGAGCTGCCAGACTCGAATAAGATGTTCGTGCACAATTTGGGAGTGGCAGGTGTGGCAGGGGATGGGGCGGGGTGGGCTGCGCATGCGTAAGTAGTTGGGGAAGGGGGCTTATTTTTTGGGGGGGCTTATTTCAGCGCATGCCCTGAAAAGCCCTGTTGGGCTTAATATCAGGACATGTCTTATTTTGGGGGAAACACGGTATTAAAAAGAACAATTTGTATTTATATTTGTTGAATAACATTACAGGTTATCCTCAAATTATAAGTACAATTGAGATCAAAATTTCCTTTGTAGTTTGAGGGGTCATGTTGGGAATTGCTATTTGCTGACTTGCAATGGCAACCCTGCCTTTCTGTCAGGCACAAGAAACCACAACAATCCCAGGAATTGGATAAAGAGATTTCTTTATTGTTGATTCAACAGTTCAAAAGAATCTCACTAGAAGGCCAGCCTTCCCTTGAGAATGCCTAATATGTTTGATCTCATACCCCCATTAGAGTCCAAGCTATCATATTTCTTAACTCCCCCTTTTGGGGTCTCCTTCCTTTCAGCCATAGAATCCATCATATCATCCTGCTCTCTAAAAAAGCTCTCTCCTTCCTTCACCTCTTCTTCACCATTGGAGTTCTTGTGGAAATTGGGAAAAGGAGGCAGAGATGCCATTTCACAAGAGTTCTCCAAGTCCAAGGAATCCTCCCAGTGAAATGGTTCTTGCTGCAAAATATCTAGATGTTCTCCCCTCTTTCCCTTAGGAAATGAAGCCCAGAACACTGAATCTTGCCAGCCTCAATACTTCCCTCCAGAAGGACCACCCTCCTCTGAAAAGTTAATCCCTTCCCTCATTGGTTCCTCCTCAGGCTCGGGGATCAAAGTGGGTGTTGAAAACTTGGAAGGCCTCAAATTCTATCTGGGAAACACTGATGAAATAGTTCTATCATTTATGGAGCATGCACATACCTTGCATTTTCCTATCATCTCTCTAATTCTGGGTAGTTCTCCCAGTGAATCAAATATTGTATTCCTTTTCCCCATCTCCTAAAGTCCAATATTTCTTCCACTTCAATCTCTTCCTCACCTTCTATGATCATTGGGGAGTGGAGGTGGAGGCTGCCATAAGTACAAGGTGCTTAACAGTGGGTTTCATCACAATTAATTTATACACTGAATTATTACATGCAAATTCTGCAAAAGTAGTAATGAGGGCCAATTATTCTGGCTGTATCAGTAATGGGTTCCTACCGGTGCGGTCTGGTTCAGGCGCACCAGTAGGAACCATGAAAACTTCTCGCAAGTTCGAGAAGTTTGATTGAACTTGCGAGAAGTTTTCTTTTACCGGTACAATGGATTTCCTTCCCTGGACACAATGCTGAGGAACGCGACAGAGCTACAAGTTCCAGGTAGGATGTGCATCTTGTGGCCCACCCCACCTCTGCCCCACTGCCACCCCCAAATTGTGCCCCACCATGAGACGCCCGTCCTAGATGCTCGTCCGGAGCGGCTGCTGCCCTCGCTGGGGTTTGAAAGCCGAAGAGCCAGAGTTTTGGGGAAAGAAATAAAGACTTTTGCTGCTTTTCTTGCATGCAGCCAAAAGCAGAAGCAGCAGAAGTCTTTCTTTCCTCTAAACTCCGGCTCTTCGGCTGTTGCGGGAGAGGATTCTCTCGATTCTGGTCACTCTTTACCCGGTGGCTTCTGCCTGTCCCAATTCTCCCCCTTGCCGCGCGAGAGACAGACAGAGCTAGAGCAATTAAGAGGCGGCTACACCCCCCCACACACACACGACTGGCTCGGCTGCTCTGGGCTACCTCCGGTTTTGAAATGCGCTCCTGCCTGCGCGGAGGCAGGGATCGATGCTCACCTCCTTTTCCTCGCAGACAGAAGCGCATTTTAAATTGCCATAGGCAGAGCCCAGAGGAGCTGAGCTAGTCCTGCAGGGTATGTGTGCACCCGCCTCTCGCTTGCTCTCGTTCTCCCGGCAAAAAGAGTGCCCGCCGCAAAAAGAGCAGCTCCTGGCATATCCCACCCTTTCCCCAGAAAGTAGTTGGTGGGGCTTATTTTTTGGGGGGGGGCTTATTTCAACACATGTGCTGAAAAGCCTGATTGGCCTTATTATCGTGACATGTCTTATTATCGGGGAAACATGGTATGTGTGTGTTTATTTTGTATATCAGGTTGCATAAGTCCAGCCTAATATGCTATTCCTGGTATGTGATGTTTTGTATACAGAGAAAGAAGCATTCTTGTGATCTTTGAATTTTAGGCTTGCTGTCAAACATCAGCCATAATACTAATTACTGTTTTGAACAATATGCAGGTTTTATATGTGAAATTATGACTGAAATATTTCTGCATCTATATTGGTTCTCACTGTCAGGAAGTTTCTCCTTAGTTTTAGGTTGTGTCTCTATTTGTTCAGTTTCCATCCATTGCTTCTTGTTTTGCCTTCTGATGCTTTGGAAAACACATTGCCCCCCCTTCTTTTTGGCAGCCCCTTAAAAGCCTGTTGCCTATCACACTCTTGGGCAAAGCATGTGAGCCATTTCCTCCTTTCAATGGTCCATGAAAGTACATCTATAGTATGTAGATAATAAAGCAGAAAAAAGGTGAACAACATTTTTACAGAACTATAGATATGTTGAGGCTGGGGGTGACAAGGAATGGCTGGGAGAGGAGGGGCCAGGGGAGGCACCTCTTGACGTGAGTGACATTGAGTTGGCCACGCCTACCCAGTCACATGACTACCAAGCCTCGTCCACTGAGTCACATGACCATGAAGCCATGCCTGCCGAGTCACATGACCATCAAGCCACGCCCACCATCATGTGATCATCAAGCCACACCCACAAAATAAGCCATGCCCAGAGAACAGGTAGTAAAAAGTTTTAGAAAACACCCCGACCCAGATCACAATCACATGACTAAGGAGGTGCTTCAATGGCCATTACTGAAGGCACGAGTCATAAGTCTGTTCATTTAGCATCATCATAACATTCAACAATCAGAAGACAAGAACGACTGTACCTGTAATTCTGTGTGGTTGGTGTGCTGAATAAATCTAATCGACATTTTGAAATACACACATTTATTTACTGTTTCTCAGTGGACATCATCACCCATATTGTGCTATATTTATTTTTTATTTTTTATTTCCTACCTAAATATTTAACTGAACAACAAACAGGTGTCCCAATATAAGGTATTATTTTTCTTTCTCTTTACCCACAGTACGATATTCCACCTAAAGAATTTCATTTTAGAAAATATAATCTGTGAAGAATCTTTCAGTCAAAATTGTAATAAGTGAATATGTGAATTTCTTACAAAACTACAATATGTCACCATTTATTCCTTTCAGTTTGATGAACACAAATATTCCAAATTGAGTAATATTTTGAAAATATATCCAAGGAAAAGCAGTTCAGTTGCCATACATACATTCCCTTGAATTCCTATAAAAATACAATCCATAATTATTTTTCAAGAAATAATTGTGATTATTTTGGACTGCAGACTTTCTGGAAAGATCCTGACTGAATCTTGCAGCTGGCATCTTGCAGAAGTATTCAGGAAAAACCAGAGATTGAGAATGTTACACTTGGAGATCAGGAACACAGATGACAAAACAATGGAACGATTGTGCGATGGGCTCAAACATCCACAATGCACAATAGAGACATTAAAGTAAGTGACTATTTACTTTCAGTTTGATCTCCATAAGTGTCTTTTGATTGTTAATATTTTGGAAATATATCTAGATAGAGTCAATTCAGTTGCCATACATGGTCATATTCTCTTCAGTTCCTATAAAATACATTGCATACTTGATATTCAAAAAATAATTATAATTTTTCATATATTGTTCTGGTGGGGCTGGGAGGGGCGACAGGTGGCAGGGCCGTGGCTTAGGGAAAACTCTGTGAATGTCCTAGAGTGGCCCAACCAGAGCCCTGACTTGAACCCTAATGAGCATCTCTGGAGGGACCTGAAAATGGCTGTCCACTGGCGGTCGTCATCCAACCTGACTGAGCATGAGAGGATTTGCAAGGAAGAATGACAGTAAATCCCCCAATCCAGTTGTGCAAAGCTTGTTGCATCATATCCAAAAAGACCCGAGGCTCCAATTGCTGCCAAAGATACTTGAACAAAGGTTCAGGAAAGCCTCCTGAACCCTGGGGATGGCGAAAAATGGGCCAATGGGCCAATCGGAAGTTTTTTTCTGAACTTCCGGTTGGCCCGTTGGCCCATTTTACACCATCCCTAGGGTTCAGGAGGCTTTCCTGAAGCCTGGGGAGAGCGAAAACAGCTGAAAAGAAGGCTGAAAATCAGCTGGCCAACGCATGCATGTGTGCTGGAGCTGACATTGGGAAACGCCTTGAGTGCCCTCAGATATGGCTCCACGTGCTACCTGTGGCACACGTGCCATGGGTTCGCCATCACTGCCCTAGAGGTAATCCATCCAGGCCCACACATAACAGGTCTCACTGCTGCTGAGTTTTCATTCTGGGGAACAAATCCTGGACCAGCTGCCCTGCCCCAAAGTTTCTCAGGCAGTACCTGCATGGTCTCAACCAAAGTTACAATATTGTAAAATCTTTATGGGGGCTTGTGCTGCTTCTGTAAATACTCAATCTTGTGAGACACAGCTTACAGCAAGAAATTACGCTATCCTGGAACATAGCAGTATAAAGGTCAAAGTGAGAGAAAAACTGGCTAGGGTAGGGCTGTCAAACTCCTGGCCTGCGGGCCAGATGCGTCACATACTGGCCACGCCCATGCCCAGTTTAGCAAAGAGGGAAAAAGTCCCAATACATCACGTGACGCTGCCATGACGCCGTGAGTTTGACACCCCAGGGCTAGGGAAAACAGGTTGAGTTTTCTATAATGATTCCAAATTCATGTGATCAGTGCAGTTTTCACTAGTAAAGAAGCCCCCTCCAGCCAGTGACATCATTACCCCAAAGCTGCCTTTACAGCTCCTAACAAGCAACTCCTTGTTAATGATGTCATAATTTCTTTCTAGGGGTATTCATGCTCTGGAGTAAAAGGCACAATCTATCAGTTATTTCTCCTCATCCATTTGCAAGTGAACAGCTCAGAAAGCCATGTCTGTCGAATTGCTTTGGAGGGTCATGGTGGTCAAGAAGGGGCTGGGAAGTTTTAACTCTTCCAGTGCTGATTGTCTCCTTTCTGTCCATGCAAACCTAGCTTTCTTTTTCAACAACTATGTGAGAGGCTTAACCCTGTGGGAGAAGATAGGAATGAACTGCCTGTAAAATTTTGCAAAGTCCAGGAAGTATTAAACATCTTTCATGTTGGTGGGGGAAGAATTCCAGGGAGAAATGGGTTGTACCTTAGTAGCATCCATCTGAAGACCATTGGTTGAAATTCTGTAGTCCAAATTGTCAACTTGCTGCAGGTCAAAGGTGCACTTCTCAAGCTTGGCAAACAGTTTGTTCTCTCAAAGTCTTTGCAACACCTCTCTAACATGCTGCCCATGAGCCTCTGCATCCTCAGAGTAAATCAAGATGTCACCAAATAAAGTATTGTAGGAAAATCTGTAGCTAAGGATCCCATAACAAACTCACATTGAGCGACAGATGTTCTCATCTTGTCTGCTTCTCCTCCAAACGTCTCAGACAACCACTCTGGGAAAATAAAAGACTGGTTGCATCATTGTTGAAGGTGGAAGCTGGGCATTTTGAAATTATTGCTGGACTAATTTATTTATTTATTTTATTTGTCAAATATGTATTAGATAATATACGTACTTAATATAAACATTATTTGAATACATGAAATGAATACGAATAAAAGGGAACATTAGGATAGGGACGGTAGGCTCGCTGGTGCACTTACGCACGCCCCTTACAGACCTCTTAGGAATGGGATGAGGTCAACAGTAGACAGTCTAAGATTAATTAATTAATTGGAGTACTGTTGCTTCTAAGTTCCACATTTTTCCTTCCATCTAATGTCGGTATTGGAGTAAAGTTTCTGCATCTGCTGGAGAGATGTAGAGCTGCCTACGATCCCACAACCATGTTCAAAGATGCCTCCTTCCCATGAGCAGTGAGTCTGGTGAGGTTAATGCCACACCCAGGTGTTTGAAACGACATCAGCCAACGAAAGGAACTTAGATCAATTAAAAACAAAGAGAAAATTAATAAATATTGAAAATTAATAATAATAGCAGTTTGCAAAGTGCAGAGGGTCTTGGGATGAAACCTCAGCAAGCAGGTTCAAACCAAGAGCCACCCCTATAAATTCCAAAACATACGTTATATACAGGTTTCATCTCAACGCCCAATTTCCCTCTCATTGGATATGTCCTCAAGGGTTTGCAGCTAATCCTGGGATGTCTCCAGGGAAAATTATCTCCTTTCTCTACCTATTCGTTTGGCAATGAAGCATTCTGCTACATAGCATCCCATCTCCTAAGCGTTAAGGAATGTACTTTCAGCCTCCCCTCATTGGGCCCCTTTCAAGCTTCTAGAGATAAAAATTCAACATTAAAAGAGATTATAACAACCTCCCCCAAAAACATAAAAAGGCATATCAATGGAGCATGTCAAAAGTATAAAAACAAATCATGCAGATACAGAGAGGTATATTTCATTTGATAACAGATTATTATAATTAGAAGGGACCCCATAAGTCATCTAGTCCAACCCCATCATACTTTTTATTTTTGAATTCTTATTTCTTACACAGGCAACCAGAACAGCTCTGGAAATTAGATAAAAAGGTTTCTTTGTGGTTGATTCAACAGTGCACAAGAATCTCACCAAACTGCCAAGCTTCCCTTGGGAGTGCCTGATATAGCCTAAGAAGTGTTTGATCTCTCGCCCCCCCCCCCATAGCATCCAAAGCGAGAATATTCACCCGCCAGAATCAGGGGGCTTCCCTCTTGTCCAAACAGGAATGGGAACAGGCATCATTTTCAGTGAGCCCCTAGAGACGACAGGGAAGTCACTTGTCTCTGTAGGCTGAATGAAAAACCTCCATGCCAAGTCCTTGTGGTAGACAGAAATGATGTGTGATCTTTCCTGCTGGGTCTTGCATGGACTCTCTGGGGAAGCCGGTGGGAAAAAGTGCAAACGGCAATAACAAGATTATAAGACATTGGACAACTTTTTATAAGCGTTGCCAAGTGCCCAGATCACAATCACATGACTAAGGAGGTGCTTCAACGGCCATAACTGAAGGCATGAGTCATAAGTCTGTTCATTTAGCATCATCATAACATTCAACAACCAGAAGTCAAGAACGACTGTACCTGTTTTTCCGTGTGGTTGGTGGTGCTGAATAAATCTAATCGACATTTTCAAATACACACATTTATTTACTGTTTCTCAGTGGACATCATCACCCATATTGTGCTATATTTATTTTTTATTTTTTATTTCCTACCTAAATATTTAACTGAACAACAAACAGGTGTGCCAATATAAGATATTATTTTTTCTTTCTCTTTACCCACATTTACTTTACCCGATATTCCACCTAAAGAATTTCATTTTAGAAAATATAATCTGTGAAGAATCTTTCAGTCAAAATTGTAATAAGTGAATATGTGAATTTTTTACAAAACTACAGTATGTCACCATTTATTCCTTTCAGTTTGATGAACACAAATATTCCAAATTGAGTAATATTTTGAAAATATATCCAAGGAAAAGCAGTTCACTTGCCATACATACATTCCCTTGAATTCCTATAAAAATACAAGCCATAATTATTTTTCAAGAAATAATTGTGATTATTTTGGACTGCAGACTTTTTGGAAATATGACTGAAACTTGCAGCAGGTATTTTGCAGAAGTATTCAGGAAAAACCAGAGTTTGAGAAACTTATGCTTGGACATCTGGAACACAGATGACAAAACAATGGAACGATTGTGCGATGGGCTCAAACATCCACAATGCACAATAGAGACATTAAAGTAAGTGACTATTTACTTTCAGTTTGATCTGCATAAGTGTCTTTTGATTAATTAATATTTTCGAAATATATCTAGAGAGTGTCAATTCAGTTGCCATACATGGTCATATTCTCTTCAGTTCCTATAAAATACATTGCATACTTGATATTCAAGAAATAATTGTAATTTTTCTGGTGGGGCTGGGAGGGGGGACAGGTGGCTTAGGGAAAACTCTTTGAATGTCCTAGAGTGGCCCAACCAGAGCCCTGACTTGAACCCTAATGAGCATCTCTGGAGGGACCTGAAAATGGCTGTCCACTGGCGGTCGTCATCCAACCTGACTGAGCATGAGAGGATTTGCAAGGAAGAATGATAGAAAATCCCCCAATCCAGGTGTGCAAAGCTTGTTGCATCATATCCAAAAAGACCCGAGGCTCCAATTGCTGCCAAAGATGCTTGAACAAAGGTTCAGGAAAGCCTCCTGAACCCTGGGGATGGCGAAAAATGGGCCAATGGGCCAATCGGAAGTTCTTTTCCGAACTTCCGGTTGGCCCGTTGGCCCGTTTTTCACCATCCCCAGGGTTCAGGAGGCTTTCCTGTTTCTTCTCGCTTCCGGTTTTGAGGTTCCGTCGGAGAGGCGCGGCTGAAAGAGATCCCTCAGCTGAAACCCCTTTTTTCACGAAATTTGGCAGCCGTAAGGCAACCACTGCTCCTGTAGGGATCGGTGGGAGGAAGGGGGAAGCTCGGAGCATCTGTGAGTGGTATGCGACCCCCGCAGAGAGCTAGAGAAACCTCCTAATGCTGTTCGTGAAGAAACCAGCCTTCCAGGCCGGTCCGGAGACGTGACTGATAACGCTGAAGAGGGAAGCGAGAAGAAACAGCCAAAACGAGCGAGGAAGTTGATGGATTTATGTGAGTGACCTCTCAACAGCTAAAGATCTATTTTGTGAGACTGCCCTGTTTGCCAAGTGTATCATAGAAGACTTCGAGAGCGTCCCTCTTGTGTAGAAAGCGGAGATTGCGTATCGGAGTGGACAGAGAAGCAGAGGAGAGGCAGTGGTGTTAAAACTGCCGACTCCTGATTAATTGGAAAACTCTTCGTGTGCTTGGAAATAATTTATGGCAGCAGGGCAGACACTACCAGAAAGTGAGCTGAGCAGAGGAAATCTGTGGAGGAAGAAATAAACTACGGAACTCATTGTGGATTAGCTGTGAAAAGATTTAAAAATGGAGTCTATTTAAAAGAAGGAAAGAACTGTGTTAAGAAATATTTGCGACTTTTGGGATTATTAACTGAGTGAACTGAAAGTAAATTTGAACTGATCTGAAAGAGACAATAATTTTAAAGTGAAGCTAAAGGAAATTTGGACGAAATTTGTGAGAGGAGGAAGGAGCTGATCCGAAGAATGGACTTGACAGTGAGGTGTGACTAAGCTAACTGGAGACATTTTGGAAACCGGAAGAAGAAAGAAGAAGAACTGTACAATAGTTTGTTTAATTGATTTACCCCCCTCCTTTCCTTTTCCTTTCCTTTCTTTCTTTTTTGATTGCGTTTTTCAATGTAGATAGTTATATGAACTGACTACTATAAGATTTCCTCTTTCTATTCCTCTCTATCTCTTTATATTTACGAGTATAGATATCTTTAGTACTGAAATATATAGACTTATAAAATAGACTAATTAATAATAGTATTTAACTCTCATTAAGTGTTTCTATATTTGTTTTAAGTGACTGACGGGTGATTTAAAAAAACATAGATTCTGAAAGTTTATTAAGAAAGAAGAAAGTTCTGCTAAATATAGTATTTGATGTGATTAAGATCTATTAGGAATAACAAAACTATATGGTTCTCTGGAATAATTTTTGGAATTCAGTAAAAATGTCTAGCACTTCTACTATTGTGAAGACAGGGAAAAAGGTACCACCTGCAACTCCAACCCCTTTAGGCCAGCGTAGTGCTGAGACAGTAACAATAGGTGATCAGGTAACATTAGCCTCAATTCAAGAAATGATGCTAAAAATGCAACAAAAAATGGATATGCATCATGAAGAAACTAGGGACGACATAAAAAAAGTGGATGATAGAATTGGAAAAATAGATGCTAAAATGGAAGGTATACAAGAGGCTATGGCAAAAAATGAACAAAAATTAAATGAATTGCAGGAACATACTGAAAAAATAGAACAAAGATTGGAGGGTACTGAAAACAGGGTGGAATAGGTGAACAGAGACCTGGAGGAGGCAATTGCGTACCTCGAGCTCGAGAAATCTAGCTCCTTCCTTAGATTTCAAAATGTACCGGAAAGTAGGGAAGAAAACCTTTTAGAGGTAATGGCTGAAATACTGGTGGCATTTAGAAATAAAACAACTCAGGAGGTTCAGAATGAAATTGATGAGCTATATAGGCTTAATACTAGCTACGCACACAGGCATCGTCTGCCTAGAGAGGTGCAAATTAGGTTTTTGAGGAAAGCCACTAGGGATGAGATATATAATTACTCCAGAGACAACACTGTTACATATCAAGGGAAGGAAATTGTGGTTCTTCGTCAAATACCAAGGCGTATAAGAGAGAAAAGAAGGCCACTTCACTTTCTCTCAACTAAATTGATTAGAAACAGAATCCTTTTTAGGTGGTTAGTACCGGAAGGCATGATGATAACAATGTTTGACAAAAGATATCGAGTAATAACTACTGAGGAGGCAAGAAATTTTGTTGAGCAGTATTTGAAAAGTGAAGACACCCCAGAAAATAGAGAGGAAGTCGAGAGAGGAAAGCAAAGCCAAGAGGAGTTGAGTTCTGAAGAGATCTTGCAGCAGCAAGAGGAAATCGATAGAATAACAGTTTCTAAACATGAAAGGGAGGGAGCGAGAGTTAGAACGAGAGCGCAAACAGAAGCAAGGAGAGGAGGATCTAGGGAAAATTCAAAATAAAAGAAGGGATGAGGAAGAAATAAAATTAATATCGTTAAACGTAAATGGTTTAAACTCACCGGCAAAAAGGAAAAAATACTGCATAGATTATTAAAGCGACAGTTTGATATTATATGTATGCAAGAAGTGCATATTAACAATGATCACAGATCTTTGTTGGAATATCCGAAATTGGGTATATTATTTACGGCATTAACAATGGTCAAAAAAGATGAGTAATAATATATGTGCAAAAATGGTTAAATCCAAAATTATTGTATGCTGACCCGGATGGAAGAATGTTAATAATTAAAATAAACTCTGGCAATAAAACAATTGTGATAGCGTCTATATATGCTCCAAATGTAAATCAAACCACCTTTTATGCGAATTTGCATGAACAATTAGATAAAACACAGTGGGAAAACTTATGTATAATTGGCGACTATAATGCCATATCTGATAGAAAAAAAGATTATAAAAGTAATAACAGGAAAAAAGCAAGGGGATTACTTCCTAAAACATTTGTAGACATGAAAACTGAATTTAATCTGATTGATGGCTGGCGTTACTTAAATCCAGAGGGAAAACAATATACATTTTTTTCGTATCCCCATAGGTCGTGGTCAAGGATTGATATGGCCTGGATGAATATGGAGTTAATAACAGAAGTAAGCGAAATAGAAATAGAACCAAATATGTGGGCGGATCATAATCCGATTAAAATTAAGTGGAAAGGGAAAATTAAGAAAACGAAAGTAAGATGGACCCTTGACCAAAGAGTAGTTAAAGAGCAAGCATATATAGAAATGATGGAAAAAGAGCTGAAATATTTCTTCCAGGCCAATACACAGGAACATACTACAACACAAATCCTATGGGATACGACAAAGGCATATATTAGGGGTTTATCTATAGCATATCTTGCCAACCGTAATAAAAAGAAAAGGGACAAACATAATAAATTAATTGGTGAAATAAACAAATCAGAAAAAGTCCTACAAAATAATCCAAATGACACAAAAATTGCAGAAGAGATAACAATATTAAAACATGAACTTAAACTCATTACCCAGGAAGAATTAGCACGAGATATTAAAATAGCAAAACAAAACTTTTTTGAATTTGGCAATAAACCAGGTAGGTGGTTAGCCTACAAACTCAGGAAGGAGAAAGCGGATAGAGTAATTGATGCATTAATAGATGATTCAGGAGAAATTCGAACCAGCATGATAGAGAAAAAGAACATAATACAAAGATTCTATACAGAACTTTACAAACAAGGGAAAATTGAAGAGACGGAGATTAAGGAATATCTGAAAGACAAGAATTTGCCAGTCGTTTCGAAGGAAGATAAGTCCATACTAAACAATAAAATAACAATAACAGAATTAAGAACAGCTATAAGTAAACAAAATAATAATAAATCTCCAGGGCCAGACGGTATTCCATCTGAAATTTATAAAAAATTACAGTCCTCTTTGGAATTAATAATGTTGGAGGTATATAATGAGGCTTTAATGGGAGCAAAAATTCCGGATACTTGGAAGGAAGCATACGTAACCTTAATCCCAAAAGAAGATACAAACAGACAACAAATTCAGAATTACAGGCCTATATCACTTTTGAATACTGATTATAAAATATTGGCTACGATCATTGCGGAAAGATTAAAAAAGATTCTCAATAAAATAATACATACAGATCAAAATGGTTTTTTGCCAAATAGGCAAATAAGATATAACACAAGAATAATACTTAATGTTCTTGAATATTACGATAAGCATATTGAAAGCCAGGCAGCGCTAATATTTATTGACGCTCAGAAGGCATTTGATAATCTTTATTGGAAGTTTTTCACAACTTTATTTGAAAAAATGGAACTAGGGAATAAATTTACAGGACTAATCAAAGCAATTTATAATGAACAAACAGCTAGAATAATATTTAATAACGAAGTAACAGAGAAAATAAATATATGTAAAGGAGTTCAACAAGGCTGCCCTTTAGCCCCATTAATATTCATTTTGGCATTGTAGATACTTTTAAGAGAAATTAGAACTAATCAGGAAATAAAAGGAGTGAAAATAAAAAAAGAGGAGTATAAAACCCAGGCCTTTGCCGATGACATGGTTATTATTTTGGAAAATCCAATTGAAACGGGACCAAAACTGTTAGAAGAAATTGAAAAATATGGAAAGATTGCAGGTTTAAGGATAAATAAGGAAAAAACAAAAGTAATAACTAAAAACTTAACGGCAAAACAAAAGGACAACCTGGAAAAAATATTAGGAATTAAAACTGTTAAAAAGGTAAAATATTTGGGACTGTGGTTAACCGCTAAAAGTACAACAATAAAAGAAGACAACTATTCAAAATTAATCAAAGAAATTAAAAAAGATCTAGAAAATTGGTCAAAACTGCAGTTATCTTTTATGGGTAAAATTGCAACCATTAAAATGAATATACTCCCCAAAATTTTATTTTTATTCCAAATTGCTCCAGTAAAACTTAAAAAAGAGTTTTTTGTAACATTAAATAGAATTATACATAAATTCATCTGGTCAAAGAAAAAAGCAAGAATTAAAACAAAACTCCTATAGGATAGTAGAAGAAGAGGCGGATTTGGATTACCTGATTGGGAGGTGTACCAACAAGCTGCCAACCTAATTTGGATTAAAGATTGGATACTATTAAGAAACAAACGAATTTTAACAATAGAGGGCTACGACCTACAGATAGGTTGGCCTGCATTCTTGGCAGATGGGAAACATACTACACATTCGTATTTTCACCGCCATCAAATAAGAAGACCCCTCTTAGAAAGCTGGACCAAGATACAAAAACAACATTATATAAAGCTCCCAAAATGGATCTCCCCAGTGGAAGCGGTTATTTACCCAAATTTATTAAGTGATAAGACAGTAATAACCTACCAACAAGTATTGGATGATTATGATAATCTTAAAATGAAACAAGATCTTAATGAGTCCAGTATACAACTAGACTGGTGGCACTATCTGCAGGTCCAATCTAGATATAGTAAAGATAAACAACTTGGTTTCCAAAATATGAACGGCCTAGATAAAATATTATTAGGTACTGATGGAAAAGTATTATCGAAATTATATAGTTATCTGCTAGAATATAAATTGTTTGAAGAAACTGTTAAAGGTAAAGTGACCAGATTTTTTTTTCTTCAAGTGGGACACCATTGACGGGGGTGGGTTTCTCCATTTGAGTTTTGCCCTCTGCGCATGCGCAGAACGCTGCGCATGCGCAGAGGGCAAAACAGCAAATGTCGGCGTCCAGGTGAGGTGGGGGGGAGGGGGGGAGGCGGGAGGGCGCTTGGATGCCTGCAGCTCGCGACAGGTAAGCTGCCTCCTTTCCCCGTCTCCTGCCTCCCGTTCGTTGCTTGCCAGCCCGGCCGAAGGGAAGGCGGGAGGCGAGGAAAGGCCTCCCGAAAGGAGGGGAGGCTTCGGGAGCCCGCCTCCCTTTCGGCCCGCCTCCCCTCCTTTCGGGAGGCCTTTCCTCGCCTCCCGCCTTCCCTTCGGCTGGGCTGGCAAGCAACGAACGGGAGGCGGGAGACGGGGAAAGGAGGCAGCCGGCAGCTTACCTGCTCCAAGCATCCAAGCGCCGCGGTCTCCCGGTTGCCCGCCCGGCCCCAGGGCAACGGCGGCAGCGAGGCGACGGGGGAAAGAAAGGGGAGGGGGGACGAGGAAGGGCTGTTTGCGCCGCTCGTGACGTAAATTCAAAGCGGCGACGGCTCCTCGTCCCTCACCCCTCCCAACAGCAGCGGCGCCTCCGAGGGCGGGGCTAGGGATGGGGCGGGGGAAGGAGAGGAGGAGCAGCCTCCCTTCCCCCTCCCCCCAGCTTCCAGCCGCCGCCGGAGGAGTCAACAACGCGGGACGCCCACCCGCCGCCAACGCCGCCCACAGCCGGCCCGAGCTGAGAGGCCTGCTGCCTTTCAGGCCGATTTTTTGAAAGAATGCCCTAGTCGGGCATTCTTTCAAGAAATCGGGACTTTTTAAGAGGGTGGGCGGGACGCGGGACAAATGGTGAAAAAGCGGGTGTGTCCCGCCAAAATCGGGACGTCTGGTCACCTTAGTTAAAGGATCAATGATAGCTTGGGCCCAAAACATCTTTCTGAATGGGACAAAATTTGGGAACAGAACTACAAATTAACCTTGGCAATACCTTATAAAGAGAACATCTATAAAATGTTTTATAGATGGCATCTCCCTCCGGCCCGACTGGCAAAAATGTTTACTAAATTATCTCCTAAATGCTGGAAGTGTAAAAAAGAAAATGGAACATATTACCACCTTTGGTGGACTTGCCCTCAGGTGAGAATATTTTGGAATAAGGTTAAAATTATAATAGAACAAATTATAGCACGAAGTCTTGAATTAAAACCAGAATTATTCTTACTAGGCATATTTAGGGGAAATTTTGATGAAGAAGATAGATATTTAATATTACACATTTCCACAGCCGCTAGAATTACTTACGCACAAACTTGGAAATTGGACTCAATACCAACAATGATAACTGTGGTCAATAAAATTTTGGAAGTAGCAGAGATGTGCAAGTTAACGATGGAAATTCAGGACAAAGAAGAGACAGATTTTTATAAAACCTGGGATAGATGGTATAATTGGCTTGGACAAAAAAAATACAGAAATCTATTATAGTATAACTTCTTGCAATGATATAACAAACTGTAGTTTATTTCATATACTATGATACTTTACCTCACTTTCTGACTGAAGTAATGTTTGCAAACAGCAGGATGAATTGGGTAAATTAGCTGTAGAAATATTTATAATGTATAAATACAGATATAATATATAATCGAGTGTATAAAGATTAGTAGTAATAGCTAATAGGCTGTCAAAGAAGCATGATTTCACTTTTATGGTTTGTATTAGTCGGCGTTATGTTTGTAGTTGACTGCGTATGTTATTTGCTTACTGTAGTGTTTTCTACAGTTTTTGTATTTGGTTTTTTTCTGTTGTGTTTATTTTTGTTGTTGTCTGTATTTAATTGTTATGTTTTTAAAGGAAAACTCAATAAATATTATTCTTAAAAAAAACAAAGAAAATTAATAAATATTGAAAATTAATAATAATAGCAGTTTGCAAAGTGCAGAGGGTCTTGGGATGAAACCTCAGCAAGCAGGTTCAAACCAAGAGCCACCCCTATAAATTCCAAAACATACGTTATATACAGGTTTCATCTCAACGCCCAATATCCCTCTCATTGGATATGTCCTCAAGGGTTTGCAGCTAATCCTGGGATGTCTCCAGGGAAAATTATCTCCTTTCTCTACCTACATTCTGCTATGTAGCATCCCATCTCCTAAGCTTTAAGGAATGTACTTTCAAGACCCCACGGAAACCTTGGTTTCATGCTTCTTGGCCAGCGGCAGTGTGGAGGGGGCCAGATGTGCCGCCATTAGTTCATCCAGCAGCATTTGTTGCTACAGTAAGAGATTCAAAGAGGAGCGTATCATCTGGGTGAGAGAATTCTTTTTTCTGATGACTTTTTAGTAAAAATTGGTGAAGACTTAAACTTAAATAAACTTGGAACTAACTGCAATTAGGATTTGAAGCTCTGGGCGAGAGAGGAGGCTTTTTCGGAAGTCACTCTCAATCAGCGGCGGAAAGAGCGTTCAAAAGAAAACTTTCACTTTTGGTCTAATATACAATTGAGAAGATTGGAGTGCTTTAAAACTTCTTCCTTCTTTTTTTTCTGTTGAACATGTATATTTTTTATTACCATTGAACTTTAAAAAGGGATAGTTGATGTTGAGCAGTGATATATTTCTTTGGCTTCCTTTTTGGCACTAAATATTGTATCCTTTTTTCTCTCACTTTTCTTTCTTCCGTTTTGTAACATTGTGGCCAATTGAAACATAGTGCCACCTAGTGTTTGATACAATTTTTCTTTTACACTTTGCAACAAGAGAGAACAGCTGCAACTTTGTTTATATATATACTATCTCACTCATGAGAACTGTTTATGTGTGAGTTGAGAAGATGTTTTGACTATATTCAGACCTATGTTTGCAATCTGGTCTCTTTCCCCTTTTTCTTCTCCTTGAACTCTTGAAACTGGACTATAAGCATTAACTTTACTCCACTTGTCTGTTTTTTGTTTCTTTTTTCTTTTGGCTATACCAAGTGGATTAAGGCGAGAGCCTGAAGAAAAGAGTGTGATTTTGTTGTTTGATTCCCTTTTTCTTTTTTCTTCTGGATATTTTGATTTGAAATTTTTATTATTACTACTCATATTGGATTACAAATTACATATTGGATTACAAATTACAAATTATACATAGAGATTTGGATTACAATTACCTATTGCATTATAAATTATAAATTATACATATAGATTTGGATTACAATTTACGATTTGGATTATAAATTTGGGCAAGATGGCCTCAAAGAAGATTCCACAATATCTTATATAACAGTCTACTTCTTCACAGAGTCCAGGACAGAAACCATTAGATACATCGGCACAAATAGAAAAATCGAATTTGGAGCTAAAAACCATGATGCAAGCATTATTTGAGGATTTTAAATCGGAGATTACTGGCAAGATGGAAACAAGTATGGGGAAGGTGGAAGGAGAGTTAAAGGAAGTAAGAGGCTTCCTGGAAAAAAATGAACAACGCTTACAGAAAGCGAAAGAAGAGATTCAAGAAACTAAAAAAGAAGTGCAGGAGGTAAAAGCCAATCAGATCGAATCTGATAAAAGACAAGAGAAGATAAATATAATTTCTGAGATGGATCGTTCTAATTATTACCTGAGATTTCAGAACGTAATAGAGGAGAAAGAGGAAAACCTGGCAGAAATAATGGTGAACATTCTGGCAGAAGCAATAGAAGAGGATAAAGAGAGACTGATGAATGATATTGATGAAATTTACAGAGTAAATACGAGATATGCAATGAGGAACAAACTAGCAAGAGAGGTTCATATAAGATTCACAAAAAAGTCACAGAGAACAGAGCTTTTACAAAAGTTAAGAAATGCGACTCTTGAATATAAAGGAAAAGAGATTACAACCTTGAAGCAAGTCCCAAGAAAAGTTAGAGATCTCAGAAGAGATTATCAATTCCTGACAAAAATTTTGATTGAAAGAGGGATCAATTTCAGATGGCTCATTCCAGAAGGGATACTGCTATGGTGGCAAGGCCAGAAAGTAAGATTGGATACAACGGATAAAGCTGAATTCTTCTACAGACAACACTTTGTATATGGCGAGGAAGAAAGAAGAGAGAGAGAGGCCAGAGAGATAAGACCACAAAAAGAAGGTGCAAATGGGAAAACTAAACTATTGCCTACATTACAGGAGGAAGCTTTGCTAGAAAAAGAGAAAGAGCTAGAAGGAGCAACAGCAATGGAGATAAAAGATCAAAGGGAAATGAGAATGACAAGATCAACTAAGATATTAAAGTAAAGAACCATGGAGGATGAAATAAAGATGATTTCAATGAATATAAATGGACTAAACTCGGCTATTAAAAGAAAAAGGATACTTAACAGACTGAAAAAATTGAAGATGGATATTATTTGCCTACAAGAAGTACACATTAAGCAACAACATAAGAAATTTTTAGAATGTGCGCGACTAGGAGAATCATATATGACATTAGCAGATCAAAGTAAAAAAGGAATAATACTATATATATATAAAAAATAACTTCAAGGCATATATATAATGATGAAGATGGAAGGATTCTTATGATAGAAATAATAATGAATAACAAAAAGATTTTATTAGTTGCTATCTATGCTCCAAATGAAAAACAAGAAAAATTCTATACAAAGTTGCACCAGAAAATAGTTGAACTAGACCAGTGGTTCCCAAACTTTTTCAGTCCACCGCCCCCTTGGTGCTACAAACTCATCCTCACCGCACCCACTCACCCTCTCAGGTGGGCGTGGCTTAGTGGTCAGGTGACTGGGTGGGCATGGCCAACTTGTAAAGTGGTGAAACTCATTTAACAACGCTCTTGCTTAGCAACCAAAATGTTAGGCTCAATTGTGGTCATAAGTCTTTCTTTCGTTCTTTCTTCTCTACCTTCCCCCTTTTTTTTCTGTCTTTCTTCCTACCATCTTTCTTTTTCTTTCTTTCTTTTCTTTCTGTCTGTCTGTCTTCCTTCCTACCTACCATCTTTTTCTTTCTGTCTTCCTTCCTTCCTTCCTACCATCTTTCTTTCTTCCTCCCTCCCTCTTTCTTTCCTTTTTCTTTCCTTCTTCCCTCCCTTCCCTTCCTCCTTTCTTTTTCTGTCTGTCTTCCTTCCTTCCTACCATCTTTCTTGCTTTTTCTTTCTTTCCTTCTTCCCTCCCTCCTTTCTTTTTCTGTCTATCTTCCTTCCTTTCTTTCTTTCTCTTTCTTTTTCTTCCTTCCTCCCTCCCTCCCTATCTCTCTCTTTCTTTCTTTCCTTTTTCTTTCCTTCTTCCCTCCATTCCCTTCCCTCCCGCCAGCCGTGGCCAGGCCGCCACTGCTGCTCACCCAGGCCGATGGCTTGGTAACCAGGTCGCAAAGCGCCATCAAGCCCGGCTGCCGCATCAGCAGCTCGTGGTGCTGCAGCTCTTCATTGAGCTTGGGGAGGCCTCGGCGGCCGAAGGCCACAGGCACCTTGGTGGGGTCGATGTCGGGGGGCAGCTGGGCTGAGATCCGCAGGTGCACCATGCCAGAGGGGAGCCCGCCGAATTGTGCGCGCCGGGTTGCTAGGCAATGGGGACGCTGGGTGGGAAAGTTCGCGCACGAGCAGGTTCCACGGCGGGGCCTTCCCGCGGGTCTGCAAGCGCTCGCCCGAGCAGCTTCGGGAGCGGTCGGCTTCCCTTGTCGCTGTGCTGCGCTCAGTACCTAGCACTTGTAACTCCGTCGCATTCCACGCTCTTGGGTGCAGGATAGCCCATTCTGAAAGAAAACATCTCGCGTTTTATTTCAGAATGGGCTGCCCTGCACACAAGAGTGAGGAACGCGAGGGAGCTTCAAGTGCAAAAGCATGGTGAATCACCTACTGCCCCCCTGGCCCTCTCACTGCCCCCCTGTCGCCACCCTTGCCTCTCACCGCCCCCCTAAGGGTTCCCACCGCCCCCCGGGGGGCGGTACCGCCCACTTTGGGAACCACTGAACTAGACTATGAGAATATATGTATACTTGGAGACTTTAATGCTATCATGAATGCAGAGCTGGATTATAAATCATCAAAAAAGAATAAAATACAAAGGAAAAAATTGCCAGAATCCTTTTTTACTATGGTAGAAGAATTAAATTTATTTGATGCTTGGAGACAGAGATTCCCTGAAGAAAAACAATATACATTTTACTCTTGTAGACATGCATCTTGGTCAAGGATTGATATGATTTGGATGTCTCTGGAAATGTTAAATAACATACAACAAATAAACATTGAATCTAGTACCTGGGCTGACCACAACCCATTAGAAATGACATGGAAAGGAAAAAGGAAAAGAAGTAGGTGGACTTTGAATCAAGAAATACTACATGAAAAAGATTTCCAACAGTTTGTAGAGAAAGAAATGAAATTTTTCTTTAAAGAAAATAAAAAGAATGACATATCTCTGCAAACAGTATGGGACACAGCAAAAGCATATTTCAGTTTGGCGATGACTTATACTACAAAAAAAACAAACAAAAACAAGCTATGCAGAGGAAATTGGAAGGAGAATATAAAGAGTTAGAAAAGAAGTTTCAAAAAGACCCACAAGACCAAAATACCAAGATAATGATGGACTTGGGAAAACATAAGTTAAATATGATTGAGAATGAAGAAATTGCAAGGAAAACAAAAAGCGCTAAACAAAACTTTTTTGAACATGCTAATAAACCAGGGAGATGGTTAGCCTACAAGATAAAGAAAGAAAAAGAAAAAAATGGATAAAACAACTGGAGGATATGGATGGAGACGTTAAATATGGAGATGGAGAGAAAAAAAAGATTGCATGGACTTACTATAAAGCTTTATATGCTCAAGAGAAAATAGACAGTAAAAAAATAGACCAGTTCTTGGAGAAAGCGGATTTACCAAAAATACCAGATAAATATAAAAGCTTATTAGAAGAAAAAATTACAATGTCAGAATTGTCAGCGGCAATTAAAAAACAGAAAAGTGGTAAAAGCCCCAGGCCCGGATGGACTACCAGCAGAAACCTATAAAATGTTTGAGGAATCATTTGGAATAGTAATGCTAGAAGTATTCAATGAACTAATTATGGAAAATAAAATTTCTGACTCGTGGACAGAAGCATTCATAACTCTTATTCCAAAAGAAGAGGCCGATCTGCAAAAAATAAAGAACTATAGGCCGATATCATTACTGAATGTGGACTATAAGATATTTGCTTCGATTATAGCGAATAGACTTAAAAATTTTTTAAATGACTTTATACATTCGGACCAAAATGGTTTTTTACCAAAGAGACAAATTAAGGATAATATGCGTATGATCCTAAACATCTTAGAATACTATGAACAACACCCCGGAAAACAAGTAGCACTGATGTTCCTAGACGCACAGAAAGCTTTCGATAACGTGAATTGGCAATTTATGATAAAACAATTACAAATAATGGGCTTCGGACAAAAATTTATAGGGATAATTAAATCAATATATACTAAGCAATCTGCCAAAAGAATATTAAATGGCAAAATGACAGAGAAGATAGAGATAATGAAAGGAACCAGACAAGGTTGCCCTCTATCACCATTACTATTCATATTAACTTTGGAAGTTTTAACCAGATTGGTGAGACAAGATAAAGACATAAAAGGATTAAAGATTAAGCATGAAGAATTTAAATTACAAGCATTTGCTGATGATCTTGTATTTATATTGGAAGAACCTCTGGAAACAATGCCAAATTTATTACATCAAATAGAACGATATGGAGAGGTGGCTGGACTAAAAATTAATAAAGATAAAACAAAATTTTTAGTTAAAAATATGACAGAAAAACAAAAGAAAAAATTGTCGGATATCTCAAAGATACAAATTGTAAAGAAGGTTAGATATCTGGGGATTCAACTATCTGCAAGATGTTTAACTATCAAAGAAGACAATTACATAAAGATTAAAAAACAAATTGAGTTAGATCTGGACAAATGGAAAAACCTACAAGTATCACTTATGGGCATAATCACATTGATTAAGATGAATATACTACCCCGCTTACTTTTTTTGTTCTCAACAATTCCAATAAAAATGGAGAAAATATATTTTAGAGAAATAAATACATTAATTTTGAAATTTATTTGGCAAGGAAAAAGACCAAGAATAAACTTAAAAATGTTGCAAGATGCTAGGACTCGAGGCGGCTTTGGGTTGCCGAATTGGGAACTTTATTATCAGGCTGCAACCTTGACTTGGTTGAGAGAATGGATTTTACTAAGAAACCAGAGATTGTTAACACTAGAAGGACATGATATGCATATTGGATGGCATGCACTTTTATGGCATGGAAAAAATAAAATACATAGTTACTTCCAAAGACATTATATAAGAAATTCTTTATATTTAGTTTGGGAAAAAGTAAAAGCTAAACATTATATGAGCATACCAAATTGGATATCGATAATAGAAGCACTACTTCATCCAAGCAGAGTAAATTGGCAAAAAATACCAAGATATAAAGATATTTTGACAGAGGAAGGGGAATTAAAATCGACACAAGAATTAGAGAAACAAGGAATTAAAATGGACTGGTTTATGAGAACGCAAATACAGACAAGATATGAAAAAGATAAAAAAACGGAAGATATCATGCTAAAAAATACAGAATTGGATACAATACTTACAGGACCAGATGAAAAACTAATCAAGAAAATATAGAATCACCTACTCTATGTGGACTTAAAATTTGAACAAGTTAAAGAGACAATGTTAAATGGGCTCAGAACTTTGGCCATACAATAGAACTTGAAAAATGGAATCAACTTTGGGAAAGGAACTACAAACTGACTATAGCAACAACATATAAAGAGAATATGTACAAGATGTTCTATAGATGGCATTTGTCACCGGAAAGATTAGCTAAAATGTTCAAGAACATGTCTATGAAGTGTTGGAAATGCCAACATATACCTGGTTCCTATTACCACATGTGGTGGACCTGTGTAGAGGCCAAATCATATTGGACTCGAGTAAAGAATTGATTAGAAAAAAGGCTGAAACAAAATATTGAGCTGAGACTCGAGACTTTCCTGTTGGGGATTATACCGCATGAACTTAGTAAAGAAGATACCTATCTGTTAATACATATCTTGACAGCAGCTAGAATTACCTTCGCACAAAAATGGAAAGGGACTAAGGTTCCAGTGGAAGAGGATTTGATTAAAAAAAAATTGGATTGTGCTGAAATGAATAGAGTAACAATGAAAATTAAAGACAAAGAGGACTCAGAATATTATAATGTTTGGATGAAATTTTATAATTGGTTGGAAAATGAATACAGTGGAAAATCAAGTTAGAACAATTATTGTTTATAAAAGATAAGAAAATGAACATAGATAAATAACCCAGATGACAAAATGGACATGAATGAAGAAGTAGCAATACAGTAATATAAAAATATATCAAGATTTTAAGCTTTCTTTTTTGAAGCAGACTTTTAACAACAAGATAGATTTGAAAGAGTAATTTAAAATGTAAATTGAAGAGATATATTGGCTGTCTATCTGTTAAAAGAAAATTAAAATAATAATAATAATAATAATACACTCAAGAAAGGAGAAGAAGGAGGAAGAGGAAGTAGGAGAGAGGAGGTGAGAAGGTAGAAGGTGTAGTAGGGAAGGGGAGAGAAGGGAGAAGAAGGTAGAGGAAGGGGAGAAGGATAGAGGGAAGGGAGTGATTAGATAAAATATGTACGATAGATGGACAATTTAGTTGTAATATTGGATGTGGGGGGAAATTAGAATAAATTGTTGTTAATGTATCATGGTATATGTATGGATGTCTTATGTGAAGATTATTAAAAGAAAAAAAATTTAAAAAAAAGAAAAAAAAAGGAATGTACTTTCAGCCTCCACACATCGGCCCCTTTCAAGCTTCTAGAGATAAAAATTCAACATTCAAAGAGATTATAACAACCTCCCCCCAAAAACATAAAAAGGCATATCAATGGAGCATGTCAAAAGTATAAAAACAAATCATGCAGATACAGAGAGGTATATTTCATTTGATAACAGATTAATATAATTAGAAGGGACCCCGTAAGTCATCTAGTCCAACCCCATCATACTTTTTATTTTTGAATTCTTATTTCTTACACAGGCAACCAGAACAGCTCTGGAAATTAGATAAAAAGGTTCAGGGGGCTTCCCTCTTGTCCAAACAGTATTGGGAACAGGCATCATTTTCAGTGAGCCCCTAGAGACGACAGGGAAGCCACTTGTCTCTGTAGGCTGAACGAAAAACCTCCATGCCAAGTCCTCATGGTAGACAGAAGTGATGTGTGATCTTTCCTGTTGGGTCTTGCATGGACTCTCTGGGGAAGCCAATGGGAAAAATTGCAAATGGCAATAACAAGATTATAAGACATTGGACAACTTTTTTTAAGCGTTGCCAAGTGCCCAGATCACAATCACATGACTAAGGAGGTGCTTCAATGGCGATAACTGAAGGCATGAGTCATAAGTCTGTTTATTTTGCATCATCATAACATTCAGCAACCAGAAGACAAGAATGACTGTACCTGTAATTCTGTGTGGTTGGTGGTGCTGAATAAATCTAATCGACATTTTCAAATACACACATTTATTTACTGTTTCTCATCATCACCCATATTGTGCTATATTTATTTTTTATTTTTTATTTCCTACCTAAATATTTAACTGAACAACAAACAGGTGTGCCAATATAAGATATTATTTTTTCTTTCTCTTTACCCAAATTTACTTTACCCGATATTCCACCTAAAGAATTTCATTTTAGAAAATATAATCTGTGAAGAATCTTTCAGTCAAAATTGTAATAAGTGAATATGTGGATTTCTTACAAAACTACAGTATGTCACCCTTTATTCCTTTCAGTTTGATGAACACAAATATTCCAAATTGAGTAATATTTTGAAAATATATCCAAGGAAAAGCAGTTCAGTTGCCATACATACATTCCCTTGAATTCCTATAAAAATACAACCCATAATTTTTTTTCAAGAAATAATTGTGATTATTTTGGACTGCAGACTTTTTGGAATTATCATGACTGAATCTTGCAGCAGGCATCTTGCAGAAGTATTCAGGAAAAACCAGAGATTGAGAAACTTATGTTTGGACAACTGGAACACAGATAACAAAACAATGGAACAATTGTGCGATGGGCTCAAACATCCACAATGCACAATAGAGACATTAAAGTAAGTGACTATTTACTTTCAGTTTGATCTGCATAAGTGTCTTTTGATTAATTAATATTTTCGAAATATATCTAGAGAGAGTCAATTCAGTTGCCATACATGGTCATATTCTCTTCAGTTCCTATAAAATACATTGCATACTTGATATTCAAGAAATAATTGTAATTTTTCTGGTGGGGCTGGGAGGGGTGACAGGTGGCAGGGCCGTGGCTTAGGGAAAACTCTTTGAATGTCCTAGAGTGGCCGAGCCAGAGCCCTGACTCGAACCCTAATGAGCATCTCTGGAGGGACCTGAAAATGGCTGTCCACTGGCGGTCGTCATCCAACCTGACTGAGCATGAGAGGATTTGCAAGGAAGAATGACAGAAAATCCCCCAATCCAGGTGTGCAAAGCTTGTTGCATCATACCCAAAAAGACTCGAGGCTGCAATTGCTGCCAAATATGCTTCGACAAAGGTTCAGGAAAGCCTCCTGAACCCTGGGGACAGCGAAAATGGGCCAATGGGCCAATCAGAAGTTCTTTTCCGAACTTCCGGTTGGCCTGTTGCGCTGTTTTTCACTGTCCCCAGGGTTCAAGAGGCTTTCCTAAAGCCTGGGGAGAGTGAAAACGGCCGAAAAGAATGCAAAAAATCAGATGGCCAGCGCACGCATTTGCGCTGGAACTGACATTGGCCAACGCCTTGCGTGCCCTCAAATATGGCTGTTAAGGTGAGATAATAAATCTCACAGAGGCGTTGTTGATCTTTCTCCCGGAATTCAGACAGTTAGAAATAAAGCCGAAGTTTAAAAGTCTAATTGAAAATATTTATTTCGGTACAAAAACAATAAATTCTGATTGTTTACATTTCTGCTATAAAATGCGACAGGCGACCGGTCGAAGACAAGTCAAGAAGAAAAGAATGAAGTATTAGGAATGCACACATGCGTACAATCAGAAGTTCTTTTCTGGCCTGTTGCGCTGTTTTTCACTGTCCCCAGGGTTCAAGAGGCTTTCCTAAAGCCTGGGGAGAGTGAAAACAGCTGAAAAGAAGGCCGAAGATCAGCTGGCCAGCGCACGCATATGTGCTGGAGCTGACATTGGGCAACGCCTTGCGTGCCCTCAGATATGGATCCACGTGCTACCTGTGGCACACGTGCCATGGGTTCGCCATCACTGCCCATCCAGGTCCACACATAACAGGTCTCACTGCTGCTGAGTTTTCATTCTGGGGAACAAATCCTGGACCAGCTGTCCTGCCCCAAAGTTTCTCAGGCAGTACCTGCATGGTCTCAACCAAAGTTACAATATTGTAAAATCTTTATGGGGGCTTGTGCTGCACCTGTAAATACTCAGTCTTGTGAGACACAGCTTACAGCAACAAATTACGCTATCCTGGAACATAGCAGTATAAAGGTCAAAGTGAGAGAAAAACTGGCTAGGGTAGGGCTGTCAAACTCCCGGCCTGCGGGCCAGATGCGTCACATACTGGCCACGCCCATGCCCAGTTTAGCAAAGGGAAAAAAGTCCCGATAAATCACGTGACACTGCCATGACACCGTGAGTTTGACACCCCAGGGCTAGGGAAAACAGGTTGAGTTTTCTATAACAATTCCAAATTCATGTGATCAGTGCAGTTTTCACTAGTAAAGAAGCCCCCTCTAGCCAGTGACATCATTACCCCAAATCTGCCTTTACAGCTCCTAACAAGCAACTCCTTGTTAATGATGTCATAATTTCTTTCTAGGGGTATTCATGCTCTGGAGTAAAAGGCACAATCTATCAGTTATTTCTCCTCATCCATTTGCAAGCGAACAGCTCAGAAAGCCATGTCTGTGTCGAATTGCTTTGGAGGGTCAGGGTGGTCAAGAAGGGGATGGGAAGTTTTAACTCTTCCAATGCTGATTGTCTCCTTTCTGTCCATGCAAACCTAGCTTTCTTTTTCAACAACTATGTGAGAGGCTTAACCCTGTGGGAGAAGATAGGAATGAACTGCCTGTAAAATTTTGCAAAGTCCAGGAAGTATTAAACATCTTTCATGTTGGTGGGGGAAGAATTCCAGGGGGAAATGGGTGGTACCTTAGTAGGATCCATCTGAAGACCATTGGTTGAAATTCTGTAGTCCAAGTTGTCAACTTGCTGCAGGTCAAAGGTGCACTTCTCAAGCTTGGCAAACAGTTTGTTCTCTTAAAGTCTTTGCAACACCTCTCTGACATGCTGCCCATGAGCCTCTGCACCCTCAGAGTAAATCAAGATGTCACCAAATAAAATATTGTAGGAAAATCTGTAGCTCAGGATCCCATAACAAACTCACATTGAGCGACAGATGTTCTCATCTTGTCTGCTTCTCCTCCAAACGTCTCAGACAACCACTCTGGGAAAATAAAAGACTGGTTGCATCATTGGTGCAGGTGGAAGCTGGGCGTTTTGAAATTATTGCTGGACTTATTTATTTATTCATTTTATTTGTCAAATACGTATTAGATAATATACGTACTTAATATAAACATTTGAATACATGAAATGAATACGAATAAAAGGGAACATTAGGATAGGGATGGTAGGCTCGCTGGTGCACTTACGCACGCCCCTTACAGACCTCTTAGGAATGGGATGAGGTCAACAGTAGACAGTCTAAGATTAATTAATTAATTGGAGTACTGTTGCTTCTAAGTTCCACATTTTTCCTTCCATCTCCTGTCGGTATTGGAGTAAAGTTTCTGCATCTTCTGGAGAGATGTAGAGCTGCCTACGATCCCACAACCATGTTCAAAGATGCCTCCTTCCCATGAGCAGTGAGTCTGGTGAGGTTAATGTCACGCCCAGGTGTTTGAAACGACTTCAGCCAACGAAAGGAACTTAGATCGATTAAAAACAAAGTGAAAATTAATAAATATTGAAAATTAATAATAATAGCAGTTTGCAAAGTGCAGAGGGTCTTGGGATGAAACCTCAGCAAGCAGGTTCAAACCAAGAGCCACCCCTATAAATTCCAAAACATACATTATATACAGGTTTCATCTCAACGGCCCAATTTCCCTCTCATTGGATATGTCCTCAAGGGTTTGCAGCTAATCCTGGGATGTCTCCAGGGAAAATTATCTCCTTTCTCTACCTATTCGTTTGGCAATGAAGCATTCTGCTACGTAGCATCCCATCTCCTAAGCGTTAAGGAATGTACTTTCAGCCTCCCCACATTGGCCCCTTTCAAGCTTCTAAAGATAAAAATTCAACATTCAAAGAGATTATAGTAACCTCCCCCCAAAAACATAAAAAGGCATATCAATGGAGCATGTCAAAAGTATAAAAACAAATCATGCAGATACAGAGAGGTATATTTCATTTGATAACAGATTAATATAATTAGAAGGGACCCCGTAAGTCATCTAGTCCAACCCCATCATACTTTTTATTTTTGAATTCTTATTTCTTACACAGGCAACCAGAACAGCTCTGGAAATTAGATAAAAAGGTTTCTTTATGGTTGATTCAACAGTTCACAAGAATCTCACCAAACTGCCAAGCTTCCCTTGGGAGTGCCTGATATAGCCTAAGAAGTATTTGATCTCTCGCCCCCCCCCCCATAGCATCCAAAGCGAGAATATTTCACCCGCCAGAATCAGGGTGATTCCCTCTTGTCCAAACAGGAATGGGAACAGGCATCATTTTCAGTGAGCCCCTAGAGATGACAGGGAAGCCACTTGTCTCTGTAGGCTGAATGAAAAACCTCCATGCCAAGTCCTCGTGGTAGACAGAAATGATGTGTGATCTTTCCTGCTGGGTCTTGCATGGACTTTCTGGGGAAGCCAGTGGGAAAAATTGCAAACGGCAATAACAAGATTATAAGACATTGGACAACTTTTTATAAGTGTTGCCAAGTGCCCAGATCACAATCACATGACTAAGGAGGTGCTTCAATGGCGATAACTGAAGGCATGAGTCATAAGTCTGTTCATTTAGCATCATCATAACATTCAACAACGAGAAGACAAGAACGACTGTACTTGTAATTCCGTGTGGTTGGTGGTGCTGAATAATTCTAATCGACATTTTCAAATACACACATTTATTTACTGTTTCTCAGTGGACATCTTCACCCATATTGTGCTATTTTTATTTTTTATTTCCTACCTAAATATTTAACTGAAGAACAAACAGGTGTGCCAATATAAGATCGTATTTTTTTCTTTCTCTTTACCCACAGTACGATATTCTACCTAAAGAATTTCATTTTAGAAAATATAATCTGTGAAGAATCTTTCAGTCAAAATTGTAATAAGTGAATATGTGAATTTCTTACAAACTACAATATGTCACCATTTATTCCTTTCAGTTTGATGAACACAAATATTCCAAATTGAGTAATATTTTGAAAATATATCCAAGGAAAAGCAGTTCAGTTGCCATACATACATTCCCTTGAATTCCTATAAAAATACAATCCATAATTATTTTTCAAGAAATAATTGTGATTATTTTGGACTGCAGACTTTCTGGAGGGATTCTGACTGAACCTTGCAGCAGGCATCTTGTAGAAGTACTCAGGAAAAACCAGAGATTGAGAATGTTATGCTTGGATATCCAGAACACAGATGACAAAACAATGGAACGATTGTGTGATGGGCTCAAACATCCACAATGCACAATAGAGGCATTAGAGTAAGTGACTATTTACTTTCAGTTTGATCTGCATAAGTGTCTTTTGATTGTTAATATTTTAGAAATATATCTAGAGAGAGTCAATTCAGTTGCCAAAGATGGTCATATTCTCTTCAGTTCCTATAAAATACATTGCATACTTGATATTCAAGAAATAATTGTAATTTTTCATATTGTTTTCTGGTGGGGCTGGGAGGGGGGACAGGCGGCAGGGCCGTGGCTTAGGGAAAACTCTGTGAATGTCCTAGAGTGGCCCAACCAGAGCCCTGACTTGAACCCTAATGAGCATCTCTGGAGGGACCTGAAAATGGCTGTCCACTGGCGGTCGTCATCCAACCTGACTGAGCATGAGAGGATTTGCAAGGAAGAATGACAGAAAATCCCCCAATCCAGGTGTGCAAAGCTTGTTGCATCATACCCAAAAAGACCCGAGGCTGCAATTGCTGCCAAAGATACTTGAACAAAGGTTCAGGAAAGCCTCCTGAACCCTGGGGATGGCGAAAAATGGGCCAATGGGCCAATCGGAAGTTCTTTTCCGAACTTCCGGTTGGCCCATTGGCCCGTTTTTCACCATCCCCAGGGTTCAGGAGGCTTTCCTGAAGCCTGGGGAGAGCGAAAACGGCTGAAAAGAAGGCCGAAGATCAGCTGGCCAGCGCACGCATATGTGCTGGAGCTGACATTGGGCAACGCCTTGAGTGCCCTCAGATATGGCTCCACGTGCTACCTGTGGCACACGTGCCATGGGTTCGCCATCACTGCCCTAGAGGTAATCCATCCAGGCCCACACATAACAGGTCTCACTGCTGCTGAGTTTTCATTCTGGGGAACAAATCCTGGACCAGCTGTCCTGCCCCAAAGTTTCTCAGGCAGTACCTGCATGGTCTCAACCAAAGTTACAATATTGTAAAATCTTTATGGGGGCTTGTGCTGCACCTGTAAATACTCAGTCTTGTGAGACACAGCTTACAGCAAGAAATTACGCTATCCTGGAACATAGCAGTATAAAGGTCAAAGTGAGAGAAAAACTGGCTAGGGTAGGGCTGTCAAACTCCTGGCCTGCGGGCAGATGCGTCACATACTGGCCACGCCCATGCCCAGTTTAGCAAAGGGAAAAAAGTCCCGATAAATCACGTGACACTGTCATGACGCTGTGAGTTTGACACCCCAGGGCTAGGGAAAACAGGTTGAGTTTTCTATAATGATTCCAAATTCATGTGATCAGTGCAGTTTTCACTAGTAAAGAAGCCCCCTCCAGCCAGTGACATCATTACCCCAAACTGCCTTTACAGCTCCTAACAAGCAACTCCTTGTTAATGATGTCATAATTTCTTTCTAGGGGTATTCATGCTCTGGAGTAAAAGGCACAATCTATCAGTTATTTCTCCTCATCCATTTGCAAGCGAACAGCTCTGAAAGCCATGTCTGTGTCGAATTGCTTTGGAGGGTCAGGGTGGTCAAGAAGGGGCTGGGAAGTTTTAACTCTTCCAATGCTGATTGTCTCCTTTCTGTCCATGCAAACCTAGCTTTCTTTTTCAACAACTATGTGACAGGCTTAACCCTGTGGGAGAAGATAGGAATGAACTGCCTGTGAAATTTTGCAAAGTCCAGGAAGTATTAAACATCTTTCATGTTGGTGGGGGTAGAATTCCAGGATGAAATGGGTTGTAGCCAGGGATGAAATGTAAAAATTTTACCTACTGATTCTGTGGGCACGGCTTGGTGGCGTTGCTTGGTGGGGGGAGTCATGTGACCGGGTGGGCATGACCAACCCGACGTCACTCACATCACTCACTGTTAGAGCCAGGAGCTGCACATTCTGAAGCACATTGTGCCCTTCTGAAGCCCCCAAAGCATTGAGTTTCCCTCCGCCATTTGGCTTGACTGTCCAAGCAAACCTTGGAGCCTTCTCTTGCCCCGCTCTCCATCCCGGAGGGCCGTGCATCCCCCTGCCAATCCTCCGTACAAACCGCCCACCCTCTTTCTGCAAAGGCAGAGCCCGCCCCCCTGCAAGATGATCCAAAGAGGGGAGGGGGATGCTGTAGAATAGGCAGCCTTCCACCCGTGCCTCCCTTGCTGGCTGAAAACACTAGACAGCGTCACAATGATTTTTCATTTAAAAGGGAAAAAGTGGGGGGGAAGCTGTACTTCGGCCAGTAGACCCCCCGCCGCAGTCGTCCTCCTGCAGAAAACAGCTGTTCCCTGAGTTAAGAAGGCAAGAAGCTGCGGCTCGGCTCACCCAATTCCAAGGACTACCCCGAATGGTATTCGGCACGGAGAGGGTGGCTACCCCTCGCAATCCCCCTTTCCCTCCGCGCTTTGACTTCCCGTGCCCCACCGGCCTGAACACTGGGTAGGACCACTATAAGGCCACTTCCCCACTTCTCAGCGGTGGCTGCTGTGCCGGCGACCGCAGGACCCTCCACCTCCTTCCCCAACTTCTCCCTCAGCTTTCTTCCTTCTCCCACCGCGAAATGAAAGCGAACAGCAGTGGGGTTACTTCAGGCAGGCGAACATCTGCAGCCAGGCGGATAGGGAGGGTGGCGAGAGCGGCGGCGGCAGCGGCCCCTTCCATGCGCAGCGCAGGAAGGCGGTGAAGGCAGGCAAGGTGGTCACGGTGCACTTGTTGCTGGGGAGGCGCGGCGATCGCTCAGCCAGGGCGGCCTCAGCGGTGGCTGCATTGGCCACTCCACCTGCACCATGTCCCGCTCTGGCTGGCTGCGCGACTACAAGTGGGGCGACCTGGCGAACATAACGGGCTACCCGCACTGACCCACCTGGGTAAGCGCCGCCACCCAGGCCAAAGGGAAAGCTCTGTGGTGGCACGGCCGGTCCTGCCCTGGCCCTCTCCCCACGTGGGGGGGCTTCTGCCCCGCCGGCCACTTCCGCCCTTCTTGCTCCGCTTCTTCGCCAGCGGGAAGTGGCGCCTCGGCTGAGCCTCCTTCCCCTGGACTGCCAGACTCTGCAAGCTGAGTTCCCGGAGTAGTGTTGGTGGTCAAAGAGAGCAGGCAGGTGGCCGGGTGGGAAGCCAGTGGGCTTCTTCATATCCCCAAGCCTCGTGGAGCTGGCATGGGAGACACGCCGCCCCGACATGCTTTCCTGCCTTCCACGTGGCCTTACGCTTGCCTGCCTTTGCAAGCTGGCCACGGGGACAATGGGAGGGCCGCATGGAAGGCAGGAAAGCATGTCAGGGCTGCGAGGAAGGGAGTTGGCTGCTACCTTCCTTCCCCGCCGCCCCGAGATGCTTTCCTGCCTTCCACGTGGCCTTCCGCTTCTTCCTCCCCCCCCCGCGTCGGCCTTACCATCTGCTGCTGCTGCACATGCGCACCGCTGCCCTCTTCCAGTGAGGACTCGCGTCCTACCACATGTGAAGTCCCGGGACATCTGCTTGCAGGGTGAGGGAGCGGCATTTGCCAGACCTGTTCAGGGGCGTGGCCAGCAAGCGATCGTGGATGGTTCGGTGAATCACTGGCGGCCATCGCTACTGGAATGCCCGAACCTGTCCGAACCGGGAGCATTTCGCCCCTGGTTGTACCTTAGTAGGATCTATCTGAAGATCATTGATTGAAATTCTGTAGTCCAAGTAGTCTACTTGCTGCAGGTCAAAGGTGCACTTCTCAAGCTTGGCAAACAGTTTGTTCTCTCAAGTCTTTGCAACACCTCTCTGACATGCTGCCCATGAGCCTCTGCATCCTCAGAGTAAATCAAGATGTCACCAAATAAAGTATTGTAGGATAATCTGTAGTTCAGGATCCCATAACGAACTCACATTGAGCGACAGATGTTCTCATCTTGTCTGCTTCTCCCCCAAACGTCTCAGACAACCACTCTGGGAACATAAAAGACTGATTGCATCATTGGTGCATGTGGAAGCTGGGCATTTTGAACATTGCTGGACTAATTGGAGTACTGTTGCTTCTAAGTTCCACATTTTCCTTCCATCTAATGTCGGTGTTGGAGTAAAGTTTCTGGATCTGCTGGAGAGATGTAAAGCTGACTACGATCCCACAAGAATGTTCAAAGATGCCTCCTTCCCATAAGCAGTGAGTCTGGTGAGGTTAATGTCACACCCAGGTGTTTAAAATCACTTCAGCCAACGAACGAAACTTAGATCGATTAAAAACAAAGAGAATTTATTGAAAATTAATAATAATAACAGTTTGCAAAGTGCGGAGGGTTTTAGGTTGAAACCTCAGCAAGCAGGTTCAAACCAAGAGCCACCCCTATAAATTCCAAAACATATGTTATATGCAGGTTTCATCTCAACGCCCAATTTCCCTCTCATTGGACATGTCCTCAAGGGTTTGCAGCTAATCCTGGGATGGCTCCAGGGATAATTATCTCCTTTCTCTACCTATTCGTTTGGCAATGAAGCATTCTGCTACGTAGCATCCCATCTCCTAAGCGTTAAGGAATGTACTTTCAGCCTCCCCTCATTGGGCCCCTTTCAAGCTTCTAAAGATAAAAATTCAACATTCAAAGAGATTATAGCAACCTCCCCACAAAAACATAAAAAGGTATATCAATGGAGCATGTCAAAAGTATAAAAACAAATCATGCAGATACAGAGAGGTATATTTCATTTGATAACAAATTAATATAATTAGAAGGGACCCCATAGGTCCATGGTGGCGAACCTATGGCACACGTGCCAGAGGTGGCACATGGAGCCATAGAAGCCGGCACGCGAGGGTTGCCCACTGGCAAACCGGAAGTGTGAAAAAACGCACTTCCGGTTTGCCGGTGTGCTGTTTTTTGCACTCCGGAGGGTTCAGGGAAGTTCCCTGAAGCTCTGGAGTGCAAAAAACAGCATACCGGCAAACCGGAAGTACGTTTTTTCGCACTTCCAGTTTGCCGGTTTCGTCGTCCCAGGCTCCGGTAAGCCTTTGCGCGGGGGTGGGGGGGTGTGCGCATGCGCAGGGGGCAGCATGGGGGGTGTTCTACGCATGCGTGGGGGGGTGGGCACGCGAGCGCGCGTGAGCGCCCCCCCCCCTTTTTGGCACGCGAGCCGAAAAAGGTTCGCCACCACTGCCATAGGTCATCTAGTCCAACCCATCATACTTTTTATTTTTGAATTCTTATTTCTTACACAGGCAACCAGAACAGCTCTGGAAATTAGATAAAAAGGTTTCTTTATGGTTGATTCAACAGTTCACAACAATCTCATCAAACTGCCAAGCTTCCCTTGGGAGTGCCTGATATAGCCTAAGAAGTGTTTGATCTCTCGCCCCCCCCCCCATAGCATCCAAAGCAAGAATATTTCACCCGCCAGAATCAGCGGGCTTCCCTCTTGTCCAAACAGGATTGGGAACAGGCATCATTTTCAGTGAGCCCCTAGAGACGACAGGGAAGTCACTTGTCTCTGTAGGCTGAATGAAAAACCTCCATGCCAAGTCCTTGTGGTAGACAGAAATGATGTGTGATCTTTCCTGCTGGGTCTTGCATGGACTCTCTGGGGAAGCCGGTGGGAAAAATTGCAAATGGCAATAACAATATTATAAGACATTGGACAGTTTTTTATAAGCGTTTCCAAGTGCCCAGATCACAATCACATGACTAAGGAGGTACTTCAATGGCCATAACTGAAGGCATGAGTCATAAGTCTGTTCATTTAGCATCAACATAACATTCAACAACCAGAGGACAAGAACGACTTTACCTGTAATTCCGTGTGGTTGGTGGTGCTGAATAAATCTAATCGACATTTTCAAATACACACATTTATTTACTGTTTCTCAGTGTACATCATCACCCATATTGTGCTATATTTATTTTTTATTTTTATTTCCTACCTAAATATTTAACTGAACAACAAACAGGTGTGCCAATATAAGATCGTATTTTTTTCTTTCTCTTTACCCACAGTACGATATTCCACCTAAAGAATTTCATTTTAGAAAATATAATCTGTGAAGAATCTTTCAGTCAAAATTGTAATAAGTGAATATGTGAATTTCTTACAAAACTATAATATGTCACCATTTATTCCTTTCAGTTTGATGAACACAAATATTCCAAATTGAGTAATATTTTGAAAATATATCCAAGGAAAAGCAGTTCAGGTGCCATACATACATTCCCTTGAATTCCTATAAAAATACAATCCATAATTATTTTTCAAGAAATAATTGTGATTATTTTGGACTGCAGACTTTCTGGAGAGATCCTGACTAAATCTGGCAGGCATCTTGCAGAAGTATTCAGGAAAAACCAGAGATTGAAAAATTTATGCTTGGACATCTTTAACCGAGATGACACAACAATGGAACGATTGTGCGATGGGCTCAAACATCCAGAATGCACAATAGAGACATTAGAGTAAGTGACTATTTACTTTCAGTTTGATCTGCATAAGTGTCTTTTGACTGTTAATATTTTAGAAATATAGAGAGATTCAGTTGCCATACATGGTCATATTCTCTTCAGTTCCTATAAAATACATTGCATACTTGATATTCAAGAAATAATTGTAATTTTTCATATATTTTTCTGGTGGGGCTGGGAGGGGGGACAGGCGGCAGGGCCGTGGCTTAGGGAAACTCTTTGAATGTCCTAGAGTGGCCCAACCAGAGCCCTGACTTGAACCCTAATGAGCATCTCTGGAGGGACCAGACTTTCTGGAGAGATCCTGACTAAATCTGGCAGGCATCTTGCAGAAGTATTCAGGAAAAACCAGAGATTGAAAAAATTATGCTTGGACATCTGGAACCGAGATGAGAAAACAATGGAACGATTGTGCGATGGGCTCAAATATCCACAATGCACAATAGAGACATTAAAGTAAGTTACTATTTACTTTCAGTTTGATCTGCATAAGTGTTTTTTGATTAATTAATATTTTCGAAATATATCTAGAGAGTGTCAATTCAGTTGCCATACATGGTCATATTCTCTTCAGTTCCTATAAAATACATTGCATACTTGATATTCAAGAAATAATTGTAATTTTTCTGGTGGGGCTGGGAGGGGGGACAGGCGGCAGGGCCGTGGCTTAGGGAAAACTCTTTGAATGTCCTAGAATGGCCCAACCAGAGCCCTGACTTGAACCCTAATGAGCATCTCTGGAGGGACCTGAAAATGGCTGTCCACTGGCGGTCGTCATCCAACCTGACTGAGCATGAGAGGATTTGCAAGGAAGAATGACAGAAAATCCCCCAATCCAGGTGTGCAAAGCTTGTTGCATCATACCCAAAAAGACTCGAGGCTGCAATTGCTGCCAAATATGCTTCGACAAAGGTTCAGGAAAGCCTCCTGAACCCTGGGGACAGCGAAAATGGGCCAATGGGCCAATCAGAAGTTCTTTTCCGAACTTCCGGTTGGCCTGTTGCGCTGTTTTTCACTGTCCCCAGGGTTCAAGAGGCTTTCCTCAAGCCTGGGGAGAGTGAAAACGGCCGAAAAGAATGCCGAAAATCAGATGGCCAGTGCGCGCATTTGCGCTGGAACTGACATTGGCCAACGCCTTGCGTGCCCTCAAATATGGCTGTTAAGGTGAGATAATAAATCTCACAGAGGCGTTGTTGATCTTTCTCCCGGAATTCAGACAGTTAGAAATAAAGCCGAAGTTTAAAAGTCTAATTGAAAATATTTATTTCGGTACAAAAACAATAAATTCTGATTGTTTACATTTCTGCTATAAAATGCGACCGCGACCGGTTGAAGACAAGTCAAGAAGAAAAGAATGAAGTATTAGGAATGCACACATGCGTACAAGAAAATCATATCATGTGGCTGGAATGTACCATTATATTAGATAGGGATGCAGCTCCCTGCATATACATACAACTGACAATAATCACACTGTGACACCCCTTCTTTGTCGGTTGGGTTGATATGCTTATATCACTCTACACACAATAAATGTCTGAAAAATTCATGTGCTGCTGGGAATGGTTTATTCAAGATGTCAGCTATCTGGTATTCTGTTGCCACATATTCTAACTTTATAAAACCTTGTCTTACAAAATCTCTAACATTTTTATAACGAATGTCAATGAGTCTGGACCTTGAACCTGTGAAACATGTTTTTGAAATGTAAACTACTGATTGGTTATCTTCCATCATGGTGATTGGCTTCTTCGGTTTGGTCCAGATATCTGTACCTAAAGCGTAAAACCAGGTTAATGAGTTGCTAGCGTCTGAAATGCACGCATATTCTGCCTCGTAGGAGTTGAAGCAGGATGAAAACTTTCAGTGAGAGGAATTTTCTCCTCTTCGTGATTTGGTTGATCAAGGATGAATTGTTCTGTTTTTTCCGGAGAAGAGATCTCGGAAAATTTATTGGCTAACTCACTTCAAAGATAGTAAAAACATTCTTATCTAGCTGGCTAAGCTAAAACGCAATAAATCTGTCAAAATTAATTTCCGAGAACCGATATCCCACTGCTAACATGTTAAGGTGAGATAATAAATCTCACAGACGTGATGTTGATCTTTCTCCCGGAATTCAGACAGTTAGAAATAAAGCCGAAGTTTAAAAGTCTAATTGAAAGTATTTATTTCGGTACAAATTCTGATTGTTTACATTTCTGCTATAAAATGCAACCGCTCCCGGTCGAAGACAAGTCAAGAAGAAAAGAATGGAGTATTAGGAATGCACACATGCGTACAAGAAAATCATATCACGTGGCTGGAATGTACCATTATATTAGATAGGGATGCAGCTCCCTGCATATACATACAACTGACAATAATCACACCGTGACAATGGCTCCGCATGCTAACTGTAGGTTCGCCATCACTGCCCTAGTGGTAATCCATCCAGGCCCACACATAGGTTCGCCATCACTGCCCTAGTGGTAATCCATCCAGGCCCACACATAACAGGTCTCACTGTTGCTGAGTTTTCATTCTGGGGAACAAATCCTGGACCAGCTGTCCTGCCCCTGTTGTGCCTTGGCCGTGTCCGGCGCCGAGAATGGAGGATCCGGAGGACGTGGAGCCGCTCATGGTGTAGCAGTACCAGCCCATGTGCCTGGCACCAGAGACGGCTGGTGATGAGGACTCGGTGCCAGAGCAGGACGATCCCCCAGGACCTTCTGCACCTGCGCAGCAGAGTGAATCATCAGGAGATGAAGAACCTCTGCTGGATGCCAGAGCTCGCAGAGCAGCCAGAAGACAGGACTGGCTGAGTAAGCATAGGTCTACTCGGAGGTAGCACTGAGGGCTAATTGGGCCATGCCCTTCAGTGCCTATATTAGGCCGGCGCAATCAGCACTCAGTGCTGAGAACAACGCGTCAATGATTACAGCACATCCATAGTCTTGTTTGCCTCTGCATTTGTTCGGAAATCTTGTATTCGGAGACAGCAGCTTCTGAAAGGCTTATTCCGGGAAGCCAGCCAACTTGTCAGATAAGAGGAGAATTACTGAGTATTGTTTTGAACATTTGACTGTTTGATATTTAACCCTCAAGGAACCAAAAGAACATTATTCCCCGAGACTTTACTATTGTGTTGTTTATGGACTTTGAAAACCCCTGAGCTTTTGCTAAGAAACCTTATTAGTAAAAGGACCCTTTTTGTTTGAATCACAAACGGTTGTGTGTGTGTGTTTCTGGGGGTTGTGGTGCTGGGTCACAACAGTTTGTTCTCAGCCCAAACTGACCACACACAAGCCAAGATAGCACCATGGAGCAGCTTCAAGACGAGAATGCTCAACTTCGGCAGCAGCTGGCAATCATGAATGCTCAGTTGACGATGCAGCAAAATCAGTTGGCAGCAGCTGCTCCTGCTTTGGCTCCCGCCCAACGGACACGCTGCCCGATAGCCATGCCGGATAAGTTCCATGGGGACGAGGCTATGTTCCCGGTGTTCTTGGGCCAGTGCCAGCTGTTTATGTCTCTGAGGCCAGAGGATTTCCCCCATGACCGGGACAAGGTGGGGTTTGTAATTAGCCTGCTGTCTGGAAATGCAGCACGTTGGGCCATCCCTCTACTGGTCCAGAACAGTCCCCTCCTCCAGGACTTTGGGCGTTTCTGTACCCATTTGGAGGAGATGTTCGCTGACCCCATTAAGGCCCAGACAGTGTGCAGGCAATTAAGGCAGCTGAGGCAAGGCCGGAGACCACTTAGGGAGTACATCAGTGAATTCCGTCTCCTCAGCCAAGACTCGGCCTGGAACGAGGCTGCATTGTTGGATGCCTTCCAGGAGGGCTTGGCAGACAGCATCCAGGACGAGCTGGCACGCGTGGACATTCCTGCAACCACCCAAGAACTGGTGCGGCTCTGCCTTAAAATTGATGCCCGTGCTGCTCCGGCGCCTCTCGCGCCACCTGAAGTCTCCGCTGTTCCGGCTCCATATCGTGCTGCTCAGGCACCTCCTGTTCCCCGTGGACTTCAGTCGGCCCCGGCTCCCTGTGACGAGCCTATGGACCTTGGCGCTGTTCGGCCCCGCTTGACCGGCGCAGAAGAGGACAGACGCAGGGCAGGGGGGTTGTGTTTGTATTGCGGCGACCCGGGCCATTTTGCTCGCTTGTGCCCTAGGAAGGGTCGGGGGCCCACCGCTTCTGGTCTTGCTCCACCGTCTCAGCCATCACCGTCGGGAAACGGCCAGCGCCTGGCCTAGGGGAGATGCTGGGTCGGGCATGCACACCCAAGGACTCCGGCTCGGCTGACGTGGATCCCGGTCCTCCGCGGCATCTGCTATTGGACACCAAGGTGTTCATTGACCACCGGGCCTGCGGGATCTCCACACACGCTTTGGTGGACTCCGGGGCAACCACCAATTTCATTGACGAGGCGTTCGCCCAACATCTTATGTGACGTCGGGACTCCATTTCCCTCTGGTTCTCGGACTGGCATGGCTGCGCACCCATGACCCTCGGATTGTATGGTCCCAGAACTTCATTGCCTTCCCGAGTCTCCAGTGTGTGGACCATATGCGCCAGGTTTGCGTGGACGCGGTACCTGACCCTCCAGACATTTCACTCCCAGCTGAGTTTTCGGACTTCGTCGATGTGTTTAGCGAAAAGGAGGCGGACCAGTTGCCCCCGCGCCGGCCCTATGATTGCCCTGTGGACCTGATTCCCAACGCTCCGCTCCCTGTGGGCCACCTCTACTCCATGTCGGAACCCGAACTGGCCGCACTGCAGGACTTTATCGATAAAAACCTGGCCAGGGGTTTCATCTGACCCTCCTCGTTGCCCTTGTCTGCCCCCGTCCTCTTCGTCAAGAAGAAAACCGGGGACTTGCGCCTGTGCTGCGATTATCGAAAGTTGAACACCATCACAGTGCGTAACCGGTACCCGTTGCCCCTCATCCCGGAGTTGATGGAACGCCTCCGCTCGGTGACCATCTTCACTAAATTGGACTTACGTGGCGCTTACAATTTGGTGCGTGTTCGTGAGGGGGACGAATGGAAGACTGCGTTCGGGACCCGCTACGGTCATTTTGAGTATATGGTCATGCCGTTCGGCTTGACCAACGCTCCGGCGGTGTTACAGCATTTCATGAACGACATCTTTAGGGATTTGCTGGACCAGTTCGTTGTCGTTTACTTGGACGATATTATGATTTATTCCACGTCCCGAAGCAGCCACGTCCAACATATCCGTCAAGTCCTGCAGCGGTTGCGAGACCACCAGCTGTACACGAAATTAGAGAAATGCCAGTTTTTTCAGACGACCGTGGATTTCCTGGGCCATCGGATTTCGCCGGAAGGCATCGCCATGGACCGTGGCAAGGTCGAGGCCCTGAAAACCTGGCAACCCCCGCACCGGGTGAAGGACGTTCAGCGACTCCTGGGGTTCGCAAACTATTATAGGACCTTCATCCTGGGGTTCGCCACTCTGACCGCGCCTCTCACTCGACTCCTGCAGAAACAAGTCCCTTTCCGGTGGGGCGATTCTGAACAAGAGGCGTTCAAGACCTTCACAGATGCCTTCATGTAGGAGCCGATCCTCAAGCACCCAGACCCTCACCGCCCTTTCATTGTGGAGGCGGACGCGTCCGACATTGCCGTGGGTGCCGTCCTGCTACAGACCCGGGAAGATGGCGGCCATCTTTTCCCCTGCGCCTACTATTCACGGAAATTAACCCCGTCGGAGCGCAACTATACTATCTGGGAGAAGGAGTTGCTGGCCATCAAGACGGCTTTCGAGACCTGGCAGCACCACCTCGAGGGGGCTCGTCATCAAGTGGAGGTGCGCATGGACCACAAGAACCTGGAGTTCTTACAGACAGCCAGGAAGCTCAACTAGCGCCAGATACGCTGGTCGTTCTTTTTCTCCCGCTTCAATTTTCGCATTACGTACATCCCGAGCGGCCGGAATCAGCAGGCGGACGCACTGTCCTGCAAGCCGGAATATGCCGAAGCCCAGGATCCGCTGCCGCCCCGGACGGTCCTGCCCGCCGAGTCCTTTGCAGCTACCCAGGATCCCGTGGACTTCCGAGGGCAGATTCGGGAGGTGCAGCGACACAACGCCTACGCGGCACAACAGAGGCAGGAGATAGGGCCTGAGTCCTCTTGGACGTTTTCGGACGACCTCCTCCATTTCCGGGACCTGCTCTATGTTCCCGCCGGTCCACTCCGTGGCCTGATCCTGCAGCAGTGCCACGACAGCCCTGCGGCTGGCCACTTCGGCCTTTTCAAGACTCTGAACCTGGTGGCTCGGACTTTTTGGTGGCCCAGACTCCGTGACGACGTCCAGGCCTATGTGACGTCCTGTGTCCACTGTCGCTAGACCAAGTACGCCCCTGGAGCACCGCCGGGCCTGCTGCAGCCCTTGCCGATGCCCGAGAGACCCTGGGGGGCCGTCTCTATGGACTTCCTCACGGACTTGCCCCCGTCCGCCAGCTTCACGACCGTGTTCGTAGTGGTAGATATGCTGACCAAAATGGCACATTTCATCCCCTGTCGAGGGTTGCTGACAGCTCGCGCCACGGCGCACATGTTTATCCAGCATGTTTTCCGCCTGCACGGTCTAACGGATAGGGTCGTGTCGGATCGGGGAGCCCAGTTCACGGCCCAGTTCTGGAAGGGTCTGATGGCGGCCCTGGAGGTCCAAGTCTGCCTATCTTCAGCGCATCATCCAGAGACTGATGGGGGCACTGAAAAAGTCATCAGCATCCTTGAACAGTACCTGCGCTGGTTTGTCAACCAGCAGCAGGACAACTGGGCAGACTACCTTGCCGTGGCCGAATTTGCTTTTAATAACTCTCAGCACACCTCCACGCAAGCCTCTCCGTTCCTTGCCAACCTTGGTTACCACCCCCGTTTCTTCCTGCTCACGCTCCTAGACTCTCCTGTTCCTGTGGCGGAGGAATTCCTGTCCGAGCTCCAGGCCATTCATCAACTGGTAAAAAGATCATTGAATAAAGCCAAGGAGGATTACAAGAGGGTCACGGACCACTCCCGGCGAGCAACTCCACCCCTGGCGGTCGGGGATCATGTCTGGCTGTCCACGAAGCATCTCCTCTCCGACCAACCGGCTTGCAAACTTGACCACTGGTTCCTGGGTCCGTTCCCGGTGGAAGCGGTCATTAACCCCGTGGCCTAACGGCTGACGTTGCCTCGCTCTCTCAGGATCCACCCCGTCTTCCATCGGTCCCTCCTTGTTCCCGAACGTCCTGCCTGTCCGCTCCGCCCTCCCGCTCCGCCCCAACCAGTGATCCGCACTCCCGACAAACCACCCAAATACGAAGTTGCCAGTATTCGGGATTCCCGCTGGATGAAGGGCTGGTTCCAGTACCTCATCGAGTGGAAGGGGTATGGCCCTGAGGACTTCACATGGGAGGATGCGACCTCTGTTCACGCTCCGGACCTGGTCCGGGCCTTCCACTCTCAATTCCCGTCCCGGCCGCATCCGGACCGACAGACCCAGCGGAAGGGCCCTGCGGTGAGGGATAGTGTTGTGCCTTGGCCACGTCCGGCGCCAAGAATGGAGGATCCGGAGGACGTGGAGCCGCTCTTGATGCAGCAGTACCAGCCCATGTGCCTGGCACCGGAGACGGCTGGTGATGAGGACTCGGTGCCAGAGCAGGACGATCCCCCAGGACCTTCTGCACCTGCGCAGCAGAGTGAATCATCAGGAGATGAAGAACTTCTGCTGGACGCCAGAGCTCGCAGAGCAGCCAGAAGACAGGACTGGCTGAGTAAGCATAGGTCTACTCGGAGGTAGCACTGAAGGCTAATTGGGCCACGCCCTTCAGTGCCTATATTAGGCCGGCGCAATCAGCACTCAGTGCTGAGAACAACGCGTCAAATGATCTACAGCACATCCATAGTCTTGTTTGCCTCTGTATCTGTTCGGAAATCTTGTATTCGGAGACAGCAGCTTCTGAAAGGCTTATTCCGGGAAGCCAGCCAACTTGTCAGATAAGAGGAGAATTACTGAATATTGTTTTGAACATTTGACCATGTGATATTTAACCCTCAAGGAACCAAAGGAACATTATTCCCCGAGACTTTACTATTGTGTTGTTTATGGACTTTTAAAACCCCTGAGCTTTTGCTAAGAAACCTTATTAGTAAAAGGACCCTTTTTGTTTGAATCACAAACGGTTGTGTGTGTGTGTTTCTGGGGGTTGCGGTGCTGGGTCACAACAGCCCCAAAGTTTCTCAGGCAGTACCTGCATGGTCTCAACCAAAGTTACAAGATTGTAAAATCTTTATGGGGTCTTGTGCTGCATCTGTAAATACTCAATCTTGTGAGACACAGCTTACAGCAACAAATTACGCTATCCTGGAACATAGCATTATAAAAATCAAAGTGAGAGAAAAACTGGCTAGGGTAGGGCTGTCAAACTCCCGGACTGCGGGCCAGATGTGTCACATACTAGCCACGCGCATGCCCAGTTTAGCAAATAGGGAAAAAGTCCCAATACATCACGTGACGCTGCCATGATGCTGTGAGTTTGACACCCCAGGACTAGGGAAAACATGTTGAGTACATTGCCCCAAAGCTGCCTTTACAGCTCCTAACAAGCAACTCCTTGTTAATGATGTCATAATTTCTTTCTAGGGGTATTCATGCTCTGGAGTAAAAGGCACAATCTATCAGTTATTTCTCCTCATCCATTTGCAAGCGAACAGCTCTGAAAGCCATGTCTGATGCATCTGTCTGAATGTCGAATTGCTTTGGAGGGTCAGGGTGGTCAAGAAGGGGCTGGGAAGTTTTAACTCTTCAAATGCTGATTGTCTCCCTTATGTCCATGCAAAACTAGCTTTCTTTTTCTTTTTTCAAGTTTTTCATTTTTATTTCAATGTAGACAATTCACATATTTATCATCTCATTTCTCATTTCATTTTATATACAATCATTACACATTTTATACAAATATGTTATCTTATTACTTTATTCAGCTCAGAGTTACTTTTTTACCATCCCTTTTCCCATTTTATAGTCCTTCCTCCTTTCTACTTTCTTTCCCTTCTTCTCCACCTTTACTACTTTCTTTCCTCTTCTCTCCTCTACTCCCTCTCCTCCTTCTCACCTCACTTTTCCCCCTCTCTCCCATCCTCATCTTTCTTCCTCCTTCCTCTCACTCCTCTCCTTCCCTCCTTTGCATGCTTTCTCCATGTCTTTGGGATTGTATTCTAGCAACTCTGAATTCTTTTACCCATTTTTACATTTTACACTTTATTTTATATATATTCTTAAGTTTTATCTCTTTTATTTTTATGTGTTTGTCAATCAAAAGTTTTCATACTTATGATTTTCCCTTTTTTCCCAACCCTCCTCACCCTTTCCCCATCCCTACCCTCCTCCTCCTCCTTGTATCATTGTCGTCTAGGTATCACTCTTTTCCCCCTTTCCCCCCCCCAAATCTTGTTTCTAATCTGTCTGTCTGTCTGTCTGTCTGTCTGTCTGTCTGTCTGTCTGTCTGTCTGTCTGTCTATCTATCTATCTATCTATCTATCTATCTATCTATCTATCTATAATATTTATCTTTTTCGCTTTATTTTATTCTTTTGGCCTTTCTCCTCACTTCCTTTAATTTATTTAGCCATCTCAGAATGCCCTAATAATATATATGTATATATTTAAAAAAGAAAGACATAAAACTCAATTTAAAAAAACCTTTAGCTCTTAATTATTTCAATTATAATAATCCCTAGTTTATCATTACTATTTTTTGTAAGCAGAATCTTCTTCCACCTTTGATCATATATTTTAATATCTATACAGCCATTGCTGTGACTTGTTATCCTAATTCCATCATCCAAAAGGAACATTTTTTTGGGGGGGGGGGGGTTAGAATCTTATACAAAAACAAGCTTAAATCATCCTTAATCATACAATTGATATCTAAATCTTTAAGGTTATCTAATAATTATCTAGTTCATTATAACGTTTCATTATTTTCACCCACAATTTTATCCATATTATCACAATCCCATATTTCCACTAAAAATTATATTTCAGTCTTACACAAAAATCTTATATCTTAATTAGTTATACAATTAATGTCTAAACATCTACAACAACCTTACTAAATCTTCTTATCTTTTCTTTCTATTCAGCTCTTCATCCATTTTTATTTAACCTTTCCACCATTTCTCCCCTTATATCAATTCTCTTTCTCCCTACTCCCATCTTTTCCTTTTTCTTTTTTTTCTTTATATACAGGTATCCCCTCCCCTTTGTCTCTTAATTCTCTTTGCTTAAATCTAAAATAAATTTCTTCTTTATTCTTCTCCTTATTTTTCTCTTTTTAGTTGATTTTTTTGTAACCAGTACTTCCCTTTTAATCTTCTTTTTTTACTGTTAATCCCAGTATACCGTATTTTTTGGAGTATAAAATGCACCTTTTTACCCTCAAAAAGAGGGTGAAAACTTGGGTGCGTCTTATACACCGAATGTAGCCCCACCCAGCCACCCCCACCCTTTGGCCTCTGCCTGCCAGCAATTTACCTCTTTGCAGCAAACGGCAAAGCCTGATAAGAAGAGATGATTTGCCTCTCGACCTACAGCTGACTGAGGCTTGCAAACCACGTGGTAAAATGAAACTAACTATGGTGGCTGTAATGAGACAAATTGCTGGGAGATAAACTGCTGGCAATGTTAGACTGCTGAAATTGCAAGGAGGCAAGCTATAGCTGCTGTGGCTTAGAGGTAGAGCTCTTGCCTCACAATCAGGAAGTTGTGAGTTCTTGTCACGCAGTGATTTTTATATATTGCCTGTTATATGTATATGCAGGGAACTGCATCCCTATTCATTATAATGGTTTATTCCTGAGCACATGATTGATATGTTCTTGTATGCATGTGCACATTCCTTTCTCCGTTCATTCCTTCTGTTCCTGGCTTCTATCGAAGCAAGACATGCTTTTATATCAGAGATGTAGAATTAATAAGATTTATTGTTTTTGTACCAAAATAAATATTTTTACTTAGACTCTTAAACTGCAGTTTCATTTCTAATGTCAGAATTCCGGGAAAAGATCTATTTCGCCTTTAGTGAGAATTTATTCTCACATCATCAGTTCTATCCTAGGTAGAGGCAGATTCTGTTAATATGTTAATATGTTAATATGTTATTTTGTTAAATGTTTGTAGAGTGTTCAAATTATTAGACTTATTTTTTAAAGACTGCTTTATTATTGTTCTAGACAACTTAACAAAATGAAGAAGCTTTTTAAAATAAATGCTTGCTCTGAAGAGGCCCAGTGCTATTGTATCTTCTTTTAAATAGCAGAGAATACTTCCAGAAAGCCACATCAATTTTAAAGATCTGTAAAAGTATAATCTGAAATGTCCTGTTTTAGTATTAAGTATTAGTATTAAAAGAAGGCAGCTGAGAAACCCTGACTTAGTCATGTTTGGAGTAGATGTATTTAAATAATTTGGAGGAGTTAGTGTGATTACATTTAAGAAAACTTTCTGGGATTAATATACTGCCATAATGTACATTTCTCCAATTCTTTGCCATTTCTATGGGTCAGGCACACATGCACAGAAATACACAGCAAACAGTGTATATCATCTGTACTGTTTGCTGTTTGGCAAATTGCTGGGAGGCAGAGGCCTTTTTTCCTTGTTTTCCTCCCCAAAAACTAAGGTGCGTCTTATACTGTGGTGCATCTTATACTCCGAAAAATACGGTAATTCTCATTCTGTATTATCATTTCATTTTTTTTATATTTCTAAATTCCAGAAGACAGTCTTTAAAGACTTCCTGTCTTTTTAAATTGTCAATCTGCATTTTGTATTCATACCCTTTTTCAACATGATCTTGTTCTTCTTGTTCATTTTCTTCCATAGTAAATTTTATCTGTTCCTCAAGTCCCTTCTTTGTTTCAATATCCTTGTCTTTTCTGAATATTAGATGACAGTCTTTTAAATCTTCTTGTATATTTTTTAAAATCCCAAACATTTCTTCATAGAAACTCTTCTTCATCTTGTCAGTTTTTAGTGTTATATCTCTTTACACTTCAGTCCAAAATCATTCCAAATCCTCTTTTTTTCCGCTCACCCGCAACAAGGACTCCTTTGAACTGCTAATTTCACAACAAAGTCACAAGCTCCAGCTGTACAAACAATTTTAATTTCCAGTTCTTTAAGCCAGCAGGTGGCGCTGTTAATTCCCAAAAGCAACGACAGAACTCTTTAAAACCAACCTCCAAAGTTAATTCCATTACTAAAGTTTTTCAAAATCAATTCTTCTGTTTCAAGTTTCTTAAATTTTTACCCAGTCCGATTATAATAAAAATCAATAATCTCCTTGGGCTTTACTCTTCATTTGTTTCAGCTTGTCTATGATTTTTTAGGTTGCTAGACAGCCGCTACTCCATTTTAAAAAGTCCTCAGCAATTTTTTTTTAAAAAATTACATAGCTTAATCGGCTCACTCACCAAACTCCTGCACTTTTCTTCTTCTTTTTCTCTGCTCCAGCTCCAATACTTAGATGTTCTAACCCAGACGGTTCAAAGCTTTCTGGTTTCCTCATGCCGTTCGTGACCACCTCCGCTATGGCGAACTAATCGTCCCTGTACATCTGCCGGTGGAGAGGTTTGTGCCAGCCTCCCGGGAGATTTGCCGTTTCTCTCAGGCTGCTGACAAGATCCTCCCCTCTTCACACCCCCCTCCAGGGGGGCTCCAGTCTGGAACCGAAGGTTCCAAGACCCCCAAACTGACGCAAGTTTGCTGCCTCCCTCGGAGCCTGGGGAAAGTGGTGTGTTGTGGAGGCATTGGCCACGCCCTCTCTCCTAGCTTTCTTTTTCAACAACTATGTGAGAAGCTTAACCATGTGGGAGAAGATAGGAATGAACTGCCTGTAAAATTTTGCAAAGTCCAGGAAGTATTAAACATCTTTCATGTTGTTGGGGGAAGAATTCCAGGATGAAATGGGTTGTACCCAGGGAGTCATGTGACCGGGTGGGCATGACCAACTTGACGTCACTCACATCACTCACTGTTAGAGCCAGGAGCTGCACATTCTGAAGCACATTTTGCCCTTCTGAAGCCCCCAAAACTTTGAGTTTCCCTCTGCCATTTGGCTTGACTGCCCAAGCGAAACTTGGAGCCTTCTCTTGCCCCGCTCTCTGTCCCGGAGGGCCGTGCATCCCCTCCACCAATCCTCCATATAAACTGCCCACCCTGTTTCTGCAAAGGCAGAGCCCCCTCCCATAGGATGATCCAAAGAGGGGAGGGGGATGCTGTAGAAAAGACAGCCTTCCACCCCTGCCTCCCTTGCTGGCTCAAAACACTAGACAGCGTAACAATGATTTTTCATTTAAAAGGGGAAAAAAGGGGGAAGCTGTACTTCGGCCGGTAGACCCCCCCGCCGCAGTCATCCTCCTGCAGAAAACGGCTGTTCCCTGAGCTAAGAAGGCAAGAAGCTGTGGCTTGGCTCACCCAATTCCAAGGACTACCCCAAATGGTGTTCGGCACGGAGAGGGCAGCTCCCCTTCACAATCCCCCTTTCCCTTGGCGCTTTGACTTCCTGTGGCCCGCCGGCCTGAACACCGGGTAGGACTACTATAAGGCCACTTCCCCACTTCTCAGTGGTGGCTGCTGAGCCGGCGACTGCTGGACCCTCCACCTCCTCCTTCCCCAACTTCTTCCTCAGCTTTCTTCCTTCTCCCACCACAAAATAAAAGCGAACAGCAGTGGGGTTGCTTCGGGCAGGTGGATGTCTGCAGCCAGGTGGATAGGGAGGGTGGAGAGAGCGGCGGCAGTGGCCCCTTCTATGCGCAGTGCAGGGAGGCGTTAAAGGCGGGCCAGGTGGTCCCGGCATGCTTGTTGCTGGGGAGGCATGGCGGTCGCTCAGCCAGGGCGGCCTCAGCGGTGGCTGTGTCAGCCACTCCACCTGCGCCATGTCCCGCTCTGGCTGGCTGCGTGACTACAAGTGGGGTGACCTGGCAAAGATGAAGGGCTACCCGCACTGACTCACCTGGGTAAGCGCCACTGCCCAGGCCGAAGGGAAAACTCCACGGTGGCATGGCCTGGCCTGCCCTGGCCCTCTCCCCACGTGGTGGGCTGCCACCCCACTGGCCACTTCCACCCCTCTCGCTATGCTTCTTTGCTGGCAGGAAGTGGTGCCTCGGCTGAGCCTCCTACCCCCAGAACGCCGCACTCTGCAAGCCGAGTTCTCGGAGTGCTGGTGGTGGTCAAACAGAGCAGGCAGGTGGCCGGGTGGGAAGCCAGTGGGCTGCTTTGTATCTCCAAGCCTTGTGGAGCTGGCATGGGAGACACGCTGCCCCAACATGCTTTCCTGCCTTCCATGTGGCTTTCCGCTTGCCTGCCTTCGCAAGCTGGCCACGGGGAGAACGGGAGGGCTGCGTGGAAGGCAGGAAAGCATGCTGGGGATGCAGGGAAGGGAGTAGGCAGCTACCTTCCTTCCCCGCTGCCCCAACAAGGTTGGCCTTACCTTCTGCTGCTGCTGCTGCTGCTGCTGCTGCTGCTGCTGCTGCTGCTGCTGCTGCTGCTGCTGCTGCTGCTGCTGCTGCTGCTGCTAGGGGGCTGAGTCTGAGAGCAGTGGGAAACGGTAAGCAGAAAAGGTCCAAAAGGCTGGAAACGGCAAGCGGATGTCCCAGGGCTGCTGCACATGCGCACTGCATCTCCCGCAGCCCTCTTCCGATGAGGACTCACATCTGACCACATGTGCAGTCCCGGACATCTGCTTGCAGGGCAAGCGAGCGGCACCCGCCAGACCGGTTCAGGGGCGTGGCCAGCCAGCCGTCGCTGGTGGTTCAGCGAACCACCAGCGGCCATCGCTACCGATCCGCTCGAACCGGTCCGAACCAGGAGCATTTCACCCCTGATTGTACCTTAGTAGAATCTATCTGAAGACCATTGGTTGAAATTCTGTAGTCCAAATAGTCTACTTGCTGCAGGTCAGAGGTGCACTTCTCAAGCTTGGCAAACAGTTTGTTCTCTCAAAGTCTTTGCAACACCTCTCTAACATGCTACCCATGAGCCTCTGCATCCTCAGAGTAAATCAAGATGTCACCAAATAAAGTATTGTTGGAAAATCTGTAGCTCAGGATCCCATAACGAACTCACATTGAGCGAGAGATGTTCTCATCTTGTCTGCTTCTCCTCCAAACGTCTCAGACAACCACTCTGGGAACATACAGTAAAAGAGTGGTTGCATCATTGGTGCAGGTGGAAGCTGGGTGTTTTGAACATTGCTGGGCTAATTGGAGTACTATTGCTTCTGAGTTCCACATTTTTCCTTCCATCTCCTGTCAGTGTTGGAGTAAATGCCGAAGAGATGTAGAGCTGCCTACGATCCCACAACCATGTTCAAAGATGCCTCCTTCCCATGAGCAGTGAGTCTGGTGAGGTTAATGTCACGCCCAGGTGTCTGAAATGACTTCAGCCAATGAAAGAAACTTAGATCGATTAAAAACAAAGAGAATTTATTGAAAAGAAATAATAATAGCAGTTTGCAAAGTGTGGAGGGTCTTAGGTTGAAACCTCAGCCAGCAGGTTCAAACCAAGAGCCACCCCTACAAATCCAAAAACATACGTTATATATAGGTTTCATCTCAACACCCAATTTCCCTCTCATTGGATATGCCCTTAAGGGTTTGCAGCTAATCCTGGGATGTCTCCAGGGAAAGTTATCTCCTTTCTCTATGTTACATTCTGGCAATGAGAGTCAGGAGGCGAGGCTTGTGACTTCAGCTCTTTATTAGGTGACAGTGAGCATACTTCAAGGCAGCTTAGATTGTGGCAGGGATTTAAATAGGGAGCCCGACTGGCAGGGAGCCAATCAGAAATATTCTCCTCAAGTTCCTTGTCGAACTGGAGTGAAACTTCACCCAGTTCCTCAGAACATAACATCCCTTTCCCTTTAGCCCTGTGCATACATTAACATACGTAATCGCTGAGATAAGTAGGACGCTTAACAGTTGTGGCGTCGATCAGAGCCGGAGAGGACGTGTTTTTCCCCTCTGGCTCCCTCTGTGGATTATTCTGGAACGACGCAATGGCGATGTTGGATTCAGTCGGACGGGATTCCTCGTCGTCGCTGGGTGGCGTCTCCGGATCAAAAGCTAAGTAACCCAGTTCCGGAGAAAAAGTTGTAGCTGTAGGGAGAACATGGTTAGGAGGGAGGCCCTCTTCCAAGTCAGCATTTAACAGTTGGCGGTCTCGTAATTGGTCCAAATGACGCCGCCATTTTCTGCCCCCCCCCTAAATCTATTAGATATGATTTTGGGCCTATTCTTTCCAAAACTTTCCCAGGTAGCCACGGGGGACCCGAAGCGTGATTCCTTGCATAGACTGCATCGCTTACTTTAAATGTTTTGATTTGCGTCATGTTTGGCATTTCTCTATTGTTGGAATAGCTCGGATGTAACCTGTCGAGAGTGGACCGAAGCTTTCGGCCCATAAGGCGCTCAGCAGGGCTTTTCCCTGTGACCGTTCTTGATGTTATGTGTTGTGCTGTTAATAATCTATCTATGCGGGCCTGCCAATCCCCTTGTTTAACTCTGCCCAGGGCCTCTTTTGTAGCCCAGACGACCCTCTCAGCTGATCCATTGCTACTCGGCTGGTAAGGCGAAATTAAGGTGTGTTTAATACCTAAACTTGCTAGGAAACTCTCGAATGGCATCGAGGTTAGTTGAGGCCCATTGTCTGATACTAATGTGTCTGGTAACCCGTGTGTTGCAAAGAGTTTCCTTAGTACTTTTATCACTGCTCCTGTAGTTGTAGTTTGCATTATTGCTACTTCCAACCATTTGGAATAAGCATCGACTACTATTAAAAATGTTTGCCCATGAAATGGACCCGCAAAATCCAAATGTATTTGTGACCATGGGGCCCTGGGTTGTTCCCACTCCAGGGTGGGGAATTTTGGTGGTGATGGCCTAGATTCCTGGCACGGAGTGCATCCTGCGACCCAACCCTCTATTTCTTTGTCCATGTTGGGCCACCAAACATAGCTCCGTGCCAACTCCTTCATTCTAACAATCCCTGGGTGCCCCTCATGTAGAACCCTTAGAATGGCCTCTCGAAGCGACAGAGGAGCGAGGACCCTCTCACCCCATAACAGACACCCCTCTTGTACCACTATTTCATGTTGTCATTTGGCATAGTGTTGGAGGCTGGGTTTAAATGGCCCTTTTGGCCACCCCCTCTTCACCCAGCTCATAATTGTGCAGAGTTCAGCATCCCTGGCTGTTTCAGCTGCAATGTCTCTTGCCGTAATCAGTCCCGGTTTGACAATGTCTATCAAAAGAATAGGAAGGCCTCGAGTGGGGTCGACTACTAGCTCTGGCAGGGGGCAGCGGCTCAGTGCATCCGCATTTCCCATTGTTGTGACCCAGCACCGCAACCCCCAGAAACACACACACACAACCGTTTGTGATTCAAACAAAAAGGGTCCTTTTACTAATAAGGTTTCTTAGCAAAAGCTCAGGGGTTTTAAAAGTCCATAAACAACACAATAGTAAAGTCTCGGGGAATAATGTTCTTTTGGTTCTTTGAGGGTTAAATATCAAATGGTCAAATGTTCAAAACAATACTCAGTAATTCTCCTCTTATCTGACAAGTTGGCTGGCTTCCTGGAATAAGCCTTTCAGAAGCTGCTGTCTCTGAATACAAGATTTCCGAACAAATGCAGAGGCAAGACTATGGATGTGCTGTAATCATTGAAGCGTTGTTCTAAGCATTGAGTGCTGATTGCGCCGGCCTAATATAGGCACTGAAGGGTGTGGCCCAATTAGCCCTCAGTGCTACCTCCGAGTAGACCTATGCTTACTCAGCCAGTCCTGTCTTCTGGCTGCTCTGCGAGCTCTGGCATCCAGCAGGGGTTCTTCATCTCCTGATGATTCACTCTGCTGCGCAGGTGCAGAAGGTCCTGGGGGATCGTCCTGCTCTGGCACCGAGTCCTCATCACCAGCCATCTCTGGTGCCAGGCACATGGGCTGGTACTGCTGCACCAAGAGCAGCTCCATGTCCTCCGGATCCTCCATCCTCAGTGCCGGACGCGGCCAAGGAACAACACTATCCCTCACCGCACGGCCCTTCCCCCGGGTCTGTCGGTCCGGATGCGGCCGGGACGGGAATTGAGCGTGGAAGGCCCGGACCAGGTCCAGAGCGTGAATGGCGGTTGCATCCTCCCATGTGAAGTCCTCAGGGCCGTACCCCTTCCACTCGATGAGGTACTGGAACTGGCCCTTCATCCAGCGGGAATCCCGAATACTGGCAACTTCGTATTCGGGTGGTTCAGCAGGAGTGCGGATCACCGGTTGGGGCAGGACATTGGGAACAAGGAGGGACCGATGGAAGACGGGGTGGATCCTGAGAGAGCGAGGCAACATCAGCTGGTAGGCCACGGGGTTAATGACCGCTTCCACTGGGAACGGACCCAGGAACCGGTGGTCAAGCTTGCGAGCCGGTCGGTCGGAGGGGAGATGCTTCGTGGACAGCCAGACGCGATCCCCGACCGCCAGGGGTGGAGTTGCTCGCCGGGAGTGGTCCGCGACCCTCTTGTAATCCTCCTTGGCTTTATTCAATGATCTTTTTACCAGTTGATGAACGGCCTGGAGCTCGGACAGGAACAGGAGAGTCTAAGAGCGTGAGCGGGAAGAAACGGGGGTGGTAACCAAGGTTGGTGAGGAACGGAGAGGCGTGCGTGGAGGTGTGCTGAGAGTTATTAAAAGCAAACACGGCCACGGCAAGGTAGTCCGCCCAGTTGTCCTGCTGCTGGTTGACAAACCAGCGCAGGTACTGTTCAAGGATGCCAATGACTTTTTCAGTGCCCCCATCAGTCTCTGGATGATGCGCTGAAGATAGGCAGACTTGGACCTCCAGGGCCATCAGACCCTTCCAGAACTGGGCCGTGAACTGGGCTCCCCGATCCGACACGACCCTATCCGGCAGACCATGCAGGCGGAAAACATGCTGGATAAACATGCGCGGCGTGGCGCGAGCTGTCGGTAACCCTCGACAGGGGATGAAATGTGCCATTTTGGTCAGCATATCGACCACTACGAACACGGTCGTGAAGCCGGCGGACGGGGGCAAGTCCGTGAGGAAGTCCATAGAGACGGCCCCCCAGGGTCTCTCGGGCATCGGCAAGGGCTGCAGCAGGCCCGGCAGTGCTCCAGGGGCGTACTTGGCCTGGCGACAGCGGACACAAGATGTCACATAGGCCTGGACGTCGTCACGGAGTCTGGGCCACCAAAAAGTCCGAGCCACCAAGTTCAGAGTCTTGAAAAGGCCGAAGTGGCCAGCCGCAGGGCTGTCGTGGCACTGCTGCAGGATCAGGCCACAGAGCGGACCGGTGGGAATGTAGAGCAGGTCCCGGAAATGGAGGAGGTCGTCCGAAAACGTCCAAGGGGACTCAGGCCCTATCTCCTGCCTCCGTTGTGCCACGTAGGTGTCGTGTCGCTGCGCCTCCCGAATCTGTCCTCGGAGGTCCACGGGATCCTGGGTAGCTGCAAAGGACTCGACGGGCAGGACTGTTCGGGGCGGCAGCGGATCCTGGGCTTGGGCATATTCCGGCTTGCGGGACAGCGCATCCGCCTGCTGATTCCGGCCGCTCGGGATGTACGTAATGCGAAAATTGAAGCGGGAGAAAAAGAACGACCAGCGTATCTGGCGCTGGTTGAGCTTCCTGGCCGTCTGCAAGAACTCCAGGTTCTTATGGTCCGTGTGCACCTCCACTTGATGACGAGCCCCCTCGAGGTGGTGCCGCCAGGTCTCGAAAGCCGTCTTGATGGCCAGCAACTCCTTCTACCAGATAGTATAGTTGCGCTCCGACGGGGTTAATTTCCGTGAATAGTAGGCGCAGGGGAAGAGATGCCCGCCATCTTCCCGGGTCTGTAACAAGACGGCGCCCACGGCAATGTCGGACACGTCCGCCTCCACGACGAAAGGGCGGTGAGGGTCTGGGTGCTTGAGGATCGGCTCCTGCATGAAGGCATCCGTGAGGGTCTTGAACGCCTTTTGTTCGGAATCGCCCCACCAGAAAGGGACTTGTTTCTGCAGGAGTCAAGTGAGAGGCGCGGTCAGAGTGGCGAACCCCAGGATGAAGGTCCTATAATAGTTTGCGAACCCCAGGAGTCGCTGAACTTCCTTCACCCGGCGCGGGTGTTGCCAGGTTTTCAGGGCCTCGACCTTGCCACGGTCCATGGCGATGCCTTCCGGCGAAATCCGATGGCCCAGGAAATCCACGGTCGTCTGAAAAAACTGGCATTTCTCTAATTTCACGTATAGCTGGTGGTCTCGCAACCGCTGCAGGACTTGGCGGATATGTTGGACGTGGCTGCTCCGGGACATGGAATAAATCATAATATCGTCCAGGTAAACGACAACGAACTGGTCCAGCATATCCCTAAAGATGTCGTTCATGAAATGCTGGAACACCGCCGGAGCGTTGGTCAAGCCGAACGGCATGACCGTATACTCAAAATGACCGTAACTGGTCCCGAACGCAGTCTTCCATTCGTCCCCCTCACGAACACGCACCAAATTGTAAGCGCCACGTAAGTCCAATTTAGTGAAGATGGTGGCCGAGCGGAGGCGTTCCATCAACTCCGGGATGAGGGGCAATGGGTACCGGTTACGCACTGTGATGGCATTCAACTTTCGATAATCGCAGCACAGGCGCAAGTCCCCGGTTTTCTTCTTGACGAAGAGGACGGGGGCAGACAAGGGCGACGAGGAGGGTCGGATGAAACCCCTGGCCAGGTTTTTATCGATAAAGTCCCGCAGTGCGGCCAGTTCGGGTTCCGACATGGAGTAGAGGCGGCCCACAGGGAGCGGAGCGTTGGGAATCAGGTCCACAGGGCAATCGTAGGGCCGGTGCGGGGGCAACTGGTCCGCCTCCTTTTCGCTAAGCACATCGGCGAAGTCCGAAAACTCAGTCGGGAGTGAAACGTCCGGAGGGTCAGGTACCGCGCCCGCACAAACCTGGCGCGTATGGTCCACACACTGGAGACTCGGGAAGGCAATGAAGTTCTGGGACCATACAATCCGAGGGTCGTGGGTGCACAGCCACGCCAGTCCAAGAACCAGAGGGAAATGGAGTCCCGACGTCACATAAAACTGGATGGCCTCATCGTGCCGTCCAATGCACAGGCGCACCGGCTGCGTGATGGCCTTGATCGGACCGGACAGCAACACCCGGCCATCGATCGTTTCCACCCTCATCGGCGGGTCCACGGGGCACAAGGGGACAGCAAGATGCTGGGCGAACGCCTCGTCAATGAAATTGGTGGTTGCCCCGGAGTCCACCAAAGCATGTGCGGAGATCCCGCGGGCCCGGTGGTCAATGAAAACCTTGGTGTCCAATAGCAGATGCCACGGAGGACTGGGATCCACGTCAGCCAAGCCGGAGTCCTTGGGTGTGCATGCCTGACCCAGCGTCTCCGCTAGGCCAGGCGCTGGCCGTTTCCCGACGGCGACGGCTGGGACGGTGGAGCAGGACCAGAAGCGGTGGGCCCCCGACCCTTGCTAGGGCACGAGCGAGCGAAATGGCCCGGGTCGCCGCAATACAAACACAACCCCCCTGCCCTGCGTCTGTCCTTTTCCGCGCCGGTCAAGCGGGGCCGAACAGCGCCAAGGGCCATAGGCTCGTCACGGGGAGCCGGGGCCGACTGAAGTCCACGGGGAACAGGAGGTGCCTGAGCAGCACATTGTGGAGCCGGAACAGCAGAGACTTCAGGTGGTGCGAGAGGCGCCGGAGCAGCACGGCGCGCGTTCCTCCCTTGCAACCGGGCATCAATTTTCAGGCAGAGCCGCACCAGTTCTTGGGTGGTTGCAGGAATGTCCATGTGTGCCAGCTCGTTCTGGATGCTGTCTGCCAAGCCCTCCTGGAAGGCATCCAACAACGCAGCCTCGTTCCAGGCCGAGTCTTGGCTGAGGAGATGGAATTCACTGATGTACTCCCTGAGTGGTCTCCGGCCTTGCCTCAGCTGCCTTAATTGCCTGCACGCTGTCTGGGCCTTAATTGGGTCAGCGAACATCTCCTCTAAATGGATACAGAAACGCCCAAAGTCCTGGAGGAGGGGACTGTTCTGGACCAGTAGAGGGGTGGCCCAACGTGCTGCATTTCCAGACAGCAGGCTAATTACAAACCCCACCTTGTCCCGGTCATGGGGGAAATCCTCTGGCCTCAGAGACATAAACAGCTGACACTGGTCCAGGAACGCCGGGAACATAGCCTCGTCCCCATGGAACTTATCCGGCATGGCTATCGGGCAGCGTGTCCGTTGGGCGGGAGCCAAAGCAGGAGCAGCTGCTGCCAACTGATTTTGCTGCATCGTCAACTAAGCGTTCATGATTGCCAGCTGCTGCCGAAGTTGAGCATTCTCATCCTGAAGCTGCTCCATGGTGCTATCTGGGCTTGTGTGTGGTCAGTTTGGGCTGAGAACAAACTGTTGTGACCCAGCACCGCAACCCCGAGAAACACACACACACAACCGTTTGTGATTCAAACAAAAAGGGTCCTTTTACTAATAAGGTTTCTTAGCAAAAGCTCAGGAGTTTTAAAAGTCCATAAACAACACAATAGTAAAGTCTCGGGGAATAATGTTCTTTTGGTTCTTTGAGGGTTAAATATCAAACGGTCAAATGTTCAAAACAATACTCAGTAATTCTCCTCTTATCTGACAAGTTGGCTGGCTTCCTGGAATAAGCCTTTCAGAAGCTGCTGTCTCCGAATACAAGATTTCCGAACAAATGCAGAGGCAAGACTATGGATGTGCTGTAATCATTGACGCGTTGTTCTAAGCATTGAGTGCTGATTGCGCCGGCCTAATATAGGCACTGAAGGGCGTGGCCCAATTAGCCCTCAGTGCTACCTCCGAGTAGACCTATGCTTACTCAGCCAGTCCTGTCTTCTGGCTGCTCTGCGAGCTCTGGCATCCAGCAGGGGTTCTTCATCTCCTGATGATTCACTCTGCTGCGCAGGTGCAGAAGGTCCTGGGGGATCGTCCTGCTCTGGCACCGAGTCCTCATCACCAGCCATCTCCGGTGCCAGGCACATGGGCTGGTACTGCTGCACCATGAGCGGCTCCATGTCCTCCGGATCCTCCATCCTCGGTGCCGGACGCGGCCAAGGCACAACACCCATGTTCTTGCCCTGCCTGTATGTTAATGAGTAGGAATAAGCGTTAAGGAATAGAGACCACCTCAGCATTCTGGGCGGTATCGCGTCTGGCGTGGGCTTGTTTGCCGCTAGTAGCCCTAATAAGTGCTGATGGTCAGTGACCAGCTCAAAATGCCTGCCATACAGGTATTCATGGAAACGTCTCACCCCGGCAACCAGAGCCAGGGCTTCCCTGTCAATTTGGCCATAGTTCCTTTCTGTGCTTGACAGTGTTCTTGAGAAGTAGGCAATGGGGGCTTCTCAACCATTTGGAAGTCTATGACTGAGCACAGCCCCCATCCCAAAGGGTGATGCGTTGCACACCAACACCACAGGCAAGGTTTGACTAAATTGCATCAAAAAACTGTCCTGCACCAAGAGATTCTTTACCGCTTGGAATGCCCGTGCTTGTACTGGCCCCCAAACCCATGGTGTGTTATTTGCTAGCAATTTGTGCAAAGGCTCTGCGACGGTAGCTTTATTTTTCAGAAACATGCTGTAGAAGTTAAGTAGTCCTAAAAATGCTTTAAGCTCAGTCTTGTTGGTGGGCACCGGAGCCTCTCTGATAGCCCTAAGCTTGCTTTTGGTGGGGTGCAGCCTGGATCCATCTATCCGATACCCCAAAAACTCCACTTCTGAGACCTCTATCTGACATTTACTGGCTTTGGCTCTCAACCCTGCTGCTCTGAGTTGCGAGAGCACCTCTCGCAGTCTATCCCTCAGCTGAGGCTTGTCTTCAGCTGTTATCAGCACATCGTCGAAATATGGAACGACACCTGGTATCTTGTTCAACACTTGTTCCATGATTCCTTGAAAAATTCCTGGGGCTACACTAACTCCAAATTGCAACCGGTTACATTTAAAAGCCCCGTGGTGGGTTACTTTTGTTTGGGCTAATGCGGTCTCGCGATCGACGGGAAGTTGCTGGTACGCCTGCGCGAGATCTATTTTTGCAAAAATGGCCCCCGGGCCCAGCGTGTGTAATAGGTGTTGTACTACTGGCACCAGATATGCAGTTTGTTGTAATGCCTTATTGAGTGTGCATTTATAGTCCACGCAAAGGCGTAGAGACCCATCGCTTTTTAACACTGGCACTATGGGAGTTTCCCATTTTGCATGGTCTACAGGTTCTAAGATTCCCTGAGCTATTAATCTATCTAACTCCTTATATATTAATGGCTTTAATGCAAATGGGACTTTCCTGGGTCTTAGCCTAATAGGTTGAACCCTTGGGTCTAACCTAAAAGAAATAGGGGTGCCCACGTACTTGCCCAGTGAAGGATCAAACGCATCCTGGAACTCTTGCAGCAGGTCGTCGCAGCCGTCCACAATCATCGTATTGATGGCCTTTTCATCCCGGGTCAGCTTGATTCATAGTCTTCTGCACCAGTCGCGCCCCAAAAGGCTCAGAATGTGGTCCCGGGCAATTGTCAGGGGAAGGCTTTCTTTCTGATCCTCATATTTCACATGCACACGAGTGGTCCCCAGCACTGGAATGCCAAACTTCCCTTGGGAGTGCCTGATATAGCCTAAGAAGTGTTTGAACTCTCGCCCCCCCAATAGAATCCAAAACCAGAATATTTCTTAACTCCTCCTTTAAGGGCCTCCTTCCTTTCAGCTGTAGAATCGATCACAGTTGTAGTTGTTAACCAAAAATCATGGGTCTCTGAGTACCCTCCAAATCCAAGCCATCGGTGTTTGGTAAGAAAAAGGGACTACCTCCAACTCCCTTCACCTATTTCCCTTCCACCTCTGTTGTTTTTTCTGTCCTGCACCCTGCCTTGTGGATTGGCAAGCAGCCCCAGAACTGCACAGTGTGCCCAGGAAGATTCAGCAAGTGCCAGAAGCATTCATTCCCACAGCTACTTTCTCTCCCAATTTCCTGCATCAAACTTTTCACCTTTTGCACCCAGCACCTCACTGCGTTGATAATTTTTTTTCAGACCCAACTTCTTAGCAAACATTTCCTAAAGCTGTTTGAAAGGTTCTTCTGAAAGGTTTGTGAAGAGAGTGCAGTTTTAACTGCTTGGCAGATGAGAAGGGGAAGGCTGGCAAAGAGAGAACAGTATTAGCTGCTAGGCAAATGGGGAGGTGAAGGCTAAACGACAGGGACAAAACCAACAGAGAAGCCACTATGCTCTGGGGAGTGGCTAAAAAAAACCTCCCTGCTGAAATCCAGGAGGGATTTTCACCCATGGAGGATTTTCAGCCCCAGAATACAGACAAAGCTTCTGCTCTGGGGCTAAAAGTTCTTCGAGGCTTAGATTTTAGCACAGAGTTATTTCAGTCATCCGCCAGAATCAGGGGGCTTCCCTCTTGTCCAAACAGGATTGGGAACTGGAATCATTTTCAGTGACCCCTAGAGATGACAAGGAAGCCACTTGTCTCTGTAGGCTGAATGAAAAGCCTCCATGCCAAGTCCTCGTGGTAGAAAGAAATGATGTGTGATCTTTCCTGCTAGGTTCTGCATGGACTTTCTGGGGAAATCTGTGGGAAAAAATGCAAATGGCAATAACAAGATTATAAGACATTGGACAGCTTTTTATAAGCGTTGCCAAGTGCCCAGATCACAATCACATGACTAAGGAGGTACTTCAATGGCCATAACTGAAGGCATGAGTCATAAGTCTGTTCATTTAGCATCATCATAACATTCAACAATCAGAAGACAAGAACGACTGTACCTGTAATTCTGTGTGGTTGGTGGTGCTGAATAAATCTAATCGACATTTTCAAATACACACATTTATTTACTGTTTCTCAGTGGACATCCTCACCCATATTGTGCTATATTTATTTTTTATTTTTTATTACCTATCTAAATATTTAACTGAACAACAAACAGGTGTGCCAATATAAGATCGTATTTTTTTCTTTCTCTTTACCCACAGTACGATATTCCACCTAAAGAATTTCATTTTAGAAAATATAATCTGTGAAGAATCTTTCAGTCAAAATTGTAATAAGTGAATATGTGAATTTCTTACAAAACTACAATATGTCACCATTTATTCCTTTCAGTTTGATGAACACAAATATTCCAAATTGAGTAATATTTTGAAAATATATCCAAGGAAAAGCAGTTCAGTTGCCATACATACATTCCCTTGAATTCCTATAAAAATACAATCCATAATGATTTTTAAAGAAATAATTGTGATTATTTTGGACTTCAGACTTTCTGGAGGGATTCTGAATGTATCTGGCAGCAGGCATCTTGCAGAAGTATTCAGGAAAAACCGGAGATTGAAAAAATTATGCTTGGACATCTGGAACCGAGATGAGAAAACAATGGATGGATTGTGCGATGGGCTCAAACATCCAGAATGCACAATAGAGACATTAGAGTAAGTGACTATTTGCTTTCAGTTTGATCTGCATAAGTGTCTTTTGACTGTTAATATTTTAGAAATATAGAGAGATTCAGTTGCCATACATGGTCATATTCTCTTCAGTTCCTATAAAATACATTGCATACTTGATATTCAAGAAATAATTGTAATTGGGGCTGGGAGAGGGGACAGGTGGCAGGGCCGTGGCTTAGGGAAAACTCTGTGAATGTCCTAGAGTGGCCCAACGAGAGCCCTGACTTGAACTCTAATGAGCATCTCTGGAGGGACCTGAAAATGGCTGTCCACATGCGGTCGTCATCCAACCTGACTGAGCATGAGAGGATTTGCAAGGAAGAATGACAGAAAATCCCCCAATCCAGGTGTGCAAAGCTTGTTGCATCATACCCAAAAAGACCCGAGGCTGCAATTGCTGCCAAATATGCTTCAACAAAGGTTCAGGAAAGCCTCCTGAACCATGGGGATGGCAAAAAATGGGCCAGCGGGCCAATCAGATGTTCGTTTCCGAACTTCCGGTTGGGCTGTTTTTCACCGTCCCCAGGGTTCAAGACTCTTTCCTGAAGCCTAGGGAGAGCGAAACGGCCAAAAAGAATGCTGAAAATCAGCTGGCCAGCGGGCGCATATGCGCTGGAGCTGACATTGGGCAATGCCTTACTTGCCCTCAGATATGGCTCCGCGTGCTCCCTGTGGCACACGTGCCATAGGTTTCCCATCACTGCCCTAGAGGTAATCCATCCAGGCCCACACATAATAGGTCTCACTGCTGCTGAGTTTTCATTCTGGGGAACAAATCCTGGACCAGCTGTCCTGCCCCAAAGTTTCTCAGGCAGTACCTGCATGGTCTCAACCAAAGTTACAAGATTGTAAAATCTTTTTTTTTTGACAATTTTTTTTATTTTCTCCATCACTTTATATACAATTCAATACACATATACCTTGAAATATTACAATAAAAATACATATTTTTCAATATAATCAATCATTCAAAAATGAATGTCTTATTCAACACTTGCCTCATCAGTCATCAGTCTGTTCTACTTTATTTCATTACACTCCCCTCTCTCTATCTCCAACTTCTCCTCCTACTTTCTAACTCCTTCCATCCTCCTCTACCCTCTCTACACCTTCTCTTCCTCCTCTTCTACTTTCTCTTTCACTTTCTTTACCTTTCCATGAGTGCTTTTTATACTAACTCATTTTATATTTGACAGACTGATGCTAATCTCAATTTTTAACTAATCATATCTCTTTTTTTAAAAAAATTTTAAACCATTATAATTATATTACTATTCTTTTTATGTAGTACTTTCTTCTAGGTACATGCTGCTATTTCCATCTCACCTCCAAGAAAAAAAAGAAAAAATAGAAAAAAAAGTCTAATTTTCTAATTTTGTCATCTGGGATATTCACCAGTTAATTTCAAATTTCCTTCCAAATTGACCACTATTCTCTTAACTTCTCAAGATATTTACTGTCTCCTGCTTCTTAATTTTAAGCCATCTTGCTTCCTCTAATTCTTTAGTCTCTTTATTCATCGTTTCTGTTTTTTATCATTTGTTCTATCAAAAAACTAAGTGCCCAATTATACTTTTAATTTCTCGTATAATTCATCAAAATTCTTTCTAATTGTATCCACTCCATAAATATTCAATTCTTAAAATAATTTTTTTAAATTTTACGTTTAAACAAATCTCATATATAAAAATAGTACACAATCATAATATACCATAATATATCAAAAAATAGAAAGGAAAAGACAAAAAATAGTAAAAAAAAGAGAATATATATATATATAAAGAAAAGGAAAAGATCCAAGTCAATTAGCTTACCAAATCTCAGATTAATAAATTTTTAAAGTAATAAACGTTCATAATGTACCCTGTTCATTTTTAACATTTAAGTAATTTCCCTTAAATTCTAATGATCATATTTATTCCATATTTCTCATATTGTCATTGTTTTATCCACATTATTCCAAGCAATTCAACAATATTAACCTTTATAGAAAAAAACAAAAGGAGGAAAAAAGAATTCTTTGAACTTCTAACCAGATAGTGATATTAATTATATATATCAAAATTTTAATCAATTAACATACTTATCACAATTAAATTAATATAATAATAAAAAAGAAAAAAGAAAAGAAAAAGAACAGAAAAAGGAAAAGAAGGTAGATAGTAAAAAAACACATCATTTCAAAGTCTTCATCCATTCCCTTTTAATTTCCCAATTACTTCCATTTTATATATGTATTTCCTCCATCTCCATTTCCTTAACTTCTTCCCCTTCTTACATTTACCTTTATACTAATCAGATCTCATTTCCCACGCCCTTTCCCCCCTCTTAAATCTACTATCTGTATGTATCTTGTTTTCCCCATTCCTTTTTAAATTTTTTGTATCTTGAAATCTTCCTCAATCTGAACATCATCATTTTTATTATCTTTATCTCTATTTTCACTGTTAACCCAAGTGGAATCTTTATAAATCTCAACATAATCATTAATCAATATTATATTTTCAGTAATCTTTCCTTTTTCATCATCATTTATGATATTTTCATCAATCTTCTTACCTTCATCTGTTATTCTTTCCTTTTCCTTTTCCATGCTTTCCCCTTTCTCCTTTGCGTTCAATCCAAAGCATCTTCTTAAATCTTTAATCAAACCTTTCATAAATTCAGCCATTTCTTCATAATCAATATCCCCCATATTTTCAGAGCTACGTTTCTCAAATCTAAAATCTTATAAGTGAGCTCCAACTATTAGATGGGATCTGCCTGTACCACAAAACAAAATTTTTTCAAAAAGTTCCAGGAGTTTTTAATAATCGCTTATTTCTTTATCAGCAAAATCACAAATCACCAAATTTTTATAGTTCTTCCAGCTGCTAATGATAATATATTTCACAGCCTTTTTAATTGTCTTCTAGTAAAATCTCACCAATTAGATCCTTTTAATTTCCATTTAGTCATTATAAGCCCAAATCCTTCTTGCTGTTCTTTTATTGTTAAAATTCAGTCCAATTCAGTTCTTATCCATCTCAGTCCAAGTATTTTCCTTTTATACAGTAACAAGCTGCTCTGTTCAAACACAACAGCTGTCAAAACATTTTCTGGTAATATCCCATGCTTACAATAGCTCCTCCAACCAGCTGTTTCATTCTCCCAACTCTGTCTTTTATTATTATACTCCAATTCTTCCGTTTTTAAATCAATTCCACCAACCAAATTGCTTTCCTTTACATTCCAGATCTTTAAAAGTAAAACTCCAAATCCTCAATCAACTGGGCTCTAGTTATAATTCCATTTAGAAAAAAAAATTTATATTCTCCATATGCCAAACAGCCACTCCTTCACTTCCGGTCCTTTTGTTCCCCTTTATTATGTCCAAGTAAAATTTCTTAAAGCTTTCTCCAGCAATATCACTCACCAGCTTCTTCTATCTTCTTCACAGTCACCAGCACATCGCTTTTAATTTTCTTTCCTGAATTGACTGCAACTCGCCAATTCAATCCTTTCAATCCTTTCAGAGGTAACTGCCGTGGTTAAGGACGATGCTTTGGAAGGTCGCCTTCCATACACCGCCGGTCGAGGAGACTGAGCTGGCTCCCTGGGAGGTTTGCCGCCCTCCCAGTCCACCAGCCAATGCTGCGGCGCCACGGAGCTTTCCCCGCGTCCTGTGAAAGCCCCGAACCTGCGTTGCCCGGGGATCCGGTCCGGTCAGGACCAGGTCAGAGCCACCCAGGATTGTAAAATCTTTATGGGGGCTTGTGCTGCACCTGTAAATACTCAGTCTTGTGAGACACAGCTTACAGCAACAAATTACGCTATCCTGGAACATAGCACTATAAAGGTCAAAGTGAGAGAGAAACTGGCTAGGGTAGGGCTGTCAAACTCCCAGACTGCGGGCCAGGTGCGTCACATACTGGTCATGCCCATGCCCAGTTTAGCAAAAAGAAAAAAGTCCCGATAAATCATGTGACGCTACCATGACACTGTCAGTTTCACACCCCAGGGCTAGGGAAAACAGGTTGAGTTTTCTATAACAATTCCAAATTCATGTGATCAGTGCAGTTTTCACTAGTAAAGAAGCCCTCTCCAGCCAGTGACATCATTACCCCAAAGCTGCCTTTACAGCTCCTAACAAGCAAGTCCTTGTTAATGATGTCATAATTTCTTTCTAGGGGTATTCATGCTCTGGAGTAAAAGGCACAATCTATCAGTTATTTCTCCTCATCCATTTGGAAAGCGAACAGCTCTGAAAGCCATGTCTGGTGCATCTGTCTGAATGTCAAATTGCTTTGGAGGGTCAGGGTGGTCAAGAAGGGGCTGGGAAGTTTTAACTCTTCCAATGCTGATTTTCTCCTTTCTGTGCATGCAAACCTAGCTTTCTTTTTCAACAACTATGTGAGAGGCTTAACCATGTGGGAGAAGATAGGAATGAACTGCCTGTAAAATTTTGCAAAGTCTAGGAAGTATTAAACATCTTTCATGTTGGTGGGGGTAGAATTCCAGGATGAAATGGGTTGTACCCAGGGATGAAATGTGACAATTTTACCTACCGGTTCTGTGGGCATGGCTTGGTGGCATTGCTTGGTGGGGGGAGTCATGTGACCGGGTGGGCATGACCAACTTGACGTCACTCACATCACTCACTGTTAGAGCCAGGAGCTGCACATTCTGAAACACATTTTGCCCTTCTGAAGCCCCCAAAGCATTGAGTTTCCCTCCGCCATCTGGCTTGACTGCCAAACAAACCTTGGAGCCTTCTCTTGCCCCGCTCTCCATCCCGGAGGGCTGTGCATCCCCCCGCCAATCCTCTGTACAAACTGCCCACCCTCTTTCTGCAAAGGCAGAGCCCGCCCCCCTGCAGGATGATCCAAAGAGGGGAGGGGGATGCTGTAGAAAAGGCAGCCTTCCACCCGTGCCTCCCTTGCTGGCTCAAAACATTAGACAGCATCACAATGATTTTTCATTTAAAAAGGAAAAAAGGGGGGGAGCTGTACTTCGGCCGGTATACACCCCTGCTGCAGTCGTCCTCCTGCAGAAAACAGCTGTTCCCTGAGTTAAGAAGGCAAGAAGCTGCGGCTCGGCTCACCCAATTCCAAGGACTACCCCGAATGGTATTCGGCGCGGAGAGGGCGGCTACCCCTTGCAATCCCCCTTTCCCTTGGCGCTTTGAAATCCCGTGGCCCGCCGGCCTGAACGCTGGGTAGGACCACTCTAAGGCCACTTCCCCACTTCTCAGCGGTGGCTGCTGTGCCGGCGACCGCAGGACCCGCCACCTCCTTCCCCAACTTCTCCCTCAGCTTTCTTCCTTCTCCCTCCGCGAAATGAAAGCGAACAGCAGTGTGGTTGCTTCAGGCAGGCGGACATCTGCAGCCAGGCAGATAGGGAGGGTGGCGAGAGCGGCGGTGGTGCCCCCTTCCATGCGCAGTGCAGGAAGGCGGTGAAGGTGGGCAAGGTGGCCCCGGCGCGCTTGTTGCTGGGGAGGCGCGGCGATCGCTCAGCCAGGGCGGCCTCAGTGGTAGCACTCCACCCGCGCCATGTCCCGCTCTGGCTGGCTGCGCAACTACAAGTGGGGCGACCTGGTGAAGATGACGGGCTACCCGCACTGACCCACCTAGGTGAGCGCCGCCACCCAGGCCAACGGGAAAGCTCTGTGGTGGTGCGGCTGGTCCTGCCCTGGTCCTCTCCCCACATGGGGGGGCTGCTGCCCCGCCAGCCACTTCTGACCTTCTTGCTCCACGACTTTGCCGGCGGGAAGTAGCATCTCAGCTGAGCCTCCTTCCCCTGGACCGCCAGACTCTGCAAGCCTAGTTCCCGGAGTAGTGCTGGTGGTCAAAGAGAGCAGGCAGGTAGCCGGGTGGGAAGCCAGTGGGCTTCTTCGTATCCCCAAGCCTCGTGGAGCTGGCATGGGAGACACGCCGCCCCGACATGCTTTCTTGCCTTCCACGTGGCCTTACTCTTGCCTGCCTTCGCATGCTCTGGAGTAAAAGGCACAATCTATCAGTTATTTCTCCTCATCCATTTGCAAGCGAACAGCTCTGAAAGCCATGTCTGTGTCGAATTGCTTTGGTGGGTCAGGATGGTCAAGAAGGGGCTGGGAAGTTTTAACTCTACAAATGCTGATTGTCTCCTTTCTGTCCATGCAAACCTAGCTTTCTTTTTCAACAACCATGTGAGAGGCTTAACCATGTGGGAGAAGATAGGAATGAACTGCCTGTGAAATTTTGCAAAGTCCAGGAAGTATTAAACATCTTTCATGTTGGTGGGGGAAGAATTCCAGGGAGAAATGGGTCGTACCTTAGTAGGATCCATCTGAAGACCATTGGTTGAAATTCTGTAGTCCAAGCAGTCTACTTGCTGCAGGTCAAAGGTGCACTTCTCAAGCTTGGCAAACAGTTTGTTCTCTCAAAGTCTTTGCAACACCTCTCTAACATGCTGCCCATGAGCCTCTGCATCCTCAGAGTAAATCAAGATGTCACCAAATAAAATATTGTAGGAAAATCTGTGGCTCAGGATCCTATAACAAACTCACATTGAGCGACAGATGTTCTCATCTTGGCTGCTTCTCCTCCAAACGTCTCAGTCAACCACTCTGGGAACATAAAAGACTGGTTGCATCATTGTTGAAGGTGGAAGCTGGGCGTTTTGAAATTATTGCTGGACTAATTTATTTATTTATTTATTTTATTTCTCAAGTACGTATTAGATAATATACATAAGTATAAACATTATTTGAATACAAGAAATCAATATGAATAAAAGGGAACATTAAGATAGGGGTGGTAGGCACGCTGGTGTGCTTATGCAGGCCCCTTACAGACCTCTTAGGAATGGGGTGAGGTCAACAGTAGACAATCTAAGGTTAATTAATTTATTGGAGTACTGTTGCTTCTAAGTTCCACATTTGTCCTTCCATCTCCTGTCGGTATTGGAGTAAAGTTTTTGCATCTGCTGGAGAGATGTAGAGCTGCCTACGATCCCACAACCATGTTCAAAGATGCCTCCTTCCCATGAGCAGTGAGTCTGGTGAGGTTAATGCCAGACCCAGGTGTTTGAAATGACTTCAGCCAATGAAAGAAATTTAGATTGATTAAAAACAAAGAGAATTTATTGAAAAGAAATAATAATAACAGTTTGCAAAGTGCGGAGGGTCTTAGGTTGAAACCTCAGCAAGCAGGTTCAAACCAAGAGCCACCCCTATAAATTCCAAAACATACGTTATATACAGGTTTCATCTCAACACCCAATTTCCCTCTCATTGGATATGTCCTCAAGGGTTTCCAGCTAATCCTGGGATGTCTCCAGGGAAAATTATCTGCTTTCTCTACCTATTCGTTTGGCAATGAAGCATTCTGCTACATAGCATCCCATCTCCTAAGCGTTAAGGAATGTACTTTCAGCCTCCCCTCATTGGGCCCCTTTCAAGCTTCTAAAGATAAAAATTCAACATTAAAAGAGATTATAACAACCCCCCGCAAATATAAAAAGGCATAACAATGGAATATGTCAAAAGTATAAAAACAAAGCATGGAGATACAGAGAGGTATATTTCATTTGATAACAGATTAATATAATTAGAAGGGAACCCATAGGTCATCTAGTTCAACCCCATCATACTTTTTTTATTTATTTATTTATTTATTTATTTATTTATTTATTTATTATTTATTTATTTATTTATTTGTCAAACATGTATAGGATAGTAGTTGTTTGTATAAACATAACATAAGTAAAAAAAGTACCGAGAAAAGAGGACAGTAGGACAGTAGGACAGGGACGGTAGGCACAGTGGTGCGCTTATGCACGCCCCTTACAGATCTCTTAGAAACGGGGAGAGGTCAACAGCAGACAGTCTAAGGTTAAAGTTTTGGGGGTTTGGGGAGGAAACCACAGAGTCAGGTAGTGCATTCTAGGCATTGATCACTCTGTTGCTGAAGTCGTATTTTCTGCAGTCGAGTTTGGAGCGCTTTACATTAAGCTTGAATCTATTACGTGCTCGTGTATTGCTGCGGTTGAAGCTGAAGTAATCATTGACAGGACATTTTGGTATATGGTTTTATGAACTACATTTACAGTAGATCAGATCGGAGGCGATGTAGTTGTAAATAGTCTAATCCCAATATTTCAAGTCTGGTGGAATAAGGTATTTTATTTCGAGCAGAGGAGTGGAGGACTCTTCTTGTGAAATATTTCTGGACTCTCTCGATGGTATTAATGTCTGATATGCAGTGCGGATTCCAGACAGGTGAGCTGTATTCCAGAATTGGTCTAATATTGCCAGAGAAGAAGCTACGTAAGATTAGATTAACAACTCTTAGTGCCTTTTTGGCAATGTTGTTACAGTGGGCTCTAGCACTTAGGTCGTTGGATATGAGTACTCCAAGGTCTTTGACAGAGTGAGAGTTGTCTACAAGTGCGTTTTCTCCAAGTTTGTATTTTGTATTATGATTCTTTTTGCCAATGTGTAAGACAGAACATTTGTTGGTTGAGATTTGAAGTTGCCAGTTGTTTGACCATTCTACTACATGATCAAGGTCTTTTTGAATGGTAGCAGCATTGTCGGTGGTGTTAAATGGTTTAACATCATCAGCAAAGAGAACGCTGTTGCTTATAATATGATCACAAAGATCGTTTGTGTAGAGTATGAAGACTGTTGGTCCTAGAACACTGCCTTGAGGGACACCACTATTGACAGGAGCAGGATTTGATAAGGCACTTCCAATTTTAACCACTTGTCTATTAGACAGGAACGCAGTTATCCAATCATGTAGGGGTCCAGAGATGCCATAGGATTTTAGTTTCAGAAGTAGTTTGTCGTGTACTACTGAATCAAAGGCTTTACAAAAGTCTATGTAAATTGCGTCTATTGTTTTACCCTGATCAAGTTGAGTGGTCCATATGTTTTTGCAGTGTAAGAGTTGTAGATTACAGGATAATTTTTTCCTAAAACCAAATTGTTTGTTGGAAAAAGAGGTTTTTCCCTTGCCTTTTTTTAAGACAAAGAGTGTGACCCAGATTCTATGTGCCTAAAGCAGGATTAGAACTTAAGTGCTTCTGGTTTCTAGTCTGATGCCTTAACCACTACACCAAAGTGGCTCTTTTTTTTTTTTTTTGAATTCTTACTTCTTACACAGGCAACCAGAACAGCTCTGGAAATTAGATTAAAAGGTTTCTTTATGGTTGTTTCAACAGTTCACAAGAATCTCACCAAACTGCCAAGCTTCCCTTGGGAGTGCCTGATATAGCCTAAGAAGTGTTTGATCTCTCACCTCCCCCCCCCAATAGAATCCAAAACCAGAATATTTCTTAACTCCTCCTTTAAGGGCCTCCTTCCTTTCAGCTGTAGAATCGATCACAGTTGCAACTAAAACCAAAAATCATGGGTCACTGAGTACCCACCCAATCCAAGCCATTCTGGGATCAGTCTTTGGTAAGAAAAAGGGACTACCTCCAACTCCCTTCACCTATTTCCCTTCCACCTCTGTTATTTTTGCTGTCCTGCACCCTGCCTTGTGGATTGGCAAGCAGCCCCAGAACTGCACAGTGTGCCCAGGAACATTCAGCAAGTGCCAGAAGCATTCATTCCCACAGCTACTTTCTCTCCCAATTTCCTGCATCAAACTTTTCACCTTTTGCACCCAGCGTCTCACTGTGTTGATAATTTTTTTTCAGACCCAACTTCTTAGCAAACATTTCCTACATATGGCTAAAGCTGCACCATCTTCAGAAAGGTTTGTGAAGAGTGTTAGGTTCCAATACTGAAGAGGCAGGAGGCAGGTTGAGTGATTTCAGCTCTTTATTAGTTACAGTGAGCAAACTTCAGCAAAAGCCCAGCCAGAGGTTCCAGCTTAAATAGAGTGCCCCGGTTGGGAAGAACCAATCAGTGATTACCTTCTCTGATCAATAGAGCAGACCTGTGTGTAAACCTCTCAGCTAACATGCAAATCCCAGGACACAACATCCCTCCCCCCTTAGCTCAGCCCAACACATTTGCATACAAAATCATTGAGGTACGCAGGACACTTTGTTTCTCTAGTTGACCTGCGCAGTTCAGTTTGGGCGTTGACCTGGGGTGGAGAGGATGTGTTTCCTCTCTCTGGCTCCCTCTGTGGAATGTACTGGAACGGTTTAGGTATGGTGTCTGGTTTGGCTGGAACGGGCTCATCGCTATCGCTGGGTGGCGCCTCCGGAACATCTGATAAGTGATTTGACACCCTCGGACCAATAGTAGCTGTAGGGGAGACATTGTTAGGGCCTCCTTCCCAGTCAGCATTTAACAGCCGGCGACTGCGTAATTGGTCCACATGGCGCCATCATTTTCTACCATCTTCTAGGCCTACCACATATGATTTGGGCCCGGTTATTTCAAGGATCTCCCCAGGCAGCCATAGGGGACCCTTGGCGAAGTTCTTTGTGAACACTGGGTCATTTATTTTGAATGTTCTTAATTGTGCCGGGATATTTCTTTCTTTCCAGTTGGAATAGCTAGGATGTGATCTGTCGAGGACAGACCGGAGCTTACGACCCATTAATAATTCAGCAGGGCTTTTGCCCGTAGCCGTACTGGCGGTGATATGTTGCACCGTCAGGAATTTATCTATCCGGGCCTGCCTGTTGTAAAATGAATCAGGACACTAAGCAAGCACTTGTACAGAAGGAAAGGTTTATTCAATGCGCAGGTTCAAAGCAAAGACAAAGGCCTGAACCCTGAATACTAGTCAGGGTCAGATTCTTATACCCTGGTTTACGTATGTATTTCCTATGCCCATTTATGGTATACAATGAGGTAAACTTATCTTAAAATAATATAAGGAACTGGGAACAGACAGTTAAGCATATAAGACATATTAGCACAGATGTTTCCCTGCTGTGGTTTGTCCTTGACATTTGTTTTTGAGGAACAATACAACGGTTCACATAATACTGTGGACATAGCAATACTCCCTTTCTCATGGTCAGCATATCTAGAAAGGATACATATATTAATTAGAGCTGACAGGGCAGTTCCTTTCTGCAGAACTAATGGATATTGAGATACGTGTTTACTTGCCTTGCCTTATAACATTGTCCAGACTTTGTCAGGCCTGGCTTTGGGGCATAATAGATTGTGGCCCCTACTTCAGTCCCCCCTTTGTAACTCTGAATCACTAGACAGAAGAGTTACATACTCAGGTTCTTGGGGGAGTGATTGGCGCAAGCCTTCATATTCCCACATAGCCATTACCTGGGCTGTTGCCTTTCGTTCGGCTAAGAGAGATAAACTGTTAGTAATAGCTCTGACTAATATCGGCAAGACACAGGGAAGAATAATACAACCAGCAGCTATAAGTCCTATTAAGGCTACGATTGCTTGTAGGCCAGGGAGCTTAGGAAACCACTGGCCAAAAATATCTTTCAGATTCAGGCCTTTCCAGGTCTGAACTGGAACATGAGCAATTTTAACCATTTTATTAGTAATTTCCTGGATAACATGTCCACTATCATCTATTTCAACACAACAATTAGAAAGGTTAAATTTCCCACATACACCTCCTTCTTTAGCTAACAGGTAATCTAAAGCCAAGCGATTTTGCATAATATACGTGCGGGATTTAACTCCCTCTACAGCTAATTTTGTTAGGCCTAAAACAGTTTCATTAGTAATTATTTCGATAACAGCTTGCAATCTAATTAGACGATTCAACATGTAGATAGGGGTTCTATAACCATAGGTACCATCTTCGGCCCAAGTAGCGGGACCATAGACTTGAATAATCCTCTCCGGGGGCCATTCATCATCTTTCCAGGTACCTATTTTTAAGTTGTCAATTATGGAAGTATCTATGGCCCGTTCAGTACGAATGTTCCCCACCTCATCATATACAGGGATACCTAATATCTGTCGGTGGCGAAGAGGCAAAAGGAAAAAGCCAGGTCTGATAAGACCCAAAACACAGGAGCCACACCAATTGGAAGGCAATTGGCTATATGCATATTTACCACAAATCCAATACATACCATCCGGAGCTAACCAGTTCTTGGAATAATTCTGGGGATCCAAAATATAATGTTTTAATAAGTTTACGGATTCCAGGGCCTTTGCTTCCCAAGGTGGTATTTGACCCTTACCTGACCACCATTGGCCATTATTCCAGGCGGATAGACATCTAAGAGCTCCTACCTGTTGGCATCCAGTGGTATGGTTCCGGGTGTAGCATACCGACCCAACTAAATTGGAAGTTAAAGCCCAATTCCCATCTTTACCTAATGTAGCAGTAAGATTACCTACTGAAAAGTGCTTTTTGGGGTGAGGGATAGCATAACAGGATTACATTCACCTTTGTTACAGTTATTATTAGCGGTTCCTTTTGTTAAGGTTATTTGATGGGGCCCTGTAGATCCTTTCATCCAGGTTGCAAAAGCAACACAAGACCAATAGGGACAATAATTGAATTCTATATTTTGACATTCAGCACTACGAGGACCATTTCTTTCTAGACACATATATTTATCATTGAATGTATAGGTGCGCTCCCAAGCTAAACCTCCACAACCTCCTCTGGGAATGCAAGCTCTGTTTATGATTGCGCAGACATCAAATTTTAAGGTGATCTGCTGATTTAGAGTGGGAGTTACTACTCTAGTAATTTCTTCCTTTCTTCCGCAAGTTTTGTGTCGGAGAATAACCTGGTAATTTGTGACTCTCGTAGCTTGTTTTGGATCATAACATTGGATTCCCTGGGAACCATTACATTGCTTATATGATGTCCCATTTAGTGTGCAATCCAAAAGATCGAATTGTGTACATGTGGGAGGAACTGATGTATGATACACCAAGGTATGAGTAATAATGTTCCCTGTCATAGTAACATGGATGCACTGTTGACATTGTGTGTGATGGATGACTTCCCCTAGAATTCGTTTGCGCCTTATTCGCGTAAGGGACGGGGTTATAGAAGGGTTAATAAACGTGTTGCTCACATGAGTACAAGCAGAGGCATAAGGTAAGGTATTAGTTTCACGACCAGTTCTGCGCTTACCTTTTCTACGTCTGGGTCTTGATTCTTTTATTGTGTGACCAAATTCTGAGTCCATCTCAGGGATAGAGTGAATAAGACAAATTCCTTCCCAACCTGGTTTTAATTGGCTAATATATGTTATACGGTCCCAACCCCAAAATAAAGGATTACCACAATATAATCTAACAGGGGGTGGTATACCTCTATAAGGGGCTTGTGCACACATGCCTTTTCGCAAGATGTATCCTATAAATTGACATACCTCTGGATTCACTGACTGCCTAGTAAGGCATATTTCCTTAACAATTTTATCAAACGTTTGAGGGAATTGACAGGGATGTGGTAATATTCCTATCCAACATTCAGGTCGTAATGTAAGAGGAGGGTGGCCTTCACATTCTTGTCCTTGTCCCACAGTATAAGATTGGCTAATGTGAGGCCTGTCACCTGGGAGACTCCATTGTCCCAAATTGCTAATACATACACTATTTCCTAGCACGTGATTACCATTTAGAAATAACAGTGCAACTACGGTCATCAGAAGAGGGTCCATCTTCATCCTTTCTTCACCCGTGCGTAAAGAGCCAGCTTCCAGGAGTGGCCCAGCAGGGGTATATGTTCACCACTGTACGAAGAAAACCTATTGCCGGTAAGGTTTTTGCAGAGTGGCCTTGTAATAAAAGAAAATTCGTATGTTGTGAAAGTTCTGTGTTTGGTGGAGATTAACACATATAATGTTACCTGCAGCAAAGCATCAAAGCAGAAAGTCTTGCTCGTCTTATTTCCTTGGTCTGAGCTTCATAGAATGGGTTCTCTGTGGGATAATTCTCTGCTCATCTGCTGCCTTCTTGACTCGTGTCCAATGGATCCACGATTTAGATTCAGCAACCTTGATAGCTAGTGGAGATGACATGATTACAACATAGGGCCCCTTCCACCGCCCTACTAATTGTTCCTTCTTCCAATGTTTAACCCATACCCGATCACCTGGCTGAAAGCTATGACATTTAGTGACTAATCTCGGAGGGGATTGCTCCAGTACATAGTTCTTCAGTTTCTCAACTTGTTTATTTAATTCCTGTACCATTTCCATAGTCCATACTCCCCCCTTGTGGCCTAAATCGGGCCATCCTGCTAGATGTCGTCTGAGTAGAGTAGGAGGACGCCCAAACATGAGTTCATATGGTGAGAGGTTATGTTTCCTCTTTGGAGCACTTCTAATGGCATATAGAGCAAGAGGAAGAGCATCAGGCCATTTTAGGTGTGTCTCTGTACATATTTTGGTAATCCTCTCCTTTAGGGTGCGGTTCAATCTCTCACATGGCGCCCCGGATTGGGGGTGAAATGCCGAATGAAACCGCCAATGTACCCCAAGTGCCTTCGCCAAGGCCTGATTAATATGATGTACAAATTCAGGACCATTATCAGATGAAATATATGTAGGGCAACCGTAACGTGGAATTAGGTCTTTTAACAACACCCTAGTTACCTCACGAGCCTTCTTAGTTTTAGTGGGATAGGCCTCCGGCCATCCGGTATACAAATCAACAATAACTAACATTGCATTGTAAAACCCACATCTAGGCATATCTGTAAAGTCCACCATCACAGTATCCATTGGATAATATGAGACAGGTATTGTTCCAGGGGGCAATAGCGGTCCTTGCCTAGGATTCACTTTAGCACAGGTAACACATTGTGACACTACCTTGGCAACAATTCCAGCTAGACCATCAATATAGTAATCACGAGCCAATGCTGTTCCTAGTGCCGACTTCCCCATATGTGTTGCAGTATGTGATGATTGCACTAACTGCCAAGTCACTGAATAAGGGACATAGATTCGTTTGTCTGGAAGAATGTACCACCCTTCTTTTACTATAGCTTTAAGGTCATTCACTGCCTTTGCACATTCGGATCGAGAATATGAGGGTTTGATACTCGGCGGTATTACCCCTAAATCCATAGCCACATGAATAGAAAGATCTGGTAATGGTTTATCAAATCTGAGTGCTGCAGCTCGTGCTTCAGAGTCAGCAGCCCTATTTCCCAAGACAACTCTATCATCTCCACGTTGATGTCCTTTACAATGCATTACAGCTACCTTCTTTGGTTTTTGAACTGCATCAATTAACCGTTGAATTAAATGTCCATGCTGGATATATTTCCCTGCAGAGTCTCTGAAACCTCGTTCTTTATATACTGCACCATGTGCATGCAATGTCAAGAAAGCATATTTACTATCTGTCCACACGTTCAACTTCTCTCCAGAAGCCCTTTCCAGGGCCCTAATTAATGCCCATAATTCAGCCACTTGGGCACTGACACCTTTGCCAAGAGATCCACTTTCTATGACCTCATCATCATCCACAATTGCATATCCAGCTACTCGCATTCCATCATGAATGTAACTAGAACCATCTGTATACCAATAATAATCTGCATTCGATAATGGCATATCTGTCAAATCCGGTCGAGTGGAATACACACTTTCTAACACCTGCAAACAATCGTGCTGCAAATCTACATCTATGGGTAAAAGGGTAGCAGGATTCAGTTTATTTGAAACAATTAAGTTAACGTGAGGATTTTCTATCAACATTGCCTGATATTTCACCAATCGTTGGCTGCTAATCCACAAATGTCCTTTCTGATCTAAGATAGCTTGGACAGCATGAGGAGTATGTACATTAATAGGGCAAGAAAAGGTAAGCTTGTTACAATCCTGTAACAATTCAGCAATAGCAGCTAGAGCCTTGAGACAATGTGGCCAACCCTGAGCTACCCCATCTAACTGTTTAGAGAGGTAGGCAACAGGTTGCTGCCATTTACCAAGCTGCTGGGTCAAAACTCCTAAAGCCATATTCACTTTTGTGTCAACATATAAGTTAAAAGGTTTGTCTAAGTTAGGCAGAGCTAGCGCTGGTGCTTTTATTAAAGCTTTCTTAATCTCTGTAAATGCGTGATGTTGCTCCTTAGTCCATACAAAAGGATCTGCATTGCCCCCCTTAGTAGAAGCATATAAGGGGGCAGCCATCAAGGCAAAATTGGGAATCCATATGCGACAAAAGCCAGCCAAGCCTAGAAATCCTCTGAGCTGTCTCCTGTTAGTAGGTGCTGCAATGGATAAGACTGCCTCTTTCCGCTCAGGTCCTAATGCCCTCCTTCCATGTTCAATATCATATCCTAAATATCGCACACATTTCTGCACCAATTGTGCCTTCTTTTTGGAGACACGATATCCACACTCTAACAGTAATACAAACAGTGCCTTTGTATTATCCCAACAAGTCTCTTCTGTCTGACCAGTTACCAGCACATCATCCACATATTGCAACAAGGTATCCCCTTGCTGTCTGGGTATATAGTATAATAAATCTCGACCTAGGGCTGTTCCAAACAATGTCGGTGAATTCTTAAAACCCTGTGGAAGGCGGGTCCAGGTATATTGCATTTTAGTGCCAGTAATTGGACTTTCCCATTCAAATGCAAACAAAGGTTGGCTCACTGGATGTATTGGAATAGTAAAAAATGCATCTTTTAAATCAATTACTGAAAACCACTTTGCCTGTGGGGGGATTAGGCTCAGAAGAGTGTATGGATTGGGCACTGCTGGATGTATTGTCACTGTCATGCTATTAACTACTCTAAGGTCTTGAACTGGTCGATATGAACCATCAGGCTTTTTAATTGGCAAAATAGGTGTATTCCATGGTGACTGTATGGGTACCAAAATCCCCGCCCTCAAGTATTTCAGAATACACTCATAAATGGCAGCAATCGCGTCCCTAGAACATGGGCGCTGTCTAATGTGTACTGGGGTGGCTGAAGGTTTAACCTCAACTATGATGGGGGGGTGGTGTGCAGCATACCCAGGGGGGTTGTCCTCTGACCATAATCTTGGCACATTAAATTCCTTCCATTTTTCATCAAGAGGTTCCACTGGTCTGACTACCATTAATCTCCACATGGTGTCTGGCTTGTGTTTAACTGTAATGGATTGTTGACCCTCATCAAAGGAAATAGTGGCCCCAAGTTTACTGAGCAAGTCCCTTCCCATAAGGGGTATTGGGCATTCAGGAATATATAAGAATTCATGTTGGATTTCTGACCCTTTGAATATGCAGGTTACAGGTTTGAGGACTTGCCGCCCTATAACTTGGCCAGAGACCCCTTGTACTTGTATTTGATGTGGTCCTGGGGCAGTAATAAGATTATTCACTACTGATCTGCCTGCCCCTGTGTCAACCAAAAATGAAGTATTATGACCCCCAATATTCAACGTAACCATAGGCTCAGGGGGGGTCTGTTCCAAGCCAGGTCCCCGTCAGTCCGTCCATCCAGTGCCAGCCAATCCAATGCCTTCTACCTCAGGCTCTCTCTCAGAGCTGGGCATCCCCCTTCCAGCCTGTGCATATTGTGGATTCCATCCCCTAGCTAAATGCCTGGGTGGACCCCCCCTTCCTACAAAACCGCGACCAAAAGAGGGCCGTCCTCTCACAAATCATCCTCTCATCAGTCTACGTGGACATTCCCTCTGCCAATGACCCTCAGAGCCACAATGGGCACATTGGTTGAATCCTAAAGTCCGTGTCCTCCCTTGCAACGCCACTGCTAACAATTCCGTTTTCTTCTGCATACGGGCATCTCTCTCCTTTTTCTCCACCTTATCCCTATTCACAAATACTTTTCTTGCTACTTCCAGCAACTCTGTGGTATTTTTCCCTAATGCCCCCAACTTCTGTAATTTCTTACGAATATCATCATAGCTCTGGGCAATAAATCTTTCATTCAACATTCTCACATTATCAGGTGCCCGTGGATCAACCTGCGTATACAATTCATAGGCTTCAATTAGCCGTTGGAGGAAACTCTCTGGGCTCTCATCTGCTCCCTGGGTAATTAGAGCCAGCTTCGACATGTTCACAGGGGGCTTTCCTGCCTTCCTTAAAGCCTCTACTGTCAAATTCTGGTATTCTCGCAGCCTTGTCATTTGGGGCTGAATCTTAGGATCCCATCCAGGATCCTGCTCTGGAGCTCTATCTGCCAACTCTTGTCTTAAATCCTGTATATTCGGAAATCTATCCCTTATGCATCCACTCACAGCTGCCTTCCATTTCTCCCTCTCTTCTGGTGTCAACAAAGCATTCATTAACTGCTGTATGTCCTGCCAATTAGGATTATGCGTCTGCATAATTGTCTGAAAGAGATCTGCCATTTCAGTCGGCTTAGCTGACAAAGGTCCGTAATGCTGCTTCCAATTCAAAAGATCAGTAGTTGAGAAGGGGACATACTGAAAACAAGGTCTGTACTCTAGCACTCCCTGTGGATTCACAACTTGCTGATCCATTTGCCTTAAAGGGGCTACAAAACTGGGTCCGGTGGCCGCATCTTCCGCTTCTCTTTCAGCCGCAACCCTTTCAGCTTCTGCCGCTGCCCTGGCTGCAGCCCTTGTTACCGGCCTCCCTGAAACATCCTCTCCTCCTCTAGCTTCTTCATATTCCTCTTCACTAAAAGCACTCTCCTCTCTCCATTCCTCACTCTTTGCATTTCCCTGTTTTTGCTTTGTCTGCTTTCTCCGAACAGCATCAACATCAACCCCTCCCTTCTTTCCCCCATCGGCTACACCACCAGCTGCTCCTGGGTGCCCTTGGGGGGGTGCAGGAGGGATCAAAGGTATCGGCGCATACGGCGGGGGATGTAAAATCTCTTCGTCTCCCTGAACTAACACCTTCTTCCGAGTGCCAAAGACCTTAGTTTCTGACACCTTCAAATCCTTATTCCTTTTTGACGGCACCTTCAGCTTTTGCCCTCTCGGTCTAGCCACACATAAACGAACCATTTCAGCCTGACATTGCAACAGATCATCCGTTTTCTCAGCCACAGCATCTCCCCACTGATCTATATACGGAAATTGATTGGGATATTTTTCCTCATTAGCAGCTATCACTGAGGTAAGATCATCAATAACTTGGTTCTGAAAGGTACCCTCCGGTGGCCACCCAACACCCATATGTGGCCATTGTTGTTCACACAAATAACGTAACCTATTCTTCGTTACCTTTGGATAGGGAACCCTATACTGTGCATGGTTAAAGTAATCATCAAATCCCTTCATCATGCATTCCAACGGAGTGCTGGGAATGCTGCTACCTCCTCCCATCCTAACACAAAGTCACCGGCCGCCAGCCCCGGAATATCACGGTCACTGGACGGAACCTCGGCAACGACCCTTCCCACACAACCTAACACGGCTTCGTTAGGACTCCAGTCCCGAGCCGAAGGGAGAGATCAGGTCCCTTCTTCTATCTGCAAATGAGATAGGTAAACACATTTACATATACTCGCCTGAGATGTCTTGTCCTGGCCAGGAATCAGTTCAGTTCAGACCACCTTTCCTTCCCTCAAGGGTTCTTGGACTTGCTTTCAGCACCGTCGGCCCCCTGGAGGTGTCACTGCCGTCTCCCGGAGGTTTTAACCCCCGTGGCGCCTGGAGAATGTTCAGAAGTGGCCCCTCCCAGGGTCCAAGGGGATCAGGCAGCCCTCAGCGCAATAGCGCCTCGCTTAACGTCCCGGCGGAGTCGCCAAAACTGTTGTAAAATGAATCAGGACACTAAGCAAGCACTTGTACAGAAGGAAAGGTTTATTCAATGCGCAGGTTCAAAGCAAAGACAAAGGCCTGAACCCTGAATACTAGTCAGGGTCAGATTCTTATACCCTGGTTTACGTATGTATTTCCTATGCCCATTTATGGTATACAATGAGGTAAACTTATCTTAAAATAATATAAGGAACTGGGAACAGACAGTTAAGCATATAAGACATATTAGCACAGATGTTTCCCTGCTGTGGTTTGTCCTTGACATTTGTTTTTGAGGAACAATACAACGGTTCACATAATACTGTGGACATAGCAATACTCCCTTTCTCATGGTCAGCATATCTAGAAAGGATACATATATTAATTAGAGCTGACAGGGCAGTTCCTTTCTGCAGAACTAATGGATATTGAGATACGTGTTTACTTGCCTTGCCTTATAACATTGTCCAGACTTTGTCAGGCCTGGCTTTGGGGCATAATAGATTGTGGCCCCTACTTCATGCCAATCGCCCAGCCCCAATCGGGCTAGAGCCTCTTTTGTAGCTCTAACTGTCCATTCTACCAGTCCATTGCTACTGGGCTGGAAAGGAGCGGTTAATGTATGTTTAATTCCCAAACTGGCTAAAAACCCCTCAAATTGTGTGGCCGTAAGTTGTGGCCCATTGTCCGACACAATCGTGTCCTGCAGCCCATGAGTGGCAAACAGTTTTCGTAATACTTTAATTACCGCATTGGTTGTAGTGGTAGACATTAGTGCAATTTCAAGCTATTTTGAGTATGCATCGATTATTACCATGAATGTTTGACCATGAAATGGACCCGCGAAATCTACGTGAATGCGAGACCAAGGGGGCCTCGGTTGTTCCCACTCATACACGGGGGATTTCGGGGGGGATGCCCTGGATTCCTGGCACAGAGTACACCCTGCGACCCATTCCTCTATGTGTTTGTCCATATTGGGCCAGCACACATAGCTCCGTGCTAGTGCCTTCATCCTAATGAGCCCTGGGTACCTCTCATGTAGTGCCTGTAGGCTGATATCTCGAACCCCTCGAAAGAGCTGGACCAGCAGTGCATCATCTAAGTCTTGGAATTGGCAATGGGTCACCGCCATTCTCAAAGCTGTTTCGTAGTCATTGATGGTTTCTCGTTCTTGTTGTACTCATTTGCAGAAATCATACCGGCTGACCACTTTGGAAGGTGCCAGATCGTAGTGCTTCTGTAGTAGTTGTTGTAGTGTGGCCCATGTGGTCGAATCGACAGCATCTGGTTTGGTTAAGGCTATGGCAGTCTCGAAGACTTTGTGCCCACAATGGCTCAGGAACATATCTCTCTTCCTATTGTCTGAGAGGTTTTGCATATCATTGGCTCCCAGAAAACAGCGAAATCTGGTCATGTAGGTTTCCCAGCTCTCATTATTCGGGTCGAATGGAGTCGGAGGGTGGAAGGTCAACATCGCGGCTTTCTTTTGTAGTCTTTGTTCAGATTTGAATTTGGCGCCTCAAAATGTCCGACGCCTCTTCCAGCCGGGCTGGTCTGCTCCGAAGATGCTCTTCAGTATCCCATCCTCGTCGCCAATGTTAGGTTCCAATACTGAAGAGGCAGGAGGCAGGTTGAGTGACTTCAGCTCTTTATTAGTTACAGTGAACAAACTTCAGCAAAAGCCCAGCCGGAAGCTCCAGCTTAAATAGAGTGCCCCGGTTGGGAAGAACCAATCAGAGATTACCTTCTCTTATCAATAGAGCGGACCTGTGTGTAAACCTCTCAACTAACATGCAAATCCCAGGACACAACAAAGAGAGTGCAGTTTTAGCTGCTTGGCAGATGAGAAGGGGAAGGCTGGCAAAGAGAGAGCAGTATTAGCTGCTTAGCAAATGGGGAGGTGAAGGCTAAACGACAAGGACAAAACCAACAGAGAAGCCAATATGCTCTGGGGACTGACTAAAAAAAACCTCCCTGCTGAAATCCAGGAGGGATTTTCAACCATGGAGGATTTTCAGCCCCAGAATACAGACAAAGCTTCTGCTCTGGGGCTAAAAGTTCTTCGAGGCTTGGATTTTAGCACAGAGTTTTTTCAGCCACCCGCCAGAATCAGAGGGCTTCCCTCTTGTCCAAACAGGATTGGGAACAGGAATAATTTTCAGTGACCCCTAGAGATGACAGGGAAGCCACTTGTCTCTGTAGGCTGAATGAAAAACCTCCATGCCGGCTTCCGGTTTGGCATCGCAGCTTCGAAGACGCTCTTTTTAGAGCGCCCGATCCCCAGCACCATACAGCCGCCAGAACGGCAGGAAAACAGCTGTCTGGTGGCTAGAACATCTCCTCCTTGGGCAAAGGGGAGTGAGGAGAGCCGACAGGTAAAGGTAGAGCCCCCCAAGTGCCTCAGGAGAAATTCTGGGGCACGAAGGGCGAGGGCTCCCTAGGAACCTGTCACCGCTCTGGACTTGGGATGTCTCCGCTTTAGCGGAGCAAGAAGTCGCGTCCAATCCCTGCTATCAACAAGAATCTTACATCTAGATTGCAGCAGGCGGAAAAAGCCAGGAGGTTTGGACGGCAAGTACTTAAATTTAACTCTAATGTGGATTCATTTCGGAAGTAACAAATTAGCAAAGTTCTAAAAAAATGGTGCTGGAGGCTTGTGAGGGCGTGGAAAGTGAAAGTTAAGAGCGAGTTTGCTTCACTAGCTGCCTTTCTGTGAAAACTCCTGACTTTGACTCTGATTTTGTCTTTGCTTGATGAACATTTCTTTCTGGTTTCTGGCTTTTGATCAAAATATATAGTTTAAACTGTAAAATATAAAGAGCTGCTGAGATCCTAATGGCTTCTAAAAAAACTGTTTCCTCGAAAGGAGCAGGGAGCGCTGATAGCTCCCCCAGTCATAAAATGTCAGCCCCTTCTACACAGACTTTAACGCTTGCAATGTTACAAGATGCACTTAAAATGATGCAAGGTGAATTGGCTGCTGGATTTAATGTTAAAATTAATGAAACTAATGAGAAAATTACTGAAACTAATGACAAAATTGCTGAAATTAATGAGAAAATTAATGAAACAAATGAGAAAATACAGGCTGTCTCTGAAGAGATTGGAAATCGTAACAAGGAGATTAGGGAAGATATAATCGCAGCTTTTAAAGGTTTAGCCAATAATTATTGGTTATCAGTGTCCAAGATGGCGCCGACGAAGGCTGCCTCGGTAAAATGTTCTCAAATGGTGTCTTTATTTTCTACTATTCTCTGCAATTCTCAACGGATTTCATACTCACGAGACCATCTGCTAAGAATTAAGGAACGTTTCTTTAAGGAACAGCTCTCTGTAACCTCACCCCCACCTTCTTTACAAACACGGAGGAGATTTCAACACAGGAGGTAGCCATTTCCTCGGAACTATCGATCAGCAAACTCAGACGGCAGAGACGAAGAGGTAAAAGGGCGGGAATTTTAAATAGACCAAGGAATAAGGGAATTAAAAAACTCCGCTCCCTTCAATCTTTCTTACCAATTTACGTTCACTTGCTAACAAGATGGATGAAATACTTCTTTTAAACAGATGCAATTCTGATTTTCACAATGCATCTGCCCTATGCTTTATTGAAACCTGGCTAAACGAGGAAATTGATGACAATAGCATGCATATACCAGGGTTTCAGATACTTTGAGCAGACAGGATTGCAGAATTATCAGGGAAAAAATGGGGAGGAGGCTTATGTATATATATCAACAACAGAGGTCTCAGGACATAACTATAATACAAAAATTCTGTGATGAAAACTTGGAGTCCTTACTTATTAACTGCAAACCATTTTACTCTCCACATGAGTTCTCCTCATTTCTACTAATTGCTGTTTATATTCACCCACAAGCCTCTGTAAAAAAGGCATTAGGAACTCTAGCTGATCAGATTATGGAGGCTGAAGCCAAATACCCCGATTCACTGGCCATTATTTTTGGAGATTTAAACAAGGCAAACTTAAGGACAGAGCTACCAAAATACTTTCAGCATGTCAATTGTCCCACCAGAGGCAAGAATACCTTAGACCACTGCTACACAACACTAAAAGATGCTTATCGTTCCTTACCACGAGCAGCTGTGGGCCACTCTGATCATTGCATGATTCACCTTGTACCTGCTTACAGACAAAGATTTAAAGCCACAAAACCAACAATTAAATCAGTGAGGACTTGGACTGAAGAGGCTAAAGTTAAAGCTACAGGCTTGCTTTGACTGCACGGACTGGAATATTTTTGAAGATACCTCTGCAGACCTGGATGAACTCACAGATACTGTAACATCATATGTCAGCTTCTGTGAAGATCTATGTGTATCGACCAGGAACTTGCGAATATACAGTAACAATAAACCTTGGTTCACAGCTAAACTTAAGCAATTACGTCATTCCAAAGAGGAAGCCTACAGAAAAGATGATAGAATGCTGTACAATCAGGCCAGAAATGTATTAACAAGGGAGATCAGAGCAGCAAAAAGAAACTACTCTGAAAAGCTAAGGAACCAGTTCTCAACAAATGAACCAGCAAACATGTGGAAAACTCTTAAAAACATCACCGGCTATGGCAAACCACCTTCCCAAGCTGAAGGAAATCAGCAACTGGCAGATGACCTGAATGTGTTCTACTGCAGGTTTGAAAGGAAACTACAGCCACCTATCCCCACAACCTCCATCCCAGACACACCAACAACAGCCAAACCTCCTACAACTGAACCCATCCCATTGGGTTCACAACCCCTGGTGATCACAGAAAAGGAAGTGCAAGATCTATTTCACAGACAGAAGCCGGGAAAAGCACCAGGTCCAGACAAGATAACTCCTTGCTTAAAAGTCTGTGCTGACCAATTGGCCCCCATCTTCACCCAAATCTTCAACAAATCACTAGAGATATGCCATGTTCCTTCTTGCTTCAAACGCTCCACTATCATTCCAGTGCCGAAGAAGCCCTCCATCAAGGAACTGAATGACTACAGACCAGTTGCTCTAACATCTGTAGTTATGAAAACCTTTGAAAGGCTAGTGATGTCCCACTTGAAAACCATCACGGATCCACTGTTAGACCCCCTGCAATTTGCATACCAAGCAAATAGATCGACAGATGATGCTGTTAATATGGCTCTGCACTTCATCCTAGAACATCTTGAATCTCCAAATACCTACGCAAGGGTCCTCTTTGTAGACTTTAGTTCAGCATTCAACACCATCATTCCAGAAATTCTTCTAACTAAACTAAATCAGCTAGCGGTGCCTGAACACACTTGTAAGTGGATCACAAGCTTCCTAACAGAAAGGAAGCAGCAGGTGAAGCTAGGCAAAATCACATCAGATACCTGTACAATTAGCACAGGGGCCCCCCAAGGCTGTGTACTCTCACCACTTCTCTTCTCTCTATATACCAATGACTGCATCTCAAACGATTCATCTGTTAAACTACTGAAGTTTGCAGATGATACAACAGTGATTGGCCTCATTCGAGACAACGATGAAACCACATACAGACAGGAGGTTGAACAACTAGCCTCGTGGTGCGACCGGAACAATCTGGAACTGAACACACTCAAAACCGTAGAAATGGTGGTAGACTTTAGGAGAAACCCTCCCATCCTACCACCTCTTACAATACTAGACAACATAGTATCAACAGTAGAGACCTTCAAATTTCTAGGTTCCATCATATCTCAAGACCTAAAATGGTCATCTAACATCAAAAATGTCATCAAAAAAGCACAACAAAGCACTTCCGGTGGCTCCGCGAGCTTTGCTGGACGCTCTTTATGGGCGCCCGATCCCAGGCTCCGTAAAATCCGCCAGATAAGCCACATCAGCTGTCTGGCGGCTTGGAAACTCCCGGGCAAAGGGAGGGAGAAGAGCAGATGGGCCGAGGTAGAGCCCCGCTAGCACCCCAGAAGAAGCTCAGGGGTGTGAAGGGTGAGGGCTCCCTAGAAGCCTGTCAACAGCTCCGGACCTGGAATGCCTCCACTTATTTTTAGCGGAGCAAGAAGCTGCGACCATCTCTGCTTGAAACAAATGGATTTTAATATTTTAAACAAAGTAGCAGACGGAACATACCAGGAGAATCTAACAGCAAGTATTTTAACTTAACTCCGGTGTTGTTTTTTGGATTTTCTGGAAGTAACAAAGTAGCTAAAGATGGCGCTTGGAATTTGAAAGGGCGTGGAGAAAGTGAAAGCTACTGAAAGCTAGTGAGAGTTCTGTTTCCTAATAGACGCTTGTAAGAAATCTTTCTTATTTTTTACTCTTTACCTTGATGAACTTTGTTTTTTGGTTTTTTAATAAATATACAAGAATCAATACAAATTGAAGATGTCTTTAAAACTGGCAAAGACTGTTCCCTTTAAAGGAATAGGAAGAGTTGAAAATCTCCCTACTCATATTGTTAATCTGCAAGATTTTGCCCCCCCCCCCAACACAGACTTTTACGTTTGAAAAGTGGCAGCAAGCCATGAAAGATATGCAGAAGGAAATTGCTTCAGTAATTAATAAAAAATTTAAAGAAATTAATGGAAAAATACAAGCTGTCTCAGAGGAGTTTTCATCTCAGACTCAACAAACCAGAGATAATGTGGAATCTGTACTTAAAACTGTGGCAGTTAACATGGAATTATTGGAACAAGATGTGGCTGAAATTAAACAGACTATGGTGACTTTGGGTGAAAAAGTAACTGAGATGCAGAATAAAATTGAAGGAACTGAGGCAGAACTAACGATGATTCAATATAAAGATATGGAATTTGCTTTATGCCTAAGGGGGGTAAAAAAAAAAAACAAGAGAATTTAAAGGATAAGATTGTGGACAGGTGCAGATTCTGGGGGAAACAAAAGCGAAATTGGGTTGGCAGATTGAAAAAATATACCGGGTCAATTCCTGGTTTGCTAGACAAAATCATTTGCCAAGAGACATTGTAATATATTTTACTACAAAGACATTGCGACTTATAAAAACAAGCTGAAGGTGGAAGAACAAGAGGTTTTGACATTTAAGGAAATTCCTCCAAAAATACTGAAAGCACGTAAAGATTATACCTTTCTGGTGGCAGAATTGAAAAAGCAACAGATAAGATACACATGGGGAATCCCGGCTGGACTATCGGTTACTTATAGGGGAGAAAGATATAGACTCAATACGATTTGTAAAGCAAAAGATTTTTTTGCCAATGTGTTAAAGATGGGGAGACCAAAACCACCAGAAGACAAAGGAAATGAGGATGTTAAAAGAGAGGGAAAGGAAGATTTGTGTATTGTACAACAGAAAGGAACTCTGAATAGTCAAGAACAAACAAAGGACTTAAGACAGATTAGAGAAGTAATTGTTGAAAGTGAAAGTGTTGAAAGTGAAGAAGAATCAAATTATCTACTTCAGTCCTCAACTCCTCAATGTGAAGCAAGATTAAATCGACATATTTTCAGATGTCAACTTAAAGAAATACTGGAGGCTGCAGATTTGAAAGCGAGAGGAATTAAAAATTGATGTTTTAGTAATAGTAGGATATAGCAAAATAAATAAGAATAAAGTTTAAATGTATATATGAGGTTGTATAAGGTTAGAGGAATTAGATTACAAGATTATCTTTGGGGATTAATTATAGAAGGTAAAGTGAGGTAATAGAGATTAAATTGGTTTTAAATAACAAGATTAAATTAATAATACAGTTTGGGGAATAAGTATAGAAGGTAATGTAACACAATAGAGACTAAATTGGTAGAGAATAAGATTAAATTATATTATAGGGTGGGAATAAGTATAGATTGCAATCTAATGTAACAGAGATTAAATGAATGTGAAGTTGTTAAGTATTTTTTAGATATGGTTTAAGCTGCTTTTGAATTTAACAATTGCGGCCAGGTTGCTGGTGGTACAAAATTGGAAGTGGAAGATTTATTTAAAATCAATATTGCATTGGGCAGAAAAGGCAAAAATTTTAGAACATTTTAAAGGCTATTTAAATGACATATTCGATAATGGAGAAGATGGACGGATCATATTTAAATCAAGTATTAGATTAAGAAGATCAAAATAGATTGTGAAGGATATATTTCAATTTAACTTTTTGTTTAATTTACAGTATAAGGAGTTAAGATTTTATGATATTTGGAAGTTAATTATTTGCTAGTATATATTAGTTTTATATTTGTGTAAACTATATTATACCCTGTGTATGTTCTGGAAAGTCTAGGGAGGGGGAGGGGGAGTTTGGGGGGAGGGAGGGGGAGGGGGAGAAAACAAAAAAAATGTTTGTACTTTGTACGTATAAAACTTTTTCAATTAAAAAAAAGCACAACAAAGAATGTTCTTTCTGCGCCAACTCAGGAAGCTCAAACTTCCCAAGGAGCTGCTGATACAGTTCTACAGAGGAATCATTGAGTCTGTCATCTGCACCTCTATAACTGTCTGGTTTGGTTCTGCAACCCAACAAGACAGACACAGACTTCAGAGGATAATCAGAACTGCAGAAAAAACAATTACTGCCAACCTGCCTTCCATTGAAGACCTGTATACTGCACGAGTCAAAAAGAGGGCAGTGAAAATATTTATTGACCCCTCGCCTCCTGGATATAAATTGCTTCAACTCCTACCCTCAAAACGTCGCTATAGAGCACTGCACACCAAGACAACTAGACACAAGAACAGTTTTTTCCCGAACGCCATCACTCTGCTAAACAAATAATTCCCTCACCACTGTCAAACTATTCACTAGGCTGCATTACTATTACTATTAGTTTTTCTCATCGTTCCTATCACCCATCTCCTCCCACTTATGACTGTATGACTGTAACTTGTTGCTTGTATCCTTACAATTTATATTCATATTGATTGTTTCCTGATTGCTTACTTGAACCCTATAACAACCATTCTTGACAAATGTATCTTTTCTTTTATGTACACTTAGAGCATATGCACCAAAGACAAATTCCTTGTGTGTCCAATCACACTTGGCCAATAAAGAATTCTATTCTATTCTATTCTATTCTATTATGAAATTTTGGACCAAGAGGTAGAGGAAATCAAACAAGCCACTGTAATTTGGGGGGGAAGAGTTGGAGAAATTGAAAACAAGATTGAAAGAGATGAATCTGACATAACTATGATTCAATATAGAAATATGGAGTTTGCTATCAGAGTGAGAGGAGTAAAAGAGCACAAACAAGAGAACTTGAGAGAATTAATGTTGGAAGCTCTTGTGCATGCATTGGGAGCAAGGAAAGAAGACTTGGCATGGCAGATTGACAAAATCTATCGAGTTAATTCATGGGTGGCTAAAAACAGAAACCTGCCAAGGGATATTGTAATATATTTCTCTACAAGAACACTGCGCAATGATATTCTACAGGCAACTTTTATAAATAAGCTCCAAGTGGAAGGCCAGGAAGTGATGACAATGAAAGAAATTCCCCCCCAAAATATTGAGAGCCAGGAAGGATTATGCCTTCCTGGTGGAAGAATTGAAAAAACAACAAGTATAATACAGGTGGGAGATTCCTGAGGGTGTAGTGGTTACACACCTGGGAATGAGATATCGACTTAACATGGTAGATAAAGCTAGAGATTTTTATGAAGATGTTTTAAAGGCTGGCATATCAAGACCTCCAGAGGGAAAAAGAAAGGAAGAGGGCACACAACAAGAGAGAGAAGAGCTGCTGAAAGTAGTTCAAGAAGGGGGAGCTTCGTTGGCTATTCAAATGGATCAAAGTTTGGAGGTACTTAACAGACAGGAAATGATTAAAGAACAAAGACAGACCAGAGCCGCTAAACGAAAAGAAGAATTAAGACAGCAGAGACTTCAGACAGTACTCCAAGAAATTCCTAAATCAGAAGCGGTGGGAGGAGCGAGACCAAAAGAAAGATCCAAGCTAGATCTTCAGGATGTGCTCCAAACGCTTCAGAAGCCCAGAGATGGGAATTAAATTTTTGACTTGGAACGTTAATGGCTTGAACTCCCCACAGAAGAGGAGGAAAATATTTCACTATCTTAAACAATTTAAAAATGATATAGTATGTTTACAAGAGACTCATATTCGAACACAAGACCAAAAATATTTGATAAATACAAGACTAGGCACACATTATGTTGCAGCAGCGTCAGAAAAGAAAAATGGCATTGTTATATATGTAAAAAGAGATTTGACTGTCAAGTTAATTGAAGCTGATGATCAAGGAAGATTCTTAGCTATTGAATTTTTAGCAAAAGGACAGAAAATACTTGTGATTGGTGTATATGCTCCGAATCAACAACAAGAAACATTTTATGATCTTTTACATGCAAAGGTGACACAATGGGATTACAAAACCTGCATTCTTTTAGGGGATTGGAATGGAGTTTTGGATGTCTAGAAAGACAAGAAGGGTCCTAAGCAAAATAGTTCTTCAAGAGCAAGATTGCCTAAATCTTTTTTTGAGATGATGGAAGACTGGGAGTTGAGAGATATTTGGTGTGAAAGAAACCCAGAAGAAAAGGATTTTACTTTTTATTCAGACAGGCATCAGTCATTTTCAAGGATTGATTTTATTTTAATTACTAATAATCTATTTTCTAGGGTGAAGAAAACGAAGATTTGTACAAGGGCATTGACAGATCACAGCCCAGTTTGGTTGGAATTGGAATTTGGTGAAGGACCCAGAAGGTCTTGGAGGTTAAATGACAATTTGTTTAGATATGAAGATAATGTAAAAGAGTGTAAAAAATTTATGAATGAATTTTTTGTTATGAATATGCAGAAGGGTACTTCAATGGAGATGGTTTGGGATGCAAGTAAGGCTTACATGAGAGGTATCTTGATATATCTGGATAATAAATTCAGAAGGAAGAAGGAACAAAAGAGGAAAGAACTGGAGGAGGATATTAAAAAACAAGAAAGGGCTTTAATCTTAAAACCATCAGATAAGAAAATTAAGGAGACAATTAATATATTAAAAGGTCAATTTAACATGTTAATAGCAGATCAAGTTGCAACTAATTTACAATATGTTAAACATAACACTTTTTGCAATGCAAATAAACCTGGTAGGTGGTTAGCTTATATGTTAAGAAAAAAGCAAAAATCAAGGAAAATAGAGAAAATCAAATATAAGGGTAAGGAAGTTTTTGAATATGAATTGATTAAAAAATCTTTCCTAGAGTTTTATTCGGGGTTGTATAAGGGTGGTAATGTCAAGGAAGAGGATATAGATAGATATTTGCAAAATGGGAACATGCATATAGCTTCCAAGGAGCAGATGGAAACTTTAAATCAACTGATAACCTCTGCAGAAATTTTGGCGGTAATTAAACAGTTAAAAGTAGGTAAAGCTCCAGGTAAGATGGTTTGACAGCTGTTTATTATAAAAATCTGCAGGAGGAAATGGTGGAACCGTTGAAGGTTTTATTTAATAAGATACAACAAGGAGGCAAAATACCCCCAACTTGGAAGACTGCTTTTATTTCTTTGATCCCAAAAGAGGGTCAAGAACATACAGATCCAAAAAATTACAGGCCAATTTCACTTTTAAATACAGACTACAAAATATTCGCTAAAATATAAGCAAATAGATTAATGACAATCATGCAACAAATGATTCATCCAAATCAAACTGGTTTCTTAGTTGGCAGACAAATGAAGAGCAATGTAAGACAAATAGTTAACTTACTAGAATATTTGGGAAGGAAGAACCAGGTCCCTGCAGTATTAGTCTTTTTGGATGCTAAGAAAGCTTTTGACAGATTGAATTGGCAATTTTTATTAAAATTAATAGAAAAGATGCAGCTTGGAGATTATTTTACACAATCTATTAGGGCAGGGGTGTCAAACATACGGCCCGCGGGCCGGAACCGGCCCCCAAGGAGGTTCGATCAGGCCCGCAGGATAATTTGAAAGTGGAAAAAATGCATAAAAGACATGGAATTAATATTTTTAATTCGCTGCAATTCATGGATTATCCGCTAAGGGGCGCACTCTTTCCATCAGAGTAGAAGACAAGCCGCATCACTGAGACAGACTGAAAACAGCAGACGGTATCAGTGCGCCATCTGCTGCTTGTTACGACGTTGTTTATACCTTGGTCTCTATTTCTCCGCTACACCCTCATTAGCCAAAATGTCGTTATCCAAACGGAGAAAAGTAGATAAGGAGTGTAGAATTTTCAAAGAAAAATGGACCACGTCCTATTTATTTACAGAGATGCACGGAAAACCTTCGTGCTTGGTGTGTTTGCAACAAGTTTCGGTATTGAAGGAATATAATATTCGACGCCACTACGAGACTCATCACAGTGAAAAATATGACGGCTTGCAAGGACAACTGAGAAGAGATAAGATTAACAAATTGCTGGCGGGTCTGAGGAAACAGCAGTCAACTTTCATCCAGAGCCGAGAAGTCAGTGAAGCAGCGGTAAAAGCCAGCTACCTAATTGCTAGCGAAATAGCATTAGCATCAAAGCCGTATTCCGACGGTGACTTTGTTAAACGATGCATGATAAAAGCGGCTGAACTTGTATGTCCCGAGAAGCGACAAGCTTTTGCCAATATTAGCCTGACGAGGAATACTATAGCAGAGAGGATTTCGGAACTATCGGCAGATTTAGACAGTCAATTGAAACAGAGAGTCAAGTCATTTATTGCATTTTCCGTGGCAATTGACGAGAGCACTGACATCACAGACGTGGCCCAACTGGCCATATTTATTCGAGGAGTTGATGAGACATTGACTGTTACTGAAGAGTTTCTTGAGTTGGTGCCAATGATGGACACTACAACAGCTGAGGACATTTTCGGCTCTGTCGTTGCTGCATTGGACAGAGTTGGAGTGGACTGGTCCCGCGCTGTCAGCCTGGCTACAGACGGCGCGCCATCCATGGTCGGAAAGAAAGCAGGTGTCGCGACAAAGTTCAAAGACAAAGTACAAGCCCTTAATGGAGGAGATCGTTTCTGGACATTTCACTGTATTTTGCACCAGGAGGCATTGTGTTGCAAGTCGCTGAAAATGGACCACGTCATGGAGGTGGTTGTTTGCACTGTAAATTTCATCCGGTCCAGAGGTCTGAACCATCGTCAGTTTGACAAACTTCTCAGCGACAGCAACATTACCCACAGCCTGCCATACCACACTGAAGTGAGATGGTTAAGCCGAGGCGCTGTGCTGAGGCATTTCTTTGATCTACGAGAGGAAATCGGACAGTTCATGGAGAAAAAAGGAAAACCGGTGTTGGAATTACAATCTCAAAAATGGCTACGGGACCTTGCATTCTTGGTTGATATTACTGAACACTTGAACAATCTGAACAAAATGTTGCAAGGCCGCAAAAAAGTTGTCACACAGTTTTCTGACAACATACATGCATTTAAGTTGAAGCTGACTTTGTGGGAGATGCAACTGGCAAATGGCAACCCTGCTCATTTCCCCTGTCTGAGAGATGTGTGTGTGACCAGACCTGATGCGGACATGAAACGGTACAAAGACAAAATTGCAGGACTACTGCGGGAGTTTGAGAAACGTTTTCAGGTATTTGGTGAACTTGAGACATAATTTTCAGTTTTTCGCTCACCTTTCACAGTTAAAGCTTCTGATCTGCCGGTCGAAATTCAGCTAGAGATAATTGATTTGCAGTGTGATGCAGATTTGAAGGGCAAATTTGCCTCTGTAGGTCTGGACAGATTTTATCAGTATCTACTACCAGGGTACCCCAAATTAACAGCCCTGGCTGCTAAAATTTTGTGCATGTTTGGGACAACCTACCTTTGTGAACAAATCTTCTCAGTGATGAATATCAATAAAACAAAAATGCGTTCAAGGCTCACAAACAAGCACTTAAATGACATTCTGAAAGTGACAGCTAGTCAGGACATGACACCTGGTGTTGATGCACTTGTACAGGCCAAAAGATGCCAAGTTTCAGGAACAAATACAAGTCCAGACTAGACTAACACCTTTAAAATGCTGCCTTAGATACTGTTTGCATTGAAAGAATACAGCTCTGTGAAGATGAATCCTTACTGTGGTGATTTTAAAAATGTGCACTTTAATGTTAGTCAGCAGCTTCAAAATAAAAGTTGTGTGATGGAATTCTACTGTTCATACAACTCCATAAATTTTTAGTATGTATTGTATGTGTATGTATGTTTCATGTATGAAGTTTACAGATTTACAGGACAGGCGAACACTTTCTTCATTACACATTTAAAATCACTCTCCTTAGTTTGTAAGGTGTGCAGGGATTACATTTAGATTTTATATGCGTATGTGTAAGTGGTTTAAAAATTCCTTTCTTTAAAAGTCTCATTTAATCTTAAAGTGCATTACTATATTTTTCAGTACCAATTAAAGTTTTGTGCCTTTGTACAATCAGTGGGATCTGTTGCAATGCATATTTGTGAATGATAAAAGTAAATTGCACATTTGTCTAAGGAAATATGAGGTGTTTTATGAAATGTTTTGTAAAAGGATAGTTTATTAAATTTCAATATTTTCCTAATGTTCTTGTGCTTCTTTACACCAAAACAAAGAAAAGACATGATATTTTAATTATTTATAGCAGAGTATGGTATAATTTTAATGGTCCGGCCCACTTGACATCTCCCTAGGCCGTATGTGGCCCACGATGAGAAATGAGTTTGACACCCCTGTATTAGGGCGATATACCAGAAACAAACAGCTCAAATAATAATTAATGGTGGATTAACAGATATTTTTGATATAGAGAAAGGAACAAGACAAGGATGTCCCTTATCGCCTTTGTTGTTTATTTTAACTATGGAAATTCTACTTAACAAAATAAAGGAGTTTGAGATAATAAAGGGAATTTAAATTAGACAGGAAGAATACAAGTTACGAGCATTTGCGGATGACCTGGTCGTTACCTTGACCCAACCATATCAATCTATTACAGCTTTTTTTTTATTCAAAAAGTTTTATAAGTACAAAGTACAAACATTTTTCATTTTTCCCCCCCTTCCCCCCTAACCCCCACCCACCCCCTTCCCTTCCCCCCTCCCCCCGGACTTCCCAGAGAAAGTACAGGGCATAATATTCAATAAAATAAATTTAAATTAAATTAAAGCAAGTTCTTAATTTCCCCTTAAAAAAAAATCTTTAACTCCAAATTTTTTTAAAACTATTCAAAACATAACCAGAAGAAGGATAAAAATAAATAAAAAATAAAAAAATAAGAAATTAAAAAGAAAGATTAACAAATCTAGATAGATAGATAGATAGATAGATAGATAGATAGATAGATAGATAGATAGATAGATAGATAGATAGATAGATAGATAGATAGATAGATAGATAGATAGAAAAAGCATTATATTAATACATCATACATCATCTCAAACTATACTTTACATATCTAAACCTCCATCTTTTATATAATCTACCTATAAACTAATAATAAAAAAGAAAAAAAGAAGAAATAAGAAATAAAAATAAAAGAGGAGCAAAAGTAAACCTTTCCTCCCCCTTTCAATCAGCACAACATTTCTTCCAAACAAAACAAAACTTAAGTAAATATTACATAAACATTAACTAAACATTAAATATTTATACCTAATCACAATACCTCAATATTTAAAATATTCTATCAAATTGTTTATTCCCATAGTTTAAAAAAATAACCCCTTATACCTCTAAAACTTTAAACTTAATCATAAAATCATAAAATCAAACACAATATTAATAACAATATTACTATATATTGAAGTATCAACTTCAAAATATAATATATATATATAATAATAATAATAATCAAAATATATAATATATGTAGTAATAATAATAAAAAAGAGTAAAAACCAGCTCCTTAAGACCATAAACTTAATCCTAAAATCCCTCAAAATATTAATAACATAATATTACACTATATCAAATTTATGACTTCAAAATAAATCCCTCAAAATATTAATAACATAATATTACACTATATCAAATTTATAACTTCAAAATGTATGATATATATATATATAATAATCTAAAAAGGAACTACCATCAAAAAAATATATTGTGATAATAATAAGAGAAAAAATAGTTACAGTCCTGTTAATCTTTCCAACCATCCTATAGATTTCAACACCATCTGTCACTTGACAATTTCGAATCTGTCGATTCACCTCCCATCTGACCCCAATCCTCCATCTCCTTTTCCACGTCGCAAACATCTATCTGGCTCTGCCGATCACTTTGAGTCTTTGGAATTGTTTCCTCTTGATCAAGTATGTCTGGATTTTTCTTCTCCTCCTCTAATATTTTCATGCTTCTTTCCTCTGGAATTTTAGAAATATCAGCCTTTAAAACGTTGATGTAAAATTCTATAGCTTTCTTTATTGTGTTAAGCCCGTATCTTTTTCCCAAAAATTTCACGATCACTCCTGTTGGTGCATTCCATTTATATAGTAAATTTCATTTTTTTAGTTCATCAACCAAGAAGGTATATTCTTTTCTAGCTTTAAGCATCTTGGAAGGAATTTCTTTCCATATCCTTATTTCCTGACCATTTACCTGAAGATTGTTCTTGAAGGTCGCCTGTGTAATTCTATTCCGCAGAGCTCTTGTAGTAAAATATATTACAATGTCCCTTGGCAAATGGTTTTGTTTTGCATACCAAGAATTGACTCTATATATCTTATCAATTTGCATAGCCAATTCCTCTTTAGACATTCCAGACACCTGCTCCAAAGCCTCTACCATTCTTCCTTTCAAATTTTCAAATTTTCCCTCCTTCAGGCCCCTCACTCTTATAGCAAATTTCATCTCTCTAAATTGAGACATCAACACCTCTGTTTCCAAATTTACTATATCATTTTGAATCTTGGCTATGTATTCCTCTGAAGTTGTCAGAGCTTGCTTATTTTTTTCCAAATCATTCTCCAAAATCTCCATATTTGATGCTAGTCCTTTACAAACTTTCAGCACATCCGCTCTCAGTTGTAAATTCATCTTCTCCAAAGCAGCCTGCATTTTTTATCTATTTCAGTAATTTTTGAATTGAAATCCATAATCAGCTCATTTTTCATGACTTTCAAAGTATTAAATAAACTTTCAGGTGTTAAAGACTTTGATGATGTTAAATCAGGCATAAATTGCATATTTAAAATGTGATCAGAAGAGTACTCAGTTCTTTTATTCACAACAGTCTTTCCAGGTTTAGAAGCCATTTCAGTGTTTTCAAAAACAAAGACAAAGAAGAGGGGAAAAAGCCCAGATCTTTGCTTAGTAAAATTCTTTCCAAATCCAAAGCCAGTTAATCTTTTATCTTTTATAAAGCTGTAAGTTAAATCAAGAGACAAAAGGAGAAGAAATCATTTCTCCAGATCAAAGGTTTCCATAGGAAAAAACTGGTAACAAAGCAGAAATAACTTTCTCTTCCACGCCCAAATCTCCAATCGCCATATTGTTACTTCTTCCTTATTAAGCTACTTTGTTGCTTCCGAAGTAAAATCCAGCAGTAGAGTTAAAGTCAAAATTAATGCCCTTCTGGACTCCTGCCTTTCTCTGGCTGCTCTCTTTAAGTTTAAAATAATTATACTTTCCTTTGTAACAGCAGCGGTGGTCGCGGCATCTTGCTCTGCTTTAAGCGGAGGCTTCCGACTTCCCGGAGCAACAGACAGGCTACCTGGTGAGCCATCACCCTTCGCGCCCTAAGTTGACTTCTAGGGCACTAGGAGGGCTCTACCCCACCTATCTCGCTCTCATCTCTCCCCTTTGCCCAGGGAGAGATTTTCAAGCAGCCAGACAGCTGTTCTGGCGGCTTTTACAGGGAATCGGAAGGACGCCCAGCGAGGAGCACCAGCAACGCCGTCGGAACCAAAACCGGAAGTCCCGATCTATTACAGCTTTGATGGAAATTATTAATTTATATGGACAAGTATCCGGTTTTAAAATTAATATAGATAAAACCAAAATAATAGCTAAAAACATGACTAGAAACCAAGAGGAAGAAATACAAAGGGTTTCGGGATTTGAGATAGTTAAGAAGGTTAAATATTTAGGGGTTTATATTATGTCTACAAATGTGAAACTGTATCAGCATAACTATGAGCCACTATGGCAAAAAGTACAGAAAGAGATGGAAAATTGGAAAAAACTAAAATTGTCTTTGCTGGGCAGGATAGCTGCAGTAAAAATGAATGTCTTACTGAGGTTTTTATTTCTTTTTCAAATGATCCCTATGCTTAAAAGAGATGACAATTTGAAGGAATGGCAGAAGGGTATAAATAAATTTATTTGGGCAGGGAAGAAACTGAGAGTAAACCAGAAAATAATGCAAGATACACGAGAGAGGGGAGGATTAAAAATGCCTAACTTAAGATTGTATTATGAAGCAGCCACCCTCTCAGCAATTACCGACTGGATTAATTTGACGGAAGACAGGATTTTAAATATAGAAGGGTATGGGCTGATTTATGGATGGCATGCATACTTAGTGTATAATAAAAAAGTAGACAGGGCTTTTAGGAGTCATATATTAAGAAATGGGCTATTGCGGGTCTGGAAAAAGTATCAATGTAAATTAAATGGCAAATTACCCATTTGGACAGTACCCAGACATGCGATAGAAAATATAAATTTGGAACAAAAGCAAGATGAAATCACATATAAAGAACTTCTTTATGAAGAAGGAATTAGACTACAGTTAAAATCTATGGAGCAATTAGGTCAAGAAGGAATAATCAGAACTTTGTTTCAATATGGGCAACTGCAGGCCAGATGGAAAGAAGATTTAAAAACTGGTATTTTGCAGCAAGATGATAAGTTAATGATTCAAATAAAAAATAAAGGTCCAATGCACATAAAAAGATTGTATAATGTGTTAGTGGAACTAGATTCGGAAACAGAGCTAGTTAAGGACTGTATGATTAAATGGGCTCAAAACATTGGAGAACCTATAATGATGGAAACATGGGAATTGATATGGGTTAGAAACGTAAAATTTACACAAGCTCAAAACTTAAGAGAAATTTTTTATAAAATGTTTTATAGATGGCATTTAGATCCTAACAAACTAGCTCGTATGTATCTAAATTTACAACCTAAATGTTGGAGATGTGAGTGTGAAGATGCTACATATTTTCATATATGGTGTACTTGTAAAAAAAGTCCACCATATATGGTGGATTATTCAAAATATCTTAAAGAAAAAGATTAAGTTTACACCACAGTTTTTTTGTTGGGAATAATTATGGACTGGACTGTAATAGAGACTAAATTGGTTTTGAATTTGATAACAGCTGCCAGGTTGCTGGTAGCACAGTACTGGAAGAAAGAAGACATACCTACCATCGAGGAATGGACATTAAAAGTTGTACATCTGGCCGAAATGGCAAAAATGTCATCATATCTTAAAGATCATTCAAATGAGAGATATATATTGCAATGGAGTAGATGGACTGATTATATTCAAAAAAAGTACCAGATTAAGAAGATATAAATAGTTTAACAATGATATATGTTAATTTTTTTAGAATGTGTTTAAAAGGTTTTGAATAACAAGGAGTTAAAGAACTAGAGAAATTTTGAAGCTATAATCTGTTAGTATATTTTAATTTTATGTTTATTGAATATTATACCCTGTGCTTTTTCTGGGAAGTCGGGGGCGGGGGATGGGGGGGAAGGCAGGGGGTTGGGGGGAAGGCAGGGAGAAAAAGAGAAAAATGTTTGTACTTTGTACTAATAAAACTTTTTGAATTAAAAAAAAAACCTCCATGCCAAGTCCTCCTGGTAGAAAGAAAAGATGTGTGATCTTTCCTGCTGGGTCTTGCATGGGCTTTCTAGGGAAATCAGTGGGGAAAAATTGCAAATGGCAATAACAAGATTATAAGACATTGGACAGCTTTTTATAAGCGTTGCCAAGTGCCCAGATCACAATCACATGACTAAGGAGGTGCTTCAATGGCCATAATTGAAGGCATGAGTCATAAGTCTGTTCATTTAGCATCATCATCTTTACCCATAGTACGATATTCCACTTAAAGAATTTCATTTTAGAAAATATAATCTGTGAAGAATCTTTCAGTCAAAATTGTAATAAGTGAATATGTGAATTTCTTACAAAACTACAATATGTCACCATTTATTCCTTTCAGTTTGATGAACACAAATATTCCAAATTGAGTAATATTTTGAAAATATATCCAAGGAAAAGCAGTTCAGTTGCCATACATACATTCCACAGTTGCCATACCACATCCTGAGGATGTGGACAAGGCCATAGGAGCGATGAGCGCCTCCACCTGTTTATTGGACCCGTGCCCCTCCTGGCTGGTCTCCGCTAGCAGGGAGGTGACACGCGGCTGGCTCCAGGCGGTTGTGATCGCTTCTTTGAGAGAGGGATCCATCCCACAGCCTTTAAAAGCTGCGGTGGTGAGGCCCCTCCTCAAGAAGCCTTCCCTGGACCCAGCGGATTTAAAGAACTTCCGTCCAGTCTCCAACTTACCCTTCTTGGGTAAAGTTGTCGAGAAGGTGGTGTCGCTCCAACTCCTGCGGCTATTGGAGGATACTGATTATCTGGATCCCTTTCAATCGGGCTTCAGGCGCGGCTACAGTACAGAGACTGCTTTGGTCGCACTGATGGATGATCTCTGGCGAGCCCGGGATGGGGGTTACTCCTCCATCCTGGTGCTACTTGACCTCTCAGCGGCTTTCGATACCATTGACCATGGTATCCTTCTGCGTCGTCTTGGGGAGATGGGAGTGGGAGGCACTGTTTTATGGTGGTTCTCCTCCTATCTCTCTGACAGGACGCAGTCGGTGTTGACAGGAGGACAGAGGTCGGCCCCTAGGCCCCTGGTTTGCGGGGTGCCACAGGGCTCGGTCCTCTCTCCCATCCTGTTTAACATTTACATGAAACTGCTGGGTGAGATCATCCGACGGCATGGGGTGAGGTATCAGCAGTATGCTGACGATACCCAGTTGTACATCTCCACCCCGTGTCAGTTCAGTGAAGCAGTTGATGTAATGTGCCGCTGCCTGGACGATGTGAGGGTCTGGATGGGAGTGAACAGACTCAGGCTCAACCCAGACAAGACTGAGTGGCTCTGGATATTGCCTCCCAAGGACTATGTCGACTGTCCCTCCTTGGTTCTCGGGGGAGAAAAATTGACTCCCTCAGAACAGGTTCGCAATTTGGGTGTCCTCCTAGATCCACAGCTAAAATTGGAGCAACATCTTTCAGCTGTGGCTAGGGGGACCTTTGCACAAATCCGTCTTGTGCACCAATTGCGACCTTACTTGGAGAGGGAGGCCTTGCTCACAGTCACTCATGCCCTTGTCACCTCACGGCTTGACTACTGTAATGCGCTCTACATGGGGCTACCCTCGAAGAGCATTCGGAGACTCCAGCTGGTACAGAATGCAGCTGCGCGTGCAGTAGTGGGTGTACCGAGATACACCCACGTAACACCCATCCTTCGCCAGCTGCATTGGCTACCAGTTAGTCTCCGGGTGCAATTTAAGGTGTTGGTCGTTACCTTTAAAGCCCTACATGGCTCAGGGCCAGGTTACCTGCGGGACCGCATCCTACCACATACCTCCCTAAGACCGGTTAGATCCCACAGAGAGGGCCTCCTCCGGGTCCCGTCGGCCAAACAATGTCGATTGGCGGGGCCGCGGGGGAGGGCCTTCTCTGTGGGAGCCCCGTCCCTCTGGAACCATCTTCCACCAGAGATCCGGACTATCCCCACCCTACTGGCCTTCCGTAAAGCCTTAAAAACATGGCTCTTCCGGCAGATGGGGTGAATAGGATAATCAAATTCCCCCTGAATGTTGTGTTTTATAATGTCTTCTTTTTAATTATATTTTTAATTTAAATTTATGATTACTGTTTTTAAATTGTACGCTTCTTACTCATGCTGTACGCCGCCCTGAGTCCCATGGGATTGGGCGGCCTATAAGAGCGTTTAAATAAATAAATAAAATAAATAAATAAAATTCCCTTGAATTCCTATAAAAATACAATCCATAATTATTTTTCAAGAAATAATTGTGATTATTTTGGACTGCAGACTTTCTGGAAAGATCCTGACTGAATCTTGCAGCAGGCATCTTGCAAAAGTATTCAGCAAAAACCAGAGATTGAGATGGTTATGCTTGAACAGCGAGGCTCGAGATGACAAAACAATGGAACGATTGTGTGATGGGCTGAAACATCCACAATGCACAATAGAGACATTGGAGTAAGTGACTATTTACTTTCAGTTTGATCTGCATAAGTGTCTTTTGACTGTTAATATTTTAGAAATATAGAGAGATTCAGTTGCAATACATGGTCATATTCTCTTCAGTTCCTATAAAATACATTGCATACTTGATATTCAAGAAATAATTATAATTTTTCATATTGTTTTCTTGTGGGGCTGGGAGGGGGGACAGGCGGCAGTGCCATGGCTTAGGGAAAACTCTATGAATGTCCTAGAGTGGCCCAACCAGAGCCCTGACTTGAACCCTAACGAGCATTTCTGGAGGGACCTGAAAATGGCTGTCCACTGGCGGTCGTCATCCAACCTGACTGAGCATGAGAGGATTTGCAAGGAAGAATGACAGAAAATTCCCCAATCCAGGTGTACAAAGCTTGTTGCATCATACCCAAAAAGACCCGAGGCTGCAATTGCTGCCAAATATGCTTCAACAAAGGTTCAGGAAAGCCTCCTGAACCCTGGAGATGGCGAAAAATGGGCCAACATCAGAAGTTCGTTTCCGAACTTCCAGTTGGCCTGTTGGGCTGTTTTTCACCGTCCCCAGGGTTCAGGAGGCTTTCCTGAAGCCTGGGGAGAGTGAAAACGGCCAAAAAGAAGACCGAAAATCAGATGGCCAGCATGCGCATATACGCTGGAGCTGACATTGGGCAAAGCCTTGCGTGCTCTCAGATATGGCTCCACGTGCTACCTGTGGCACACGTGCCATAGGTTTGCCATCACTGCCCTAGAGGTAATCCATCCAGGCCCCCACATAACAGGTCTCACTGCTGCTGAGTTTTCATTCTGGGGAACAAATCCTGGACAAGCTGTCCTGCCCCAAAGTTTCTCAGGCAGTACCTGCATGGTCTCAACCAAAGTTACAAGACTGTAAAATCTTTATGGGGGCTTGTGCTGCACCTATAAATACTCAGTCTTGTGAGACACAGCTTACAGCAACAAATTACGCTATCCTGGAACATAGCAGTATAAAGGTCAAAGTGAGAGAAACACTGGCTAGGGTAGGGCTGTCAAACTCCCAGACTGCAGGCCAGATGCGTCACATACTGGCCACACCCATGCCCAGTTTTGTAAAGGGGAAAAAAGTCCCGATACACCACGTGATGCTGCCATGACGCTGTGAGTTTGACACCCCAGGGCTAGGGAAAACAGGTTGAGTTTTCTATAACAATTCCAAATTCATGTGATCAGTGCAGTTTTCACCAATAAAGAAGCCCCCTCCAGCCAATGACATCATTGCCCCAAAGCTGCCTTTATAGCTCCTAACAAGCTACTCCTTGTTAATGATGTCATAATTTCTTTCTAGGGTTTTAATGCTCTGGAGTAAAAGGCACAATCTATCAGTCATTTCTTCTTATCCATCTGTAAAAGAACAGCTCTGAAAGCCATGTCTGTGTCGAATTTGTTAGAACCCTGTTCAAAAGATTGGGTGTGTTAATATATGATTAAGCCACAAATCATTGTTATGTGTATATTGCTTTAAATGTATTGTGGATGATTACTATATAAGCAAGCAAGAGAGCATGCTCAATGTGGTTGGTGGTTTAGTGTGATGAGTGGTGTTTGACGGTGTGTTCCGGATTGAAGACTCTCTGCTGCTTTACTGAGAGTAGATTACTTTATGGCTGTGTGGAATTGCTGTGAAAAGAAGAGTAACTATCTGTAATAGTATAGAATTAAGTGATAGCTGTAATCTTTGTGAGTTAAAACAAAGATAGGCAAGAAGAAGAAACTTCGCATTGACTGAATAACTGTGTATGACTTGGACTTCCTATTTAACTTTGCTACTATTCAAGTAAAAACTATTTTGTACATACTAAAGATATTCTGTTTATTGACTGAATAGCATTCATATCAAACTGCAACACCATTACTACAACACATTTCGCTGTGTATGTGCTTAACAGCACAATAACTCCTTAACATTGGTTATGGGCCCAGTGAGTTTCTAAGGAGTAGAGATAGTGGTTTGTTGCAAGTAAAAAGTTATTGAATGTGAAAATTCAGTTTCAATATTAACAGAAAGTTTAAGAAGTATTACAGCAAAAATGGCTCAAGCAAAGTCAACGTATCTATCAATGATAACCCGGCTGGATGGCACTAACTATGCTACTTGGTCTACAAAATGTAGCCTACTTTTGAAAAATGAAGGCTTATGGTCTTTGATAACAAATCCACCGGATACAACAGGTTGGGATCCAACAGAAGATGAAGACGCGAAGAAGCTAGCTGAATTTAAACGAGACAATGATAGAGCATTAAGTATAATTGGACTAACACTAAATGACCAGCAACTTGTCCATATTCGTGGAGAAGAACAAGCTGCAAAGTGTTGGGACATTGAAAAAGATTTATGTAAGGGATAGTGTTGGTGCACACATTCATATAACAAGAAAACTTTTTCGAACTCGTTTAATGAAAGGAGGCGATATGCTCACTCATTTGGAGAATATGAAGAAGATTCTTCAGGAACTGCATGAAAAAGGAACTGATTTATACAGAGTTACAGCAGGTGTACATGATTCTGTCTTCACTGGACTATAGCTATGATGATTATGTTTCTTCCTTCGAGGTTTTGACTAGGGATGAACTGACTCTACCTGGTTTAACTGGAAGACTACTTAAGGAGTCCAGAAGACGAGAAGAAAACATCCACAAGATGAAGAGAAGACATCTTCTAATGTTCCTAATGTTTATTTTGTTAGAAAATGTTTTACTTGTGGGGCTAGAGGACATTTAGCCAAGTTTTGTAGAAAGAATAGAAAGCAGAATATCAGAAATGATCAGAGAGAACACAAAAATGTTAGTTTGACGATGCATAACATAACAAATAAAATAAACTATGATTTATGGGTTATAGATAGTGGGGCTACTAGCTGTATAACAAACAATAAGGAAAAGTTTGTAAAGATGCAGAAAAGTAGTCAATATGTTGCATTAGCAAACGGTTGGAAGATGAAAGCAAATGGTGAAGGAAATGCATATTGTTCAGGAATCAATGACAAACTGCCAATGTTATATATGCCAAGATTGGTTTATAATCTATTATCTGTGCAAATATTGGTCAAAGCAGGTTACAGTGTAACATTTATGGATGATAAATGTACAATTCAGAAAGAAGGTAACAATGTTATAGCTAGATTAGAAAATGGTCTATATATACTGCATGAAAACCCAGTAGAAAAAGCAAATTCAGTATTTGAGAACAAACAACCTCATAACAATTGCATACATTTACTCCACAGAAGAATGGGGCATTTGAATTTTAAATTGTTACAGAAAACTGTAGAATTGGCTAAAGGAATTAAAATAAAACCATGTTCTAAGTATCTGAATTGCAATGCCTGTAATCAAGAAAAAAGCAAGGTTACTCCTGCAAATAGGTATAATGGTTTCAAAACAACATCACCATTAGATGTTGTGTTTGTTGATCTAATAGGACCTAAGAAACCAAGTTTAGGTGGAGTTAACTATATTCTTAGTATTGTTGATCATTATTCTCAATATGGTTTTGCTATTTAATGAAAAGCAAAACAGAAACTTATCAACATTTCTCTAATTGGATAAGGTTCTATTCTAAAGATAAAAATTCAACATTCAAAGAGATTATAACAACCCCCTTCCCAAAAAAACTTAAAAAGGCATAACAATGGAGCATGTCAAAAGTATAAAAACAAAGCATGCAGATACAGAGCAGTACATTTCATTTGATAACAGATTAATATAATTAGAAGGGACCCCGTAGGTCATCTCGTCCAACCCCATCATACTTTTTATTTTTGAATTCTTATTTCTTACACAGGCAACCAGAACAGCTCTGGAAATTAGATTAAAAGGTTTCTTTATGGTTGATTCAACAGTTCACAAGAATCTCACCAAACTGCCAAGCTTCCCATGGGAGTGCCTGATATAGCCTAAGAAGTGTTTGATCTCTCTCCCCCCCCCCCCCATAGAATCCAAAGCGAGAATATTTCTTAACTCCTCCTTTAAGGGCCTCCTTCCTTGCAGCTGTAGAGTCCCTCGGGAGTTGGGCGGCATATAAGAAAACCAAATAAATAAATAAATAAATAAATAAATCGATCACAGTTGCAATTGTTAACTAAAACCAAAAATCATGGGTCTCTGAGTACCCTCCCAATCCAAGCCATTCTGGGATCGGTCTTTGGTGAGAAAAAGGGACTACCTCCAACTCCCTTCACCTATTTCCCTTCCACCTCTGTTGTTTTTGCTGTCCTGCACCCTGCCTTGTGGATTGGCAAGCAGCCCCAGAACTGCACAGTGTGCCCAGGAAGATTCAGCAAGTGCCAGAAGCATTCATTCCCACAGCTACTTTCTCTCCAAATTTCCTGCATCAAACTTTTCACCTTTTGCACCCAGCGCCTCACTGTGTTGATCATTTTTTTTCCAGACCCAACTTCTTAGCAAACATTTCCTACATATGGCTAAAGCTGCACCATCTTCAGAAAGGTTTGTGAAGAGAGTGCAGTTTTAGCTGCTTGGCAGATGAGAAGGGGAAAGCTGGCAAAGAGAGAGCAGCAGTATTAGCTGCTTAGCAAATGGGGAGGTGAAGGCTAAACGACAAGGACAAAACCAACAGAGAAGCCACTATGCTCTGGGGACTGGCTAAAAAAAACCCTCCCTGCTGACATCCAGGAGGGATTTTCAACCATGGAGGATTTTCAGCCCCAGAATACAAACAAAGCTTCTGCTCTGGGGCTAAAAGTTATTCGAGGCTTGGATTTTAGCACAGAGTTTTTTCAGCCACCCACCAAATCAGGGGCTTCCCTCTTGTCCAAACAGGATTGGGAACAGGAATAATTTTCAGTGACCCCTAGAGATGACAGGGAAGCCACTTGTCTCTGTAGGCTGAATGAAAAACCTCCATGCCAAGTCCTCGTGGTAGAAAGAAATGATGTGTGATTTTTCCTACTGGGTTCTGCATGGACTTTCTGGGGAAATCGGTGGGAAAAAATGCAAATGGCAATAACAAGATTATAAGACATTGGACAGCTTTTTATAAGCGTTGCCAAGTGCCCAGATCACAATCACATGACTAAGGAGATGCTTCAATGGCCATAACTGAAGGCATGAGTCATAAGTCTGTTAATTTAGCATCATCATAACATTCAACGACCAGAAGACAAGAACGACTGTACCTGTAATACTGTGTGGTTGGTGGTGCTGAATAATTCTAATCGACATTTTCAGATACATTTATTTACTATTTCTCAGTGGACATCATCACCCATATTGTGCTATTTTTATTTTTTATTTTTTATTTCCTACCTAAATATTTAACTGAACAACAAACAGGTGTGCCAATATAAGATCGTATTTTTTTCTTTCTCTTTACCCAAAATACGATATTTCACCTAAAGAATTTCATTTTAGAAAATATAATCTGTGAAGAATCTTTCAGTCAAAATTGTAATAAGTGAATATGTGAATTTCTTACAAAACTACAATATGTCACCATTTATTCCTTTCAGTTTGATGAACACAAATATTCCAAATTGAGTAATATTTTGAAAATATATCCAAGGAAAAGCAGTTCAGTTGCCATACATACATTCCCTTGAATTCCTATAAAAATACAATCCATAATTATTTTTCAAGAAATAATTGTGATTATTTTGGACTTCAGACTTTCTGGAAAGATCCTGACTGAATCTTGCAGCAGGCATCTTGTAGAAGTATTCAGGAAAAACCAGAAATTGAGAATGTTATGCTTGGACATCCAGAACACAGATGACAAAACAATGGAACGATTGTGCGATGGGCTCAAACATCCACAATGCACAATAGAGACATTAAAGTAAGTGACTATTTACTTTCAGTTTGATCTGCATAAGTGTCTTTTGACTGTTAATATTTTAGAAATATAGAGAGATTAAGTTGCCATACATGGTCATATTTTCTTCAGTTCCTATAAAATACATTGCATACTTGATATTCAAGAAATAATTGTAATTTTTCATATTGTTTTCTGGTGGGGCTGGGAGAGGGGACAGGCGGCAGGGGCGTGGCTTAGGGAAAACTCTTTGAATGTCCTAGAGTGGCCCAACCAGAGCCCTGACTTGAACCCTAATGAGCATCTCTGGAGGGACCTGAAAATGGCTGTCCACTGGCGGTAGTCATCCAACCTGACTGAGCATGAGAGGATTGGACAAGGAAGAATGACAGAAAATCCCCCAATCCAGGTGTGCAAAGCTTGTTGCATCATACCCAAAAAGACCCGAGGCTGCAATTGCTGCCAAGGATGCTTCAACAAAGGTTCAGGAAAGCCTCCTGAATCCTGGGGTCAGCGAAAAATGGGCCAACGGGCCAATCGGAAGTTTGTTTCTCATCAGTCAGGCAATGCTCAAGGAAAGGCCTTTGTAGAAACTAGAGGTCTTCTCTGTCCTGTAGCCCAAAGGCCACTAGAGGGAGGGTGGTACCCAGACAATTTCAAGAGGCCAGTTAAGCCTCTGGGCAGCAGCATCACCAAGTTCATCCATGATATATGTCAGATCATCCCTATGACAAGGCTTGTTTCAGGAGAAGAAGAAAAATATTACTATGAAACTACAAAACCAAAAGATGAACGTAGGCTTGTAAGGGCAGTGGGCTGGGGATGAACCATGCCATGAAAATATGCCTTTAGAAATGGTTAAGAGTAATTTTGAGGTGATGTAAAGAGGAGTTCAAAGCGTCAAACATATCTGACTTTGGGGGCATTGACAGCAAGCTCAGATTTTATCAAAATGTTGAAATGTGTCTTATGTCTCTTAAGTACTTGCAGGTGACAATATGATGCATATTTTGTCATTTGCTTCCTTCACCACCATCTCTCTCCCTTCAATGGCCACGTTGTCTTCTATTTTAATATGATTAGTATAAAGTCTACTTGCTCTTTCATCTATGACCAGGTTTGGTGTTTTTCCCTTAAAAGTATCTAATGGAAGCCTTTTCCAAACTCTAGTAAGAGATCCTAATCCAGATCCACTCTGGAAAACAGGATGCCTCAACTTCTCCTTGGGGAGGGGCATTCGTTGGCCATGTGTTTCCTCCTGAGTTTGCTGACAGAGACCCTTATTAACTTTTAACAAGAATAACCATTCAAATTAACAAATTTCCTGCGTCCCAGGTAAACTCTGCCTACCACATGGCAACCCCCTACATGTTCTTGGTCTCAGTGATCTACTCACTGGGATCTACTGGCTTTAAGTGGAAAGGAGGGGGGGAAGTAGACCCTAAAACACTATTCAACTATTGTGATAAGGCTGGTGTACTATTGGATACTCTGTGTCAGTCTTCCAATATAGGGTGGAAGTCCAAACTCCCCCATTTTTCTTTTGATTTTTCACACTTACATTGTATTTTAAAATTCTCTAAATAAATAAGAGGTGAGAAGCTAAAAAAGAGTCTCCTATATCAACTATTTCTGGAAGTCTTCCGGATAAAACTTTTCTCTTAACTCAAAATTAGCCTTTAGATCCGTCCACCAAAGACTCCCCCACTCACTGCAGCACTTGCAGTTTGTCCATTATTGACCCCCAGTCACATCTTGGACAGGTGACGAAATCATGAATGAGAGCTTCCCGGGTACTGATTGGGCAGGGAGAATTGGGCTATATAAATTAAAGAGGGAGAAGGACATTGCTTAGATTCTAAGATGAAATGAAAATATGAGAAAGCTGTTTGCCTAGTTATTGGGGGAGGGAGAGGAAGATCAATTTGAGAAGCACTGGGGTAACAAGGACACACACCCCCTGTTAAATTGTAGTGATAGCAAATCTTCCCAAAGGGACTGGAAATCAAACTTTTTGATCAGACAAAACAACCTGGAATGTGTGAAAACAAATCACCCCTGAAATTATCTAGGATGAATCAGATTGTAATCAGATTATAATCTCATTATTAGAAATTTTTGCTGGGAGGTTAACATATTTTTTTTTAAATTATAGGTTGAATGGAAAATACATTATACAGAATGGAAAATGGAATGAAACAACTATGGTGGAATCTAGCTAGAATCCAGGGAAGAGTGAAGAAACTGGCAAGCTGAGAGTCCTCGCAGAACACGAAGAGGCACCGAACTGACCGCTTTCATAATCCCTGAAGCCCTAATCTGGCTGGCATCTAGGACAACTTGCTGCAGCCAAATCGCCATGGCCAACTTGCCACAGCCAACTCACCATGGGACAAGAGTTAAACTAATCAAAGAAATGGTGGAATAGAATAATTTAAAAAAGGATGCAAAAGGAGGGACAAAATGAAATGTGAATGACAAAAATTAAAACATTAAAAAATTATTTAAAACAATTAAATTGAATTGTTGAATTGTCCTGCGACAAGCTGGCTGCAGTGAGTTGACCGTGGCATTGTCCATGGCGAGTTGGCTGTGGTGAGTTGTCCCATTCCGATCTGGTTGTTGCCAAGAGAATGCAGCCTATCCTTGAAATTCTCTTATCAGCTCAGGGTTCCTTGCATCTGACAATGGCTGAGCCTTCAGATGCTGTTTCTTCATGCTTGCTTGTTTGATCTATTTTTATTTCCATTCTGAATATGGTAAAGAAAAGTTGGAATTTAATATATGGGTAGTCCTCAACTTACACCCACAATTGAGCCCAAAATGTCTGTTGGTAAGTTAGATGTTTGTTAAGTGAGTTTTGCCCCCTTTTAACCCCTTTCTTGCCACAGTTGTTAATGAATCATTGCAGTTGTTAAGTTAGTAACGTGATTGTAAAGTGATTCTGGTTTCCCCGTTGACTTTGCTTGTCAGAAGATCACAAAATGTGATTATGAGTCAGTTGCCAAGCATCTGAATTTTGATAACATGACCATGGGGATGCTACAATGGCTGTAAGTGTGAAAAATGGTCATAAGTCACTTTTTTCAGTACCGTTGTAACTTTGAACGGTCAGTAAATGAACTATTGTAAATCAAGGACTACCTGTATAGTGAAAGTCTGACGATCTTTCAGGCACTATATTGGTAGTCTTTGACTTACAAACATTTGCTTAGTGACCATTTGAAGTTACAATGAAAAAAAGTGACTTATGACCAGTTTTCACACTTACAACTCTTGTAGCATCCCCATGGTCACATGATGAAAATGTGGATGCTTGGCAACTGGCATGTATTTATGATGGGTGCAGTGTCCTGGGGTCATGTGATCACCTTTTGCAACCTTCTGACAAGCAAAGTCAATGCAGAAGCCAGATTCACTTAGCAACCGAGTTACAACACCAGTGATTCCCTTAACAGCTGTGGCAAGAAAGGTCATAAAACATGGCAAAATGGATTTAAGAACTGTCTTGTTTAGCAATGGAAATTTTAGGCTTTAGGCGGTTGTAAGTCAAGGACAACCTGTAATTTGAACTGAGGACTTTCCTCTCTTGAGCTGTAAAATGCCAAGCTACAAGAAGGTGCTGCAGTATGGGCCTGGACTTGTGTTAGGCCTTTCAGGGCATCTCATTCCTGAACTACTCTGTGCTCGGGTTAACAACTGCCTGGGGGAGAGAAGGGATGTGGGTTAAGTGAGCTGCTTGCTTAATAACCGTCACCACTTGTAACCATAATGGGCAGGCTCATATGATCCATCTTGATAATAAGTTGAGGACTACTGTATTCATACAGATTTCTGTCATAATGTAGCATCCTGGTCTGAGAATATAGAAACGGAAGCATGATCTAGTTTCGGTAACTTTGAAAGTTGGTGTTATCTTTGCTAAGTTTTAGTAAGAATTTCTCTATGATTCTTTCAGGATTTATAAGAATTATATTTCTTGCTTTTATGGTGTACTGCAACATTGTATATTTGATTTCATTTTCTTGTCTTTCTATAGTTTTACTCTTAGATTATTTCTGAGACTCCAGTTAAGCTGTCTTGAAATATTTAGAATGTAGATTTATGCCATAGTTATTGATAGGAGATTTCAAAACAGAGAAAGCCTAATAAGCAAAGAATTTTTTAAAAAAATGAAGTTTAGACCTAAGAATTCGGTAGGTAACCAGCACTCAGTGAAAAGAAAAACTTGGAATTTAATAGATATTTTTCTTATTTGAAGGGACATTTTGGTTTTTGCCTTGATTAGTTTCTGATTTACAGTGATTTTGACTGTACTGCAATTGCTTCATTTTGTTGTAACTATTGGTCTGCTTCAATCATTATAAAATATATTTATCACTAGAACAGAACATATTTAGTTCAAAGTTGAACTCAACATGTGCGTATGATTTTGCATAAAGTTTTCATAAGTTTTCTGTAACTTGTTGCTGGTTTGCCTTTTACCTCAATAAAGTTTAAACTTTTTTAAAGTGCAATTTAGCATATGACGCTCCTTTTGTGGAACAGTGGAGCTCTCACCAATATTCCTTGGTTAATGTACACTAATTCAGTGAATGGGGTATTTACAAAGGGTCCTTGTAATTGCAGCCATTGTAACATTCCCGCAGATAAATGATCATGATTCAGATGCTCAGTTCACAGTTATGACATTGCAACATCCCATGGTCACATGGATACCCTCACTACTGCATTCCAAAAAGCAAAGTCAATGGGAAAGCCAGCTGGAGGTCGCAAGTGGTGATCACATGACCAGGAGATGATGCAAATACATAGTATTCACTTAATAATGGTAACTGGGACTGCTAGAACTGCAATATGGCAGTGCAGTCACATGACATCATGTCTTATGACTGCATTGCTTACTGACAAGAGTTTCTTATCCCAATTCATGTTGCTAAGTGAGGATTACATATACTAAGTTGTGGTGATATCTCTTAATATCCAAAATAACCTCATATTGGAGTAATAAATGTGACTGAGAATGGAATTCAACATAGAAACCAGGTATAGACTACAATGCTATTCATGGATTACTGTTTGTAGGATATTCAAAATGTAGGTTTCTCTTAGCATGAAGGTAATAGCAGTTATACTTTAAAAGATTTGGAAGAACATAAATACATTAGAAAGTGTCCAGAGATACTTTACAAGAAGAGTCCTCCACTCATCTACTCGCAACAGAATATCTACGCAACCAGACTTGAAATCCTAGGCTTAGAAAGCTTAGAACTACGTCGCCTTTGGCACGACCTAAGCATAGCTCATAAAATTATCCGCTATAACGTCCTTCCTGTCAATGACTACTTCAGCTTCAACCACAACAATACACGAGCACATAACAGATACAAATTCAAAGTGAACCACTCCAAACTTGACTGTAGAAAATATGACTTTAGCAACAGAGTGGTAAATGCCTGGAACTCACTACCTGACTCTGTGGTTTCGTCACCAAACCCCCAAAACTTTACCCTAAGACTGTCCACTGTTGACCTCACCCGATTCCTAAGAGGTCAGTAAGGGGCGTGCATAAGTGCACCAGCGTGCCTACCGTCCCTGTCCTAATGTTCCCTCTTATCAGTACCAATCTTATGTACATAAACAATGTTACATTTATGTATATTACTAACACGTAATTGACAAAATAAATGAAGAAGAAGAAGAGAGATTCTTATTGATTAGACAGATTACAGTAATTGCTTACTTTCTTTTGTGATTCTGTTGAAAGTTAAATCAGATCCATGTCTTATTCCAAGCTGAGAAAGAAAGGACAGGCAAAGGGAAAAAATGCAAGGCAGACTAGAGTTTGGAATGGAGGTTTCTGTTTATTTTCTCAATGGCAACAAGGAGGCAGCTGGCAAATTAGGGCTGTGAGTCAGTGGAATTTTGTATGTTTTGGGTTGTTATTGGTGTGTTGCTATTTGTATGAAAATGCTTTCCTTCTATGTTCTTTAGACTGGATATAGTATTTTAATTGTCTTCAATTGAGATTTTTTTAATTGAGATTTTCTTCTGTGGCATGTGGGGTCATGACTGGCTTTAAAGGCAAAGGGGAAATGTAAGCTCTAAGTGTTTTGTTTTCCTGGTTTGACCCCAGCCTGTATAATCAAATTCAGTCCTTTATCTAATTGTCTATGGAGATTCTCAGCCATCCAGGTTATGGTTGTCCCAAAGGTGCTTTTTCAAGAGGCAACTGGACTTCCTTGTTTTATCTTTTGAAGATTTTTTGTTTCTCATCCAAGAAGCTTCTTCAGCTCTGACTGGATGGTGGGAAATGGAAAGATAGAGAGCTGGTCATTTGTATTCTTTTAGAGAGTCATTGAGGCCACCTGGAGGTTTATCTGTGTCCTCAGAGTCACCTGAGTAGTGCAAATGTGTTTGGAGTTTTCTTGGCTGAAGGATGTTTTCTGCCCTGTGTCCTTTCAATGTTGAAGATAGGCTCAGGCTGTTGGGAATGAGTCTGTGTCTCTCAGAAAGAATGCAAATGACTAGCCAAGCAACAGAAGACCATCTAAGCTTTTCAATTCATATTGAATGAAACTTACTAAGTCTCTCAATAGGAAATTAGCATATATCAGCAACTCAATCAAAACCATAAGAAATCCCCTCAAGATATGGAAATCAGATTCTCCAGCCCCATCACCTGAGGTCAACAACTGGACACACAAAAGGTGAAGATCATCTCACCATGTGAGATGAGAAAATCGTGTTTTTTCCTTAGCAGACTCAGCTCAATCCTCTGAGGCAAACTAAGTTTGCACATTCTCTAAAACAAAGACTGAATTTTGCTATAACTGTTACTAACCCTGTCTTTCAATGTGCATCCACCTTCGATTGCTAAGCTGTCGGTTCAAATAAGTTCTACTTCTGCTTCCAAAGGTTCAATTGTATTTTTATCAAATATCACAGTTAATATCTTCAGTGCTTTGGCCCTTACAAACCCCAAATGCTGAGCAGATTGGGGAGACCTGGAAGACAAAGTGAGAATCTCCCATTCATCTTTTCTGAAACAAAAACCCTTGATGAAACTTAGCCTGATCCAGAGCTTTATGTGAGTGTTGAATCAATCTTTTATTACAGTGCCTATAACCCATTTTGTGAGATTATTCCATTTCTTTGTTTTCAAGTTTGATGAGATCACTCATTTGTATTTTCTTTCATCTTTTCACCTCCCTGATTTGTCATAGATGTTTATTACAGAGCCTTAAACCAAATTATTCCTTGATGTTTTCCTTATCTTGAATCAAAGCGAGCCTTTTGATCAATCCACCAATGGTTGTCCCACTCAGTACGGCCCTTTCAATTGGTCCATTATTTGCCCAGTCACATTTTGGATGCAGTGAAATTATGGAAGAGAGCTTCTTGGCTACTGATTGGGAGGATCGAATGAGAACAAGGCTACATAAATTAGAGAGGGTGAGGAATGACGCTCAAGTTCAGAGATGAAAAAATATGAGAGAACTGTGACCTTTTCCTGACTCTGAAAAAATGTTGCAGACTAATTTGAGAAACACAGGGACACCAAGAATGATATAAATTCCCCTCCTAAATGGATAGTTTATAAAGAGATAGGAAATCCTCCCAAAGATAATGGAAATCAACTTTTCTGAATTAAATAAAATGTAGAAAGAATGAAACCAAATAAAATCTGGAATTTTTTGAGGTAGATCAGACTATATTTGGAGTCTGCCCTCAGAGATGCCAGGTGGGTCCCTACACAGCCCTGATAGAGACATTACTGGGGACTTACATTTTGTTGACAGATTAAAATAAGATTTGGTTTGTTGTTATAGGTTGAATGGAAAATATATTATACAGAATGGAAAGAGGATGGACATGGAGTGCACAGCTAAAGCCTCCAGTGCAAATGCTGTTTCTTCATGCTTGCTTGTTTGATCTATTTTTATTTCTATTCAGAATATAGTTAGAAAGTGTTGGAATTTAATATATTTCAAGTGAAAGTCTGAGGAATGTTTTTTTCAGTAACCTTAATCAGAACTGAAGACAAGAATTGCAGCCAAGCCAGACTTACAATTGGATAGACTGTAATCTAAATCCTTGCTGGCAGATTGTAGAAGGAACAATTTGACTGAAAAACAGAAGGCCTGTTGAAGAAATTTGAAGCAGGCCTGGATTTCACATGTTATATCTTTCCATACAATAATAATTCTATAGCAAATGATATATTCCTTATTTACATTATAATACATTATTTTTGGTCTTACACCAACATTCCTCGTTTACAGTTATTTTTGTCCGATCCATTTTCTCGATCTATCCTTATTTTTCACTTCTTTTGAGTGTTTCTATTTTCTAACCAGTAATAGAATTTCTCCCAAATTTTATAGTATTCTGTCTCGTCCTTGTCTTTCATTTCCATTGTTAATCGGTCCATTTCCGCACAAGCCATTATTTTATCTATTTCCTCTTCTTAAGTTGGTGTTTTTTCATTTTTCCAATTCCGTGCGTATATTAATCTCACTGCGTTTATAACGTGAAGAATTAAGTAAAATTGTCCTTTTTCATATTTTTCATGGGCTATCCGTAGTAAAAACAGTTCGGGAGTTGTTTCTCTGTTTCTTTCTAATATTTTTTCTAGCCATAGCTGCACCTTATTCCAATATGTCTTTGCTTTATTACACAGCCACCACATGTGGTAATATGAACCTTTTGCTAGTTTACATTTCCAGCACATTGGTGACAATTTCTTGTCAATTTTCGCATGTTGTTGGTGGCATATGCCACCTATAGAACATTTTAAGTTGATTTTCTTTATATGCTGTGGCTAGTGTCAGTTTTTTATTCCTGCTCCATAGTTCTTGCCATTTATCTAGGTTGATGTTGTATCCGAAGTTTTGTGCCCATTTGATCATTGTATCTTTGACTTGTTCCTCTACCATTTTATATTCTAGTAAGTATTGATATATTTTCTTTATCGATTTGTCTTCAGGTCCCACCAATATTTTATCTAGCACTGTTTTTCTCTATACCTTGTTCTCTTATACTTTTCATACCTTGATTTAATCTGCAAATATGCCCACCACTCTAGCTCAATCCCCTCTTCCTGCAATTCCTGTCTAGTTTTTATACATTTTCTCCTTTTAATATTTCTTTGTATGTTATTGCTTTTCCTGCTTTCATAAAATTTGGATGTACGAGTGCCTCGAGAGGCGAGAACCAAACCGGGATAACCCTATACAATTGTTTTCTTATTTTAATCCATACTGTGAGTATCGTTCGTCTGACTTGATGTCTTAGGAAATACTGGTGTGCTTTTTGTTTATTATCCCATAGAAAGGTGTGCCAGCCGGCTTGCATGTCATGGCCCTCTAGTGCTAATATCCTTTTATTGGTTAGGTTAATCCATTCCTTTGCCCATGTAAGCACGGCCGCTTGGTAGTACCCTTCCCAGTCTGGTAAACCAAGTCCCCCTCTTTCTTTTGCAACTTGTAGAAGTTTTAATCTAATTCTAGGCCTTTTTCCTTGCCATATAAATTGGCTTATCATTTTATTTAAATTCCTGAAATAGTCTTGATCCAATTTTATTGGGATGTTTTGAAATAAAAAAAGAATTTTTGGCAAGATATTCATCTTTATTGTTGCAACCCTCCCCATAAGGGAGAGTTGCAGCTTAGACCAATTTTCCAATTCCAATTTTAATTTTTCATTTAGTTTATTGTAATTATCTTCTTTAATTGTAACACATTTCGGTGAAAGGTTTATTCCCAGATATTTAATTTTTTTCATTATTTGAAGATTTAGTTTTCCCATCAATTCTTTTTTCTGTATTTCAAACATGTTTTTCACTATCATTTTTGTTTTTTCCCTATTTATTTTTAATCCATTATCAACTCTTTCTTGATAGTTTGTATATGTATCATGGCTTCTTTATTTAAATTGTACCCCTTATTATTTTTACAAATAATTCAGAGTGACAAACATATTCAATACACCTTCCTCTTCCTATTTTCCCCACAACAACAACCCTGTGAGGTAGGTTGGCCTGACAGAGACAGAGACAGAGACAGAGACAGAGACAGAGAGAGAGAGAGAGAGAGAGAGAGAGAGAGAGAGAGAGAGAGAGAGAGAGAGAGAGAGAGAGAGAGAGAGAGAGAGAGAGACTGGCCCAAAGTCACCCAGCTGACTTTCATGGCAGAACAGGTTCTTTCTGGATCTAACCAGCAGTTGTAAAGAAGGAGACACTTTGCCCTGAAATGAAAAGAAAGACACAGCATGTAAATTACCGCATTTTTTGGGAGTATAGGACGCACCGGAGTATAGGACGCACCTAGATTTTAGAGGAGGAAAACAAGGAAAAAAGTATTCTGAACCAAATGGTGTAGTAATATATTATTTAATAAAATAACAGTATAGCAGAATACTTTCTACAACTATGTATACTTTTTACAACCATGTACACTTTTTACAAACTTCAAACTTGACAGCTTTGTGGACTTCAACTCCCAGAATTCCTCCTCCAGTCATGCTAGCTCAGGAATGGGAGTTGAAGTCCACAAGTCTTAAAGCTGTCAAGTTTGAAGTTTGTAAAAAGTGTACATGGTTGTAAAAAGTCTTGCCCAGTTTGAAGACCCTTGCACCCCTAACCCCTAACCCAGGGGTCTTCAAACTTGACAGCTTTAAGACTTGTGGGCTTCAACTCCAATTCCTGAGCTAGCATGACTGGAGGAGGAATTCTGGCAGTTGAAGTCCACAAGTTTGAAGACCCTTGCACCCCCTTGGCAAGTTTAAGACTTGTGGACTTCAACTCCCAGAATTCCTCCTCCAGTCATGCTAGCTAGAGTTGAAGTCCACAAGTCCTCCCGGCCTCGTAGCCAGTTCCCTCCTGAAGTTCAAGGGCCGACTTGAGCTGAGCAGATCTGCGGCGAAAGCGGCGGCTCCTGGTTTTCCCGGCCAAAGAGCGCTCGCTAGAGAAGAGCAGCTGAGGAAGCAGGCGAGGCGAGGCCAGTCCTTTCGAGGTGCCACCGCTCCGCTTCGATCCCCACCGCTGCCCGCTTGTGAGCGAGCGGGCGTGCGAGCAGGCGAGGCGCGGTGGCAGGCAGGTGTTTTGGAAGCGCCGAGGGCAGCAAGCGCGTCCGGGATGCCCTTCTCTCTTTCCACTTAGGCGGCTGCAGCGGGCGCAGCGAGTCCCGTCCCCACGCGCGTCCCCGGCGCTTGCTGTGGCGACGCTGTTTTCTCCGAGACCTTTGTCTCGGAGAAGGAGCAGTAGACAAAGGTCCCGGAGAAAACAGCGTCGCCACAGCAAGCGCCGGGGACGCGCGTGAGGACGGGACTCGCTGCGCCCGCTGCCGCAGCCTAAGCGGAAAGCAGAGAGGGGCATCCCGGACGCGCTTGCTGCCCTCGGCGCTTCCAAGACACCTGCTGCCATCGCGCCTCGCCTGCTCGCATGCCCGCTCGCTCACAAGCGGGCAGTGGTGGGGATCGAAGCGGAGCGGTGGCACCTCGAAAGGACTGGGGTGCTAGATGTAATGCTTCTCAGGAATGGGTGGCAGGGGCAAGCAGCGGTGGTGGCGGCGGCAAGCAACAGCAGGGACGGCGGGGGCAAGCAGCGGGGGGGGGCCAAGCAGCGGCAGCGGCGGGCGGCGGGGAAAACCTCCGAAGGGTGGGGGCTGGGGTGTGTGTGTGGGCTGCATTCGGTGTATAAGACGCACCCACTTTTTGACCCCCTTTTTGGGAGTAAAAAGGTGCGTCCTATACTCCGAAAAATACGGTAGTGATTGAAACCTCTTCATTTCTGCTACTTCCCCATGTACGCTTGGAGAACAGAATTGGAGAACCTACACATTTCCAGCTGTTATTAATTCCTACTTCCGTCAGCCACATTGCTGGCCAAAAGTCAGGAATAAAGCTGCTTGTAGTCCAGGTCCTCCAAATTGCTCTCTTCTAGAAACCTGAATTTCAAAATTTCCAGTTAGCAATTGGGGAACACTGTTGCACTTAACATGATCTGGTAGATCAGACAGATTCCACCCTGAAGAGCGTCTATACCTTTCCCCACCCAAAGCAATGGCTACTGGCGTACTGCCTAACAATATCTAGTGGCGTAGTAGACCTTAGCTAAACAGGGTTCTTGCTATGCATTTTCTTCTAGGAGCTCTGGAACAAGAGTTGGAACTCGAGGAATTGCATCAACACCTAAAGTTCTCAAGGGCTGCCAGCTATAATTGTTTAGCTAGGTTTGGTTTGACTGGATTCCCACACGGAAAATCTAGAGAAAATAGAGCTATGTGTTATGAAAAGAGGGGAAATCATCAGAGAAATCATGTCATAGATATTTCTGGCATTCATTTATCAGATTCTTCAGCTGTCCTGAGAAAGTCATTACACATATTTTAATATATATTTTGTTTTTCATCTATAGGGACTGATCTCAGTTTTTGACTGGCTATGGATCAGTTCCAGCTTTAACAAATACGAATGCCCGAAGGCCATCCTGAGTGCTAGTCTAGTAGTGCTAGTGATATAGAGTTCTTAAATAGTAAGGGACAATGTGGGCTATTCATATTATAGCAATGTAACACCTTCTTTTAAGGACAGATGCTCTCCTGTTCCAGCCAGTACCACCTCCAGAATAGATAAGTGTAAATCGGGAGAAGACTTGGTCATTTTGATGGTGGTTTTTTCTTTGGTGAAGATGAAATTCAGCTTGCTTCCTAAGTAGCAAATTCCAGTAATGTTCAGCTGCTTTATGTCATCGGGATAAACAGGGTCAAATTTCAGGCAGCTTCTGGAGATCCTAAGAAGAGCAGAAAGAGCTCAGTGGCTAGAATAGGGAATCCCTTTCATTATGACAAGCCTTGGAATAGGATACAGAGACATCACCCAGGCTATCATTCAAGATTACCATTCTTTTCCGAACAAATGATTTTAAAGCAGAGTCCAAGAATAAGTTCTTCCAAAGCTTGATGGGAGTGGTGGGATGGCAAAGAAAATTATTAAGGTCCAAGTTAAATTAACTAGTTTTTAAAAGGAATGTTAAAGCCAAAAAGCCAGAGCTCATAGTAGAATACATTTCCAGAAACTCTGGAGAGTTACCAGGCCAAAGTTGATCCTGCTGGCTAGAGTGGCCGATGCATTTTGCAACTTGATTTTTGCATCATCTATGCACATACTATTCTGTGGAGAAACATCAGCAAAACAAAACAAAGTACTGATGGAAGAGAATATTTGTAGCTCAGGGTTGAATTGTGATGTCCTTGGTGCTCTCTGAGCTTGGTTGTTTTCTTTCAGATGTTTCATTACCAAACTAGGTAACATCATCAGTGCACTTCGTGGGAAAAGACAAGATTGTCTTAATCTCAGTATCCCTGCTTGAGGGATACTGGCTGTTCAGCTAATGGTATTTCTGATGAGCAGAAACAAAAGGAGTTTGATGACTGCAGTCGGAAGCATCTGCCCATGCACAGCTCCTGCAGTGGGGGAAGCTTGTCCCCCTCCCCCCACACCTTGACTTCTAAAAATAGTTATCCCTGTTATCAAATTCACCTTTGGCATTTCCAAAAACCAAGTCTAATTTTAATACAATTATATATTTATACATATATATGTGTGTAGTAAGTCACAAAATGGACTTTTGAATAAGATAGTAATCACTCACAACAAGTGCTAAATGAATTCATTCTATCAAATTTTTGTATTACTTTACAAATACTTTGTTACAAAACTCTCACTATATATATTTTTAGATGTGACTTTTCTAACCTATATCATTGCTATGTTTTTATAAGGAATTATTCTCAGTTACACATACCCTACATGCAACTTTTTCTGTACATATGGAGATACATTTTATGTCAATTTCACAATAAGATAACTAATAGATTTTAAGAAACTCTAGGATTAGGGAAACTATGTATCCATTCATTCTGCAACACAACATGTTCTGGTATATCACATTATTTCGACTAGGAAGAAAACCATGACAATTTTTTTCACCATTCCTAATTTATACCTGAACCCAGCATATCCAAAAAAGATGGCTTGCAGAAATCCACCCATCCCCGTCAAGAAATTTACAGCTCCTGATCCATCAGAGTTTTCCACCCAGATCTAAGAAAATGAATATATATATTAATATGTATAGATGATTGTTGTCAAGAATAGAAGAACTTAAAAGACAGGAATAAAATGTGCCCAATTGGTTGACCTTGAATGGCTCGGTGATGTTGCTGAAACATTTGCTCATTTGTTGTTGTGCTCTTTTGATTTCCTTCAGCTCCAACCAGCCAATTGCAAACATGCTCTGAAGGGAGAAAGACACTGGTAACCCTGAGGGTGCAACTCTATCATCCACAAACAGATGCACTGCAGATGGGCAGGGCCCCACACTTTTAAGATGGAAATCACTTGCTCCCTTCCTCAAGGTCAGCTTTTTACCCAAGTCATGGCTGGCCCCTGGGGATCAGTCACAGGCTCATAGATCTCAAGATCATTCCTTCTGACTTCTGGGTCCATGGGGTACATGAGAGGAAACCCAAGCAAGACAACATCAGCTTGTTTCACTGGCTCACCTGTGGGAAGAGGCATGAAGCAAAGCTCTGAGGTGACCAAGATGTGGGATGGCGATCGCCAAAGAAATGGAACCTCTCATTTTCATACCACATTTCCTTTGATGGCGAAGGGGATACAGAAAGAAAGCCTCTACTTATGTCAAAGAATCTTGATGTATGGGAAGCAAAGATGTCACAATACATTAATATGCTGAGAAAAGCTCACCTGTTTTTTGTTTAATAAAGGCCTAGGAGCCTGCTAAAATGGCCACTGGAAGAAGCAACTTGCAGATATTCTAGTATCTGGCCCACCAGTTTAAATAATAATTTAGCCAATATGTGAAAGTTACCTCTTTCCAACTCATTCCCTCTTGAAGGGATAGGCAACAAAGCTACATGTAAGTATCCAAAGCCTCTGCTGCTTTGACACAACCAATGCCATCCTTATGGTTTCAAGACGTTTTAGGCAATCCGGGGGTAATTGAAAGGAATGGGAAAACAAGGGTTCTCATTCCCTTCTGGCAAAGAAATCACCTTGTTCCCAAATATCAATGAAAATGGAAATACAACAATTTTGCCTTTTTTTGTTGGTGAGAGGAAAAGGAAAATCTCTTGGCTTTACACTATTCTTCTCCGCATCCCCATTCCCACATCAGAGAAAGCACATCCCTGAGCAAGAATGCAAAAATATTGACTACTGAGTGTTGGGCAAAATGTTGACTTGACGCCCTCCACATTAGCATGCAGGTTGGGTGATGGTTACATTCTCATGATTAAGTGAACAATTTGATCTTCAGGTGTTAAAGATAGGATGAACACCTCGGTTTCTTCTTCTGAATCCCTCACCTGGACAATATCCATCATATTCTGGATGGTAACGTCTGCTCTTATCCAAAGGCACTTTAAGTTTCTTCATAATCTCCTTCCACTCTTCGGGCACAACAAAATGCAACTGGGAGCCCAAGTCAATTGCAAATTTTAAGCTGAAACGGTATGGAGGGAAAAAGATCTAGCTGAGTTAACCTAGCAGAGAATTACAAATTGGAAAAAGGCTGACATTTAGTGTTTTAAAAGATAACATCAGTATTTTTGGGGCACTTATTATTTTTTTGAGGTTGCTCCTGATTGGTATTAAAGAGGTATTAAATTATTCCTCCCAACACATGTTTTAATCACTGCCATGTCATACTTGCTTAATGTTTACTCCTGTGAAATTAAATGCCATCCCGAAGGTACAATGGCATAATTTTGTTGCAGGACACAAATCAGTTATATGTCACTTTAAAAAGTTTTGTGGACTTCCTCTAGTACGGGGGTAAAGACAGGCAGATTTTTTTTAAAAAAAAGTTCTTACATTAACAGTCTCAAAAAGTATCTACACAAGGTTTGCAATTGTATTTCAACCTTTCTGCTTTTTACCAGCCTTACTTGGGAACAGAATATTGATTTCTGAACAATGCTGTTATTCTTTCATAAATTTTCCTAGAGATGGCTTCCAATGAAACCAAGAAAATCAGCAGCAACATTTTCAAGTTTATCATCTGTGTATTTCCACTCCTTTTTCTTTAGAGCGTCTTTATTTTTTTTTAAAAAAAAATCTTTATTTGGTTTTTAAACTTTAAAAAAACATAAATAACACACATCAAAGAGAAAAAAGAAAACGTTAAGAAAAGGGAGAAAAAGGGAAAAAGAAAAAGAAAATACAAACACTAATACACAAAAAACGGCATTTCATTTTAACAGCTATACCTTTGTGTAACTGAATCCAGTTTTGCAATCAATCTTACTACATTGGTTGCTTTTAACCTTTATCCCTTTTACTATTTACTTCAAACTAATCCAAAACGTATTTATACATATTTACATTATTTTTCATATTTATATTTTCAGATTATGTGCATCGATAATAATCATTTTTATTATTATGAAGGAGATGGTAAGGAGAGATTTCTCGGATCAAGTCTTCTTCTGTGTCCATAATTTTAGATTTTTATTTGATTGTAACCAGGAATACCATTTTGCCCATGTTTCATAGAAATCAGAGTTGTCTTTTTGATGAATCTCCATCGTTAACTTGCTCATTTCTGAGCATTCTAAAATTTTCCTAATTATCATATTTGACGAAGGAATAATATCAGATTTCCAATTCTGAGCATATAATAGTCTAGCTGCGGTTGTTATTTGCAAAATTAAATATCTTTCTTCTTTAGTGAATTTGCTCCGGAAGATCCCCAGTAAGAACATTTCTGGTTTTAATTCCATTTTCACATTTAAAATCTGTTCCAACCAAGATCTAATCTTTTTCCAAAATACTTGAACCTTGGGGCACGACCACCACGTGGTAATAGCTCCCTGTTTCCTTTTTACACTTCCAACATTTAGGTGATAGCGATGGAAACATCTTTGCCAAGCGATCTGGGGAAAGGTGCCAACGGTATACCATTTTATAGATATTCTCTTTATAGGATGTAGCTAGTGTCAATTTATAATTGATTTTCCAAATAACCTTCCATTCATTCAGATTTATCGCATATCCCAAATTTTGAGCCCAAGCGATCATATAGCCTTTAACTTCGTTCTCTTTTAATTTAGTTTTCAACTGCAGGTTATAAAATTTGGAGATCGTTTTTTCATCTGGCCCCATGAATATTTTGTCTAATTCATTACTGTTTTGAAAGCCGAATTGGGAGAGATCTTTCTTATATCGGGTTTGAATCTGAAGATAGTGCCACCATTCTAAATCTATGCCCTTTGTACAAAGTTCTTGTCTTGACCTAAGGTTATTTTGTTCATCTAAAAGCTGTTGGTAGGTAATGGTTTTGTTCTTGTTTATAAAATTTGGATGTATAATGGCTTCAGATGTTGATAGCCATTTAGGAATTTTTTTATAGTAATCATTTTTTATTTTAAGCCAGGTTTCTAATAAGAGACCCCGTATATAATGTCTCTGAAAGTATGTGTGTGCCTTATGTTTCCCTCCCCACAGGAATGCATGCCAGCCTACTTGAAGATTAAAACCTTCCAGAGTTAAGATCCTTCTGTTTCGTAGTAAAACCCATTCCTTAATCCAGCTCAATGCAGCCGCATTGTAATAACTTTCCCAGTCCAGGAGTCCAAAGCCACCATTAATCCTACGGTTGTGTAATGTCTGGATTTTAATTCTGGCCTTTTTCTTTGACCAAATGAATTTGCGGACGATATTATTTAATTCCGTGAAAAAGTTCTTTTTAAGTTTTATCGGTGCAATTTGGAATAGAAATAATAGCTTGGGTAAAACGTTCATTTTGATAACGGCAATTTTACCCAATAACGATAGTTGCAATTTAGCCCAATTCTGCAACTCTTTTTGTATTTTTTGATTTAATTTTGTATAATTGTCTTCTTTGATGGTGCTACATTTGGCAGTGAGCCATAACCCTAAATATTTAACTTTTTTAACTATTTTAATTCCCAGTATTGTTTCTAAAGTCCTGTTTTGTTTTTCAGTTAAGTTTTTAGTTATTATTTTTGTTTTTTCTTTATTGATTTTTAATCCTGCCACCTTTCCAAACTTTTCTATTTCTTCAATTAGTATTGGGCCCGATTTTATGGGATCTTCCAGGATATAAGTCATATCGTCTGCAAAGGCCTGCACCTTATAGTCCTCCTTTTTAATTTTTAAACCTTTTATATTATGGTTTTGTCTTACACACCTCAAAATAATTTCTAAAGCCAGAATAAATAGTAATGGTGATAAGGGGCACCCTTGGCGAACTCCTTTCTGAATATTTACTTTATCCGTCAAATCATTATTCACTAGTACTTTGGCTGATTGTTCTTTGTAAATTGCTTTAAGCAGATTTAAAAATTTAACGCCAAAATTCATCATCTCAAGCTGGGTTATGAAAAACCGCCAATCAAGGTTATCGAAAGCTTTCTGGGCGTCAATAAAGATTAATGCCAGCTGTTTTTCTATATGTATGTCGTAATACTCAAGAACATCCAGTATAATTCTTGTATTATGGCTAATTTGTCTATTTGGCAAAAATCCGTTCTGGTCAGAGTGTATTAGTTTATTTAGTATTGGTTTGAGTCTTTCTGCCATAATGGAGGCTAATATCTTATAGTCGGTATTTAATAATGAAATGGGTCTGTAGTTTTGGATTTGTAATTTATCTGCTTCTTCTTTCGGAATTAACGTTATGTACGCCTCTTTCCAAGACTCGGGAATTTTAGCTTCTTCCATAGCCCCATTATAAACCTCTAACATTAATTTTTCTAATTGTTGTTGAAATTTTTTATAAAATTCTGAAGGTATACCATCTGGGCCTGGCGTTTTGTTATTTTTTTGTTTGGCGATGGCCTTTCTAATTTCTGCAGTTGTTATGTTTTTGTTTAGAACCGTCCTATCCTCTTCAGATAGGACTGGCAATTCTGTTTTAATCACTGCCATGTCATACTTGCTTAATGTTTACTCCTGTGAAATTAAATGCCATCCCGAAGGTACAATGGCATAATTTTGTTGCAGGACACAAATCAGTTATATGTCACTTTAAAAAGTTTTGTGGACTTCCTCTAGTACGGGGGTAAAGACAGGCAGATTTTTTTTTAAAAAAAGTTCTTACATTAACAGTCTCAAAAAGTATCTACACAAGGTTTGCAATTGTATTTCAACCTTTCTGCTTTTTACCAGCCTTACTTGGGAACAGAATATTGATTTCTGAACAATGCTGTTATTCTTTCATAAATTTCAAAGAGATGGTTTCCAATGAAACCAAGAAAATCAGCAGCAACATTTCCAAGTTTATCATCTGTGTATTTCCACTCCTTTTTCTTTAGAGCGTCTTTAAATGAACATGGGGCCTGAGATCTTGGACAGCCAACACTCATGGATTACTTAATGGATGTTTTTTTGTACAATGTGGACGACTGGACTGGAACCTTCCAAATTTGGAATTTTCTGATTCCGTAATTGGCCCACACTAGGGACGTCTTCTCTGGCACTAACTGTTAGGGACGTAATGACAAAACCTAAAGCTAGAGAAACACATTTGTAAACAACAGTCACACATGAACTAAATTTGAAAATATTATATATAAAATATATAAATATATTATTCAAACCAGTTAGGGGAAGTTTTGCAAAAAATATATATATTTCGTAAGACAGAATAGCCTTACAAAAAAATCTTACTCTATTTGCATTTGATTGGTCTCCTTTCCTTTCTTTACATGGGCAGTACCTTTCTCAAAGGGGGTGAGGAGGGAGAGGGGGAGGGGAAGGTTAGTCTTAAACCATTGCTGCATTTGAACCTCCTGGAAACCAGAAAGTAAATTCTGTGTCAACTGGAAGTGGGATGGAAGAGGGAGTTGACAAATATACTACACTTGGTTTGGACTTCGGACCAGAAAATTCAAAGCATCTTCCCAAGAGTTGGGTTGAAGAGATGAAACTCCCCAGCCAGCCAGACTAAAGTATGACATGAAGCTCAGCCTATCATAATTATGCTTTATACTCCTGAAGGATAGAGCAGGCCAACGAGCTTTTAAATTGCAGGTAATCCTCAACTTATGACCACAATCGAGCTCAAAATTTCTGTTGCTAAATGAAACATTTGTTAAGTGAGTTTTGCCCCATTTTACAGCCTTTCTTGCCACAGTTGTTAAGTGAATCACCACAGTTGTTAAATTAGTAACATAGTTGTTAAATGAACCTGGCTTCCCCATTGACTTGACTTGTCAGGAGGTTGCAAAAGGGGATCGCATGACCCTGGGATCCTACAACAGTCATAAATATGAACCAGTTGCCAAGCCTCTGAATTTTGAACATGTGACCATGAGGATGCAGCAACAGTCGTGTGAAAAACGGTCATAAGTCATTTCTTTCAATGATGTTATAACTTTCAACGGCCACTAAATGAACTGCTGTAAGTCGAGGACTACCTGTATTTAAATTTATAATAGATAACAAATGCATTAAGAAAGTGAATTCAATGACTTCCGGTTCCGGTTCGCTGCATCATGGACGCTCCCCGTTGAGCGCCTTTCCATTTCCCCGTTAAAGCCGCCAGAACAGCTGTCTGGCGGCTTGAAAGTCTCTGCCCCGGGCAAAGGGGAGAGATGAGAGCCGGACAGGTGGGGTAGAGCCCCCCCAGTGCCCCAGGTGCCAGCCAGGGGCGCGAAAGGTGAGGGCTCCCCAGCCAGCCTGTCTCTTGCTCCGGGGACTTGGAAACCTCCGCTTTTGCGGAGCAAGATGCCGTGACCACCGCTGCTTCGTGAATGGGATTACAACTACTTAATGGATTAAACAAGCAGACAGAGAGAGACAGGATTTTAAAAGGGCAAGTACTGAATTTTTTTCTCTTTCAACTCCACTGCTGACTTTCACTTCGGAAGAAACTAAGTAACAGTTAATAGGCTACAACATGGCGATCGGAGAAAGTGGGAGGAGAAGTGAAAGTAACTTTCATTTCCCTAGCGGCTTTTTTTTAATGGAAATTTTTGACTTTGAAAGTTGGCTTTACTCTCTCTGTCTCCCGATTTTGGATTAAATAATAACTGACATTTTTTTAAAAAATAAAAGTCTATCTGGCTTTGGAATTTAAAAGAATTTTAAAAGAAATTTAAAAGAATTTTAACTAGAGGCTTGGCTTTTTCTTTGTTCTCCACTGGAAATACTAAAATGGCTTCAAAATTTGGAAAGACTGTTTTGAATAAAAGAATGGACTATTCATCTGGTTATATTTCTAAAATGCAACTTACCACTGAGTTAACACCCCCAAAGTCTTTAACACCTGAAAATTTAATAAGTACCTTAAAGATCATGAAAAATGAACTGACTGCTGAATTTAACCAAAAAATCAATGAAATAGATAATAAAATGCAGGCTGCTTTAAAGAATATTGACCAACAAATTAGGAATGATGTGTTGGAGGTATGCAAAGGTCTAGCAACAAATATTGAAGTTTTGGCAAACCGCATTGAAGAAAATAAACAAGTTTTGACAACTTCAGTAGAATACATAGATAAAATACAAAATGACATTGCAAATTTTGAAACAGAGGTGTTAATGACGCAATTCAGATCCATGGAATTTGCCATAAGGGTCAGGGGGTTGAAAGAGGGATTATATGAAGATTTGAAAGGAAGGATGGTGGAAGCTTTGGAGCAGGTGTCTGGACTGTCTAAAGAAGAACTAGCCAGGCAAATTGATAAAATATATAGAATCAACTCCTGGTATGCAAAACAAAAACACCTACCAAGGGACATTGTAATATACTTTACTACAAGAGCCTTACGGAATAGGATTATACAGGCGACGTTTAAGAATAACCTTCAGGTGAATGGCCAGGAACTAATGATATGGAAAGAAATTCCCTCTAAAATGCTCAAAGCCAGAAAAGATTATACCTTTCTGATTGATGAATTTAAAAGGCTAAACTTACAATATAAATGGGAAGCACCAACAGGAGTCGCAGTGAAATTTCTGGGAAAAAGATATCGGCTTAATACAACAAAGAAAGCTACTGAATTTTATGCCAATGTCTTAAAGGCTGATATGTCCAAGATTCCAGAGGAAAGATGTATGAAAACAAAAGAGGAGGAGGAGGGAAAGCCATCCCTTCCTGTTCAAATCGAAACAGATTTACAGAATTCAAGTGATTGGCAGAGCCAGACAGATGTCTACAGTGTGGAAAAGGAGATGGAAGATCGGGGTCAGATGGGAGGCGAGCTGACAAATACAAAATTATCAAGTTACAAAAAGATGCAACCATCATCAAGATACAACAAGATGCAGCGTTGAAGTTTATTGGACAGATGGTTGCTAATATGACTGTACTTTTCTTTTTCCCTTCTTTCCTTAATTTTCTTTCTTTACTTCTTGCATTCTTTTTTTCTTTTGTTTTTTTTTCTAACCTATTATTGTTACTAATACCTTTTAAAGATTTAGAATCTTTTTTGAAGCTAATAATTTGATATATAGTAATATTATGCTATTAATATAGTGGTTGATTTCATGATGAAGTTTAAGATTTTTGTATTTTATATTTAGTTATTATTGGTGTAATATTTATTTAAGTTTTATTTAATTTTGAGAAAGAGTTGGAATTTTTATCTAAAATTATTAAGTTATAAAATATCATAATTTGTTTGAAAAGAAGGCTTATTCAAAGTTTGGAGTTAGTGCTGAATTTACAGGATAGATTGTATTCCTTTTTTTTCTTTTTTTAGCTTTATGTATATATATATATATGTGTGTGTGTGTGTGTGTGTGTGTGTGTGTGTGTGTGTGTGTACAATTCGGAGTTGAAAATTTTAAACAATAAGGTGGAAAAAAATTTTTAAACTTAATTTAAATTTATCTTACTGATATTATGCCCTGTATTCTCTCTGGGAAGTCCAGGTGGGTGGGTGGGTGGGTGGGTGGGTTAGGGTTAGGGGGGTAGGGGAGAGAAAAATAAAAAATGTTTGTACTTTGTACTAATAAAACTTTTTGAATGAAAAAAAAAGAAAATGAATTCCATGCTAACCATTAAAAAAAAGTCTAAAGTAGAAAAAAGCCAAAGGACATATAAGAAAGAATAGCAATTCTGGAAGAAGAGAAGAATTTTTGGAAGGAGAAGGGCAGAGAAGCAGGATCAGCGATTCTGGAAATCTCTTACCTCCTCTGGGCAACTGCATTTGTATAGACAGAATTATCTACAGTGCAATGATATTCATCTGGGGGCATCACACCTGAAAGGAGGAAGACATTTTTAGAACACAGCAGCCCTTCCATAGGCACCACTGTGAGGTCCTCATGGTTAGGAATGGACACTTATAAGCTGCCCAATCTCCCCCCCTCCGAATAACTCTTAGAATAAGTATTGATGGATGAAGGTTCAAGGGTGCATATTGGTTACAATCCATTTGGGCATTAAAAAAAACCTTTACTGCTCTTCCTCCTGTCCCCCAAGGTCATTCCCACCTATCATTATAGGTTCTGCCTCATCAGCTGTAGCTGCTAGAGGAGATGCACTGAATTGACTTCTATCCTTCCGAGGTGGGTAAAATGAGACCCAAATTGTTGGGGGCAATATGCTGACTCTGTAAACTGCTTAGAGAGGGCTGTAAAGCACTGTGAAGCGGTATATAAGTCTAAGTGCTATTGCTATTGCTACCCTGCTCAGGAGTTCCCTTACACACTTACCGACAATGTGATAGTTTTCTTCCTCAGAGTTCCACACAACTCGGCTGCACCAGTATTGAGCGATAGCCTGGACTACATCCCAGCCACCTTCCTGCTGAAAGAGCTTCAAGTCCTAGAAGCACATCAGGAGAGATTCCATGGACCCTGCAGTGCCCCATCTGACTCAAACAAGCTAACCAGGTTTAATGGCAAAAATGGGAGCAGGACGGGAGGCAACAGTGGCTACTCCAAGCCCAGCCCCAGCTACCTGAGTGATGCAGAAATATTGCTCGAAGGCCAGCATCACATCTCCATTGACGTGGATCTCCTCGTCTCCATAAATTTTCTCAGGGCAGACCTCTCGGCCCGTTGCCGCACTCTCCCAGGGAAACTTTGCACCCTGCCACAATCAAAACCAACATAAAATAAAATGATAAGGAATATTAAATAGTAAAATGTTTCCTTTCTTTGGAGGCTTTCAAATCCAGAGAATGCTTTCTTCAGGAATGGGCAGCTTCTTGCTGCATGACAGAAGAGCCTGCTAGAGAACGGCCATTGGCCTCGTTTGCTCAATCCAGTTTCTGTCCTCAGTGAGGGAAGGCAACTTTTCAATGTCATTCTGGGCCTTGTTCAGTTGACAAAGAATAGTACTTGCTATTGTTAAGTTGTGGTTCCCCACAAAACTCTTCACTTGGGTCAAATGGGGTAAAACTCATGGGGGAGGGGTTGAATTCAGCACCTTCAGTATTCAGCGACATATTTGTTTGTTTTTTAGAATAGAATAGAATTCTTTATTGGCCAAGTGTGATTGGACACACAAGGAATTTGTTTTGGTGCATATGCTGTCAGTGTACATAAAAGAAAAGATACATTTGTCAAGAATCATGAGGTACAGCCCTTAATGATTGTCATAGGGTACAAATAAGCAATCAGGAAACACTCAATATTAATATAAATCGTCAGGATACAAGCAACAAGTTACAGTCATACAGTCATAAGTGGGAGGAGATGGGTGATAGGAATGATGAGAAGAGTAATAGTAATAGTAATGCAGCCTTAGTGAATAGTTGGACAGTGGTGAGGGAATTATTTGTTTAGCAGAGTGATGGTGTTCGGGGAAAACTGTTCTTGTGTCTAGTTGTCTTGGTGTGCAGTGCTCTATAGCGTCGTTTTGAGAGTAGGAGTTGAAACAATTTATGTTCATAGGAAAGAAGAGAACACCAGGAAGAAGGCACATGGAGGCCATTGTCTGGATCCAATAGGCAAGTCAAGAATTTTCTGTTGTGATGCCAGTACTGCAAGTTAGATGTTGCCAGTCTTTATAGCCAGTTTGGTGCAATGGTTAAGGCATCAAGCTAGAAATCAGGAAATTCTGAATTCTGGTACCCCCTTAGGAAGCAATCCAGTTGGGTGATCTTGGGCCAGTCATTTATTCTCAGCTCGAGAAAGAAGGCAACAGCAAACCACTTCCAAAGTCTTGCCAAGAAAACTGCAGGGATTAGTCCAGAGAGTCATCAGGAGTCAAGACTGTTTCAAAGGCATAACCCCCACCCTATCCCTGTAGCTTACCATAACATTTACTGAGACTTAAATTAACTGATTTTAAACCCTCAGCAACAAGTAGCACACTTGAGAAATGCTTACATGCTTGTGCCCTCTGAATCTATGTTTTGTTCACACAAGCTTCACTGGAGTTTTAGCAGCCAGCTTCTGAATGAAGTCTGCTCTTCAGAATTATGACCTTATAAATTGTTACTACTGTGTAATTGTTCATTGTTATTTAAGCGTATTGCCATAACACTGAGCACTAGAAACTTACTCCAATAGTAATAACACTAGCATTTAGACTTATGTATTGCTCCATAGTGCTTTGTTTCACTCTCTAAGCGGTTCACAGAATCAACATATTGCCCCCAACAATCTGGCTCCTCATTTTACCAACCTCAGAAGGATGGAATGCTGAGTGAACCTTGAGGAGGTGAGAATCAAACTACTGGCAGTCGGCAGAATTAGCCCGCAATACTGCATTCTAACTTCTGTGCCACCAGGGCTTCAACAATTTATCTAGATTAATTTCAAATGATTTATATATTCATGTGGTATTACTGGTGGTTGGTCTAAGTTACTTTATTTAATAAACTCTAGACAAATTCTAGACAACTCATCCTGAATTTTCTGTTGTGCTACTTCAGAAATTCTTCCATAAATTATTTTCAAATTAGCCTGTTGAAATTTGGAGCACCTTGCCTGTTCTAACCATTTATGCTTTCTGAGGAACAGAGAAGAGATCTCTCACTTGTCTTCAAAGCAAGGTCCGAATCTGGAAAAGAAGTCATCTAACTTCTGAGAAAGAGTTAAAATCTCCTCAGTTTAGACACCACTTTCAGCCCTTCTACTTCCAGTCTTCCCCACTTCAGATTGCAAGAGCTGCTTCTGAATATCATCAAGGCTTTTGTAACTAATAAAGGAGAATATTTGTAGCTCAGGGTTGAAATGAGGGGTCCTTGATGCTCTCCGAGCTTGTTTGTTTTCTTGCAGATGTTTCATTACCCAAACTAAGTAACATCCTAGGACTAGCACTGATAGTTACCTAGGTAGGATAATGAAACGTCTGCTAGAAAACAAGCAAGCTCAGAGAGCTTTCGTAACTGTTTAGAGCTATTCTGGTTTCAAAGGACTTTTTGCTGCGGCTCCAGCAAAAACAACAACAACAACAACTTTAAAAAAAAGTTTTTAAAAAACTTGCTGAAATGGTAAACTTAAAAACAGTTCAAGCCAAGGAGAACCTCTTTAATTAATAAAAAATTGGCTTCATGCCTTCTGTGGAAAGAGATATGGCATTTCCTCTTGCCTTTCTAAGTGGCTTCTACCTTGTATCCTTGTTCCTGTGCGTTGTGTAGTGCTCCCTCTAGTGTTCAGATCCTGTATTTTAGGACAGCACAAGCCGCTTCTGGATAGAAAAGCAACATGTTTGGGTATATCCAGGTATCCTAGGGAAAGAAGGACAGCATACCGTATATAAATATTGCCATCAAATGCAAAAGATCTGCACATTAGAGTAAAGTCAGCAATTATTCCTTCCCCACAAGGGCTCCCAGCTTCAGATGAGGGTGAGATGGAAACAAGCTTCTTCAACCCCACCCTCAAAGTAAAATCTGGGCCCTAGGAATGATGTTGCTTCAGTTTAAAAACTAGAGAACCGCATGATGAATATTCTTCTCTGGGGCAGGAGGCTGGTGGAAAGTTGATATCAAACGTCCTCAGGAGACTCTTATTGCTGTGGAAGCAAAAACGATGGGCCCAGAATCTTAAAAGTGAATATGCATAGCTAGTCCCAATACACATCACTATTTAGGGGACAGTGTTTAAATCGGGAAGTGCAAGAGCAATAATAAAACATGGTATTCCACATGCCAGATGAAACAACCGGAAGGTTAGCAAAGCTTAAGTTATAAAGGAATGGATAGAGAGGGAGAGAGGAGGGAAGAAACAGACACAGATCCAGAGTCAGGTCATTTGCTAATAAGACCTTCCAACTTGTTGACCATTTTGAAGATACTTTATTCGGGAAGCAGAGACTGTGCCTCAGGACAGGACATTAGATAACAGCCAGATTCAATCCATGTCACCTCCAATTAAAAAGAACCCGACTTTAAACACACACATACATTCTACCCCATGTATGTCAGGTGAGATGAACTAAGTCTAACTTTCTATCTTCACTTTCCTGGTTGAGTCACATGTCTGAACTAACAGTTGATTGCATGGTACTTACATCAACCTGCAACAGAGAGAGGCGGAACTGGGCAAAATTCACAACACCTTTTAGTCTTTGCATGCACATCACAGCAAGCTAACAATAGCTGCAGGTCAGTAGATGACCAGGTCTTTGCCATGACAGCATTTTCCCCAATTCATCTCCACTTCATGCAGTAGAAGAAAACTGGGGTATTTCCCTTTGCTCACCTGGTCCCAGAAGACATGGCCCCAGTAGTCTTCACCGGATGTGCCGTTGGAAAGGCCTCCTGGGCTGATTCCAGAGAAAGGGACGCTAGCAGAGCCCAGAGGAGGAATGGCACTCAGCAGGTAATACAGGCAGCCATATATGGCCTGGCTGAAGGGAAGAGGCCCGTCCACATCTACACAGCAGCCTTCCCAGAGCGCTGCCCATGCCTGGGTGTGAGACAGATATAAGGAACCCGATCCAACCAGGGACATCCCTTCCCAAAAGCTCCTTTGCACAACCTCTTCAGACTCTGCTATGGCAGTGAGGAACTCCCATCTCTGCTCCTTCTGGTCTCCAGGGAGGGTCACTGATTGGGGCACCGGGGTCCAGATCATGTGTACGGTAGGCTGGGGGCCACCCTCTACTTCTGGGACCAATGTCTTTCCATATAGATAGCTAAGGAGAAAGAAAAAAATGGGAATCCTTATGTTTCTCTCTGAATATTAGAGGATCTACTAAACAACAGAAACATGACTGGAATTTTATACTCATTGAGCACAAAGACACTGCTTTGCATACGTTTTGAACTCTAATCTAAACCTTTTCCGTCTCCCCATTCTCCTTATTCTTTGTATTCCTGCCTATACCTTTTAAGTGCAGTGGCCAATGGTTCTCTTCTCCCTCAATCACTCTGCCTTGTAGACCAAGCTAGTTGGGATTTTAAGAAGTTGTAGAGCCAGCATATCTGGAGGACAGCAGGTTAGGGAAGGCAATGTTAGTCAAAGTCTTTCTTATAATCCAAAGCACCCTCTTAGCATGATAGTTGTTTCCTGACAGCCTCCCTGTGTCCTCTGGAGGGAACTGCATTTATTCCCTATTCAGAACCACAAGAAAAATAACCAGGCTTTGTTATTGCAGTCTTTCAATGCTTGGCCAGGAGCCACAGAAAACATTCCTACAATAATACTCACTGAGCTCCCAGGAAATCTGGCCCTTTCTGCCAGTCCAGGTCTGGACACTCTGGTTTGAACTGGGTGTGGAGATTCACTGGGATGGGTTTAGTTTTGAGAGCTGATCTTGCGATTGTTATGCTGAAAGCCAGAAGATGGACAAGAGACCGGTGGGCATAGATTGTGTGAGTAGCTGTGTATTCTGAGCACTGGGCTGTATGGATATACGTCCCTGCAGACGGAAAGAAAGGGTCAGTTTGAACGCATACCCTAAATTCTCATGTCAAATCTACTTTGCAATTTGACATAAGGAAAAGGGTCTGGCAAAAGAAATTGAAACATGGGGGACAATATAATCCTTCTGTTATTTGATGAACTGAAATGTGAAAAGGGATCTTTGTGATAGTCTGCTTAACAATTAAATGAAATCCAATTCAAGGACTGAAAGATAATCCATTGTTTTGCCAAGTGTCACACAACTGGTCTTTTGGATCCAGAGACAATAAACATACCAGCAAATAAAGAAATTTTAGGCTTTATTATTAACTTAAACTAACAGATTTAAAAGCATAACACAAAAAGCATACATATCAAGAAAGCTGATGCCCAATTTCTTACAAGCTGTTAGGAGCTCCTTAATAAGGACAGCAGTGATACCCCATTTGGGGGGGGCACTTTTCACAGTACACTGTGCTAGGTTCTGTGCAGAAGCTCCCAGCTTAAAGGCCAGTACTAGAGTTTTTATTAACCTGACATCGTGATTTTATATGACCCTGTTGCTATGGTATCCAGCCTGCAAGACCTGACCTGGACAGGGTGGCACATGACTCTGGGATGGAAGCTAAAGAGTCTGAGACTTTTATAGATAAGAAAAGTTTTTGAGCACTCTGTACTGTAATTAAAATACATTCGTATTTTGAAAATTCTTGTCTTCTTCCAGGTTGAAGGTTTTAGGAATCCTCCTGGTTGGACAAGACATGCTGGACAAAAAACTCACGTCATTCTGTTGCTAGTGGGGACTACTTTGCTGCATCTGGAGATCTAGTTGGAGAGGCTGTTTAAAAGATGCTTTTCAAAATAGGTTCGAGAGATTTTCAGATTCCTTTATGAGCTAGGAACGGATTCAAACTTCAGAGAACATACCTCAGTTTGAATTTTCAATTTTCCACCCCTTTTCTTCTTTTTAAATCGTAGCTTCACATTGTCTTTCAAAACAAAAGCTAATTTCTATATTCAGCATGGAAATTGAAGAAAGCTGCCCTGACAGGGTGGCAGGAATGTATTGGCCATGGAGACAATGTAGATGAGGAGGGTGGCACTGCCTCTTACCTGTCCTGGTGTCCAAACAGAAGGTCTCCCTCAGGTCATCAGCCCCATCCACATCCATTTTGACTTTAAGGGGACTGGGGAGATCAGCCCGATGTGTCTGCCCAACTGCTCCACTGTACACCCCGTTGACATGAAGGATGTCCCTGTAGACTCGGGTGCCCAGATAGGCGTTGGTCAATGTTGGGAGGAGTCTGGCATCAGAAGGCAAAGCATCCGTGGTAAATATGGCAGGGTCTTCACCCACCACTGCCATATCAAGAAGAGGGAGGGAGCAATGGCTGGAGTTCCAGCTGGGAAAAAAATAAGGCACACAATATATACTCTATCTTAGTGTTTCTCACCCTTGGGAACTTATGGGTGGATTTCAAGTCTCAGAATTCCCCAGGTACCTGGAATCCGCCCATCTTAAAGTTCCCAAGAGTGAGAAACGCTGCTCTGTTTGCATGGCATTGTGCCAAGGGATGGATTTCTATGCCCCCCCCCCCAGCACTCAGAGCTTGGCACTGAAGATCAGCTTAAAATCCACATGGAAAGAAGGACTCAGGTGGAATCCATTCTGTTTGGGAGAGGCAGGCAGGCAAGTCTTACAGGATTTTGGGAAGGAGCAATCCACCAGCAATTTCTGATCAGCTAGTAGGGACTAACGGGAAATATAGTCTAAAACTTCAGGCTGCTGCTTTCTAGGGAAGAAAAGAGCCAGCCCATCTGCACAGAAATATTCCCAAGGAACAGAGGAAGTTCTGAAAAGAGGCGCCGGTCATTCCTGCCCCTGCCTCTTCCGCCTGGCGAATTTGCTGCTCGGTCCTATTCCGCAGGGTGGAAACAACTTCAAGCGGAGAAATGGAGTTTCTTGTAAAAACTCGCCACGCCTTCCCGGCCGAGGGACAGGAGGAGCCTCGCCATTCCTCCCCACTCCGGCATCAGCCCTTTCCATTTTTTCTTTTTGAGACTCTCCCAGTTTGTGCCGCGAGGGGGCAGCATCTGACCGCGCAAGCGGGAACTCCACCAACTTCCTAAAACCTGAAAGAGTTGAGAGTTGAGTGCGAAGAATCTATAGTGGGGTTATTTTTTTCTATGTTTAGCTGGAAAATGCCGAACTACAAGAATAAAGATTGGCACTGTGCGAAACCCACTCACCAGTCAGAAATTTGACAGAGTCATTAAGTGAAGCAGCAAGCACTTTATTGTAAACTATGGTCTTGCATGAGCCGGTGGTTAACAAAGTAGACATACCTCAAAATAGATTCCAACGGCATTTTATTCCCTCAGCCCAAACGCAAGTCCCTCCCTTGCAATCCCATTTGACGAGGACCACAAAATTCACAATTTTTCCGGAACGTCTAGTTCCTCCCCCACCTTTTTGACATTTCCCTAAATTACCATTGTCCTTTAAGCTGATTTTTCTATTAGCAATAGGTCAGTGATGGCGAACCTTTTTTTCCTCGGGTGCCGAAATAGTGCAAGTGCGCGCTATTGCACGCGTGTGCGTGCCCACACCCATAATTCAAAGCTCCTCACTTGCCCCACCTTCCTGCACATGCATGCGTGACCTCCCCCACTCCCCCATTTCCCGACTTCCAGTGGCCAGGTGGGCCCATTTTTCGGCCTCCCCAGGCTCCAGAGGCTTTCTTGGAGCTTGGGGAGGGCAAAAACACTCCCCCCACCATCCTGGAAGCCCTCCAGAGGCCAAAATCGCTCTCCCAGAGCCTCTGCGCGAGCCAAAAATCAGCTGGCGGGCATGCACATGCGCACTGGAGCTGAGTTAGGGCAACGGCTCGCGTGCCGGCAGATATGGCTCCGCGTGCCACCTGTGGCACCCGTGCCATAGGTTCGCCATCACTGCAATAGGTGAATTTTGTTTAACCCACAGTTACTGTTTTCTCGTAACTTAGCTGCATACGCATAAGAAACGGAAACAAGCAGTTTATTTCTAGACTATGTGCGAGCTCTTGTAGTTAAAACTGCCAGCCAACCTGACTTTGGACCTGCAAACATTTCCTATCTTTTTCTTATAATTCTAAACCCTATTGAATTTCTTAGTACTGGTCCTAAAAATGTACATCTACAAAAAAACAACATTTAACTATTATTGCTTTTCTTACAATTCTTCCTTTTTCTTCTTTATACATTGTTGCTTTTTTTGCACTTTCCTAACATGTGGTGGTTGTATATGATCCTTCTAACCTTGATAACATTATTTATTTATTTATTTTTATTTTTATTTATTTTATTTATTTATTTTTGTCAAGTACGTGTTGGTAATATACATAGATATAACATTGTTTATATACATAAGATGGGTACTGATAAGAGGGAACATTAGGACAGGGATGGTAGGCACGCTGGTGCGCTTATGCACGCCCCTTACTGACCTCTTAGGAATTGGGTGAGGTCAATCATTAGGTTGCATTTTCTGTCCCCATCAAGTCTTCCCCCTCCCCTTCCTCTTCTGCTGCTGCTTCTCCAAGAAGAAGCATGGCCTCATTATAGGGAGGAGGTTTCAGGGGCATTTGCTTGGAGATTAAAGTTTCTATTAGCCTTTGTACAAGCCCCCTAACACAAGGGATTAGGCAACATCTGAGAGCTGTTAATACGACCAGCCAAAATCACTCAGCCGATCCTCATGGTCAAAGCAGGATTTGAACTCACGGTTCTTCAGCCTTGTATCCTGAAACAAAATTGGTTCTCCATATAGGTTTCCCTTCCATCTCCTTGGTGCCAAAGAAAAGGAAAACAAATTGAGCACAGATATTACAACTAATCACCACTTTTGCAGTAGCAAGGAGTCCCAAAGACACATACTTAAAAGTTCATAGGATTGTTTATTCGACTAGAATGCCTTCAAATGCATTATTAAAGATAAATCCAAACCAAAATGCAAAGGAAAATCACTGAAGCATGATAGACAAATAAAAACAGAATATCAGAGTTGGATGGGACCTCTGAGGTCTTCTAGTTCAACCCCCTACTGAAGCAGAAAATTCTTATTAATTTCAGACAAATTTGTCCAATTTCCTCTTTAAAACTCCCGTAATGAGGCACCCACAGTTTCTGGAGACAATCATCCCATTGATTAATTATTCTCACAGTCAGGAAATTTTCCTTAGTTCTAAGTGATTTTCCTGATTTTCTTTTCTTTTTTCATTGTAAACACTTGCTATTGCCCTTCCATTTACTTGGAATTTACTAATTAAGTTCCTCTCAGCCAAATTACAGCTCCCTTCTACCAATACAAAGTCGCACCATATTCCAGGTCCTTTTGCTACAGGCAGGTTTAAATATCAGTGCTTCTACTACATGTCTCCCAATTCCCTTCCCCAATTTGCATTCCTGAAAGGATATAGTTCAGGGTAGATCTGATGGTTCTGGAACCTACCAGGAATACCACTCCCTCCTCCAGGGGTCCAACTTTATGGTTTATCACTTGTAAAGCTGCAAACATCACAGATAGCATTTCAGAATAATCTCCAATAAAATGATGCAAAAGATAGGAGAGATTGTAGCAAATGACAATCTGAGATGGACCTGTTAGTAGGAAAGGAGACTAGAATGAGCAGTAATACTTTGCAAGATGCATCAAACCTGAAGTCAAGATGTTTGTTATTTATTTGCACAAGGCGAACATTGAAAACTACTTGCTCCGGCGAGGTGAGTGGCCGGGCATGACAAGGAGTGGCTGGGAGGGGAGGGGTGAAGTGGGGCCCGGCGTGGCAAGGAGAGGCTGGGCGAGAGGCCCCAAAATGGAACAGAGACTTGAGCTTAAACGAAAATGGGAGTTTCTCTGACTCAGACCAGCCACACCAATCCTACATGGAGATGGAGCTGAAAAAGGGGAGCATTTTCTTGGCTTGTATGAGCAGCAAGGGTTCCCCTCAGGAGAAGAGCTTTGTTTTCCCTGTAGCCTTCTCTGCATTTCTTGCAAATGGGAGAAAAAGAATCTGCACATGTCTCCAAACTCTTTCCTGGTATTACAACTCTGTAGGAGGTTGAGAAAGAAGCAGGAAAGGCGTGGAAGACCTAAGTGAAACAGCAAGTGGGTGCCTTCACTTATTTTATTTACTTTATTTATTTAAAGCTTTGTGGAGACGAGGCATCTTCAAGGCTTTTAAGTCCAGTTTTTTATATCCGATAAGCAGAACTGGTGTGAAACTTCCTTTCTTGAAGCAGCTGCACAGGAAACGCGACTCACCCAATAAGCTACAAGAAGGAAGGGAGGGGCACGTTTGAAAACGAAAGTGTTTTTTAACCGGAGGACTGAGGACGAAGCTTTATCTCTCTGTTTACAAATTCAGAATCAATTTACCTTTCAACCTCCTTTACTTCACCACAGAATGGTAAGCCTCACATTGAAAACTTTAAATATGGGAAGGTTGGATTTTGAGGTACATATTTGTGTGATAGACTTGTCTTGGAGGAACCAGTGCTTTGCCAAAACGTGCAGCTTTTGGGAAAGACTTTACAGTTACTTGTAATTTCTGCGGGGACTAAATGTGTCCTGGAGAGGAAGAGGCCGTTCAGCTGAGCTTAAAGTGGGGCTGGAGAAGGAGGGTCCTTGATCTCCACCATCGGCCTATAAACACGTGAAGGCTTTTCTGAAGTTCTGCTTGGCTCAAGGCCTGGCTCCTCATACAGGAATTGTACTTGATACTGGGATGAAATAACTTTAGAGGCCCTTTCCGTTTCTGGCTTGTGAACTTCTAAGGCATTGTTTCTGGGAAGGGTTTTAATCATTCATTCGGCCAGTTCCTGTGATTTCATATAGACAAACTCTCCTGGCTTTTCAGTGTGCTTACATGCTGTGTAGAGTTCTGGTGCTGTCTTTGCTGTTAATGTTTCACCACATGCTTCAGCAGAAGAAGTGAGGACCCGGGTGTTTGTCCCTGCCTCAATCTCTGAGGCTTCTGTTTGACATTGAGCAACTGGACAGAAGGCAAAGGGGAGGGGGTCTAAAATCCCAAAGTCCATTAAATGGCAGATGGCATTTTTTGTGCCCAGAATACAGTCCTACATGAGAAATTCAACTTTACTCTCATTTAATGATTTTATGAGGCAGCCCAAATCATTTATAACTGGGCAATGCTCATTAATAAAAATCAAAAGGAATAACCCCCCCCCCCAGTGGTGGGATTCAATTTTTTTTATTACCGGTTCTGTGGGCATGGCTTGGTGGGCGTGGCTTGGTGGGCATGGCAGGGAAAGGATACTGTAAAATCTCCATTCCCTCCCCACTCCAGGGGAAGGATACTGCAAAATCCCCATTTCCTCCCAATCAGCTGGGACTCGGGAGGCAGAGAATAGATGGGGGTGGGGCCAGTCAGAGGTGGTATTTACCGGTTCTCTGAACTACTCAAAATTTCCGCTACCGGTTCTCCAGAACTGGTCAGAACCTGCTGAATACCACCTCTGCCTCCCTCCCAATGTAACACCAATATCACAATGTAGGTTCATCATAATTAAAGATTACTGTAGATTTATGTGCTGCTATAACTCATAGCCGTCATATTTTATCTATTCAATCGGAGTCTGCTAACCCAAGTCCATTTAAACTGAGGCCTTACTTTGTCACTATCAGAAGTTGGAGAACCTTGAGAGTCCCTTCCATATCTTTTTCTCATCCATTGATGAGCCAGAGGTGTCGCTACTATTCCTTGAGGTCATTGAGGATCAAAGTCAGGACTTTGGGTGTCTCTTCTTTGAAAGGAAAGTAATTTTTCTTTATACGGTATTTAGACAGGCATGCAATCTGACATATTTGTTGACTTTAAACTCCATTTGGAGTATTTCCTGAAAAGCAAAGAATGTATCCTATTCATCCTCAGTCTTCTCAAGGATAAATTTCCCCAGTTTTGCAGCATTTTTCATAAGATTTTGTTTCTAGTGCACTAAATTCCTTATTGCCCTTCTGTAACGATATTCTAGTGTCTCTGAATACCAGACAAGATTGACATGTTTGATTCTGGAAGGAACAACAATTACTTTTTTACAAGACTGAAAACCCCTTCAGTGTATATCTATATACACGGGTGTCAAACTCAAGGCTCGCGGACAGCATCAGGCCCACAGGGTGCTTAATTCTGGCCTGTGGGGCCGGCCTGGAAATAAGAAAGGACCAACCGGCAGTGCTTCTGCCAGCCAAAATGGGCTGTGGGCGGGCTGTTTTTGGCCCGTTTTCAGCCCCCATGGCCTCCCATAGCAGTCTGGTAGCCAAAAATGAGCCACGAGGGGCTGCACGTGGGCTGTTTTTGGCCCCCACAGCCTCCTACAGCAGTCTGGCAGCTGAAAACAGTCTATGGGGGGGGGGCACACATTTTATATTTTTCTTTCTCAACCTCATGCACTCTACCTTCCTTCCGGTTGGTTGCTTTACACATGATTCCTGGTTTTATTTTATCTAATTCAGAAAACTTGATTTCCATTGTCTTGGGGAGGATGTCCTATCCATTTATATAATCCATCCATTTAGGAGGTGAATTCTTTTTTTTTTACATTATTCTTGGTGTCCTTGTGTTTCTCAAATTAGTCTGCATCATTTTTTTTAGAGGCAGGAAAATGCCACAGTTCTCTCAATTTTGTTTGTTTCTGAACTTGAGCATCATCACTTCCTCTCTCTAATTTATGTCGCCTTGTTCTCATTGATCCTCCCAAGCAATAGCCAAGAAGCTCTCTTCCATAATTTCACCCCATCGAAGATGTGACCGGGGATGAATAATGGACCAATTGAAAGGGCCATATTGAGTGAGGCAGCCATTGGTGGATTCATCAAAGGCTCACTTTGATTCAAGATAAGGAAGATGTGAAGGAATAGTTTGGTTTAAGACTCTGTAATAAACGCTCATGACAAATCAGAAAGGTAAAAAAGGATGAACGATAATACTAGCTTAAGATGTATAGGTTTATAGCCTTTGGGCATTCTCAGATGCTTTCTTACCCTTTATGAAAGTTTTTATTTGTAATTTAAAACAAACATTTTGTTATTTGAGTGGGTAATATCACTTCCTGACTTTCTCTTCAATTGGTTACAAGTTTTCTTTATACAGTAAAGATCCTTGAATCTTTCTTATACCGTATTTTTCGGAGTATAAGACGCACCGGAGTATAAGACGCACCTTAGTTTTGGGGAAGGAAAAAAGGCCTCTGCCTCCCAGCAATTTGCCAAACAGCAAACAGCAAATAGCACAGATGATATATGTTTGCTGTGTATTTCTGTGCATGTGTGCCTGACCCATAGAAATAGCAAAGAATTGGAGAAATGTACATTATGCCAGAAAGTTTTCTTAAATGTAGTCACACTAACTCTTCCCAATTATTTAAATAGATCTAATCCAAGGTAAGTCAGGATTTAACTCTAATACTAAACAGGACACTGTTACATTTCAGACTATACTTGTACAGAGCTGTTAAAATTAATTAAAATTTCTGGAAGTATACATTATTCTCTATTATTTAAAAGAAGATACAATAGCACTGAGCCTCTTCAGAGCAAGCATTTATTTTAAAAAGCTTCTTTATTTTGTTAAGTTGTCTAGATTTACAGGGGTCTCCCACCTTGGCAACTTTAAGATTTGTGGACTTCAACTCCCAGAATTCCACAGCCAGCAAAGCTAACAAAGCTGGCTGTGGAATTCTGGGAGTTGAAGTCCACAAGTCTTAAAATTGCCAAGGTTGGAAACCCCTGGCTCTAGAACAATAATAAAGCAGTCTTTAAAAAATATGTCTAATAATTTGAACATTCTACAGACATTTATAGTTATTCACTTACCCCCTTGCATTCAGTTCAGCAGAAAATAAAAATCTGCATGTCTCTCCCAGCTATTTGCCTCTTTGCAAGCTAGTTTCGCTTTGATTTTAGCACGTGGCAAATCAGCTGTAGGTCGGGAAGCTGCTACTGACTTGCTTGGCTTTACAGGCTCTTCCCTCTTTGCTGCAAACAGGTAAATTACTGGAAGACAGAGGCCAAAGGGTGGGGGTGGCTGGGTGGGTGGGGCTACATTCGGTGTATAAGACACACCCAAGTTTTCACCCTCTTTTGGGTGGTAAAAGGGTGCGTCTTATAATCCAAAAAATACGGTACTTATGATTTTTGGAATCTGCTTTAATATAAATATTGGCTTGTAAGGTAGCTGCTAATCTACATTGAAAATTTTAATTTCCATCAACTGTTAAGATATATTTGCTATATACTATATATTATTTGGATTATTATTGGCATTAACAAATTTGGACTTACCAGACTTTCAGGGAATCAGTGGCAAAGTCAGCATTTCTCTTTGGACAAGGAGAGGACTTGAGATTGCCTCCAAGCACTCTAGACCAGGGGCAGGGGTGAAATGCTCCTGGTTCAGATTGGTTCTTGCGTACCAGTAGTGGCGGCGACACATGGTTCGGAGAACTGGTAGCGATGGTTGGCTGGCCATACCCCTGAACCGCTCCCCCGGTCGCTGCTCGCTCACTCTGCGAGCGGATGTCCTGGGATGCTGAACATGCGCACCGCAGTCCTGGCGCTCCCTCATGACATCAGGCTGGCCTGGCCCTATCCCAGCATGGCCCTATCCCGGCAAGGCTGATGTCATGAGGGACAGCCAGCACTGCGGTGCCCATGTGCATGTGCAGCAGCCTGGGGACATCCGCTTGCCTCAGCAAGGTAAGACCGATGCTGGCGGGGGAGAGGAAGACCCATCCGCATGCCTTCCCCTCCGCCTCCACCTCCGCCTCCGTCTCCGCAGTAGAAGGTAAGGCCTCAGCTGGTGGGGGGGGGGGGAGGGAGGAAGACCTGTCTGCCTGTCTTCCCCCCGCCTCTGCCACAGTAGAAGGTATTGATTGATTGATTGATTGATTGATTGATTGATTGATTGATTGATTGATTGATTGATTGATTGATTGGTTCTTATATGCCACCCCACTCCCGAGGGACTCCTGAGGTAAGGCCGACACTGGTGGTGGTAGTGGGGGAAGACCTGCGTGCTCTTCCCCAGCATGGCGAAGTTCCAGGATGGCGGAGAGCTTGCTTGCTTGGGCTCTCCAAAGCAAGTTCTGCCACTGCCGCTGGCTCTGTCAAGCAAGCTCTCCGCCATCCCGAAAGTTCACCACCATTGCCGCCGCAGCAGAAGATGGTAAGCTCGATGCTGGCGGTGGCGGGAGGAGGAGGAAGACCCGCTGTGCTCTTCCTCGGCATGGTGAAGTTCTGGGATGATGGAGAGTTTGCTTTCTTGGGCTCTCCGAAGCAAGTTCTGCCACCACCGCTGGCTCTCCCAAGCAAGCTCTCCGCCATCCCAAAACTGCGCCGCTGCCACAGAAGCAGAAGAAGGTAACGCCGACGCTGGTGGTGGTGGAGGGAGGAAGACCCGTTGCACTCTTCCCTGGCACAGCAAAGTTCCGGGATGGCGGAGAACTTTCTTGCTTGGGCTCTCCGAAGGCGTAGTTCCGGGATGGCGCTGTGCCGCTGCTGCTGGCTCTCCCAAGCAAGATCTCTGCCATCCCGGAACTGCAACGCGCAGGAAAACGCACCAAAGGCACAATAGGCTGCGCTGCCCGGCCCCGTTCAACCGCGCTTCTTCTATCCCATCTGCCCCATGGCATGAACGAGACAATTGGGCGCGCCTCCTCGCCCACCGTTTCTTGCCGAGCGCTGCACCCATGGCTCTGTCCTGCTCAGCTCCACCCACCGCCACATCCCGGGAGACGGCCGGAGCGAGGGGAAGGCGGGAGTGTGTGTGGGCCCATCTCGTGCTCGGCTTACCTTCCTGGCGAGGCTCGAAGACCGCCCGGCACCCCTCACACGCGGGCTTGGCGTCCATTGCTTGAGGAGCAGCACGCCGGCGGGGCTGCACATGCCTGCACATGACAGGAGACATGCCGCTGCCGGGCCGCCCACCCTCCCAAAGCACTTTTTTCCTTCTCCCGCTGCTGAGAGAAAGAGAGAGAGAAAGAGGAAGGGAGAGAGAGACAAAAAAAGAAAGAAGGAAAGGAAAGAAGGAAGAAAGGAAAGGGAGGGGAGGGGAAAGGAAAGGAAAGGAGGGGAATGGAAAGGAAAGGAGGGGAAAGGAAAAGAAAGGAAAGGAAGAAGGAAGGAAAGAAGGAAGGAAGGAAGAAGAAAGAAGAAAAGAAAGAAAAAGAAAGGAAGAAAGAAAGAAAAAGAAAAAAGGAAAGGAAAGAAGGGGAAAGAAGGAAAGAAAGAAAACTTATGAGCCCAAAATTTTGGTTGCTAAGCAAGAGTGTTGTTAAGTGAGTTTCACCACATTTTACAAGTTGGCCACGCCCACCCAGTCACCTGACTACCAAGCACGGCCACCCAGTCACATGACCACCAAGCAAGCCCACCTGAAGCCACGCCCACCTGACCTTCAAGCCACACCCACAAAATAAGCCACATCCACAGAACCGGTAGGGACAATTTTTAGATTTCACCACTGACCAGGGATGTCCAACCTTTTGGACCTCAGGGACCACTAAATTCATAATTTTAAATCCCGTGGGCCACTGTGGGGGGGAAGAAGCTTGGCTGCCTTTCAGGCCTACCTGTCTGCTTCTGGGAGGCCTCTGTGTGGGAGGCCCGAGAGAAAGTGCCTGGTCCAGGCACACAGCCTGGAAACCTCTTTTGTTTTCCTTCTCTCAAGAAGCTTCATCAATCTGAGTGAAGGAAAATGAAGATGGGCAGACTGACGGTGGCTTGCTGATGTTGGTGGGAAAATCAGTTCCATATTCCAGAGCTGTAACTCTAGTCCCTCCCCTCCCTTCCCCCCTCCCCTCCCTTCCCCCCTTCCCTTCCCTTCCCTTTCCTTTCCTCCCTGCTCCCCTTTCCTTCCCTTTCCTTTCCTTCCCTTGCTTTCCCTTCCTTTCCCTTCTTTCCTTTCCTCCCCTCTCCTCCCTTCCCTTCCCCCCTTTCCTTCTTTCCTTTCCTTTCTGTCCCTCCCTTTCTTTTCTTTTCTTTTCCTCCCCTCCCCTCCCCTCCCTCCCCTCCCCTCCCTTTCCTCCCCTCCCCTCCCCTCCCTTCCATTCCCTTCCCTTCTTTCCTTTCCTGCACCTGGGTGAGGATCTGCTCCTCGTCTCCTGCCGCTTGGGGCTTAGAGCAGTGAACCGCGTCCGGGAAGCACTACAGCTGAGAAAAGCAGCCGGAGTCAGTCCTAGCTTTGCTGTCCATTGCAGATGCTAGATCGCCCCCCTGCAAACTCTCGTCTCTCGAGGAGTGCTCGCTGAAGCGGCGCGGGAAACTTCGGCCGGGCTCCTCGAGAGATGAGAGTTTGCAGGGGGCCGATCTAGCATCTGCAATGGACAGCAAAGCTAAGGTTGACCCCGGGTGCTTCTCTCCACTAACAGGCTGCCAAGCTAACTGCCTGAAGGACCCCAGCCTGTCCCTGGGAGTTAAAGCACTGAATCACGAGTGGCACGGGAACTTCGGCCGGGCTCATTGAGAGAAATGCAAAGATTTATCTGTGGACCACCAAATTTTTCTTGCGGGCCACCAGTGGTATGTGGACCACCGGTTGGTGACCACTGCTCTAGACAGCAGCTCTCCATGAGGAGACTCTAAGATGGTGGGCACCTTTGGTTACCTTGCACAAGGGAAACTCCTTGGTTCATTCCATCCATTCCATCATCTTTGTTGTATTGGAATTAATAGGATTGAAACATCTCTGGAATATGGGGTGGATGAGACTGCAGTGATTACTAGAGACTTATTTTTTGTTACAAGATTATAAACAAGATTCTTCCCCACCTCGCTTCAGCCCTGGCACCACAGCAGGGAGAAGGCAGCAGGGGCGCAGTGCACCTGCACAGCAGCGAGCAGAGGCCGCGCGCGCCGCAGCTTCTCTCACATAGACACATAGACACATAGACACATAAACGGCACTGAGACGGCCGCTGCCGCTTCTTCCTCTTCACTCGCTTCCCTCCTTCCTTCCCCGCCGGCGCTGGAACCTGAGCTTGGGCTGCCGCAGCTGAGGATAAAGGTTCTAGAGGGGCTTCCTTAATTAATCACTTCCGGGGTGGAGCCACGACGGGCGGGCGAGGGGAGAGCAGCTCTGTTCTCCCAAAATCCGAAATTTGGCTGAATTTCGGTGGATTTAGCCTGAAACATATCATCTTTGCATGTGCTGAGGAATGAGGAGAACCCAGGGAACAACGAGACGAACGGAAATCGTCTTTTTTTAAAGATTGGGGTCTCTGAAGTGCTGAAGCTGCGAAATGCCGAACTTCAAACAGAGGCGCCATCTCTTCTTCGTTTCCTCCGTGAGACTGCAAATAACTATTGGAGCACCCACAACTTTTGGAGGATTGGGGTTTTTGAAGCTCCAAAGTTCTGAAGCTGTGAAATGCTGAACTTCAAACAGAGGTGCCATTACTGCTTCGTTTCCGCCGTGAGATTGCAAATAACTACAATTGCAAACTACCATAATAACAAGGGACACGGAACAACAAGGAAGGGAAGTTAACATTTTCAGAGGAACATCCTGTTTTTTTATATCTGATGTTGTTTATATACATAACATCCTGAGGAATTAGAAATTGGCATCTGGAGGATGGTGAGGTTGGAATGAATGTTTGTTGGTTCCTTCAGGCGTGACCCGTTTTATGTGGTCGCTGATTTATCGTTTGACTCCCAGTTGTTTGGAACACAATTTCTTTAACTGGCCTTATCACTTATTACGTTTTCAACTGGCCTTATTATTATTATCATCAACTCCCTCCCCTCCATGTCAGCCGGCCTCTCTACAGTCTTTTCTTCTCTTCCCCCGGGGTTATTATAACTGAGATATAAACGATCCCCCTGACCCCGTGTGTGGCCTGTCTTCTTCCACTATCTGGCATTTTCTGAGTAATGCCACCATTACGGGATCGAGTGCAACCAAGGTGGATGGGGCCCTTTGTACATCCTTCTCTGCTGACTGGGCCATGCCGGCTAATACTATCTGTGTGACTATGATTAATGGCAAGAAGAAACAGACTAATTGGGTTAGTACTTTCTGGCCTGTAATTTGTGCTGGTGCTAGACTTTATTGTGGACAGAAACAGAGAAATTCTGACTGGAATGCGGCCCCTTCGATACAACTATCATTTCTTCGCTGGGGGTCTTATTATTGACGCTCATATCAATGAGCCTTTTCCCGATCCCCGAGATTGGACGTTGTATTGTGGAGGACTATGGGACCGGGACCATGGTGACGATGGCAAACGATGGACACATGTCTTTCCTAGATATCCCTGCACGGACTTTTGTTTGCATTACATTATTATTTGCTTTATATTATATGCTACCTGGAAGGGGGGGGGTGCTTGGGGGTGTATATGAGAATATGGATGGTTTAGGTTGAATGAATAGATTGAAGAGACTGAGTCAGTAGAATGAGTGAGTCGGGGACAATGGGCTGGGCCCCCTCTGCTGAGTGTATTAACAGAAGCAGATGGGGGCTCGGCCACGACCCCCGGCTCGATATGAATGGGATGCATGGCCTGTATAGGGAGTGGGAGGCCAGTGGGGGGGTGGATCTCCGAGGGGCTGAGGAGCTGGAGCATAAATGTCATAATTGGGAGAGGTAGATATGGCGGGAGCCGAGGGGTAGGCCGCTCTCTGGGAACGAGAACTCGCTGTCTCCAAGCAATTATTTGTTCCGGCCTCTCTGATTATGGTTCATCTAGCTCAACTCGAGGTCCTGGTGACTTGAGATGTCAGGGCCCTGAGCTCAGGCTGCTGTTACTGAATGCCAGGTCTGTTGTCAACAAAGCTTTTCTCATTCGGGATTTAATCCTAGAAGAGAGAACTGACCTGGCATGCATTTCAAGTATTACACTAGCCGCAACCTCAGGGAAGGGGTGGAGGAGTGGCACTTATAGCATGCCAGAGTCTTCTTCCTTGCAGGATCCCTGCTCCAGAGATTGTTGGGTGCGACTCCCCCCTTTTGAAGTTGCACTCAGGGGTTCAGCTGGGCTTGTTATTGACATACCTGCCTCCCAGCTACGTCACTACAGCCCTGCCTGTGCTGCTGGAGGCAGTGGCCGGGCTGGCAATCGAGTTCCCCAGGCTTATGGTCCTGGGGGACTTCAATCTGCCATCGCTTGGCGACCCCTCTGATGCAGCTCAGGAGTTCATGGCTTCCATAACAACCATGGTCCTGACCCAAGTTGTTCAGGGTCCGACTCATAAGGGGGGGGGTCACACACTCGACTTAGTATTTCTCTCGGGGCAGTGGAATGATGATCTGAAATTAAGGGGTATAGTCACTTCTCCCTTGTCGTGGTCAGATCATTTCCTATTGAGATTAGACTTTAAGCACCACTCCTCCATTGCAGGGAGGCGGTACCTATTAAATGGTTCTGCCCCAGACTCCTAATGGACCCGCCCGGGTTTCAGAGGGAGCTTGGGGAGATACCTGAATCTCTTGTCCACAGTCCATCCGATGCCCTAGTAGCTGCCTGGAATAGGGCGGCATCTGAGGCACTGGATCTGATTGCGCCTTTGCGACCTCTCCGTGGCAGTGGATCCAGGAAAGCTCCTTGGTTTACTGAGGAGCTCCGGGAGATGAAACGCCACAAGCGACGTCTAGAGCGACGCTGGATATCCAGTAAGTCCGAATCTGATCGAACACTTCTAAAAGCCTTTATTTGGATTTATTTAGTGGCGATACGGGCGGCAAAATGTTTGCATTTTTCCGCACTTATTGCATCCGCAGATTCACGCCCAGCCGCCCTCTTCAGGGTGACCCGCTCCCTCCTCAAGGTAGGAGGAGCGGAGAAATCGCTGCAGGGCAGAGCTGAGGAATTTGTTCAGTTTCTGTCGGATAAAGACGCTCAGATTCGGAAGGACCTAGACTCTGATTGGGCAGTTATGACCAAGATGCCAGGGGCAGGTCTTAGTCCAGTTGTATGGGATGAGTTTGAATCTGTGACTCCTGAGGATGTGGACAAGGCAATAGGAGCGATGAGTTCCTCCACTTGTTTACTGGACCCGTGCCCCTCCTGGTTGGTTTCGGCCCCCAGGGAGATGACACGAGGCTGGCTCCAGGCATTAGTCAATGCATCTTTGAGTGAGGGGTCCTTCCCACAACCTTTGAAGGAGGCGATGGTTCGACCCCTCCTCAAGAAGCCGTCTTTGGATCCAGCTGATTTAAAAAACTTCCGTCCTGTCTCCAACCTACCTTTTGTAGGAAAGGTTGTTGAGAAAGTGGTGGCGCTCCAACTCCTACGGTTATTGGATGAAACCGATTATCTAGACCCTTTTCAATCTGGCTTCAGACCCGGCTACAGCACAGAAACTGCTTTGGTCACACTGATGGATGACCTCTGGCGAGCCCGTGATAGGGGATTTTCCTCAATCTTGGTGCTTCTTGACCTCTCAGCGGCTTTCAATACCATTGACCATGGTATCCTTCTGGGATGACTGGGACAGTTGGGAGTGGGAGACACCGTTTTACGGTGGTTCTCCTCCTATCTCTCCGGTTGGTGCCAGTTGATGTCAGTAGGGGGACAGAGATCGACCCCTAGGCCCCTCATTTGCGGGGTGCCTCAGGGCTTGGTTCTCTCTCCACTCCTTTTCAATATCTACATGAAACCACTGGGTGAGGTTATCCACCGATTCGGGGTGAGGTATCAACAATATGCAGATGATACCCAGTTATACATCTCTACCCCGCATCAATTCAGTGAAGCAGTGGATGTGATGGACCGTTGTCTGGAAGCTGTGTGGATCTGGATGAGAGTCAACAGGCTCAGACTTAACCCAGACAAGACCAAATGGCTGTGGGTATTACCGCCCAAGGATGATGTCAACTGTCCATCCTTGACTCTTGGGGGAGAGAAATTGTCCACCTCAGAGGGGGTTCGTAATTTGGGTGTCCTCCTAGATCCGCAGCTGAAATTAGAGCAACATTTAACAGCTGTGGCTAGGGGGACCTTTGCACAAGTCCTTCTAGTGCACCAATTGCGGCCCTACTTGGATCGGGATGCGCTCCTCACAGTCAATCATGCCCTTGTCACCTCACGGTTAGATTACTGCAACACGCTCTACTGCAACACTCTCTACCCTTGAAGAGTGTTCGGAGACTACAGTTAGTCCAGAATTCAGCCGCACGAGCCATTAAGGGTGTACCTAGATACACCCATATTACACCTATTATCCGCGAGCTGCACTGGCTGTCAGACTGGTTAGTCAAACCTGTGCGTTAATGACTTCAAGACACTTTCAAAAGTAAGGACTTCAGCTTTTAATCACGCTACATATAAGAACTCAGACCATGCCGATCCCATTCAGGTCAAAGTCAGCTCTCATCCTCCTCTCAGTGCTATTTATCCAAATCCTCACCATTCCCTCCCCCAAAACCACCATCCGGTGCTGTGAAGCCCTCCCCTCTCAGCTGGACATGGCTTAGATTGCCTCTTCTGGTTGCAGCGTTTCTCTGTGCTTGGCTTTCTCGGCGTCTCATGTAACAGGACATTAATCACTGGCGTCAGGCATTGAACTGCTGATAAGAGTTTGTTGTGTTGGCAACCATCAATCCCCCGGTCCAGTGTCTCTCCCTCCCACCAAGGTGCATATGTCAGCCTTGGCACGACAGGCGGCTCCCCTCTACCAGGAGTCCACCTGCAAGGGATAAAGCAAAAGGGTTAGCCACATTCGAATAACCTTGATTGGGACCTGGTTTGTGTGGATATTTTCGATGAAATCGCCTTAATAATCGTTCAGCTTGTATGTCATGCGCAGCCACCCAGGTAGCCTCCGTAATTGGATATCCTTTCCAATACACCAGATACTGGAGGTTGCCTCGAAATAGTCTGGAGTCAAGGACTTCAGCTACTTCGTAATGGTCCCTATATATGGGACCAGGGGTTGTTGGTAGGTCTCGAGTTACTCCTACAGGTTTAAGGAGACTAACGTGAAAAACGGGATGCATCTTCCCTAATAAGGGTGGTAATTTCAATTCTACCGTTACAGGGTTAATCACCTGAGTGATTGGGAATGGGCCGAGATACTTAGGACCTAGTTTTTTACTAGGTATTCGAAGTTTTAGATATTTAGTTGATAACTACACCCTATCCCTAATCTGGAATGGTTTATGATCCCTTCGGCGTTTATCCGCATACTTTTTGTATTCCTCGGCCACTTGTCTTAAAGCTACTTTCACTTGTGCCCACCCTTCTCAAATCTTGTCAGCCCATTCCTTTGGGGTTTTGGAGCATTTGGGGTTCATAGCTAATTCTGGAATGGTGGGGAATTCCATTCCATATACTACCTGGAAAGGCGTGAGACCAGTACTACGATGTTCAGCATTATTATACGCTACTTCAACAAAAGGTATCAAGCTAGACCAGTCTGTTTGCTGGTACGATATATAACATCTTAATTAGCGTTCTATCATAGCATTAGCTCTCTCTGCAGCTCCATTAGTGCTAGGATGGAATGCTGAGCTCAATCCCTGCGAGGAGCCTATTAGTTGTACAAATTCTCGCCAAAACTTGGCAGTGAATTGTACTCCTCTATCCGAGATTATTCATCGTGGTACTCCGTGTAACCGATATATATGTTGTAAAAACATTTTTGCCAACCGTTTGGCTGAAGTTATACCAATACATGGGATGAAATGTGCTTGTTTTGAGAATAAATCTATCACTGTCCATATTACGGTATGCCCATTGCTGTCTGGGAGGTTGACTATAAAGTCCATCCCAATCTCCTCCCATGGCCTACTGGGATCAGCTACCAGTTGCAACAATCCTAACGGCCTACCAGGCTGTGGTTTGTTCACTGTACAAACAGGACAACTCTGTACATAGGCCTCAACCTCTGTCCTCATCCGTGGCCACCAAAACTGCCGTCTGGTAAGATGTAATGTTTTTAAGAATCCAAAATGGCCGGCCGGCTTAACATCATGGCACCTTCTTAACACTGAGGCACAAAGGGTTATAGGCACATATAATTTATCTCCCTTCCAGGCTAGGCCATCCCTGTCAGTCAATACACTTGGGTGTTCAGCTAGCCAAGGGTCTGTTGCTAATGCTTTCCTTAAGTTATCGTGCCATGGGTTTAAGAGATTTCCCTCTACTCCCCTTCCCACTTGTTGACATGGGGTTATCATGGCTTGTATTACACCTTCCCTTTTACTGTTATATTGGGGAAGGCGAGATAAGGCATCGGCCATGAAGTTCTTACCAGCTGGGACATATTTCAATTTGAACTTGAATCGTTGGAAATATTGAGCCCATCGCATCTGTTTTGGGGACAGTTTTCTGGGTGTTTGGAGGGCTTCCAGGTTTTTGTGGTCCGTCCACACCTCAAATGGTTGCCGTGCACCTTCCAGCAGGTGCCGCCATGTGAGCAGGGCCCAACGGACCGCAAAAGCCTCTTTTCCCCAAATCGCCCAACCACGCTCTGGGCGTAAGCTTCCGGGATGTATAAGTACAAGGTTGAAGTTTACCCTGCCTATTCTTCTGCAGCAAAATAGCCCCCGCCGCTACATCACTTGCGTCTGCCTGTACTATAAAAGGTGACTCTTGATCAGGATGTTTCAGTATAGGCTCACGCGCAAAGAGTGTTTTCAGGGCCTCAAATGCACGCTGACACTCCATCGTCCACTTTAAAGCTTGGCCTGGTCGTGGTTTGGTTGTTGTGGGTTTAGTGTGTAACAAATCAGTTAGGGGCAAAGCCACCTGTGCAAAGGATGGAATGAACTGTCTATAGAAATTTGCAAAACCGAGGAAACTTTGCAATTGCTTCCTGGTTTTGGGGGCTTGCCATTCTAACACCGCCTTTACTTTTTGAGGGTCCATCTCCACCCCATCACTAGAAATGCGATAACCTAGATAATCCAACCTAGTTCGGTGGAACTCGCACTTGGAGAGTTTCACGAAGAGTTTGGCATCTAGTAATTTTTTCAACACTTGTCGTACTAACCGGGTGTGTTCCTCCATTGTCTTTGTATAAATCAATATGTCGACTAGGTATACAAGTACCCCCCGATACAAATGCTCATGCAAGACCTTGTTTATCAATTGCATGAAGACAGCCGGGGGGCGCCTTGTAACCCAAATGGCATCACCTGGAACTGATAGCTCCCTAATGGACAATTGAATGTTGTTTTCAATTCATCACCTGGTCGGATACGCACCCGGTAATACGCTTCTCTTAGATCTAGTTTAGTAAACACTCTACCCGTGGCTAATGTGGCGAGCAAGTCCTTCATTAATGGTAATGGATATAAATGTTCCACACATACCCCATTTAGCCCACGAAAATCAACACACAAATGCAGGCCACCATCCTTCTTCTCCCTAAACAAAATGGGAGCGGCCATATGAGATCTACTAGGGCGTATAAAACCCCTGGCCAGGTTTTTATCAATATATCTACGTAACTCCTCAAGTTCCTTTGGAGTCATGGAATACATACGGGGCTTTGGCAGCGTCGCCCCCGGAATCAACTCTATAGCACAATCAGTCGGTCGATGAGATGGTAAGACCTCGCATTCATCCTCATTAAAGACTTGTGCCAAATCATTGTACATACTTGGGAACCCTCCAGTCTCATGTTCCTCTAGACGTTGTTCATCACCCTCCTTCCCTACAGACCCTGTTTCTTGATCAATAGTTGGTGGTTCCAGTCCCAATGCCAACCTTAGCTTTCGGAACCCCCCCTCCCACCAGATGGTCGGTTTCCATTTGTCTAACCAAGACAATCCTAAAATGATTGGTTCAACCATATGGTCCACAACTACAAATCTAATGATCTCCCAATGGTTCCCCATTTCAAGCTTGATTTTTTCAGTAACATGGGTAGCTGGCACTCCTCCCAGCACGGAGCCATCCATTTGTTCGAATTTAATGGGCTGGCGTAATTTCAGAACCCGGACCCCCAAGTCGTCTACCACAGCGCGGTGTATTAAACACCGAGTACACCCCGAATCGATTAAGGCTCCCTGGTAAATCCGTTTCAAGGTGCTCAGGTTCTGGACGTTCACCTGAATGATAAAGGGACGTATAGGATCACGTACCATAGGATCCTCCGGATCTTCATCCTCACTATCGGCCAACATCACCGAGATTTGATTATGAACTTTAGTCTCTTTGGTTGGAGTGGGAGTGTCCGGTTGGGGCGTCTGCGTGGCTCTCCTGGACTGTTCAGGTGTTGGACGAGTTCGATCCGCGCTTCCACCAAATGACTGTTTTGCAGCTGGGGGCCTTGGCAACGGCAACTGACACTCTGCCGCTCGATGTCCCACCTGATTGCACCTAAAACACCGGAACGGGGGCCTCTGGGCCGGTGTATTCGGAGCCGGCACATTGGGCCTCCCCACCCTGGGGCCCGGCGATGGTACCATAAGTCTTCATTCCTGATGCCATCCACTATCACCTTGAGACCTAAATTCCCTTAGGCCTACATCCAGCTCCACCACTGCTCGAAACCAGTCATTCAAACATGGAGGCAATCCCCGGTAAATACACGCTTGCCTCAGCTCCTTGTCCAACCCCAACCGAAATTGCTGAACCAGCATTCTTTCAGGCCATGTTCGTAGGCGACCCGCTAGCTTACAAAAGTCCCGTACGTAGTCCCGTGCCGACCGGCCTCTCTGCCTCAATGCCAATAGTTCCCCCTCCACTACCTCTGCTCTGGATACATCCTCAAACCGCACTCTCAGTGCCTTGAGAAACAGTCCCAGGTTAGCTAGTTCCCTAGCATGCTCACTGTGGAGGTCAGCAACCCAATCAGCAGCCTCCCCGTCAGTACAGTTGTGACCGCTACCACCATCGCCCACTGAGAGGGGTAAATGCGGCCATACATGTCAATGTGGCTGATTATTTGGCTAATGAACAAGGCCACTCGATCAGCACTGCCATCAAACGTGGCTTGTATAGGAGGTGGGCCCCACATCACTTGTTGAGGCCACATGCCCATCGGCCATGGTGGCAACTGGCCTGTCACTCCATCTCGACCACCTCGACGAGGGCCCTGGTAGCTCCTGTCACTTCTGTGACCTACTCCAGGCACTTCAGAAGCTTTGCGCTGAGCGTGCGACTCATCCTGTAGTCCAGTAGAGTATGCCTTCTCCTTCCCTTTAAACCGTTCAGAACCAACTGGCACATCAAATCTCGGACTGGCAAGACGGAAGCGCGTAGCTGAGCTAGACCCAGTGGGGCTCCCGTGCCGCTTGGTTAAGGGGTCCAACCCTGACACCCAAGGTTGCCAAGAGGGTGCGTCTCTAAAGCTACCCTCCCCGAAACGGTCCCGTAAGATATCCAGGGTACTGGCCCCAGGGTCTGTGGAGTAGCTCCACTCACCTTCTTCATCTCCAGTCCACCTTCGCTCCCTCCATCCCTGAAATTGGGCTCCAAGGGGTGGTGTTGGGTCTACCTTGCCTGTTAATGCAGAACTATGCCACCACTCGCCAGTAGATGGCAGACCAGTTCCAGTATCAGGCAGCTCCTGGGCCTCCAAAGTAAAATCCTCACTCTTCTTCTGCTGCTTTGGACGCACGACCATCTGGGCTTCATCATCAGGTTGTGGGGGCTCCTGCCCCTCCCCCTGCAGCTCTGCAGGGATAGGCGTCGCCTCTAGGACATCCACAGCTTTTCCCTCAGCCATGCCACTCAGAAAAGGAAGATGCAGAGCTGACTTTCTGTCGGACTGGCTAGTCAAACCTGTGCGTTAATGACTTCAAGACACTTTCAAAAGTAAGGACTTCAGCTTTTAATCACGCTACAGATAAGAACTCAGACCATGCCGATCCCATTCAGGTCAAAGTCAGCTCTGAGATCATCCTCCTCTCAGTGCTATTTATGCAAATCCTCACCATTCCCTCCCCCCAAACCACCATCCGGTGCTGTGAAGCCCTCCCCTCTCAGCTGGACATGGCTTAGATTGCCTCTTCCAGTTGCAGCGTTTCTCTGTGCTTGGCTTTCTCGGCGTCTCATGTAACAGGACGTTAATCACCGGTGTCAGGCATTGAACTGCTGATAAGAGTTTGTTGTGTTGGCAACCATCAATCCCCCGGTCCAGTGTCTCTCCCTCCCACCAAGGTGCATATGTCGGCCTTGGCACGACACTGGCTTCCTATTGGTCTCCGGGCACAATTCAATGTGTTGGTTATTACCTTTAAAGCCCTACATGGCTTAGGACCAGGATACCTCCGAGACCGCCTTCTACCGCATAGCTCCCTTCGACCAGTGAGAGCCTACAGAGCCGGTCTCCTCCAGGTCCTGTCAGCCAAACAATGTCGGCTGGCGGGTCCACGGGGGAGAGCCTTCTCTGTGGCAGCTCTGGCCTTCTGGAACCAACTACCCCCGGAGATCCGGCCCGCCTCCACCCTACTGGTCTTCCGTAAGGCAGGGAAGACCTGGCTCTTCCATCAGGCGTGGGACCGTTGAGCTTGAGAATACCAGGGATAAATTCCGGCCCAATGAAAGTAGTATGTATGTGTTTTTTTAAGGGGTTTTTAAATTGTTTTTAAATTGTCTTGTAGATTTTGTATTTGATATGCTGTGAGCCACCCAGAGTCCCTGGGAAGTTGGGCGGCATACAAATCTATTAAATTAAATTAAATTAAAATTAAATTATTACAGGGTGAATGAAAAATGTGTAGTCTTGAACCATGGAGAAAAATCCTCCACTGCAGGAGTGTCAAACTCAAGGCCCACGGGCTGGATCCAGCCCGCCGGGTGCTTAATTCTGGCCTGCGGGCCAGCCGTGGATACAGCAAAGGACTGGCCTCTGCCAGCAAAAATGGAGCATGGGGGGAACGTGCATTCCACCACCCCCCAGCCATGTTTTCCGCCTGGATGGCTTCTTGCAGCCCTGTGCCAGTGAAAATGGAGCCCTGGGGAACACACATCTCCCTGGGCTCCATTTTTGCTGGCAGAGGGCTTCAGGAGGCTGGTCAGGCCGAAAATGGGGCCCAAGGGGGCATGTACAGCCCCCATGCTCCATTTTCGCTGGCAGAGGGCTAGCAAAACAAACTAAAAGCAAAACAAAACAAAAGGAGAAATGTTTCCCCTTTTGCATTTGAGAATCCAAGAAGGGAGGAAAGGAGAAAGGGAAAGAGGAAGGACAAAGAAAAAAAAGAAAAGATGGGAAGAGAGCAAGGAAGGAAAAAGAAGGAAAGAGGGAAAGGAAGAAGAAAGGAGAATGAAGAGGGAAAGGAAAAGAAGGGAAGAAAGGAAGGGGGAGGGAGGGAGGGAAGTCCTGCCTTAGCACTTGGCCACCAGCAGACAGCAAGTCTCCTCTGGAGGAGAAGGGTTTGGCACTTTCCCTGATCTCACTTTCCTCCTCTGCAGACGATGGATTCCTCACCCCGGCCAGGCCACCAAAGCTTCCCCTGACACAAGTGATGTTGAGCAGGCCATGCCCTCCAGCCATGCCCACCTCTCCCCCCCAGGTCAAACACAACCCTGATGTGGCCCTCAATGAAATCGAATTTGACACTCCTGCTCCATTGCAATTACAAGGATGTTTTCTTCCTTGATCCCTAAAGTATTTTAGATGAGTAAATAGGCCTGTGTTGAGAATAGATCTAAGAAGAAAATCTGCAAGGTTTCCTTTGAGGAACCACAATCTGAATCAAGGACCACTTAAAAGACTCTACATTGCGATTTTCTCTCCATTCATCTGAAAAATGCCAAGCCTCAAAAATGAAAGTTGGTATCTGATCAAGCTATTGAAAAGGTGGACAATAAATCACAGAAGCTTTCTACACTGTGAAACATACACAATGACTTTTTCAAATATGATTAAGGGAAGACAATCAATACATCTTCAAAAATTATTTAAAAAGGAATTAAAAACATTAGATATATATTGGTTTATAGGAGAACAGAAATCCAGCACTTGTCAGAACTTACTGAAGCATATAAAAACTTGAGTTACTACTTGTATTAAGACCTATGTTTTAATCCTGATGAAATATATAAATTTACGTACTATTTTTAAATATTTTTCTCCAAATTGTCCCCAGTTTACATAACACTAAAGTACATTTTAAATTTACTTAAATGATCAGCTTCCTTTAGCTCACTGGAGCAATCCAAAATAAAATAAATAAAAGAAGGAAACTTCCAGTATGAAATAGGCATTTTGCTTCCCTCAGTTAGAAAATGTTTTTAGAGGAGTCATGTACAACCTTTAAATATATTAAGGGTGTGAATGAGATTCTGGAAGGCAGCATTTTCAATATTAAGCAATAATCAAGAGCATGGCATCACCTCAACCTGACAGGAGGGAAGTTCAAAAGTAAATTTAGAAAGTATTACTTCACAGAAAAAGTAGTGGAAGCTTAGAAATAACTTCCAGCTGAGATAATTGGTCATTCATTAGTAACCGAGGTTAAACATGCTTGGGATAAACATAGCATCATCTGACAAAAATTAAAAAAACCAAATAAATTAAAAATAATTAAAAATAATAAAAATAAATACATTGAAAAGAAAGCACAAATAGTTAAAAAAAACTTAAAGAGTAAACTCAATGGACCACTGAGTCTTTTTCTGCCATCAGTTTTTAAAGTTTGTATTCCATTTTAAATATCATATAATTTAATTTGCTTGCATTGTAACTGAGAAATGATACCTGAACTAGTTTTTCTCTTCCCCATACCACTTCCTCAAGTTTTGGGTCTCTTAGACACATAATATTTGTATATCATTTACTAAGCATCATAGTAGTATGAAGCCCAGCAAATGGAAGAAATGTTGTTGCAGTAAATACTCTACCGCTCCTGCCATTTCAATTCAGGATGGGCTATTTTGGAATGTCTGGCAAGGAGGTATAAGAAGGCAATTGACTTGTGGAATCAAACAGAAAGAAAAATCTCTTTTTCACATCTCAGAATGTGGAATGAACCAATGCAGCTGAAAGAGGAGACTTGGGAAAGACTTCCTTTGTGTAAAATGGATTTGTGCTTCAGAGTCTGCTTCTCTCTGATGTGGAAATGGCTTTAAAAGGAATTTGACAAATATATGTATATAGAATAAAATAAGGAATGGCCATTATGACTATAAACTGCCACTTATGATCCAAAATTACAGAGTGAGTGCAAGATACATAAGTATTTATCCCTCAACTCCAGAAGAAAAAAGCTGCTTGTAAATCACAATTGTTGTGTTTGCCACTACAGTCTGTATGCATTGCCTTATGCTGACTCCCCCCGCTTTTCAGTGGTGGAGATATTGTTTAAACCCCGGGTCTCCAACCTGTGGGCCACTGCCCACTAGTGAGCCTTGAGGGGTTTGCAACTGGGCTGCAGAAAAGGCCAGCGAGCACATGCGTGTGCACATACATCCTTACTTGTATGAGCAGCGGGCAAGCGTGTACGTCAGAGCTCTATTTGCACAAGTGGCAGGCACACATGCATGGCCCTTGCACAAATGGAGCTGCATGCACGCACACTTCCTAGCCACTGGTGCAAAACCATCGCCTGTCCCCACCTTCTCTTATTTTTCTTTTTCAGTAGTATTATGCTAGACTGGTCTTTTATAATCTCATTTTTCAGAGTTTCCCAAGATTCTTGAATTGTTTTCCCCTCTTAAGATTTTCATCCATGGAATCAGGGGTGGGTTCTAAATGTTTTACTACCGGTTCTGTGGGCGTGGCTTATTTTGTGGATGTGGCTTGATGGTCATGTGATGGTGGGTGTGGCTTTGTGGTTATGTGACTGGGTGGGAGTGGTTTGGCAGTCATGTGACTGGGTGGGAGTGGCCTTGCGGTCATGTGATGGTGGGGGTTGCTGGTGATCATGTGACTGGGCGGTCATGTGACTGGGTGGGAAGTAATAATTCCATTCCTGCCACCAGAAATCCCACAACAGTGTAGTCCCAAAGGCCTTCTAGAACACTCAGGTTTTCCAAAAGGCCATGACAGTGGGTGCTTCCCATGCTGTGGAGAGCAAACTGTTTCTGAAGAGGGGAAACTTCACCCAGAATACCTGCTTTCAGGCCCCCCCCCATTGCACTTCATGAGCAGGAGGGAACTTCCTTTGGGATTTTCTGTGCTCTTGGGCTGAGCAGGCAGCAAATTTCAAGATCCTGTTTTAGTTCTTAATTAAATATTCATGATATATTTTGCAAGAACTGATTTATAAATGAGCTAAACAATATTGGATTAGTAAAGTAATTGAAAAAAGTTTGTAAGTTAATGTACAATTTAGAGCAGAAACTTTTTGTCAGAGTTTTTCAACATAAAACATGGTGTTTTATTGTTATATATGGATTGCACAAATTATATATGCTGAGTATTGGAAAGATATTACAATACCCACAATAGAAGAATGGTTAATAAAGATGGATGTGACTGGGCTGGCCGTGCCAATGTCTATTAATAATACTTGTGTTACGGGGGCTGGGTCTTCTACGAGGTCAGGCATCGGGCATCTGCTGAGGGCGTCTGCATTGCTGATCCTTTTGCCTGGGCGGTGCACCAGTTTATAATTATATCCAGTTAGAAAAATGGACCACCTTGTCATTCTGGGGGACATGTAGTTCGGGCTTTGTTGGTCTCCCAGCAGTGGCTTATGGTCGGTGATGAGTTTGAATCTCCTCCCATAAATGTATTCGTGAAACATTTGATCCCCGCAACAGCAGCCAGGGCTTCCTTGTTGATCTGACTGTAGTTTCTTTCAGCAGGGGACAGTGTCTCTGAGTAGTAGGCAATGGGCACCTCTGAGCCATTTGGCAATCGATGGCTGAGAACAGCCCCGACTCTGAATGGGGATGCGTCACAGGTCAGTAGCAAGGGAAGAGTCTCATTGTATTGGATTAGGACACTGTCGGACGAGAGTAGTTCTTTGACTGTGGTGAATACGCTGTCCTCCTGGTCGTCTTCCGTAGTAATTTGTAGAGCGGCTCAGCAACGGTTGCCTTCTGTTTTAAGAAAATACTATAAAAGTTCAATAGTCCCAAGAAGGCTTGTAGCTCTGTTTTATTTTTAGGGGTTGGGGCTTCTTTATAGCTTTTATTTTACTGTCCGTGGGGTGGATGCCGGACCCATCAATTAAATATCCAAGGAACTCGACTTGGTTTACGCCGATTTTACATTTTTCCTGTTTTACTTTGAGCCCCTTCTTTTGGAACCTCCCCAATGTTTCTTTTAATCAGTCCATGAGTTGTTCATTTGATTCTCCTGATATGAGGCACTCCATCAGGCTTTGGAATAGCCCTGGGGCGACGTTTACTCCAAATTGCAGCCGTTTGCATTTGAATCCCCCTCTATGCATCACAATCGTTTGGGCCTCTGCAGTGGCCGCATCCACTGGTAATTGTTGATAGGCCTGGACCAAGTCCAATTTGGCGAATATTTTGCCATTTCCCAGTGAATGTAGCAGATGTTCCAATACCAGCACCGGATATGCACTTTTCTGTAATGCTTTATTTAAAGTCCCCTTATAATCTGTGTAGATGCGGATGGAGCCATCTGGCTTTACTAGGGTGACTATTGGGGTCTCCCATGTGGCATGATTGATCGGCTCCAGGATCCCTTGGGCAATGAGTTTATCTAATTGCTCATCTACCTTGGACCATAGAGCAAACGGAACCCTCTGTGGCTTGAGCCTTATTGGGGTAACACTAGGGTCTAGGCTAAACGAGATAGGTTTTTCCCTGTATATTTACCTAGGCTTCTGTCGAACATGTCCCTGAATTTTGACAGCAACTGGTGTAGCTCATTCCCTCTGATTTGGTTTATGCCCGTGATGCCAAGTCCTAATGGTTTGAACCATTTGATGCCCAGCAATGTGGGGCGGTCGCTTGCAATGATGGTCAGGGGAAGTCGGCCATAGAAGTTTTAAAATTGTACCTTTACTTTGGCTTGGCCCCACATGGGAATGCTGTTTCCCTGGAAGTCGTTCAACTTGATATTCTGCGGCTTGCGTTGTCTTCTGGATATTGTTGGCGTTGGAGCGTTCGCCAGGACACAATGGTAAAAAATGATCCAGTGTCCAGCTCTATTTTGCATGGGGTTCCTTCAATGTTGATGGTTACATGGTATTTGTTCCCATCGCATGGATCCGAGTGCCCCATGGTGGTTTGGTTGATTCCCTGGGTGTCTGGATAGTGCTCCTCCCGGCGCTTATTCTTTTGGAATCCAGGTCTCACTTGCCCTTGCCTCCCGGGGCCCGATGGTGGTTTGGGATGGTAGGGGTTTGGCTGTGTGGCTCTACAGGCCTCGGCTATGTGGCCTTGTTCTTGGCACTGGTGGCAGATGACCTCTTTAAAATGGCACACCACCCTGGCATGGAGCCCCATACATCAAGAGCAATGGAGTTGCTTAAAGTCATTGTCCCGGGGGCTTACCCGTTTGTCCGGATATACTCAGTGGATGGCTTCTTCTTCTTCCCATTCATCCCCATATTCGCGAACCTCTGTGGTCCAGTCAGGCTCTCGGTGGGCGCGATGGACGCCGCTGGTCTTCCTGATGTCTGTGGTGTAGTTATCTGAGGATTCGCAGCCCTCGCTTCTTCGACTATGTCCTTAAATGTCACCCCTCTTCGCACCAACAGTTTCTTTTGGAGGGTTAGGTCCTTCATTCCCAGGATTACCCGATCCCTCATCATCTCCTCGGGGTTGACGAATTCGCACTTTGTCGCAGTTTCCCTCAGCTTGGCCACAAAGTCATTTATGGACTCCCATTCTCGTTGGCACCAATGATAGAACTCATTCTGGCTCACCATTGGGGTCACCGTTGGGGCATAGTGGTCTTTGAGGGTATTTTGCAGCATTGTCCACGAGATTGCCTCTATGTCCGCGGGTGTGACAAGGGTCTGTGCCATCTTATAGAACTTCGTTCTGCAATAGGTGAGAAAAAGGGCTCGTGCTGTTGTCCGGCAGGTCTTGTTAATTGTTGGCTTCCAGGAACATCCTGAACCGGCTCATGTATGTGTGCCATTCTTCTGCTTGCAGGTCGAATAATACTGGTGCGGGGGAGGTCTGGGTAGTCATCCTCAGGTTGGCCGGAGCAGGCTGTAAAGATGGCTGTGGATGCCATGAGGTGGGTGGTCAGTTCCTTTCTCTCTTCTTGCCCTCTTCAGAATCCCACCTTCATCACCAGTGTTAGATAGGGGGCGCAGTGAAGAAGAGAAGGGACGCAGGAAACTTTCATCACCTTTATTTCCCTAGCCGCGATGTACAAACTGCCGGCAGGCTGCCAGGGCTCTCTATTTAAGGAACACCGACCAATGACGGCAGTTTATTTTTCCCGCCGCTAGGTCAGCCAATCAGCGGCAGCCATGCAAATCCTTGCTACATCCATTCATATGTAACACAAACTAATTTATTGCACCATTAAAATTTTCCAAAATACAATCAAAAACAGATAAACTATTACATATTATCAAAAATAGCAATTCATTATTTAACCATTAATAATGAATAATTTTCCCTTATTCCTTCCAGCCATCCTTGAATTCCATAAATAGAATTGAATTCTAACTCCTATTTTCTTCTAGTCTCTTTGCTTTTTCTGTTAAAGTTCTTGTCATCTTTACCCAAGTCTATTTATACTTTCCATGAAGGGACTCCAGTAAATCCCCTCTATTCAATTTAAGAGGATAGTCCACATCACTCTTTGGGCGTTATTTTTATGTCTTTGGGCATTTTAAAATGATTGCCCAAATCCATAGAATATAAACAAAACATATATTTTCCATAAGACAGGATTTTTCTCTGTACCGTTCCAGACCCCACGCCTATGCACAGAGCATTTAAGGGCTTTAATTAAACACCACCGGCCCCTAATGTCATTTCCCCAAGCCCTTTTGCATTAAACTTGCCTGCAAACAGCCCCACACAAAGTTCCAATAAAGCAAAGTCCGGCATGAACTCAACCAACCACAATACTAAATGCAAAGTCTTGGAATGGAATAATGTACATACAGTAAATATATAACTGCAAAAATGTACAAACTTTTGTTGAGATTTGAAATGGGACAAGCTAAAATGCATGATAAAATGGACTAAGAATTTAGGTTATAGCATACAAATAGATCAATTGGAGATGGTGGTCAAAAGGTCTGAAATTCACACTATCTTAGAATTTTAAAAGAATTTTTTATGTTGTACTGTTGGCATATGACACCTTATCTAAAATTTGTGAAGGGACTTCTAACTGCTGTTGAAAATGTGGAAACCATAAAGGGACAGTTTACCATGCATGGCAGGTTAGTGAAATAGTGAATGCCAATATATATGCAGAGAATTAAAAAATAATAATATTCCGATGAAACTAGAATTTTTCTTACTAGGACTTATTAATAGCCAATTACAAAAGACTCATGGATCATTGGTTTTATACATGGTAATTGCAGGGAGAAAAAATGGAAAAATACAGAGATAGCCACAATGGCGGGATGAATCACAAAGATGGTAGAACTTTTAGAACTGGCTAAATTGACATGTTTGATTAGGGAAGGAAGAACAATCACTTTATAAAAGACTAAAAACTCCTTAAAGACTTTTTGCTCAAAATGGATAAAAATGAGCTTGTGATTTCTGGATTTACTGGTTAAAAAGGACTGTATTTGGGGAAATGGAACTACGGTATACAGTGATACCTCGGTTCACGAACTTAATTCGTGAACTGACTCTGGTCGCGAACCGAATTGGTCGTGAACCGAGGCACATTTTCCCATAGGGTTCAATGTAAATCCGGTTAATCCGTGCTAACCTTTTTTGGGGGGTTCAGATCTGCCTTCTGCCTCTGCCTCCCTCGCTCACCTGCCAGCCTGCCCCCCCCTCGTTCGGATCTGCCTTCTGCTGCCGCCTCCCTCGCTCATCCAGCCTGCGCCCGCCCGTTTGGATCTGCCTCTGCCTCCCTCGCTCATCCGCCAGCCTGCGCCCGCCCGTTGGGATCTGCCTTTGCCTCCCTCGCTCATCCGCCAGCCTGCGCCCGCCCGTTTGGATCTGCCTCTGCCTCCCTCGCTCATCCGCCAGCCTGCGCCCGCCCGTTGGGATCTGCCTTTGCCTCCCTCGCTCATCCGCCAGCCTGCGCCCGCCCGTTGGGATCTGCCTCTGCCTCCCTCGCTCACCTGCCAGCCTGCGCCCGCCCGTTGGGATCTGCCTTCTGCCTCCCTCGCTCATCCGCCAGCCTGCGCCTGCCCGTTGGGATCTGCCTTCTGCCTCTGCCTCCCTCGCTCATCCGCCAGCCTGCGCCCGCCCGTTGGGATCTGCCTTCTGCCTCTGCCTCCCTCGCTCACCTGCCAGCCTGCGCCCGCCCGTTGGGATCTGGCTTCTGCCTCCCTCGCTCATCCGCCAGCCTGCGCCCGCCCGTTGGGATCTGCCTTCTGCCTCTGCCTCCCTCGCTCACCTGCCAGCCTGCGCCCGCCCATGGGATCTGCCTTCTGCCTCTGCCTCCCTCGCTCACCTGCCAGCCTGCGCCCTGTGAGCGAGGGAGGTGGCGGCAGAAGGCAAATCCAAACGGGTGGGCGCAGGCTGGCGGATGAGCGAGGGAGGCAGAGGCAGAAGGCAGATCCCACGGGCGGGCGCAGGCTGGCGGATGAGCGAGGGAGGCAGAGGCAGAAGGCAGATCCCAACGGGCGGGCGCAGGCTGGCGGGTGAGCGAGGGAGGCAGAGGCAGAAGGCAGATCCCATGGGCGGGCGCAGGCTGGCGGATGAGCGAGGGAGGCAGAGGCAGAAGGCAGATCCCACGGGCGGGCGCAGGCTGGCGGGTGAGCGAGGGAGGCAGAGGCAGAAGGCAGATCCCACGGGCGGGCGCAGGCTGGCGGGTGAGCGAGGGAGGCGGCGGCAGAAGGCAGATCCGAACGGGCGGGCGCCACCTCCCTCGCTCACCCGCCAGCCTGCGCCCGCCCGTTGGGATCTGCCTTCTGCCACTTGGCTGGGATCTTGGGGATCCGGCCTCTCTGTGGGATGATGCAGGGGAGGATCAAGGCGCAGAGCCCCGCGTCTCTGCCCGGCTAAGCCAGACTCAGCTCCTGTTCGTGAACCGAGGCGGAGTTCATGAACCGGAGCATATTTTTATGCACTTTTCTGTTCGTGAACCGAATTGTTCATGAACAGAAGCGTTCGTGAACCGAGGTATCACTGTATTATGTAATTTTGAGAGGGAAATGGTATCGTAATTATTGTAAAAAAAGGTCAGAAATAGCTTCTTTTAGTCTTTTTTCATCTTCTTGGCTTTCTATTATTTTCCACACTTTTTTCTATACCTCTTCCTTTACTATTTGTTTTTACTATTTTTTGTATATATATAGTCGTCATTTGGATACTTATCATTCCATCTCCAACTTCCGTATCGGCATCTCTTCTGATCTGGGTTCAGGGATGGAAGTTACAGTGTTTGTTCTTATGAATGACCTAAATGGGATTACATAGTGAGAGAACACCCTGTACATTTCCATGGCTTCCTTTTGGACAATCTACAAGGAACCGTTTACAGTGTTTTTGCACCTTCTGAATAGTGTGGCTCCAAACAGGAATATGCTACTTCAAGGGGAATCTGCCTGTCCATTATGTGCAAATCAAGAGGAAAGCTCTGGGTTCACATCATTGGAAAAGACAGGTGAAAACCTGAAGGACAGGCTTCTTGGTTATAGCTTGCCATCTCAGGTCAGGATGAGTGCTGTCTATGTTTTAGGAATATAGCCTGCCTAGAATGTATGGAATAGGTGACATACACAAATCAGTATGAATGAAATCATAAATAAACTGCTGTGCCTTTGTGAATGAACTAACTTTAATATTGTTTCCTTCAAGTTTCATTTTCCATATTAGTTTAATTCTCTAATTTTAATTTTAGATCAGATATAATTCCTCATAGCAGAAATGAATAACACCGTGGAAGAAGATATTTACAATGCATTGAAGGAACTCATTGACAGCCAATTTTCAGAATTTAAATGGAGGCTAAAATTAATTAATTATGATGGAAGGCCAAACATTCCTGAAGCTTCACTGGACAAAGCTGATCAAAAAAAAGTTGCAGATCTCCTGATTCAACATTATACAGAAGATGCTCTAGAGGTGTGCATTCTTGTCCTTCGAAAATGCAACAGAAATGATCTTGCAAAAAAACTTGAAGAAACTGGACAGAAAGGTAAGAAAACGCAACATATTACAGAAATGTTCTCTTTACTTAAGATCAAATGGCAATAAAGATCCATTATCATTTCTTTGCCACTGAATCTTGTTCATCCGATTTGTTGTTGGTGGTTAGGATCGGCAGTGGCTCCCTGGGATTTCTGAGTGGGACTTTCCTTCTAGTCTGAGATTCCTTGTCTTGAGCCTGGAATCAAACCAAAGGGAAGGATCTGTACTGTCACTCAACTTGGCATTTTCCTATCACTGTCAAAGTAAACGGATAGGCCAAGTTCAAGCCAAAGTTGTTAGTTCATTGATCTAAATGTAAGGGAGATCTTTAAAAGTTTAATTTAATCCATCCTTTTTTCCCGCATCCTACCTGACGTAATACAATATTAAGGTATCTTATAGGTGGTGATGCTATTGTTGCTACTAGGGAAGAGAGCAGGGCATGTAATGCTGGGTGGCGTCAGAGAACAAAGAAGGGGCAGCATTCTCTTAATTCCTTCAATAAACTACCAAAATGAAACATTTTTAAACTATATTTTTTCTTCAAATATATATTGAGACAAAATCTCCTACATATATATATATATATTAACCCTTAAAACAACCAGCAAAGAAAGAAACAAACTCATGGAACAGTGACTGACACTATTGTTGTATGCAATGTATGTTCAATGTATGTGCTTATGCCCAAAGAATACCCAAATTATAAATGTATTAAATGTAAACTACATGGACTACTAGAAGAAAAAGGAAAGGATCTTAGAGGCAACTCTAGCCAAACTCCAACCTACGCAACAAAGCTATATCCAAATCGAACCAAATAATGAAAAAGCAACTCCTAGAGGAATTGACCCTGTGGCTAAACCTTTGGAGGAAGATAAATGGAGGCATGTCACACATAGAAGGAAACACGACAATCAAAGAAAGAAGCAGCATACATGTATCAAGCCCCTACTGCCCAATCTTACCAATCTCAATGTAGCCCCATTACAAGTGAGCAATCGATTTCTCCCCCTATATGAAAACACGTAAACTCACAACCTCCCCCTCAAACACATGCAGACACCTAAAAAAGAGACATCATCAAATATCTCTTGAAAAGTCACATTATCAAACACATCTGTGATAAACAGAAAAGTACCCCAGACTGCCTCCCCCAAAATAGGAAGGCGAGTGCTGATGATAGCAGATTATATTCTCAGATGAACACAACCAGCTATCTGCAGACCAGACATTCAATCTAGGTTGGTATGTTGTCCCCTTGGAGCAAAAATCAAAGAGAATTTCACCAAACTAATTAGGCCAACAGATAACTACCCTTTTCTCCTCCTTCACATAGGGATGAATGACACAACAAAGAACCTGAACACAATATTTGAAAGATTATGAGCAACTAGGCAAAAAAGTTAAGGAACTAGGAGCACAAGTGTTGTTCTCATCATACTCCCAACAGAAGGTCAACACATATTGAGGGAAAAAAGAATTCTAGAAATTAACTTCTGGCTAAAGGGTTGGTGTCTAAGAGAACTTTGGTTTCCTGGATCATGGACTGTATTACCTATATGAAGGACTCTTGGCAAGGGATGGGCTGCAGCTCACAAAAACAGGGGAAAATGTATAGGTAGTCCTCGAGTTACAAATGTAATGGAGTCTGCCTATTCCATTCATAATCTGAGGATTCATGGGAGTGAATCTCGTACCCTGAACAAGATCACTCCCTGCTTTCGCCCACACATTCAATAACAGAAAGTGCAGCTCGTTAAGTTCACATGAGGTATCTCAGGGTGGGGAAGGCCATGGGGGAGCCTAGTGATGGAACAGGTCACCTGCTTAAGAGCACCCGAGGTCTCCCCCGACCCACAGATACCTCATTCTCCTTCCCCTGGGGTCCCCACAATTGCATCCTGCCACCCCGGGTGACTTACCTTATGAAGATCTGTCTCCTCTCCACCCTTTTTCTTTGCCTGCTTCTTCCTTTCTTGCTTGATGATGACTCCAGCAACAAAAAAGGAGGCTGCGCGCAGCCCTCTCAGCAGAAAAGAGGCCCAGAAGGATGCGTGTGGGCCTCCGGGCCTCCTTTCTCATTGGCAAACACTTGAGGATTGCGTCCCTGTAAGCTTCATCAGTTTTTTTCAAAAAGCCCTTGCTGGTAGGAACAGAGCTTTGGAGGGAGGCGTCAGCCCCTTCCAAGCTCTGCTGGTGCTAACAAAGGACTTTGCAAAGGACTGCCAAAGCCTACAGGAATGCAATCTCTCTGCAGGCTTCGACAAGAAATGGCAAATGGAGGGAAGGCCTGAAGGACCAAAGCTTTCTCTCTATTTGCAAACGTCCATGCCTCAATTCGCAGAGAATAGAGTCCTAAAATGCGAGATCACACAAGATCAGTAGCACGAGATCTCACACTACCGATCTCACATGATCTCACAGTTTGTAAACACTATGGGGTGCTTATCACGTAATTTTGAACATTCACTAAGGTAACCTGGGCATTACCTGTATCAGGCTCATCAGAAGGGCTTAAAACTAAAATTGAGTGGGGAGGGTGACCAATCTTTAGAAACTCTAGAACACAAAACCAATCATAAACCCAAAGAAAACAAATCAAACAATGAGGTAGGTAGTGATGAGAAAAAAGAAAATCTCAAACACCAAGTAGAAGATGCAGGAAACATGAACAGGCATATGTTTCAGATGCTTTGATACAAAGTTTGGGGAACAAGCAGGGTGAACTAGAAGCAATAGTACACAAGGTGGTATGATATAGTTGCCATTACAGAAACTTGGTGCGGTGAAACTCATGACTGGAATATACTGATGGATGGATACAAATTGTTCAAAAGAAACAAACACGAGGAGGTGGAGTTGCACTATATGTAAACAATCACTACATATCTACAGAAATGTACATGATCAAAGATAAAATAACCTGAGAATTTATATCGGTGAATATAAACCATATGAATATGAATATGAACCAGCTGCTGTGGCCTAGAGGTGGAGCTCTTGCCTTACAATCAGGAGGTTGTGAGTTCTATCCTAGGTAGAGGCAGATGTGGGGTCTCCTGCTTGGGCAGGGGGTTGGACTAGATGACCTGCAAGGTACCTTCCAACTCTGTTAATATGTTAAACATGTTAAAAGGGAAAAAAAGTGACATTGCCATAGGTGTATACTACCGGCCACCCAAGCAATCAGAAGAAATAGATGAACTTTTTGCCAGCCAGTTTATAAATATATGTAGGAAGTATGCCACAGTAGTAATGGGAGACTGTAACTATCCTGATATCAACTAGGAGACAAACTCTGCAGCAAGGGATCTATGATTACTCGATGTTGCTAGCTCGGCAGCCTTCTCACCACCTCCAAGTCCCCTCTGTCAACTCAGAGCTGACATTTCTTCACAGGATATCTCAACACAGGAAATTCGCTGCAGGGATAATTCACTGCAGGTGCTGGATGGAGAGCCATGTAAGCAAGCGGACGAGTGAGCGAGTGGGCTGTCAGAGGGGAGAGGTATTGGGTGGGGTGCTGAATGGAGAGCTGGGTGGAAGGGTGAGGGAGCAGGCTGTCAGAGGGTGGTGTCGGTAGGTTGGCTGCAGTGGGGGATGGGATAGAGGACGGGAAGGCAGCGGTAGGCAGAGGCTTCCTATTTTGACCTCCCTCCGTTGCCTTTGAGCCTTGGCTTCAACCCAAACGGGCAGTTTGGATGTGGTGGGATGTGGGCGGCACTAACGCGTCTTTCACTCTGCAAGATTTTTTTTAAGCTCTGCAGCTCTGTCAGATTTTTTGCCCATGCTGTGGCTTTGCAAGTTTTTTTGAAAGCGCCGCAGCTCTGCAAGTTGTTTTTTTACAACACTGTCACCCATCTACAAGGCAAAAAAACCTCAGAATGTGGCAGCAGTACTTTAAAAAAAATCCTTTCTATTTTTTTTGATATATTATGGTATATTATGATTGTGTACTATTTTTATATATGAGAGTGGTTTAAATGTAAAATTATGGAGTGGATACAATTAGAAAGAATTTTGATGATTAATATGAGAAATTAAAAGTATAATTGGGCATTTAGTTTTTTGATAGAACAAAGGATAAAAAATAGAAACGATGAATAAAGAGACTAAAGAATTAGAGGAAGCAATGTGGCATAAAATTAAGAAGCAGGAGACAGTAAATATCTTGAGAAGTTAAGCGAAAAGCGGTCAATTTGGAAGGAAATTTGAAATTAACTGGTGAATATCCCAGATGACAAAATTAGAAAATTGGATTTTTTTTCTTTTTTTTTCTTTTTTTTTGGAGATAAGAAGGAAATAGCAGCATATACCTAGAAGAAAGCACTACATAAAAAGAATAATAATATAATTATAATGGTTAAAAATTGTTTTTAAAGAGATATGATTAGTTTAAAATTGAGATTAACATCAGTCTGTCAAATATAAAATGAGTTAGTATAAAAAGCACTCAAGGAAAGGTAAAGAAAGTGAAAGAGGAAGTAGAAGGGGAAGAAGAGAAGGTGTAGAGAAGGTAGAGGAAGAGGGAAGGAGTTAGAAAGTAGGAGGAGAAGTTGGAGATAGAGAGAGGGGAGTGTAATGGAATAAAGTAGAACAGACTGATGACTGAGGAGGCAAGGAATAAGACATTGATATTTGAATGATTGATTATATTGAAAAAATATGTATTTTTATTATAATATCTTAAGGTATAATATGTGTATTAAATTGTATATGAAGTGATGGAGAAAATAAAAAAAATTGTCAAAAAAAAAGATGCAGAGGTGTATTACTGTAAAAAAAACCTGGCAAAGCTGCAGCATAGAAAGAAACTGGAAGGACCATGGCACTTTAAAAACTTGCAGAGTGGCAGAAGCCCACTGCCCGCACACCACCACAGCCAAACTGCCCATTCGGTCCAGAACCGATTTGCAGAGGCAACAGCGGTGGTAAGAGGGTCAAAATGAGAAGTACCCCACTCAGTGCTGCTGCTATGCTGCCCTCTAAAGACCTGTTCACTTGCTTCCCAACTGGAGCGGCCCAAGGTGCAGAGGCACTGGCGAGGAGTGTCAAAATAGGAAGCCCCCCTTCCACTTCCTCCCCACCTGCACCCCTTCCTCTGCTGCAGCTGAACTGCCAGTTCAGTGTTCAGGGCAAAGCCAACCTACCACTGCCACCCTCTGACAGCCCGTTTGCTCACCCTCGTGCCTGTTCTCCATCCAGTGCCCACCCATTGTTGCTCCCCTCTGACAGCCCGCTTGCTCACTCACTTGCTGTCTCACCCAGCTGTCCCTCCAGCGCCTGTAGCAAGTAATCCCGAAAGTGAATTTCCAGTGTTGAGATGTCCTGTGAAGAAATAGTACCAAGTTAGCAGAGGAGACTTGGTAGTGGCAAGAAGGCCACCACCAGCAGGCCACACCAAGCTAGTGGCATGGAGTTGTCCCATTCCAGGGCAGCAAGGGAGAGATCAAACAGATCTCTAACCAACCTATCCAACAATTTTGTTATCCTAAGAGGATGGGAGGGCAGAGGAGGGAACTAGAGAAAAAGCTATACCAGACCTAGTTCTTACTAATAGAGAAGTGATAGAGGGAGTTGAAGTTGCTGAAATTTGGGTGAGAGTGACCACATGATAATACAATTCAATACAATGCAAACACAAGTAATAGAACATAATCCAACCAGTGTCTTAATCTTTAAAAGAGCTGATTTTAACAAACTCAGAGACAGCCCAGGAAAGATTCCATGGATAAAAATCCTACAGGGAAAGCAACTCAAGAAGCACAGGAAACTCTGAAAAATACGATCATAAAAGCCCACCCTAGTACAATACCACTGAAAAAGAAAAAGAAATCCAAGAAGAAACCAGCATGGTTGTACAAAGATCTCTTTGATAAACTGAAAGACAAAAGGGACAAGTACAAAATATGGAAAGAAACAAAAGTAAAAAATAATTTAAAAAGTTTCTTTCAACATATAAATAACAAGGAAAAAGTCAAGGAAATAGTTGGTCAACTAAAGAGATAAGATGGCAAGGAAGTAACAGGCAGTAGAAAGAAAGCAGAGCTACTTAACTCACTCTTTGCATCAGTCTTCATACAAAAAGAAACTATAGCCCAATCTACCCAAAACATAACTGTAAAAGACAGCCTAGAAATAAAAATTAAAATAAGCAAGAAAATGGTAAGAGAACACCTGTTTGATCTTGACAAATATAAATCACCAGGACCTGACAGATTAGATGCTGACTTTGTAAACCACTTAAAAAGGGCTATAAATCACTGTGAAGTGATATATAAGTTTAAGTGATATTGCTATTGCTAGACATTCATAGAAGTTATAAACCCATGCATTTACTAATTTTTTTAAAAAAAATACTCTATGACTTACCCATTTTTATAATGTGTATTTCACTAATTCTAGTCTATCTTTTGTTGCAGATGTTGATGCTCATCAACTTCCAGATTTATCAGGTAAGGCTGGAATCATTCAAAGTGTCATTGGTCTCCCATGGATTTCATACATGGTCTCCATCCATCTTTCTTGTTCAGCTTTTGGTAATGCCAACACTTCTTTATAACTTCTTGGCTCATACCACACATTACATACTTTTACCTTGCTGGCAGAATACCTGTCAGGTGGAATCCCTTTGTTACATCGCTCTGACCTACGTGGCATTGACTGTATTTCAAGCCTTTCTGGCTTCATGTCTTGTTCAGCCTCTCCTCCCTGAACATTGACATCTTCAATTAGCAATTTTCCATCTTTAGATGAGTTATTGTCATTAAATAGATCACCGCCACTAAGTGAACATACCCAGAATTTTCATTAATTCTTTCCCAATTTTGTTCTACAAAACTAGCAGACCTTGAAATTACAATTATTTTACTTCCATTGTTTAAAGCAATATCCTTTTGACCCTGGCTCATAGCCCACAAACCTGAGCTTTTTAGCCTTTTGATGTCCCTTTCTTCTGATTGCCTTCGGAATATGTACCCATGCAGTACTTCCAAATATTCTTAAATGTGCCAGAGATGACTTTCTCCCATATAGAATTGCATATGGAGTATTATTAATGGAGGAACTCCACAGCCTATTAACTAAATAATTGGCAGTCAATATGGCTTCACCGCAATATGACTTGCTCAAATCAGAATCCTCCAGTAATGTATCTTTTATTGTTTGCAAAACACCATTCCTTCTTTCAGCTATGCCATTCTCTGCTGCTGTGTAAGGATTTGTACATCTGTGTTTTATTCCCAACTGTCCCAACCACTGTTGAAATTTTGTTGACATAAATTCAGTACCTCTGTCAGTTTGCAACTGACACACCTGTTGTTTGTACCTTCTCTCTACAAAGTTTACCCATTTTTTAAATTGCTGTAGCACCTCTGTTTTACTCTTAAGCAAGTAGCAAAACCCAAACCTGCTGTAATCATCAACAATGACCAGCGCACACTTTGCTCCTCCTAAACTGCTTACATAGGTCCCACCAGATCTGCATGAACCAGCTCTAGAGCTCTCTTTGTTTGTCTTGTGCTATATTTGCTAACTGGGAATGCCTTGGACTTCGATGCTTTGCATACTGCACAGTCCAAATATGCCTTGCAGCCCTTCAAATTTAGCCCTTCTGCAAACTCTTGCATTTGCTGCAAAACCTTCAAGCTAGCATGGCCAAGTCTTCTGTGCAGGAGATGAATGCACAAATCATACTCTGCAACATTCTTAAATATCTGGGAACGTCGAACCTTTTGTCCCTGCAATACATAAAGATTTATCCTCCTTTATGCCTTGTGCACATATATTCCCATTCCTTTTGATGAGACACTTCCCATTTACAAAAGTGGTCTCAAAACCTTGCTTTTCTAAATTAGACACACTTAACAAATTTTGTTCCATCTCAGGTACACATAACACATCGGTAAATCTTGATACCAAATATGGAATTTTCACACTGCCTCTTCCAATGACTTTTGCCTTCTGGCCATTTGCCAAGGCTACAGCTTCTTGAGCTACTGGAACAAACCTTTAAATAATTCAGAGCCATTAACAATTGTTTGACTTGCCCTAGTGTCTATTAGCCACTTGTCTCTGTTATTGCTATAGCAAACTTTTGCAACACCAAAATGTTCCTTTTGCAAATCAGTTTTCTTTGCTTGCACACTTGTCCTTTGTTGCAAATTGTTTCTCTGCAAACAGTTCCTTTTCAGATGTGTGCTTGCACCACAAATGTAGCAATTTCTCTCTTGCTGAGCTCTCTGCTTGCACAATCTTTCCTGTGTTGTTACTTGGTCCCATCTGCTGCTTGTTCCTTCTCCGGAGACTTGCAGTCTGGACCCCCTCCTCAGGAATTTCACCTCCTCGTGGCTGCTCCTAAATTGGCGCTTTTCTTCCTCATTAAGCAAGCATGCCTTTGAAGCCTCAAAATTTAAGTCTTGCTATTCCTTACACTCAAATATCGCAAAAACTGTGTCCCAGGTTTTTTCTAAACTGTTCAACACCAATAGAACCTTCTGGGACTCAGGGAATTTAATCCCATGTTGTTCTAAGTCCAAAAATAAACTTTGCATTTTATTTAAATACTGTTTTACAGATTCGCCTCATTGCAAACAGACCCTGTAAAGTTTTCTCGACAATTGCACGATATTACATGCAGAAACATTCATGTGCACAGCTCTCAATTTCAACCAAACCTCCTTTGCAGTCTGTAAATTGGCAACATTTAGAAATTGTTCATCATCTAAATTCAAGATGAGATAAGCCATTGCTTGATCATGGCTTTTCTAATCAGCAGCTGCAAACACTTGTGGTGGATTTTCTATGATATACCACAGCTCTTTAGCTTTCAGCAAACATTCCATTTTCGCAGCCCAAACAATGTAATTGTTCTGGCCCAAACGAGGCACAGAGCTTTCCTTAAATTCCATTGCAGCCATTCTGCTAATTCTGCCCTGTTTTTATACTTTCTAAACACAGGCAATTTCTTCCATTTATATATTCTAAAAGGGCCTAGGAGAGAGAATTTATGCTGAATGAAATTGTTCCAAATTTGGTATCATCACAACATATGCATATTTGTATAATTCAGAATTTTGGAAATCAAAACCTCATATTTTAATAACAACTGCATCTTTTTAAAGATATGTTGAGAAGCATATGTAGAAATAGTTTGAATTGAAGAACCCCAAGGAAATTTACTGAAGTACATATTTAATTATGGAAAATCCATCGTGTGTGTGTGTGTGTGTGTGTGTGTGTGTGTGTGTGTGTGTGTGTGTGTGTGTTTTCTCTCTGTCAATAAAAAACAATCCACACTAAATATGAAGTATGCTGGGAATTACACTCATTCTGAGAATATTTACCATATCCCAAGGGGGTAATGTTTAAAAATACCCATCTATCAAAGTCCAAAGAAAGAACCTTATATAACCTGTTAGTATTTCATGCAATCATTTGAGAAATGTGTGAAATAAAAAGAGTTTGAAAATGATAAATATTTAATGTACTTATTAACAAGCATTTGCCCATTCACATCAATTCTGACAAACCAACTAACAAAAAATTCTACAACTTTCCTCAATACATTAATCCAGAGGGTGGATGGGGGTGGCTTCAAGGAGAAAGATACACAGACAAAACATTTAATTGAGAGTCTTGTGCAGGTCTTATTTTTCACCCTTCTAATTTAATTCATTCTTCCTTTAGATTACAGAAACTACATTAAAAAAAAATTTGAAACAATGAAAGATCCTAATGCTGTTCCAGGTGAATATGTGCTCTTGAATCAGAGATACTCAAAGCTAATGATCCTAGATTATCACCTATCTAAAGAGGAGAGAGAAGATGAAATTCTGGCAATAGGAAGGAAACATCGTGAAATGATCAGCAAAAGAGCTGAGTCTTCAACCAGCATTGAAACATTATTTAACCCTGATAAACATGGATTAATTCCACAAGTTGTTGTACTACAAGGAGCTGCAGGAATTGGAAAAACCATAATGGCCAAAAAAATCATGTTTGATTGGGCTGCTCAACAACTTTACCAGGACAAATTTAATTATATTTTCTATATTTGCTGTAGAAAGATGAATCTCCATGCAGAGACAGAGATGCATAGCATTGCAGAGATAATTTCAGAAGGATGGCTCAAGTGTCACGAATTGAAAAATGTCATTCGAAACATACTGAAGAATGAAGATAAGCTTCTGTTCATAATTGATGGGTTTGATGAATTGTATTCCTTTGATCAGTCCAAAGATTCCTTTTGCTCTGATCCCTGGAAGAAGGAACCTGTGAGAATTCTTTTGAGCAGTTTATTTCAAAAAAAGCTTCTTCCTAAATCCTCTCTTATAATCACAACAAGACCAACTGCTTTGGAGAAACTCCATCAATGTCTAGAGCGCCCAGGTTATTTTGAGATACTGGGATTTTCTACAAAGGAAAGAGAAGAATATTTCTACAATTTTTTTGGAAATAAAGACCAAGCAATTCAAGCTCTCAGATTTGTTAAACAAAATGATACCCTTTTCACCATGTGTGTCATTCCCCTTGTGAGCTGGATCATCTGTACAGTTATAAAACAAGAGATGGAGAGAGGCAAGGATCTTCAGAAGACACCATACACTCTCACTGCAATCTATATGCTGTATCTCTCCAGTTTGTTAAAGTTTCACCATAAAAAACCCAAACAGGATGTCCAATCAAATGTGAAAGGCTTCTGCTCTTTGGCTGCAGAAGGAATCCTGAAAAAGAAAATATTGTTTATGGAAGAAGAAGTCAAGAAGCACATTTTAGATCAGGGAAACTCCCTCCCCCTTTTTCTGAATCAGAGCATCTTCAAAGAGGACATTGATTGTATTCAAACCTACAGCTTTATTCATTTAAGTTTCCAGGAGTTTTTTGCTGCTTTGTTTTATGTCCTAGAAGAAGGAGATGAGCAGCATTCTCAAAATCTGAATGAAAATTTGCAGACATTATTAGAAAGACATAAATCTTTTGGGACTGATTTTGCAGTAGGATTTCACTTCCTCTTTGGTTTTTTAAATGAAGGGGGAAAAATGAAAGAGTTGAAAAAAAAATTTGGATGGGAAATTTCTCCTAAGAATAAAGAATTCGTGTTAGACTGGGTGAAAGATCATTTTAAAAAAAGGATATATAATTTCCAATTGCAAAAAGAAATATTTAGTTGTTTATATGAGACACAAGATGATAATTTTATAAAAAATGCACTATGTGGTATCACTAAAATACATGATGATTGGAACTCTGATATGGAATTGATGATCCTCAGCTATTGTATACAACACTGCCAGAATTTAAAGGATTTATCTTTTAACTGTAGTTATATTCAACGTCATATGAAGACAGAATCATTTCTTTCAGAAAATGAGTAAGTATTTTGAAAGTCTGTTGAACATTTCATTTAGTTCCTGTCACCACTATTCTATAATTTAATGTCTCAAATATAATAAGAGAAAAGAAAAATGTCACTTGGGAGCATGCATAAGTATCTTATGATCCTTCTGGGGGCGGGGCTACGACGGGAGGGCGAGGGGAGAGTAGCTCCGCTTTTCTAAACTTGAAATTTGATCAAATTGCGGCAGTTTTGTTTAAAACTTACCATCTTTGTATATGCGGAGGAACGGGAGACCCTAGGGAACAACAAGACGAAAGGAAATTATCGTTTACTCCGAGGCTTCCGAGGCTCTGAAGCGCTGAAGCTGCGAGACGCCGAACTCAAGCAGAGGCGCCATTTTTCGCTTCGTACGCTTCGTTCCTCTGTGAGACTGTCAAAAACGAATCTCGAGAGGAGTGGGTTCTCTCGGGTCCCGAGGTGTTGAGGCTCCGGAACGGCGAGGCGCCGAACTTCAAGCTGAGTCATTGCTGCCGCTTCTTTCTTTACCGTGAGCCCAGTTCTTGGAGGCTCCGGAGCGGTGAGGCGCCGAACTTCGAGCTGAGTCATTGCTGCTGCCGCTTCTTTCTTTACCGTGAGCCCGGTTGGACACAGGGTGGGGAGTTATTGGGGAGCCGAATGGCTGCCGCGACGGGTATGTTTTTGCTTGCTGCGGAGACCTAGGCTCCTCTCTCGCCCCAATTACGCGGTGGAAGGATGAATGCTACCATCTGGAGGACCCTGTGGCTTGTTGTACTGGCTATCTGAGACTCGCTTTTTGCTCCTGCTCCTTCCCTGAGCCTCCCATGGTTTGTGCTTTGGTGGAATACTAGCACAGCTGTCAGCGGACTGGTCCATCTACCCTCTCCTGCCTGTGAGCGCTTTCTCTTCAGCTTTACTCGCTCAGTGGATGCAGGAAAGACGCTGGGGTTGTCGTCGCCATCTTGGCAACCGCCAGTAACGCCGCTCCGAGATCCGAGACCTGGGATGTCCGATGCCGCCAACTTTAACATGACGGCTCTGGATGGGGCTTGGATCTCTGCCCTATTCAAGGCAGGACTGAATGCGACCTGGATTTCTGCCTTTTTCGAACTGGGGCAGCTCGAAACGACATCTTCGGGTACAGTTGGGACTCAGACTGTGCTGAAGTCTGGGCTATTTAGAACAGCGGAGAACAGGGAGGACTGGAAGGGAGACTGGGAATACTTTTTTCTCTGCCAGATTGGTTTATGTGAGTCACTGCTGTTGAGCAGCCCAGTAAAAACTGTTCGGGGGAGGGAGCTTTGGATACATCAAATAGGGTTGCGTAGGGAGAGGCTTCATTGGTCTCTATTCTGGTATCCCCCCCCGACTCTGGGACTCTGGCAAGAAAGACTTAAACCCTGATTGGAACTGTAACATCGAAACAAGGATTGGAACTGCGCAATCATGGGATTGTCGATTTTAATATTAACAACTAACTAACTCTGCATTTCTTTACCCCGGAAGCACTGTGAATGTTATTGATGGATGGGTTATGGATGAGTATGACTGTGTGACTATATAATTAGACGAGTGATAGGGATGTATATGTGTCCAGTGATCAGTGAGAATGGTATGGATGACCTGCAGGAAGGGAGGGGGACCAGCGGGGGGGAGGGAGTCTCTGATGGGGGTGAGAGCCGGAACATCTTGGTCATAATGGGAAGAGGCAGATATAGCGGGAGCAGAGGGGAGGGCCGCTCTCGGGGAATAAGACCTCGCTGTTTACAAGCGATCCCTTGTTCCGGCCCCTCTGATCCGGTTCCATCTTGCTCAACCCGGATACCTGGCAACCAGGGTTCTCAGGGCCCTGGGCTCAGGATGCTGCTGCTTAACGCCAGGTCAATTATCAACAAAGCCCCCCTGGTACGTGATTTAATCACAGAGGAGGGGGCAGACCTGGTGTGTGTTACCGAGACCTGGCTAGGGCAGGAGGGGGGAGTAGCCCTCTCCGAGATATGCCCAGCTGGTTTCTCGGTGCAGCATCATTCTCGACCCCAGGGAAGGGGGGGAGGAGTGGCAATTATAACGCGTGGAAATCTGCATCCTCGTAGGATCCCTGCCCCGGAGATTGTTGGGTGTGAGGCGCTCCTTCTGAAGTTGGACTTAGGGGTTCAGGTGGGCCTTTTCTTAATGTAACTGCCTCCCAGCTACGTAAGTAAGGCCCTGCCTGAGCTGCTTGAGGCAGTAGCCGGCTTGGCGGTTGAGTTCCCTAGGCTTATGGTGCTGGGGGACTTCAACCTGCCATCTGCTGGCGAAACCTCTGGGGCAGCTCAGGAGTTCATGGATTCCATGACAACCATGGACCTGACCCAAGTAATTCAGGGTCCGACTCATGAAGGTGGTCACACGCTTGACCTAGTGTTTCTCTCGGGGCAGTGGAGAGATGATCTGAAGATAAGGGATATAGTCATCACCCCACTGTCATGGTCAGATCATTTCCTACTGAGGCTGGATTTCACAACCCCATTCCTCCCCGGCAGGGAGGCGGGACCGACTAGGTGGTTCCGCCCCAGGCGCCTAATGGAGCCGGAAGGATTCCAGAGGGAACTTGGGGAAATACCTGAAACCCTGGTACACAATTCGGCTGACGCCCTGGTGGCTGCTTGGAACACCGCAGCATCAGGGGCTTTAGACCGAATTGCGCCTAAGCGACCTCTCCGTGGCAGTGGATCCCGGAAAGCTCCCTGGTTTACCGAGGAGCTCCGGGAGATGAAACGCCAGAAGAGACGTCTGGAGCGCCGCTGAAGGGCCAAAAAACCCGAGTCTGACCGAACACTATTAAGAATTTACATCAGATCTTATTTAGTGGCGATAAGGGCGGCAAGACGATCCTATCTTTCCGCTCTTATTGCGTCCGCAGATTCTCGTCCAGCCGCCTTGTTTAGGGTGACTCGCTCCCTCCTTGCAAAAGGGGGGAGCGAGGAACACTTACAAGGCAGAGCTGAGGAATTCGCTGAGTTTCTGTCGGATAAAGTCGCTTAGATTCGGTCGAACCTGGACTCTGGCAGGGCAGAGTCCATAGAGTTGACAGGGGCGAGTCTTAGTCCACCATTATGGGAAGAGTTTGGGCCTGTTTCTCCCGAGGATGTGGACAGGGCTATAGGAGCGATGGGTACCTCCACCTGTTTATTGGACCCGTGCCCCTCCTGGCTGGTCTCGGCCAGCAGGGAGGTGGCACGCGGCTGGATCCAGGCGGTGATCACCGCTTCTTTGAGGGAGGGATCCGTACCGCAGTCGTTAAAAGCTGCGGTGGTGCGACCCCTCCTGAAGAAGCCTTCCCTGGATCCAGCCGATTTGAAGAACTATCGTCCAGTCTCCAACTTATCTTTTTTAGGGAAAGTTGTGGAGAAGGTGGTGGTGACTCAGCTTCTGCAGCTCCTGGATGAAACAGATCATCTAGATCCTTATCAGTCGGGTTTCAGGCACGGCTACAGTACAGAAACTGCCTTGGTCGCTCTGATGGATGATCTCTGGCGGGCCCGGGATGGGGGGAACTCCTCCATCCTGGTGCTACTTGACCTCTCAGCGGCTTTTGATACCATCGACCATGGTATCCTTCTGCATCGGCTCGGCGAGTTGGGAGTGGGAGGCACTGTTTTGCAGTGGTTCTCCTCTTATCTCGCCGATCGGATGCAGTCGGTGTTGGCAGGAGGGCAGAGATCGTCCCCCAGGCCCCTATCATGTGGGGTGCCCCAGGGGTCGGTTCTCTCGCCCATCCTGTTTAACATCTACATGAAACCGTTGGGTGAGATCATTCGCAGACATGGGGTGTGTTTCCATCAGTACGCTGATGACACCCAGCTGTACATCACCACCCCGTCTGACTTCAGGGAGGCAGTTGATGTAATGTGCCGATGCCTGGACGACGTTAAGATCTGGATGGGGAGGAACAGACTCAGACTTAATCCCGACAAGACTGAGTGGCTGTGGATAATGCCTCCTAAGGACCATGACAACTGTCCCTCCTTGGTCTTCGAGGGTGCGAAATTGACTCCCTCAGACCAGGCCCGCAACTTGGGGGTCCTCCTAGATCCACAGCTAAAATTAGACCATCATCTTTCTGCTGTGGCTAGGGGGGCCTTTGCACAGGTCCGCCTGGTGCACCAGCTGCGGCCATATTTGGAGAAGGAGGCTCTACTCACGGTCACTCATGCCCTTGTCACCTCGCGTTTGGACTACTGCAATGCGCTCTACATGGGGCTACCCTTGAAGAGTATCCGGAGACTTCAGTTGGTGCAAAATGCGGCTGCGCGTGCTGTGGTGGGTGTGCCAAGATACACCCACGTGACACCGATACTCCGCCAGTTGCATTGGTTGCCCATCGGTCTCCGGGTCCAATTCAAGGTGTTGATCACCATCTTTAAAGCCCTTCATGGCTTAGGACCAGGATATCTTCGGGACCGCATTCTGCCTCATACTTCCCTCCGACCGGTTAGGGCCCACAGAGTTGGCCTCCTCCAGGTCCCGTCGGCCAAGCAATGCCGGCTGGCAGGCCCCAGGGGGAGGGCCTTCTCTGTGGCCGGCCCCGTGCTCTGGAACCAACTCCTCCCAGAGACCCGAACCATCCCCACTCTGCTGGCCTTCCGAAAAGCCGTTAAGACATGGCTCTTCCTGCAGGTGGGGGGGACAGCTTAATCCACTCAAGCTTACCCCCCAAGTATGTATGTTGCTGAATGGATGTTGTTGTTTTTATACTGTTTTTTAAATTTTGTATTTGTTTTTAATTATATGAAATTTTGCTTATTCTTGTATTTTTCCTTGTTGTACGCCACCCTGAGTCCTTCGGGAGTTGGGCGGCATATAAGAATAACAAAATAAATAAATAAATATCTTTGGGCAGCTAAGTTAAAGATGGCTTTCAGTCCTTAGAAGTGAAGATAAGTATTATCTTAGAAGTGAAACAGTATTCCAGTATTTGAGGGGTTGCCATAAAGAAGAGGGGGTCAACTTATTTTCCAAAGCACCAAAGGGCAGGGCAAGAAACAATGGATGGAAACTAATCAAGGAGAGAAGCAATCTGGAATTAAGGAGAAACTTCCTAACAGTGAGAACAATTAAGCAGTGGAACATCTTGCCTTCAGAAATTGTGGGTGCTTCATCACTGGAGGTTTTTAAGAAGAGACTGGACAGCCACTTGTCTGAAATGGTATAGGTTCTCCTGGTTGAGCAGGGGGCTGGACTAGAAGACCTCCAAGGTCCCTTCAGCTCTATTCCAATTGAATGAAGAGATAGCTTGGGCTAGGTGGGATGGGAGGATGATTTAAAATTAGCAGTTGTCCTTTTGGGTGGCCAATACCAATAAATCCTGCTCAAACTTAAAGAGCCTGATAATGATATCACCAGGAAGTGTTTATCGCAGCTCAAGATCAGAGAGGCAATTGCTATTGAGATCTAGAGGCTGTAACAATTTTAAATAAACAAATTAAAAACTTGATTATTTTATGCATAGCCCACTCCTGACAGTCTTTAAAGAGATTGGAAGTTCACTGGGCCATAGCAAAGCTCAGGATCTTTCTCCCTTTAATTAAAAAGGATCAGCTATCCCAGCTTTAAAATCCATGGAAACTAATTCTTTTACAATGCATTTATTCCATTCATAACCTGATTGCTTTAAGCCATAAAGACTTTTCTTTAATTTCCAATAATCATTTTTTCCATCATCTTTTAAACCTAATGGCTTTCTCATATAAATGGTATGTTGTAATGGTGCATGTAGATATGCAGTTTCAACATCTACATGATTAATTATGCATTTATTTTTCGCTGCCCAAACTAATGCTCCTCTCAATGTATTTGCTCTCAGACTAGGTGCAAATACCTCATCATAATCCTTATCTGATTGAGCAAATCCCTGAGCAACTAATCTTGCTTTATGGGTAACAGTGCCATCCACACCAGTCTTTAATTTATACACCCATCTGCAACCTATTGCACGCTCACCTGGTGGTAACTTTGCATCTTCATATACCTCAAGATCCTTTAAAGATTTTAATTCCTTATTCATAGCTTCCTGCCAAGCTACCTGTTCCTTTGTTGGATACAGCTTAAGTTCATTATAATTAGACGGTTCCACATTAATCTGGCATACAATACTTGCCTGATATCTATCAGGTGGACGTCTCTCCCTAGTTGACCTCCTAGGCCAGTGGTGGCGAACCTTTTTCGGCTCGCGTGCCAAAAAGGGGGGGCGTGCTCGCGCGCCCTCGCGTGCCCACATCCATTCCCTCCGCCCTCACGCATGCGCACAACACCCCCCCATGCTGCCCCCTGCGCATGCGCACACACCCCCACCCCGCACAAAGGCTTACCGGAGCCTGGAACGACGAAACCGGCAAACCGGAAGTGCGAAAAAACGCACTTCCGGTTTGCCGGTATGCTGTTTTTTGCACTCCGGAGGGTTCAGGGAAGCTCCCTGAAGCTCCGGAATGCAAAAAACTACAAAACGGACAAACCGGAAGTGCGGAAACGTGCGCTTCCGGTTTGTCCGTTTTGTAGTTTTTTGCATTCCGGAGCTTCAGGGAGCTTCCCTGAACCCTCCGGAGTACAAAAAATAGCACACCGGCAAACAGGAAGTGCGTTTTTTCGCACTTCCGGTTTGCCGGTGGGAACCCTCGCGTGCCGGCTTCTATGGCTCCGCGTGCCACCTCTGGCACGCGTGCCATAGGTTCGCCACCACGGTCCTAGGCAATTTAGTACAAGTTGTTGGAATTTCCTCTTCCTTTTCCTCCCCTATCGAAGTATCTTCTACATCATCCATAGATGGTTCCTCTATTGAGGATTCTTTCACTATCCTATCATCAGTACTATTCTTATCAGAATCATCAAGAAACAATGGATCCTCAACAATACTATCTTGTTCCTTGTATTCCTGTTCCAGTTTACTCCATCCAACATGCTCAAGGAATTTAGCACTTGCACTACAATATACTCTAGTAGTACCTGGCTCCCAGAATCTAAATGATCTATGATTAGATTCATACCCTACAAAACATAATTTCCGTGCTCTATGTTGTCCTTTTCGCCTTACTTGTGTGGGAATATGCACCCATGCTGGTGCACCAAATGTATGCAAATAACTAAGATTTGGTTTCCTACCATACCAACGAGTAAATGGCAATTCACCAGTTGTTGCATTCACTACATTGTTCAAAACATGGTTAGCACACATTATAGCTTCACCCCAGAGCCTCTCTGGTAAACCAGAATCTGAAATCATGGTTCTAGACATAGCCTGTAACGTCTGACCTCTATGTTCAATATGCGCATTATGTTGTGGCCGAAAAGGAGCAGAATGCTTATGTTCAATACCAGCTCTCTTTAGCATATCTTCAAATCTCTTATTGGTAAACTCAGTACCATTATCTGTTACTAAACTAACCAGTTTCTTATTCATTTTTCGTTCAACAAACCTTAACCAGTTTACAAAATGCTGATATGTTTCTGTTTTTGTTTTCATCAGATAACAGAAACCATATCTAGAAAAATGATCAACTATGCTCAATATATAACAGGCTCCACCTAAACTGGGTTTCTTAGGGCCAATGAGATCAGCAAATACAACCTCTAATGGTTCCTTGGTTTTAAATCCATTTAACCTGTTTGCAGGAATTACCTTGCTCTTTTCCTGATTGCAAGCATTACAATTTAAATATCTTGCACAAGGTTTTAATTTTATACCATTAGATAACTCAACAGTTTTCTTTAAAATTTTGAAATTCAAATGTCCCATACGTCTATGGAGTAAATGAATACATTCGTCATGAGGCTTTCTATTTTCATAAACTGAATTGGCCTTATTTAATGGACTATCATGGATAATGTATAAGCCATCATGCAATCTTGCAGTAACTCTTTTACCTTGCTTTTCAATTAAACATTTATCTCCCTGAAAAGTTGCCACAAACCCTGCTTTTACCAATTCTCTCACAGATAGTAAGTTATTTTTAAGGTTAGGTACATATAACATTGGTAAACTTTCATTAATACATGAACAATATGCATTACCTTCTCCAGATACTCTCAATTTCCAGCCATTTGCTAATGATACATGCTGGTTACTTTTAGTCATATTAACAAATCTCTCTTTACTTTTAGTTATACACTGAGATGCCCCACTGTCTATTATCCAGATATCATGGCATACAGTTTTATTTGTACTTGATATAGCTACACTAACATCATTATAAGCTCTCTGCATATTACTAGCATTCTGCTTTTTACCCTTTTTACAGAATCTGGCTATATGACCCTTAGCCCCACAAGAATAACATTTCCTAACAATATAGGCAGTTGAAGACCGTTGTTCTTCCTGTGGTTGTTTCTCTCTCAGTTGTTTTCTATCTTGCCTTCTTCTAGATTCTTCTAACAGTCTTCCTATTATGCCAGTCAATGTCAGTTCATCTCTGGTCAAAACTTCCAGTGAAGACACATAATCATCATAAGAGTCATCCAAAGAAGAAAGAATAATATAAACTTGATGCAACTCTGAGAAAATCAGTTCTTTTTCATGTAGCTCTTGTAATGTTCTCTTCATAAACTCCAAATGAGCTAACATGTCACCACCTTTTAACAAACGTGCTCTGAACAGTTTACGTGTAAGGTGTATGTGCGCACCAACACTATCTCGAACATAAAGTCTCTTTAAGGTACTCCAACACTTGGCAGCAGAATCTTCACCATGAATATGGACCAGTTGCTGATCACTCAGTGTCAGTCCAATAATACTAAGAGCCTTTTCATTATCCCGGTTAAAGGCAGCTATTTTCTTCTTATCTTCATCATTTGTTGGATCCCAAGCTGTTATATCAGGTGGATTATTAACCACAGTCCATAATCCTTCTTTACGCAAAAGTAAGCTGCACTTCATAGACCAGGAAACATAGTTAGTTCCATCTAACCTGGTTATCAGGGATAAGCTAGTTGACTGTTCTTGTGCCATTGTTAATTTAACAGTAAACCACAAGTTAGCTGTCTGAGTATGAAACTGAATATTCACACTAACTCTCAATATCTCTCTGGGCCCATAACCAGTGTTAATGTATTAGCAGAGTATTCCTTGTGTTACCAAGGTTGTGCATATAGAAACGTTTAGATTGAGATCAGTTGTGAATAAGTACTCAGCCACACACAGATACACTAACTTGAGTTAAAAGTTTACTTTAAGAAATAGCATTTTCCTATAAACAGTCCAAAGTCATACACTTAATAGTCAGAATAACAATCCAAGTACTATCAAGTACAAGTACATTTTAGCTATAATACATAACTACAACACAGAGAGAAATGCAGAGCATACATACTCTAGGCCTTGCTCTAATGAGTAGCAGAGAACACACACTGAGTAGCAGAGACCAAAGACAGAGAGGGACTCCCAGAGAAATAAGCTGTGAACTCTAGCTCCCTCTTGTGGCAGTCTGCAACACCTAAGCTAAACAGACTTATAGCTGTTAAAAGCTAGACATATATTATCTATCCAATCAGTTATGGTCAGAGACCTAACAGAGCTAATTCAACACTCTCAAATATTCCATTTGAAAGTTTCATTGCGTGTAAAACTTTCCCTCTTACATGGCAGATACAGGGGTGGGTTCCTGCCGGTTTGGACCAGTTTGCCTGAACTGGTAGCGGCCCACTGGTGATATCATGATGACATCACCGAACCGGATCGGTCGGTGCCGGTCCGTGGGGGCTGCCATATTTTTTTTTGAATTTTTTGAATTTTTTTCCTTCTGAGCATGCTTAGAAGCCGACTTGCAGCACTGTACTGTGCATGCGCTCGCCATCTTTTTTCGGCTTTTTTATTTTTTTCAATTTTTTATTTTCTTCTGAGCATGCTCAGAAGCCAACTTCCGGCACTGTGCATGCGGACGCCATCTCTTTTTGGCTTTGCTTTTTTTTTCTTAATTTTTTTTCAATGTTTTTGCTATTGCGCATGCACGCACAAAGCGTGCGCGCTCCCATGAGGCGTGCCCACGCGGCATGGGAGGGAGTGAACCGGCAGCAAGGTAAGTTGGAACCCACCCCTGGGCAGATAACATAAAAAGGTGCTTCTGTAATAATTGGAAACTTAAGCTCCTCCCTTAAAACATCATTTTGAAATTAGTCATTTGTTAAAAAATGATTGACCATATAGTTTTATCTGAGATGTCAATTCAAACTGTATCTCATTTTTCATTTCAAATAACAGGAGTGGATTGAGAAGGGAAAGGAATTCCTCCCAGTGGTGTGACTTGGAGACAATTCCTGGGAGAATATTTTCTCTGCTTCAGCACTGAATTGATAAAGGGCTCATTTTCTAGTCTTGTTGAGAAAATTGTTGTACTGAATAAGCTGCAACATTAACATTTCAGGCCTCTCCTTTACAGCTTTATGGTTTCACAGTTCTTTTAATTATTTCATTCTTGTGAAGATTGGCTTCAATGTAGGTTCTTTTTCCTCCAATAGAAGGAAACAAGAATAATTTCCATATTGTACTTTGTAGCTGCTTGTTACCTGTTGGAAATGAAGCTGGCTGAAGAGCTCTTTTTCCAGGTTTCAGCCTCTTCTGCTTTAGCCACAGGGCTGAGCTCATGTTCTACTCAGACTGTGCTTAATGCAGTGTGTTGTTACACTTAGAGATTCCAGAAATATTCTCTGTTCTTATTTCTTTTATTTGTACCATGTTTCCCCTAAAATATGATATGTCCCAATATTAAGCCCAATCGGGCTTTCAGCACATGTGCTAAAATAAGCCGTGGGAGAAATATTTAAAAAACAGTGACAGGAGTCCAGATGAACAATAAAAATCAGTTTAATAAAATAATAAAATACTTTGCGCAAACGACCTCCCCTCACCAGAAGATACAATTCTGGAGCAAAAGGAGGAGGTAAGACTTGTTTTCAGGTACAAGGTTTAAATTCAGAACATGGCTCCACCTTACTCCTCCCCCTCACATAACACATTAAACACCTTACTTTGGGTTTTCTAGCCTGGAAAAACCCTAGAAATAATCCATCATGCTGACATCTGCACACTTCCTCTCTCTGGGTTAACGTGTACTTTCCCAGCTCATCCTTTGTAAGCTCATATCCTGTAAACACTTCCCCTTGTACATTCCCAGCTTCCCTTAGCATAATTTTGATACAAACATCCTAGGTAAGGACAGTGAAAGAATAGCTGACATACAAAAAATACATATTGTTACACAATATGATTTGTCATTAGAAATGGATTAAAAATGGTTGAGCTATGGCTTTCATTACATGTCTTTAACAAGAATAAATTCATTTTTCTCACAATCCCTCCTCTCCAATTATATCGGATTTTAATTCTTGTAATTGTTCCTGTATCTCCTGCAACATTATACGTACTTCCTGCTTATTTAGGGTCCTTTGCCCAAACTTTTTCGCTTTACTCTTCTTATAACAGCACTTACAGCATTTGATACAGATAGGCATATATCTAACACAGATACAAGATATAAGGCTTATGACTATAATGAATATAATGCCTAAAAATAGGTCCTTCAACCAGGCAAAACTTGGCATCCAAGACGTCAATACACTCCATAACCCTTTAAACACAGAATTCTCAGTTTCATGTTGTAGGTGGGTAGCAATAATATGTAAGGCTTGTAGTTTAGATTCAATAAATCGTGATTTATCTTCTATAGCAAAGCAACAATCCTTGGAATTCCTCACAACCATGGCCCATCCTTAATAATATATAATCAATAGCAACAAAGTTCTGCAATAAAGACTTTCTTATCTCTCCCATCTCATCAGCCAGGGCTGCTATGGCAGACGAAGTTTCATTAATACTTTTTGCTAAAGCACAAGCAAGATGTCCTATCTGCTTATTATTATATTGTGTAGCAAACCAAGGAAATATGCCTAGAAGTCCAGCTTCTACTTTAGATAATATCACCACCTCATCACTATATCCTGCATCAATCTGTATGGACCTTTTGCCCCTATAACTCCCACTGGCAATATGTCCAGTTATGTTATACTGCACTGGAGATATAGGCCATTGTATAGATATGATACGCGAATCCTGTATGAATAGGTGAGGTTCACCCCCTTTCTTAGGTGGTTCTTTTTTTTTTAAATTCAAAAAGTTTTATTAGTACAAAGTACAAACATTTTTTATTTTTCTCCCCCCCTACCCCCCTAACCCTAACCCACCCCCCTCCCCCCCAGACTTCCCAGAGAGAATAAAGGGTATAATATCAGTAAGATAAATTTAAATTAAGTTAAAAAATTTTTTTTCCCACCTTATTGTTTAAAAATTTCAACTCCGAATTGTACACATAAAAATTCCTTCCTCCTCCTTTCCGTCATCTATCCTGCAAAGCATTTCTTCACTATTAAATAAAACTTAAATAAATATTACATAGGCAATAATCAAGTGTTAAATACAAAACCCTTAAACTTCATCATAAAGTCAACCACTATATAAATAGCATAACATTACTATATATCAGATTATTAACTTCAGAGAAATTCTAAATCTCTAAAAAATATTATTAATAATGATAATATATATATATATATATATATATATATATATATATATATATATATATATATATATATATATATATATATATATATATATATATATATATATATATATATATATATATATATATATATAGGCTAAAAAAAAGAAAAGAGAAGAAAAAGGGAATACAATCTATCCTGTAAATTCAGCACTAACTCCAAACTTTGAATAAGCCTTCTTTCCAAACAAATTATGATATTTTATAACTTAATAATTTTAGATAAAAATTCCAGCTCTTTCTCAAAATTAAATAAAACTTAAATAAATATTACACCAATAATAACTAAATAGAAAATACAAAAATCTTAAACTTCATCATGAAATCAACCACTATATTAATAGCATAATAATACTATATATCAAATTATTAGCTTCAAAAAAAAATTCTAAATCTTTAAAAAGTAATAATAATAGCTTAAAAACAAAAAAACCAAAGAAGAAAAGAATGCAAGAAGTAAAGAAAGAAAATTAAGGAAAGAAGGGAAAAAGAAAAGTACAGTCATATTAGCAACCATCTGTTCAATAAACTTCAACGCTGCATCTTGTTGTATCTTGATGATGGTTGCATCTTTTTGTAACTTGATAATTTTGTATTTGTCAGCTCGCCTCCCATCTGACCCCGATCTTCCATCTCCTTTTCCACACTGTAGACATCTGTCTGGCTCTGCCAATCACTTGAATTCTGTAAATCTGTTTCGATTTGAACAGGAAGGGATGGCTTTCCCTCCTCCTCCTCTTTTGTTTTCATACATCTTTCCTCTGGAATCTTGGATATATCAGCCTTTAAGACGTTGGCATAAAATTCAGTAGCTTTCTTTGTTGTATTAAGCCAATATCTTTTTCCCAGAAATTTCACTGCGACTCCTGTTGGTGCTTCCCATTTGTACTGTAAGTTTAACCTTTTGAATTCATCAATCAGAAAGGTATAATCTTTTCTGGCTTTGAGCATTTTAGAGGGAATTTCTTTCCATATCATTAGTTCCTGGCCATTCACCTGAAGGTTATTCTTAAACGTCGCCTGTATAATCCTATTCCGTAAGGCTCTTGTAGTAAAGTATATTACAATATCCCTTGGTAGGTGTTTTTGTTTTGCATACCAGGAGTTGATTCTATATATTTTATCAATTTGCCTGGCTAATTCTTCTTTAGACAGTCCAGACACCTGCTCCAAAGCTTCCACCATCCTTCCTTTCAAATCTTCATATAATCCCTCTTTCAACCCCCTGACCCTTATGGCAAATTCCATGGATCTGAATTGCGTCATTAACACCTCTGTTTCAAAATTTGCAATGTCATTTTGTATTTTATCTATGTATTCTACTGAAGTTGTCAAAACTTGTTTATTTTCTTCAATGCGGTTTGCCAAAACTTCAATATTTGTTGCTAGACCTTTGCATACCTCCAACACATCATTTCTAATTTGTTGGTCAATATTCTTTAAAGCAGCCTGCATTTTATTATCTATTTCAATGATTTTTTGGTTAAATTCAGCAGTAAGTTCATCTTTCATGTTCTTTAAGGTACTTATTAAATTTTCAGGTGTTAAAGACTTTGGGGGTGTTAACTCAGTGGTAAGTTGCATTTTAGAAATATAACCAGATGAATAGTCCATTCTTTTATTCAAAACAGTCTTTCCAAATTTTGAAGCCATTTTAGTATTTCCAGTGGAGAACAAAGAAAAAGCCAAGCCTCTAGTTAAAATTCTTTTAAATTTCTTTTAAAATTCTTTTAAATTCCAAAGCCAGCTAGACTTTTATTTTTTTAAAAAAATTGTCAGTTATTATTTAATCCAAAATCAGGAGACAGAGAGAGTAAGGCCAACTTTCAAAATCAAAAATTTCCATAAGAAAAAAAGCCGCTAGGGAAACGAAAGTTACTTTCACTTCTCCTCCCACTTTCTCCGATCGTCATGTTGTAGCCTATTAACTGTTACTTAGTTTCTTCCGAAGTGAAAGTCAGCAGTGCAGTTGAAAGAAAAAAAAATTCTGTACTTGCCCTTTAAAAATCCTGTCTCTCTCTGTCTGCTTGTTTAATCAATTAAGTAGTTGTAATCCCATTCACGAAGCAGCGGTGGTCATGGCATCTTGCTCCGCAAAAGCGGAGGTTTCCAAGTCCCCGGAGCAAGAGACAGGCTGGCTGGGGAGCCCTCACCTTTCGCGCCCCTGACTGACACCTGGGGCACTAGGGGGGGCTCTACCCCACCTGTCCGGCTCTCATCTCTCCCCTTTGCCCGGGGCAGAGACTTTCAAGCCGCCAGACAGCTGTTCTGGCGGCTTTAACGGGGAAATGAAAAGGCGCTCAACGGGGAGCGTCCGCGATGCAGCGAACCAGAACCGGAAGTCCTTAGGTGGTTCTTCATGTTCAGGTTCATGTGTATCACCTGTAACGTCTTTTACACTATCCTTTGCAATTGTGGTCTTCTTTACTGGTATGCGGTTACTATGATACAGTGTAGCATTCATCATTTCATAATAAAACTGTGTTTCTTGATTAATATTCTTAAAATGTGTTACTCCCATAAATGTGGTCAGGCGTCCAATAGTACATGGCCCTCCCACTGCGTGTGCGGGAATAAATGCATAAGCGTATAAGCCACAAAACAAAAACCATCCTTTAGGTAAATATAACACCTGTCCTAATGCATCCACCTCTTCAGTCTCAGTGCAAGCAAACACATGCTCAGTAGGCACAGGTGTATATATAACCAACATCTTTTCTGGTTTTTTTGTATACTACACAATCATAAGCTGGAAAAATGTTCTTTACTTCAATTACCAGTTTCTTCTGATTGGTTCATTTATTGGGCTTAATCGGGTGACCAAACAAAGTAATCACCTTTGATAGATTATAATTGTTAGGTTCTATAATGGTCTTTGCTTCTTCAAATAAAAAATTTCCAGGAACTGGTACACCCACAAAACATGTAGACATAATATCCGAGACTGTTGTCTCTCCATTCACACAAGAGGATGAACTATTCAAAGCCACTTTCATTAGGTCGAGAACAATATTTCCCTCCTTCTTCACAGGCTCTTCTCTTACATGTCATGCGTACCTAAGTGGTGCTTTCAAATATCCCACAGTACATCTACCTTTCCACGAAAAAGGTAAACCTGAGAATGCTATATTGCCACATAAAAACATAAGCTTAGATGGGGCTTTTATTTCCCTATATGGTAAAATCAATCCTTCCTCTAAAATTCTAAACTTCTTATAGGAAGGTGTATAGTTGCCATATTTTTCATAACATTGGTTATGTATAGCTTCCATCCTGTTGGACACATCTCTAAAAGGAACAGCTACTTCATATGTACGGTTACACTTTGGATATTTACCAAGTGGTATTCCATCACTAAAGGTAGATCTTATACAAATTCCAGCCTCAAATTCCGGCTCAATCAGTGTCAGTGATGTATGTATTTGGTAAAATCGTTGTTCAAGTTCAGTATGGAAACACAACTGTTGCAGTGGTGGGTTCCTACCAGTGCGGTCCACTCTATAGCACTGGTAGTGGCCCGCTGGTGATGTCACAGTACCGGTGCGGTCCGTTGCCAATGCCTGGGCGCCGCCATTTTTTAAAAAAAATTTAATTTTTTTTTAAAAATTTTCTTTTGCGCATGCCCAGAAGCCGAGCTTCCGGCACTGCGCATGCGCTGCCTTCCTATCCCACAGCGAGTCCAAGCAGGGGAGGATGGCTGAGGGAGCGCGTGAGACGCTGAAAGAACGGGCGGCAGGAGCTATCTCCATTCCCCTCCCTTCAGCAGTCCGATAAGCCATGTACTGTGGTGATGATCCTAGGCATTTTTGCACATTTGAGGCTTCTCGAGCTGGTGAGGGGAGGGGGAATGGGCAGCAGGACCTATCTCAGTTCCCCTCCCTTCAACAGTCCGAGAAGCCACGAACACACGGTGATGATCCCAGGCATTTTCGCACGTTCGAGGCTTCTCGAGCTGCTGAGGGGAGGGGGAACAGGTGGCAGGAGCCTAGGATCATCGAATGGGGAGAAGCATTCAGGCCGGACGGAGCCTCCTAGAAGAACCGCTGCTGCGGTCTTGCTGCTCCCGCTGTGGGGGGGTGCGTTGTGGGTGGGCAATGTCTCCCCTCTTCTCCGGCCACTGCCAAGCTCCCGAGGCCTCCAGCCTCGGCTGCTGCCATCCGGCTTCTCCCACCCCTTCCCCACCTTTAATGAGCCCAAGGTGGGAGAAGACCCTGGGCTCGCTCGCAATGGTTTCCAGGCCTGTCCCTGTGGAGGGCGGCGGTGGCATTGTCGTCAATACTGCCGGGAGCTTCCCTCCTCTGCCACCGCCTCCGCAGCCGCCGCTTCCGGCCGGGGGACTGAGCACAGTGGATGAATGCGACTCTTTTGATGGGCCCGAGTATGAAGAAGAGGAGGTGGCCATCCCACTGAATGAGCCCCGCACGAACCAGTGAGTATGCCCCCCCTGACTCTCGCCCCATCCAGGCTAAGGATTCAGCTGAGGAATAAGTCCCGGTTTCTCCCCAAAAGTCTTGGTTTCTAGCAACGCACCCAGTGGAAGTGTGTTGTACTTAGCAAGTCCTGAAAGTTTCTTTGTGCCTCCTCTTTCTCTTCCTGTATCCCGTTGGAAGCTGCTTAGTCAACTGCCTGCTTGCCTGGAAAAACTGAAAACCTGACAATTGTCTTTCCCTGTCCCTTCGCTTGAAAATAATAAGAAGCTCGCATTTGACACTTTTCCTTCGCTTTTGCCTAAAGCTTCCCAAAGTGGGCATTTTCTGAAAGCTTAACCTTTTATACTGTTAATTTTATACAGTTTTATACTGTTATTCTTTAGACGAAAACATTGAGGACTGTTAAAAGATACTGTTCTTTTAACAGTCCTCAATATTTTCCCAATGGGTCCCTTCATGCACCCGTTCAATAATGTTTCTCATAATAGGTTTATTCACCATTTGCAATCCATTCCTTATCATCCATTTCCCATTTATTTCTTCCACACCATCTTTAATCATTTGGCTTTCTTCCTCCCTCGTGAATTTAGGCTTAACATCCCATTCATGAGTAGGAATTATTACCATTATCTCTTTTGCCGCTTTCCTAAAATCAACTTTGAGGAGCCTCTTTTGTGTACTTCTACATGTACAACAGCCAGCCTCTCTGGTCTCTCAGCTGCCCTTAATACAGATTTAATAAGCTCTACTTGTTTTAGCTCCTTTCCCTTGCTTGTTATCAAACCCTGTTCCATCCAAATCTTCCCAAATGTATGCAAAATACCATAGGCATATTTAGAATCTGTATACCATACGTTCCGGCGTATAAGACGACTTTTTACCCCTTGAAAATCTTCTCAAAAGTCGGGGGTTGTCTTATACGGCGGGTACTAAAACTTCCGAGCCGGGGGGAGCTCAAAAAAGGCTGCAGCCGCATCCCCGCCGTTCTCCAGCCAAGCGGCCGAAGGAGCCCCAGAGCCCTGACACCGCCCTGCGTCTCGGTCTCCTCGGGCTTGTCCGGCAGCCTGCTGGGAAGGCTGCGGCGCATGGGAGGGAAGGAGAGAGAGAGCGCTACCGCCGCGGTGGCTGCTATTGACGCTCTGGCATGTCCTTCGCACAAGGTGCTGCATGTGCAAAGTCTCCCCGGTCGCTGTGGCTGCACCGGGGAGCCCTCATCCTGTTCAAGGATGGAGACGCTGTGTGCGCGGGAGGGACCACGGAGCAGAGGCGCCCGGCGAGCGGGCCGAGAGCCGCAGGGATGCCAGAAGTGGCGGCATCGGCGGCAGGCCCCTGCCCGCGTCACCCGCCCGCCCGCCTCTTGCCTTAGCATTTAAAAGAATGAGAGGCGGGCGGGCGTTGTTTCCCCCTCCTTTAATACGTTGGCAAGAAAATCCTTTGCTTTGGCAATCGTATTAAGTCTATATCTTTCTGCCTTGCAGTAAACCGATAGTCCAGACGGGATAGCCCATGTGTATTTCATCTGTTGCAATTTCAACTCTTCCACCAGAAAAGTATAATCTTTACGTGCTTTAAGTATTTTGGAAGGAATTTCCTTAAATATCAAAACTTCATGTTCTTCCACCTTCAGCTTATTTTTATAAGTTGCCTGTAAGATGCGATTTCGCAATGCTTTTGTAGTAAAATATATTACAATGTCTCTTGGCAAGTGATTTTTTTTGCAAACCAAGAATTGACACAGTATATTTTTTCAATCTGACCTCCCAATTCCACTTTTGTCTCCCCCAAAAACTGCCCCAATACATCCACAATCTTATCCTTTAAAACTTCATGTGCGTTTTCTTTTATACCACGCAAATGTAAAGCAAATTCCATATCTTTATATTGAACCATCGTTAGTTCTGCCTCAGTTACTTCAATTTTTTTCTGCATCTCCATTACTTTTTCACCCAAAATCATCGTGGTCTGTTTAATTTCAACAACATCCTGTTTCAATAAATCCATATTAGATACCACAGTTTTAAGTACAGTTTCCACATTATCTTTAGTTTGTTGAGTCTGAGATGAAACCTCTGAGACAGCTTGTATTTTTCCATTAATTTCAGTAATTTTTCCATTGATTTCTTTAATCTTTTTATTGACTGCTAAAGCAATCTCCTTTTGCATTTCTTTCATGGATTGTTGCCACGTCTCAAACGTACAAATCTGTGTTGGGGGGGCAAAGTCTTGCAGAGAGAGATTTTCAACTTTTTCTATTCTTTAAAAAGGAGCAGTCCTTGCCAATTTTAAAGACATCTTGACTTGTTTTAATTCTTATGTATTTATTAAAAAACCAAAAGCAAAGTCCATCAAAGTAAAAAGTAAAAAATAGGAAATAAAAGAGATTTCTTACAGGCTGCTGTTAGGAAACGGAACTCTCACTAGTTTTCAGTAGCTTCCGCCTTCTCCACACCCTTTGAAATTCCAAACGCCATCTTTAGCTACTTTGTTGCCTCCCAAAAAATCCAAAAAACAACACCGGAATTAAGTAAAGATACTTGCTGTTAGAATCTCCTGGTATGTTCCGTCTGCTACATTGTTTAGAGTAATAAAGTAATAAAACCATTTGTTACCAGCAGAGATGGTTGCGGCTTCTTGCTCCGCTAAAAAAAGTGGAGGCATTCCAGGTCCGGAGCTAATGACAGACTTCAAGGGAGCCCTCACCCTTCGCACCCCAGAGCTTCTTCTGGGGTGTTAGGGGGGCTCTACCGCTACCCATCTGCTCTTCTCCCCTCCCTTTGCCCGGGATGGGAGTTTCCAAGCCGCCAGACAGCTGATGTGGCTTATCTGGCGGCTTTTACGGAGCCTGCAATGGAGCACCCATAAAGAGCATCCAGCGAGGCTTGCGGCGCCACCGGAAATCATTTGCCAATAACTTCAACGCTTGTAGTAAAGCAAATGCTTCACATGTTTGCGCTGACCATTCAGATGGTAATCTCCCAGCCTCCAATACTTCACCACTATCTCCGTCCACTACTGCATATCCGTTCTTCCTCTTTCCATCCTCCACCCTTGAGGATCCATCAATGAACAAATTCATGCCTCCCTCTATAGGACTATCTTCCAAATCCTCATGCACTTTCGTTTGTAAATCTATCACTTGTACACAATCATGTTCTACATTTTCCCATTCCTTCCTTTCCCCTGATAAGAATTCAGCTGGATTTAAATTTCTATCAGTGGAAAGTACTAAATTATCCTGCGATAACAAAATCACCTCATATTGCAGAAGCCTAGCCTGAGTAAGCCACCTATGAGCCTTCTGAGTCAAAATTGTCCTCACCTGGTGCGGACTGCTCACCACCAATGATCCACCAAACGTCAACTTTCTACTCTCCTCAACCAACAGAGCAGTGGCAGCCACAGCTTGTGCACATAAGGGCCATCCTCTTACCACCGGATCCATTAGCTTAGACAAAAATGCTACTGGTTTCTTCCTACCAGCCCATACCTGAGCCAATACACCCTTAGCCACTCCATCTTCCACTGCTACAAACAAGTGGAAAGGCTTTTCCAAATCAGGCAAACTTAATACAGCGCTTGTATCATAGCTTTCTTCAACTCCTCTAACCTTTCCCTATCTCCTTCCTTCCATGTTACTTCCCATGGTTCTTCCTCCAACAACTTCTCATATAGGAATTTAACCTTGTCAGTATAACCATCTATCCACAACCGGCAGTATCCTACCAGTCCCAACAACCTCCTTCTTATTCCTAGGCAAAGGTTGCATCACTATTCCTTCTATCCTCTCTGGATTTATCTTTTTGCTTCCCTGACTAATCAAGTGTCCTAAATATTTCACCTCCATCTCTACATACTGTAGCTTCTTCCTTGACACTCTCAAACCATGACTTTCCAAAAAATTCAACAACTCATTTGTTCCCTGCTCTAGCACACCTTTCTTCTCTCCTGACAATAGCAAATCATCTACATATTGTGATGAGATAGGAATTTATTCCTACCGAGGCGATATAGATCTTGTTCCCTTGAAGTCATCCTTACGTAGAAAATGAAACAGAGATTTAATTCTAATTAACAAAATATTTATTTCAGTATAAAAATAACAAAACATAAATCTTAATTAAGCTACATTGTCCTAGTCAAGAATTCACATCTGCCTCGGACGGAGGCTTGCAGGAGAAGAAAAAGAAGGAGGAGACAAACTCCTGGAATGCACACATGCGCAGAAACACATATCACGTGTCTGCTTGATTAGAAAATCACAGTAGATCTAGAAATACAGTAGAAGACTAAGAAATATAGCACAGAGGCTCAACTGGCAATATATTCACATCGTGACACCCCTTCTTTGTCAGTTGGGCGAATATGAGGTGTCACTCAACACACAGTAAATATCTGAGGTAATCATGCTGAGTAGTAGGTAATGGTTTGTTCAGAATGTCAGCTATCTGATATCTTGTTGGCACATACTCTAACTTTATAAGACCTTGTCTTACTGACTCTCTAACATTTTTATAACGAATGTCAATATGTCTGGACCTTAAACCTGTGAAGTGTGTCTTTGAGATATTTATTTATTTATTTCTTGGTTCTTCTATGCCGCCCTACTCCCGAGGGACTCAGGGCGGTGTACAACAATGTATAAGAACACTAGATAATAAATAGCAATTAAAACCAAGTTAAAAAGTTAAAAACATTAAACAGTTAAAAATATTCACCATCAAACATACTGGGGGAGAGCTCAGATGGAACTAGTTTCAACCCCCTGCCTGCAGGAAGAGCCATGTCTTGACGGCTTTTCGAAGGCCAGCAGGGTGGGGATGGTTCGGGTCTCCGGGGGAAGTTGGTTCCAGAGCACGCCCCCCACAGAGAAGGCCCTCCCCCTAGGGCCCGCCAGCCGACATTGTTTGGCTGATGGGACCTGGAGGAGACCCACTCTGTGGGCCCTAACCGGTCGAAGGGAAGTATGAGGCAGAATGTGGTCCCGAAGGTAACCTGGTCCTAAGCCATGAAGGGGTTTAAAGATGATGATCAACACCTTGAATTGTACCCGGAGACCAATGGGCAACCAATGCAGCTGGAGGAGTATAGCACGCGCAGCCGCATTTTGCACCAACTGAAGTCTTGGAATACTCTTCAAGGGTAGCCCCATGTGGAGCGCATTGCAATGGTCCAAATGGGAGGTGACAAGGGCATGAGTGACAGTGAGTAGAGCCTCCTTCTCCAAGTATGGCCGCAATTGGTGCACCAGGCAAACCTGTGCAAAAGCCCCCCTAGCCACAGCAGTAAGATGTTGGTCTAATTTTAGCTGTGGATCTAGGAGGACCCCCAAATTGCAGACCTGCTCCAAGGGAGTTAATTTCCCTCCCTCGAGAACCAAGGAGGGACAGTTGTCATGGTCATATAAACCATATAAACTACTGACTGATTATCTTCCATCACAGTGATTGGTTGTTTCGGCTTCGTCCAGATATCTGTAACTAGAGCAACAAACCAGGTTAAAGAATTACAAGCGTCAGACACACATGCATACTCTGCTTCAGTTGATGAGCAGGAAATAAAACTTTGTTTTCTCATGTTCCAGTAAACTGGACATCCATTGAGGAACATTATGTAATGTTATTATGATGTGCTTTTTCTTGACTCCTTATCACTTGCTCTATCTGCATCTGCATAGCAATACATCTCGGCAAAATCTGTATGTTCTGGTTCTAGCTTCAATTTTAAATGTTTTGTGTGTTTCAAGTACCTCAATAACTTCTTAATACATGACCGGTGAAACTCTGTTGCTTTGCCTACGTGTCTTGAAAGTAAATTAACACTAAGTGCTATGCCTGGTCTAGTCCATCCACTAATATAAAGTAGTGAACCAATTACTGAACGATAAAGTGTTTGATCCTTGAACTCAGGACTCTCTGCATCTTTCAAATTGTGAAAATCAGTTTGCATAGGTGTTTGTGTTTGTGTTGCATCTGTCATGTTGCAATGATGCAAAAGTTGATCTATCTTATTCTCTTGTGAAAGACTAAACCCCTTCTGTGTCTTTTCAATTTGAACCCCTAAATATTCATTGATGTGTCCTAATGATTTCAATGTGAAGTATTGTTGCAAACCTTTAACAAAAATCTCACTCATGTGTCTGTTTGGACCAATGTAAACAATGTCATCAACATAAACAAGAACAATTTCAATAAGCATTTTCATACCTTTTTGTGAACACGCATTCATCAGTGTCGGACTTAATAAAGCCCATCAAATTTAGTTTGTCTTTTAGACATATGTACCACATCAGACCTGATTGTTTCAGACCATAGAGACTCTTGTTTAGGAACCAGGTATCCCCTTCTCGGCCCCGGAAGCCGGGGGTGCATCTGACATAGATCTCTTCATCTAGATCAGCATGTAGATAAGCTATTTCAACAACAAATTGGAAAACTTCAAGTCCAAGGATTGAAGCAGTGGTTAGAGCAATTTTCACACTTTCCGTTCGCAATGTGGGTGAATAAGTGTTTGTATAATCTTCTGGGTAATTTTGAGCAAACCCTTGTGCTACAAGTCTTGCTTTGTATAGTGACTCACCATTTGGCTTTTGTTTGATTTTGTAGATCCATCTTGTGCCAATGACTTTTTTGTGTGTTGGAGGTGTATACTTTGAGTTTCTGCAAACTGTCCATCTCAACTTGCATGGCTTCATGCCATTTCTCTTGTTCATCTTCAGAAAGATATTTAATTTGTGAAAAGTTCGCCGGTGGGAATGTAACATTACAGATCAATGGCGAAGGTTTGTCTGTCAACTGCATTGTGTATTTCTTTGGTGGAATACCTTTGGTAGTTCTCTTGGAATGTAGTCCAGTCTTCTTTCTTGTTGTCCTCATCTCCATCAGTGTTGCTAGCTTCAGCATCCATGGCGTGGGAGGATGGGATATCAGGTGATGAACATTGGTCATCTGGTTGCTCTGTATCAGCAATTTCATCTCTAGGGAAATTAACTCCAGGATCATTAGAATGTACCCTAGACCAATCTGAATCTTCTTCAAAATTAGCTGAATTAGAAATTGTTATCATATTGTGACAGTCAATGAATTTTCCCCATTTTGAATTGTCATCAACACCCATGTATCTCAGTCTCTTTGCTATTGGGCCACCTTTTCTTCTTAGTGCCAATGGAATGTTCACCATGGCATATGAACCAAAAATGTGTAAGTGTTTAAGATCTGGCTGGTAGCCATGTAACATGTAGAAAGGTGTTTGGTTGATGACACTGCTCCATGTACGATTGACAATGTAATTTGCATACTTAACTGCTTCGCCCCAATATGAGTGTTTGAGATTAGCATCTTCTAGGAGGCAGCGCATCATGGTTTGCAGAACTCCTTGTCTTTGTTCTGCAACTCCATTATGACTTGGAGTGTAAGGCACTGATGTTTGGTGTAGGATACCGTTTCGTTGCATCCAATCCTGGAAACGCTGAGACATGAATTCGGTACCTCGGTCACTCTGGATTCTTCGGATCCTCACTCCGTGTTGTTTGTAGACTTGGACTGCAAAGTCTCTAAAGGTCTGAAAGGTCTCAGATTTATCATAACCATTAACATAACCATTATCTGCTTTTATTGTCACTGGCTTCTGTGGTCCGGATTAGGAGCAATCTCCCCCTGGACAAGCAAAATCCTTTTCCCGGCCGCCATAAAAGAGGCATGTGCGCACAGTCCGGATCTTCAAGGCCTTTCGTCTGCCCAGAGAGAAAGTCCATTCTCCTGGCTGGCTCGCCAATTGAGAGAAATATTTAAAAAACAGTGACAGGAGTCCAGATGACAGGAGTCTCACAAGCCCCCACCCAAATAAGCCCCCCTACTTTCCGGGGAAAGAGGGGAAGATGCCCCACGCACCCCACACACCCTTACCGAGGTGCATTGCTTGCCGCCTCCTCTTGCTCACCTGCCGCCTCATGCCCCATGCCTTGCCAATAAGGCTGATGTCTCTCTCTCTCTAGCTGTCGAGGCCCCCTCCTGCTGCCGCTGCCACCAGGCTGAGCCCGCTCAGGGGCAACAGATGCAGCTGCTTCCTTGCCTGGTTGCTGCCCCCAGTGTGCAGGGCTCCCATTTGTTCCAAGCCCCCCATCCTTTCCTTGGAGAGAAAGAAGGTGGTGGCAGCAGCAGCAGCTCACCCAGCCATTGAACTCATGCCCAGCGGCGTGGTGATCAGCGGTGGGAAAGAGCCGAGGTGGCGGGAGGACCCCACTACGGAGCCTACCGAGAGAGTCGCCCACTGAGCCAGAGATTCAGGGAGGCGGATCCCGGGCAGGAGGCTGGAAGGGCCGTTCTGCGTCTCTCCACATCGTGCTAGTGGATGGGGGGCTGGGGCTCTCCCCCCTCCCGCCATGGTGGCTCTGGAGCCTCGATCCCTGCCTTGCTTCCTCCTCCTTGCAGGCAGGAGCACATTTCAAAACGCTGCCAGAGGCAGAGCCCAGAGGAGCTGAGCCAGTTCTGCGGGTTGTGCACAACGACGTGGCGGAGGAAGTTGGTAAAAGTGTCTGCGCACTCCTGCCTCTTGGTTGCACTCTGTCTCTCTCTCCCAGATGGGAGCCGCTCCTTTTGCCCCGGCCCCCCCATCCACCAGCACAACGTGGAGAGATGCGAAAACTGCCAGACTCTGGTAAGATGCGCGTCTCGCGGCCCGCCCCACCCCATCCCCTGCCCCACCGTGAGACATGCATCTTACCCGAGTCTGGCAGTCGTCTCTCAGCCGGTCTGTGCAGGGAAACACCTTGCAAAGTACAGAAAAACTTCTCACGAGGGCGAGCAATTAACAACTTCTCACAGTGAGAAGTTTTTCTGTACTTTGCAAGGTGTTTTCCTGCACAGACCGGCCAAAAGACACCACGGAGCTGCCAGACTCAGGTAAGATGCGCGTCTCGTGGCCCGGCCCACCTCCTGCACCCTGAAAATAATAAGACACCCCCCGATAATAAGAACTGAGATGGCGCAGCGGTTAGAGTGGGGTATTGCAGGCAACTTTAGCTGACTGTGATCCGCAGGTCAGCGGTTCAAATCTCACCGGCTCAAGGTTGACTCAGCCTTCCATCCTTCTGAGGTAGGTAAAATGAGGATCCAGATTGTTGGGGGCAATACATTGCTTACTGGTGTAAACTGCTTAGAGAATGCTTGCACTGTGAGGCGGTATATAAATGTCAATAATAATAATAATAATAATAATAATAATAATAATAATAATAATAATAATAATAATAATAATAATAATAATAATAATAATAATAGTAGTAGTAGTAGTAGTAGTAGTAATAATAATAATAATAATAATAATAATAATAATAATAATAATAATAATAATAATAATAATAATAATAATTAATAAAAATTTCACATTTATTGTATATGGATGATTTGAAACTGTATGGAAAGTCAGAAATAGAAATCCAATCACTGACCAACACAGTCCTAATATTCAGCACAGATATCTCAATGCAGTTTGGCATGGAAAAATGTGCCACTGTATCTATGAAAAGGGGCAAAATCACTACATGTGACGGAATTGAAATGCCCAATGGCCAATTAATTAAATGCAATCAAAATGAAGCCTATAAATATCTGGGCATTCTGCAGTTGGATAACATCAGACATGGAGAAGTGAAAACTATCATTAGAAGAGAGTACACCAACAGAGTTAGGAAAATTTTGAAATCTAAATTAAATGGTGGAAACACCATCAAGGCCATGAATACCTGGGCAATACCAGTCATAAGATACACGGCTGGTATAATTAACTGGACACAAGCTGATTTGGACATTTTGGACCGAAACACCAGAAAACTAATGACAATGCACTACAGTTTACATCCACGTAGTGACACTGATAGACTTTACCTGCCCAGAAAATCAGGTGGCAGAGGACTACTACAAGTAAAGCAAACAGTTGAAGAAGAAAAGCATGCATTGGCGGATTATTTAAAAGAAAGTCAAGAACATCTATTAATTGAAGTAAAGAACAAAAATCTACTGAAGGTCCAACAGACGAAACAAAAATACAGAAAAAATGTGATAAAATCAAGAATGGAGAGTTGGCAAAATAAAGCATTACATGGCCAATTTCTGGAAAAAATAAAAGACAAAGTGGACAGTGAAAAAACTTGGTTATGGTTAACATCTGGTACTTTAAAGAAAGAAACAGAATCATTGATCCTGGCCGCACAAGAACAGGCAATTCGTACAAATGCCATAAAGGCCAAAATTGATAAATCTTCAAATGATGCTAAATGCAGATTATGCAAGGAAGCTGATGAAACTGTAGCCCATGTGCTCAGCTGCTGCAAGAAAATCGCACAGACTGATTACAAATTACGACACAACTCTGTTGCACAAATGATCCACTGGAATTTATGCAAAAATTATAACATCCATACTGCTACAAACTGGTGGGAACACAAGCCTGAAAAAGTCACTGAAAATCAGATGGTCAAGATCTTGTGGGATTTTCGTATACAAACAGACAAGGTACTGGCGCATAATACACCAGACATCACGTTGGTCGAGAACAACAAGGTGACTATAATTGACATTGCAATACCAGGAGATAGCAAGGTCGATGAAAAGGAACACGAAAAAATTGCAAAATACCAGGACTTAAAAATTGAAATCCAACGATTATGGCACAAACCAGCAGTGGTAATTCCAGTAGTGATTGGAACACTGGGTGCTATCCCAAAAGCACTGGAATTACATTTAAAACAGCTCAAAATTGACAAAATCACCATCAGTCAAATGCAGAAAGCCGCACTGCTCGGTTCCGCACATATACTTCGAAAATACATTACGACTTCCTAGGCCCCTGGGTGGGGCTCGACTAGTAATCAATGCCAAATCCGGCGAAACAACTGGCCGCTGTGATACAATTGTATAATAATAATAATAATAATAATAATAATAATAATAATAATAATAATAATAATAATAATAATAATAATAATAATAATAATAATAATAATAATAATAATAATAATAATAAGGCTAAGGCCTTCAAAAAAATATAAGACAGGGTCTTATTTTTGGGGAAACACAGTATCTAGGATCCCACTTCAAATCTTAATTCCTTCAACAGATGCTCTATACTGGAAGCTCTCGACTTATGATAGGTTGTTTGGTCCTCGACTTAAGATGGGTTGTTTAAAGTTAAGATGGACTCCCAAATGTTACTTACAATTCAGTTCTGAAGTTATGGCTCCTGCAACATCTCTGCAGTCATTTTCCCTTACAGCCAATTGCAGGAATGCTGCAGTGGCACCCCTACCTATCTCCCCATCCTCCACATCAGGTCCCACAGATTTGGGGCCTGCTTCCCATCCCACTGGATCCCACACACTTCTCCTAAGCTTTCATCAACTATAGCACCCAAAACCATTTGAAGAGCTCTGAAGCTCCAGAACTTGGATTAGGGAAGGAAGGAAGATCATGCTGTTCACCAGCCGTGTGGCATGATCCCAGCTGTGGCCACCATTTTCAGAGTGGCCAATTGAATTGTGGCCAGTCCAAAATGGTGTTCAATTCTGAAAGCAAGCCATGTAGGTTAGCAATGGAGCAGCTTGTTCTTCTCCAGTGCCATCTCTAGAGAGCTCCACAGTCTTTAGAGCGCCCCATGGATCACATTGGAGAAGAGCAAGCTGGTCCATCCCTAGACTCCTTGGCCCACTTTCAGAAGTGAGCACCATTTTGCAGTGGCCACAATTCATTGCAGCCAGTCTGAAAATGGCACCTGCTTCCGGAAGCGAACCACACAGCCTTGGGACAGAATAGTTTGCTCTTCTTTTCCAATGTGATCTACGGAGCACTGTGGAGCTGTAGATATTTCAATGTCATCTCCAGAGCTTTCAGGAGATCTACAAATATAAGTGAGCAATTGGTGATGACAGATGGGGTGGAACGTATGGGATCTGATAGGTGTGGAAGCAGGCCTAAGGCCTGAGGGAAGCCTGAAGGGAGGGAATCAGAGCATGGGGTTGCCTCAGAAGTGGCCTTACAAGGCCAATGGCAGAACCTGCACTAAGCCTCCCAGGGCTTCCCATCAAGCCCCTGGCACACCCTGTGCTTTAGTAATAGTAATAGTAACAGAGTTGGAAGGTACCTTGGAGGTCTTGTAGTCCAACCCCCTGCTTAGGCAGGAAACCATACACTACTTCAGACAAATGGTTATCCAACATCATCTTAAAAACTTCCAGGGTTGGAGCATTCACAACTTCTGGAGGCAAGCTGTTCCACTGGTTAATTGTTCTAACTGTCAGGAAATTTCTCCTTAGTTCCAAGTTGCTTCTCTCCTTGTTTAGTTTCCACCCATTGCTTTTTGTTCTACCCTCAGGTGCTTTGGAGAATAGTCTGACTCCTTCTTTGTGGCAACCCCTGAGATATTGGAACACTACTATCCTGTCTCCCCTAGTCCTTCTTTTCGTTAAACTAGACATACCCAGTTCCTGCAACCGTTCTTCATATGTTTTAGCCTCCAGTCCCCTAATCATCTTTATTGCTCTTCTCTGCACTCTTTCTAGAGTCTCAGCATTCTTTTTACATCGTGGTGACCAAAACTGAATGCAGTATTCCAAGTGTGGCCTTACCAAGGCATTATAAAGTGGTATTAACACTTCACGTGATCTTGATTCTATCCTTCTGTTAATGCAGCCTAGAACTGTGTTGTTGGTCAAGGACTACCCGTAACCATTTCATTTACAAAGTGGTCTTTTTCTACTACTAATTTCTCATGCTGCAATGTGAATGAATAAATTTCTTTGTGATTACTTTTCTAATGGACTGGAATGCCCAATATATTTGCAGAGTAGAGTAACTGGAAACACTGAATTAAAAATCTGATAAACAAAAATGTCTTTCCTTTTTAGGGATTGGAGTTTGCATGAAAGATATGTGGAAGACTTCTTTAAAGGACTGACGAAACTGAGAAACTTAGAAGTCCTGTGGTAAAAAAGTGCTAGCATTTTATTTTAGATATTATTGATAATAAAACTACTACATAATATCAGAAGTTTGTGCATTAAACTAAATATATTGTTACAGCAGTCTCTCATCAATTTCTCATGGTCAACAGTAGAAGATGTTTTACTAAGAGTTCCCGAAGCCTACCATGGAACTGATATAATTGACACTGAGAGAGAAGGAAACACAGTTTGGAAAACTTAAGGAAGGGTGCAGCACTTTCACTGGAATTTCTTAATAAGAGGCAGGAAATAGACTAGAACAGAACAGGATTGAATTCTTCATTGGCCAAGTGTGATTGGACACACAAGGAATTTATCTCTAGTGCATCAGCTCTCAGTGACCATACAAACAATGAAGTGATAAGTCATAGATCATAAATCATAAGATACAATCATAAATCATAAGATAGAACAACAATTGATAAATCATAATATAACAATAGGAGAAGGTAGTAGGAAAGATGAAAAGTGAGAAAGATGAGAAGATGACAAGGATAATAGCAATACAGACTACGATGTGGGTACATATCTTTAGGCATAAGACAGTGCTGTAGGAGTTAGGTATTTAGCAGAGTGATGGCATGGGGGAAGAAACTATCTTTGTGTCTAGATATTTTGGCATGCAATGCCCTATAGCAGCATCTTGAGAGGAGAACTTGAAACAGTTTATGTCCTGTATGTGAAGGATCTGTAAATATTTCCTCAGCCCTCTTTCTGGTTCGTGCAGTATACAGGTCCTCAGTGGAAGGCAGCTTGGTTGCAACTTTTTTTCCCTGCAGTCCTAACTATCCTTTGAAATCTGTACCTGTCCTGTTTGGTTGCTGTGCCAAACCAGATAGTTAACGAGGAACAAATGACAGACTCAATAATTCCTCTGTAGAACGGTATCAGCAAATCCTTGGGCAATCTGAGCTTTCTGAATTGATGTAGGAAGAACACTTTTTGTTGTGCCTTTTCAATAATGGTTCTAATGTTAAGTGTCTATTTCAAGTCCTGGCAGATTATTGAATCCAGAAACTGTAGTATCTTTTGTTGATACTGTGTTGTCTAAGATTGTAGCAGGTGGTAGAATAGGAGGGCTTCTCTTAAAATCTACTATCATCTCTACAGTTTTGAATGTGTACAGTTCAAGATTGTTGCAGCTGCACCACAGGGCCAGTTCTTCAACTTCTCATCTATATGCAGATTTGTCATCATCTTGAATAAGACCAATCAGTGTTGTATTATCTGCAAACTTCAGTACTTTAACAGAGGGATCCTTTGAGATGCAGTCATTGGTATAGAGAGAAAAGAGTAGTGGAGAGAGCACACAGTCCTGGGGGGCACCTATGCTAATTGTACAGGTAACTGATGTGATTTTGCTTAGCTTCACCTGCTGCTTGCTATCTGTTAGAAAGCTTATGATCCATCTTACGGTCAGGCATAGCTAATTAAGTCAGTTTGTAGACACGGATTTCATTAATGATGGTGTTGAATGCCAAGCTGAAGTCTACAAAAAGGCTCTTATATAGGTCTTTGCAGATTCAAGATGTTGTAATGTAGTGCAATGCCATATTGACAGCATCATCTGCTGATCTATTTGAGCAATAGGCACATTACAAGAGGTCTAGCAACGAATCCGTAATGGTTTACAGATGTGCCAGCACTAACTTTTCAAAGGTTTTCATAATTACAGATGTCACAGCAACCAATCTGTAGACATTCAGCTCCTTGATGGAAAGTTTCTTGGGCACCGAGATGATAGTAGAGTGTTTGAAGCAAGAAGGGACATAACACATCTCCAGTGATTTATTAAAGATCCGGGTGGAAGATGGGGGCTAGTTGATCAGCACAGACTTTCAAGCAAGAAGGAGCTATCCTGTCTAGGCCTGGTGCTTTTCCAGACTTTTGTCTGTGAAATAGACATTGCCAATGTTCCCTCTAAGCTGCGCGGCTGCGCAGCCGCGCACGTGATAAGAAAATACCGCGCAGCAGTTTTCAACTGTTGCACGGCGTTTTCTAATGTCAGAGGGAACATTGATCACCAGCCTATCAGGGTGGGTGGGGGGTGGGGGGAAAGGAGCCTTCAACGAAGAGAGGCAGAGGCAGCAGATGATGGAGAACATAGGTTTATGGCTTTAACTCTTGCCTCCTCAGGTGGGCTCCGCTGCTAGGGAGAGGAGGAGAGCGAGATCAAAGGCTGCTGCCCACCAGCTTACTCTTCATCCAGGGAGGCCGGTTTGGTCCCTCCAGAAAAGAAAACGCTGCGTAGCAGTTTCCAACTGCCGTGCAGTGATTTTCAATGTTAGAGGGAACATTGGACATTGCACCTCTTTTTTTTAGGATCACTACCGTAGAGGTGGAGTCCCAGAGGGATGGAATCAGGCATAGGAGATTTGACTGTTGTTGGTGTATCTGAGATGGAGAGGATAGCAATAATTGACAGTGGTCTTTTCTTAAACCTACAGTAGAATACATTTAGATCATCTGCCAGTTGCCAATTCCCTTCAGCAAGGGGGAGTGGTCTGCTCTAGCCAGTGATATTTTCAGGATTTTCCAGACAGTGGCTGGCTCATTTGTTGAGAGCTGATTCCTCAGCTTTTCAGAGTAGCTTCTCTCTCTGTTTTCTCCAGGAAAAGCCTTTCCTCAAGCTATTGTTTTTGCCAGCAGTGTTGGAGGATGCCTTTGAACCCAAAAATGGAGCTCCAGACAGGTGAGCTCTGGTTTCATGTGCAAAGGCCTCCTCCAGCACTTTGCTGCCAAAAATGTAGCTCCATTTTTGGTGGCAAAGTTTTGGAGGAGGTCTTTGCACATGAAAACAGAGATCTGGAGGGCCTCTTTCTCGTCCGGAAAGGCCTCCTCAATCTCGTCCCTCACAAGCTCTGTTCGGCCAGAAAGGGCTTTTTACAACAGCTTGCCGAAGTGCTTGGAAGCAATAGGACTCTTTAGGCAGTGGATTTCACTGCGTAAAAGCATCCCATCACTTCCAAACTCTTTGTGAGCCAAGTCTGGAAGCTTCTGAGTGTTGTGATCTCATGTGGCAGAGAGGCTGGAGAGGAGACAGCTTGCTAGATCTTTGCAAGGTAAGTGACCTGGTGCAGCAGGTTGGGAGGGGGAAACAATTGTGTGCAGCATGAGGTATCTCAGTGGGTCGGAGAGGACTTGGATTGTCTTAAACAGGTGTCCTTTTCAATCACTAGGCCCCCCATAGCCTTCCCCACCCTGAGATGCCTCATGTGCATTTAACGAGCAGCACATTCCATTAGTGAATGTATGGGTGAAAGGAGGGAGTGATCGCATTCAAGGTTTGAGATTCACTCCTACGAATCCTCAGATTACGAATGGCATGTGCAGGCTCCATTTCATTCGTAACTTGAGGACTACCTGTAAATGCTACTTATTGGGTTTTTATATTATGTTCTCATTTTTGATAAATCTTAATAATAAATCTTAACCGAAAGGAAGCAGCAGGTGAAGCTAGGCAAAATCACATCAGATACCTGGACAATTAGCACAGGAGCCCCCCAGGGCTGTGTGCTCTCTCCACTTCTCTTCTCTATATACGCCGCCCGGAGTCCTTCGGGAGTTGGGCGGCATATAAGAAATACCAATAAATAAATAAATAAATAAATACAGCAATGACTGCATCTCAAAAGATCCCTCTGTTAAAATACTGAAGTTTGCTGATGATACAACAGTGATTGGTCTCATTGAAGACAACAATGAATCTGCATACAATCTGCTGGCTCTTCAGCTTTGAAACGGAGATGAGCACTGCCCCCTAGAGTCGGGAACGACTAGCACACATGTGCGAGGGGAACCTTTATCTTTACCTATATCTAACCATATGATACCTTAATTCAGGGGTCTCCAAACTTGGCAACTTTACGACTTGTGGACTTCAACTCCCAGAATTCTGGGTGTTGAAGTCTACAAGTCTTAAAGTTGCCAAGTTTGAAGACCTCTGCCTTAATTGATTATATGCCCATATTGCTTTTGTTTTGTTTTTAATTATTATTGTCCATTTTTATATGTGATACTACTAACCAGAAGGTATCATTCTAATTCTTCTTTATAATTGCTGTTCTTTCAGTTTGTTAGGATGTTCCTTCAAAGAGTCCTGCAGCAGGCATCTTGCTGAAGTCTTCAAGAACAACCAGAGACTGAAAACGTTACGTTTGGATGTCAATGACATAGATGACAGAACAGCAGAATTGCTGTGTGAGGTGCTCCAAGATCCAGACTGCAAAATAGAAGAACTACAGTGAGTGATCAGTATTACTTTTAAGTTTGGTATGTGTTACTTTCTCTTGAATTCTGGAAAAGTATCCATGGAAAGATCATTGCAATTGTGATATTTAACCATATTATCTTCTGTTTCTTCTGTTTTCTAAGATACAATTCTATCTGTGATCATAATCAAAAGGGTATGATGATAGTTGGTTCTGGGGGATATGAGATACTCTCTTAGCTGTTAACTGCTGAGAATCTGGCAGAGGGACTAAATTTGAGGGAAGAGGTCAGTTTCTAGGGATAAGCTCAGAAGTTTATAAATGTTCATTAAGCAATCTGCAGATATGACAGCAATTTTACTGATTAAAAAATCTGCAGCTGTGCTTTGCAGATTTATAGGTCTCTAAATGGTCATTTTTGGGGAATTCTCATATAGCTTAAGCTATGACAAGATTTTATCTGAAATTTACAGCAATCTTTTTGTTATTTGGAAGGATTATGTCATTTTGCTATCACTTTCTCTTCAATTGTTTAATACCTTCCTTTGTACAGTAAAGTTCCCTGAAAATTTCTTTTGCTTAGGATTTTGGGAATCTGCTTTAATATAAATATTGACTTGCAAGATAATTGCTAATTAATTAAAGATTGTACAGGTAGTCCTTGAATTACTAATATAATGGAGCCTGCTAATTGCATTCATAACCAGAGGATTTGTAGAAGTGAATCATGTAACTTGACTGCGATCATCACTCCCTCCTTTCGCCCACGCATTCGCTAATCAAATGGGTCATTAAGTGTACATGAGGTATTTCAGGGTGGGGAAGGCATGGGGGCCTAGTGATGGAACAGGCCACCTTCTTCAGACTACCCAAGGCTTCCCCTGACACACTAAGATACCTCATTCTCCCTCCCGTGGAGTCCCCACAATTGCTCCCCCACATCCACATTATTTAAGATCTATCAAACCATTCTAAAATTCTTGACATATATCATTATTAAACTATATATATCTTCTTAATCTGATACTTTTTTTTGAATATAATCAGTCCATCTACTCCATTCCAATATATATCTTTCATTTGATTGTTCTTTTAGATATGATGAGATTTTTGCCATTTCTGCCAGATGTGTAACTTTTGTTGTCCATTCCACAATGGTAGATATGTCTTCTTTCTTCCAATACTGTGCTACCAGCAACCTGGCAGCTGTTATCAAGTTCAAAACCAATTTGATCTCTATTACAGTACAATCCATAATTATTCCCAGCAGGAAAAACTGTGGTGTAAACTTAATTTTTTTCTTTAAAATATTTTGAATAATCCACCATATTTTAATCCAAAAAGCCTTAATTTTCTTACAGGTCCACCAAATATGGAAATAAGTAACATCTTCACATTCACATCTCCAACATTTAGGTTGTAAATTTGGATACATATGAGCTAGTTTTTTTGGATCCAAATGCCATCTATAAAACATTTTGTAAAAATTTTCTCTTAAATTTTGAGCTTGTGTAAATTTTACATTTCTAACCCATATATTCTCCCATGTTTCCATCATTATAGGTTCTCCAATATTTTGCGCCCATTTAATCATACAATCCTTAACTAGCTCTGTTTCCGAATCTAATTCAACTTACACATTATATAATCTCTTTATATGCATTGGACCTTTATTCTTTGTTTGAATTATCAAATTATCATCTTGCTGCAAGATACCTACTTTTGAATCCTCTTTCCATCTGGTCTGCAATTGCCCATATTGGAACCAAGACTTAATTATTCCTTCTTCTCTTAATTGCTCCATTGGTTTTAATTGTAATCTGATTCCTTCTTCATAAAGAAGCTCTTTATATGTAATCTTATCTAGCTTTTGCTCTAAATTTATATTCTCTATCGCGTGTCTGGGCACTGTCCATATAGGTAACTTATCATTTAATTTACATTGATATTTCTTCCAGACACACAATAAAGCATTTCTTAATATGTGACTCTTAAAAGCTTTACCTACTTTTTTGTTATACACTAAATAGGCATGCCATCCGTAAATCAAGCCATGCCCTTCTATATTTAATATCCTATCTTCCGTCAAATTGATCCAATCGGTGATTGCTGAGAGGGTGGCTGCTTCATAATACAATCTAAAATTAGGCATTTTAATCCTCCCCTCTCTCGTGAGTCTTGCATTATTTTCTGATTTACTCTCGGTTTTTTCCCTGCCCAAATAAATTTATTGATACCCTTTTGCCACTCTTTCAAATTATCATCTTTTTTGAGTATAGGAATCATTTGAAAAAGAAATAAAAACCTTGGTAAAACATTCATTTTTACTACAGCTATCCTACCCAGCAGGGACAGCTGTAGTTTTTTCCAGTTTTCCAAATCTTTCTATATTTTTTGCCATAATGGTTCATAATTATGCTGATATAATTTCATGTTTGCTGACATAATATAAACCCCCAAATATTTAACTTTTTTAACTGTCTCAAATCCCGTAACCCTTTCTATTTCTTCCTCCTGACTTCTAGTCATATTTTTAGCTGTTATTTTAGTTTTATCTACATTTATTTAAAAACCAGATACTTGTCCATAAAAATCAATAATTTCCATCAAGACTGTAATTGATTGGTATGGTTGAGTTAAAGTAACTACCAAGTCATCTGCAAATGCTCGTAATTTATATTCTTCCTATCTTATTTTAATTCCCTTAATTATCTCAGACTCCCTTATTTTGCTAAGTAAAATTTCCATAGACAAAATAAACAGTAATGGCGATAAGGGACATCCTTGTCTCGTTCCTTTCTCTATATTAAAATTATCTGTTAATCCACCATTGACTATTATTTGGGCTGTTTGTTTTTGATATATTGCCTTAATAGATTGTGTAAAGTATTCTCCAAGCTGCATCTTTTCTATTAATTTTAATAAAAATTGCCAATTTAATCTATCAAAAGCTTTCTCAGCATCCAAGAACACCAATACTGCAGGTACCTGGTTATTCCTTCCCAAATATTCTAATAAATTAATTATTTGTCTAACATTACTCTTCATTTGTCTACCTACTATAAAACCAGTTTGATCTTGGTGAATCAGTTGTTGCATAAGTATCATTAATCTATTTGCTAATATTTTAGCAAAAATTTTATAATCTATATTTAAAAGTGAAATTGGCCTATAGTTTTTAGGGTCTGTATGATCTTGACCCTTTTTTGGGATCAAAGAGATAAAAGCAGTCTTCCAGGTTGGGGGTACTTCTCCTCCTTGTTGTATATTATTAAATAACACCTTCAGAGGTTCCACCATTTCATCCTGTAAATTTTTATAATAAACAGCTGTTAAACCATCTGTCCCTGGAGCCTTACCCATTTTTAGCTGTTTAATAGCCGCCAAAATTTCCTCTGTAGTTATCAATTGATTTGAAATTTCAGTCTGCTCCTTGGAGGCTATATGTATATGCCCATTTTGCAAATATCTATCTATATCTTCCTCTTTGACCTTATCCCCCTTATACAACCCTGAATAAAACTCTAAGAAAGATTTTTTAATCACTTCATGTTCAAAAACTTATTTACCCTTATAGTTAATTTTCTCTACAATTCTTGATTTTTGCTTTTTTCTTAACATGTAAGCCAACCACCTGTCCGGTTTATTTGCATTACAAAAAGTATTATGTTTAGCATATTGTAAAATTAGTTGCTACTTGGTCTGCCATTAACATATTAAATTGAGCTTTTAATAAGTTGATTGTTTCTTTAATTTTCTTATCTGATGGTTTGGAAATTAAAGCCCTCTCTTGTTTTTTAATTTGTTCCTCCAGTTCTTTTCTTTTAAATTCCTTCTTCCTTCTATATTTATTGTTCAAATATATTAAAACACCTCTCATATAGGCCTTACTTGCATCCCAAACCATCTGTATTGATGTGCCCCTCTGCATATTCATAACAAAAAATTCATTCATAAATCTTTTACATTCTTTTACATTATCCTCATATCTAAACAGGTTATCATTTAACCTCCAAGACCTTCTAGGTCATTGACCAAGTTCCATTTCCAACGAAACGGGGCTGTGGTCTGACAATACCCTCATACAAATCTTCGTTCTCTTCACCCTAGAAAAAAGATCATTAGTAATTAAAATAAAATCAATCCTTGAAAACAATTGGTGTCTATCTGAATAAAAAGTAAAATCTTTTTCTGCAGGGTTTCTTTCACGCCATATATCTCTCAGCTCCCAGTCTTCCATCATCTCAAAAAAAGATTGGGCAATCTTGCTCTTGAGAAAATATTTTGCTTAGGACCCTTCTTATCTTTCTTAACATCCAAAACACCATTCTAGTCCCGTAAAAAAATGCAGGTTTTGTATTCCCATTGTGTCAGCTTTGAGTGCAAAAGATCATAAAATCTTTCTTGTTGTTGATTCGGAGCATATATGCCAATCACAAGTATTTTCTGTCCTTTTATTAAAAGTTCAATTGCTAAAAATCTTCCTTAATCATCTGCTTCTATTAACTTGGCAATCAAATCTTTTTTCACATATATAACAATACCATTTTTCTTTTCTGAAGCTGCTGCAACAAAATGTGTACCTAATCTTGTATTCATCAAATATTTTTGGTCTTGTGTCCTTATATGAGTCTCTTGTAGACATATCAAGTCATTCTTAAATTGTTTTAAATAATGAAATATTTTCCTCCTCTTCTGTGGAGAGTTCAAGCCATTAACATTCCAAGTAAGAAATTTAGTTCCCATCTCTGGGCTTCTGAAGCGTCTGGAGCATGTCCTGAAGATCTACCTTAGATTTTTCTTTTGGTCTTGTTCCTCCCACCGCTTCTGATTTAGGAATATCTTGAGGTACCATCTGGTGTCTTTGTTGTCTCAGTTCTTGTCTCCGTTTGGCAGCTCTGGTCTGTCTTTGTTCTTTAATCATTTCCTGTCTGTTAAGTACCTCTGGGCTTTGTTCCATTTCAATGGCCAGCGAAACAGCTCCCTCTTGTACCACTTTCAACAGCTCTTCTCTTTCTTGTTGTGTACCATCCCCCTTTCGTTTTCCCTCTGGAGATCTTTTTTTTATTTTTTATTCAAAAAGTTTTATTAGTACAAAGTACAACATACAAAGTGCAAGCATTTTTATCAATTTTCTCCCCCCCATCCCCCCTACCCACAACCCACACCCTTCCCTTCCCTCCCCCCCCCGGACTTCCCAGAAAAATTACAGGGCATAGTATTCAATAACATAAGTTTAAATTGAATTAAAATAACTTCTTAATTCCCCCATTTTTTTTTTGGCCTCTTTAACTCCGAATTTTTAAAACTATTAAAAACATTAAAAATTAAAGAGAAAGTAAACAAGTGAAAAACAAAAATAAATAAAATAATAATAATAATAAAAAAACAAAGATGAACCTCATAAGCTAACCTAAACTTAGTCATAAACTCAAACAGTATTAATAGCATAATTTTGCAATATCCCAAAATGTTAACTTCCCAATATTTTATATATATATATATATATATATATATATATATATATATATATATATATATATATATATATATATATATATATATATATATATATATATATATATATATATATATATATATATATATTAAAAATAATAATAATAAAAGTTAAGGATTAAAAACTGACCCCTTGTGTTTCAACACCCTTAAACTTAAGCCTAAAATCCACCAGCTTATTAATAACATAATATTATATATATAACATTTCTTTTAGACACCAAACCATAAAATACACATTAATAACAATATTCCTATACCTTAAAGTATCAGCTTCAAAATATATATTATCTACTATACTAATAATAATATCCAAAATATGTAATAATAATAATAAAAAGAATAAGAACTGACTCCTTATGTCTCTAAAATTTTAAACTTGATCCCTATATCCTCAAAATACTACTACCAAAATATTACACTATATCCAATTTATACCTTCAATATATTAGATATAAAAATACCATCAATAACAATATTAATATTTCATATCCTCAGATTAATGATAACAAAATAATACACTATATCAAATTTATAACTCCAGAATATATAATATATATCTATAAAATAATCTAAAAAATAAGATAAAATACCATTAATAGACAATATTAATACAAAATAAGAAAAGAAAAAAAAAGAAAAAATGTTTACAATCTTGTTCATCTTTCCAACCATCCTATAAGTTTCAACACCATCTGTCCTTTGACCATTTCAAATCTGTCGATTCCGCTGTCATCTGATCCCCTTCCTCCATCTCCTTTTCCACGTCATAAACATCTATCTGGCTCTGCCACTCTTTTTGAATCATTGGGATTGTTTCCTCTTGATCACGTATATCTGGACTTCTCTTCTCCTCCTCCCTTATCTCCATGCCTTTGTTTACTGGAATTTTAGAAGTATCAGCCTTTAAAACATTGATGTAAAATTCTGTAGCTTTCTTTATTGTATTTAATCCATATCTTTTACCCAAGAATTTTACGGTTACTCCTGTTGGTATATTCCATTTGTATTGTAAATTTTGTATTTTCAATTCCTGGACCAGAAAGGAATATTCTCTTCTATCTTTAAGCATCTTGGCAGGAATTTCTTTCCATATCCTTATTTCTTGACCATTTGCCTGAAGATTATTATTAAAAGTCGCCTGTATGATTCTGTTCCACAAAGCTCTGGTAGTGAAATATATTACAATGTCCCTTGGCAAGTGGTTTTGTTTTGCATACCAAGAATTAATTCTGTATATTTTATCGATTTGTGTAGCCAATTCATCTTTAGACAATCCAGACACCTGCTCCAGTGCCTCTGTCATTCTTTCTTTCAAATTTTCAAATTTTTTTTCCTTCAAGCCCCAACTCTTATAGCAAATTTCATCTCTTGAAATTGAGAGATCATCGCTTCTTTTTCCAATTTTAATATATCATTTTGAACCTTGGTTATATATTCTTCTGAAATTGTTATATTTTGCTTATTTTTTTCCAAATCCTTCTCCAAAATTTCCATATTCGCTGCTAATCCTTTGCACACTTTCACCACATCCGCTCTCAATTGTAAATTCATCTTCTCCATAGCAGCCTGCATTTTTTTTTATCTCAGCAAGTTTTGAATTAAATTCTAAAATTAACTCATTTTTCATAAGTTTCAGGGTATTAAAAAAAGTCTCAGGTGTTAAAGAATCAGGCATAGATTGTTTCTTTAAAATATGATCAAAGGAGTACTCAGTTCTTTTATTCACTACAGTCTTTTCAAGTTTAAAAGCCATTTCAATGTTTTCAAAAAAAGGACGAAGAGAGGAAAAGGAAACCCAGATCTTTACTTAAAAAAGAAAATTCTTTTCCAAGTCCAGAGCCATTTAGATTTTTCCTTCTATAAAACTATAACTTAATTCCAAAGAAGAGGAAAAAAAAGAGAAAAAAATCATCCTTCAAATCAAAGGTTTCCAGAGGAAAGGGCTGGTAACAAAGCAAAAATAACTTTCTCTTTTACACCACCATTGCCAATCGCCATCTTGTTGCCACTCCTTATTAAGTTACTTTGTTTCTTCCATCTTAAAAACCCAGGAATGAAGTTAAAGTACAAACTATTACCTCCAGGACTCCTGTCTTCTTCTGGCTTCTCTCTGTATTTTTAAAATAATTGTACCTCCTTTAAAACAGCAGCGGTGGTCGCGGCATCTTGCTCCGTTTTTAGAGCGGAGGCTTCCAATCTTCCGGAGCAGCAGACAGGCTACCTGGGGAGCCCTTACCCTACGCGCCCTAAGTTGGTTTTTAGGGCACTAGGAGGGCTCTACCCCACCTGTCTCGCTCTCATCTCTCCCCTTTGCCCGGGGAGAGATTTTCAAGCCGCCAGACAGCTGTTCTGGCGGCTTTTACAGAAGATCGGAAGGGCGCCCTGCAAAGAGCGCCAGCGACGCCGTCGGAGCCGGAGCCGGAAGCCCTTCCCTCTGGAGATCTTGATGCACCAGCCATTAAAACATCTTCATAAAAATCTCTAGCTTTCTGTACCGTGTTAAGTCGATATCTCGCTCCCAGGTGTGTAACCACCAAACCATTTGGAATTTCCCACCTGTATTGCACTTGTTGTCTTCTCAACTCATCCACCAGGAAGGTATACTCCTTCCTGGCTTTCAGCATTTTTGGGGAATTTCCTTCATTGTCATCACTTCCTGTCCCTCCACTTGGGGCTTGTTTACAAATGTTGCTTGTAGAATATCATTGCGTAATGTTCTTGTAGTAAAATAAATCACAATATCTCTTGGTAAGTTTCTGTTTTTAGCCACCCATGAGTTAACATGGTAAATTTTATCAATCTGCCATGTCAAATCTTCCTTCTTCACTCCAAGTGTTTGCTCAAGTGCCTCCAACATAATTTGTTTCAGGTTCTCCTGTTTGTTCTCTTTCACACCTCTTATTCTTATTGCAAACTCCATGTTTCTATATTGCATGATTACTATTTCTGCCTCCTCCCTCTCAACTTTATTTTCCATTTCTCCTACTTTAGCTCCCAACACTGCAGTAGTTTGTTTAACGTCTTGTAATTCCTCTTCCATAATCTCATAATTAGTGGCCAATCCACGAAAAGCATCAATTATATCTTCTCCAATCTCTTTGTTGCGAGTTGCAATATCATCAGAGACATCCTGTATTCTCTCATTAGTCTCATTAATTTTCTCATTAATTCCAGTAATTTTCTCATTAGTTTCAGTAATTTTCTCATTAGTTTCATTAATGTTGAGGTTAAATCCAGCTGCTAATTCAGCTTGTATTGATTTGAGTGCTCCCTGCAACATCGGAAGCATTAATGTCTGTGAGGAGGGGGCTGACATTTTAGAAATATGGCTAGGAGAGCTGTCCGCGCTCGCTGCTCCCTTCGAAGAGGCAATTTTTTTTGAAGCCATTAGGAATTTAGCCAAACTTAATGCTATTTACTTTAGTCTTTGTGCTTTAAAGAAAGCCAAAAGCCAGGCAGACAAAGAGGATTTTTATCAGAGTAAAAACAGAGACAAATTCAAAGTCCAGAATTTTCACGTAGAGAGCTGATAGTGAAAACAAAACTCAGCTCTTAACTTTCACATTCACGCCCGAAAGCCTCCAGCGCCATTTTTTTGCCACTTTGCTAAGTTGTTACTTCCACAATACGAATCCACATTAAAAAACTTTCACTACTTGCCGTTTGCCGTTTAAACCTCCTGGTTCTTTCTGCCTGCTACAGTATCTTTGTTACAGATTTGTTGATTGCAGGGATTGGACGCAGCTTCTTGCTCCGCTGAAGTGGAGACTTCCCAAGTCCGGAGCTGTGACAGGTTCCTAGGGAGCCCTCATCCTTCGCACCCCAGAACTTCATCTGGGGCACTAGGGGGGCTCTACCTTTCCCTGCTGGCTCTCCTCACTCCCCTTTGCCCAGGGAGGAGATGTTTGAGCCGCCAGACAGCTGTTTTGCTGCCGTTCTGGCGGCTGACGGTGCTTGGGAACGAGCACTCTAAAAGAGCATCTTCGGAGCTACGGAGCCAAACCGGAAGTCTCAATCAATCATGTTTTACTGTTTAAACTTTGCTTATAATCATATATGATTGACAAATAAAACAAATACAAATACAAATATTTAAATGGAGGCTTGAAAACCAAAGAAAGCAGACTTTATTCTTTGATCAAAGTTAAAGTTCTGGGTCAGAAATTCCAAGCACATGGACAAGGGACATGGGAGGAAAGTTCTACAAAGCATGAGACGATGCGGTGTCCTTTCTTATACCCACAAAAATCTTACTTCTTAGTATTCTAATTACTCTAGTCTAGTCATATAATCTAACTACATTGTAAAACTCAGTCATATACCCTAACTTAGATTTACATCTTCCTGCAGCAGACAGATTCCTTTCTGGCAGCATTATCTTTTGTTATCTTTTCCTTCCTTCTGTCTTCCTAATTGGCCACTCGGTCCCCTATTAATGTCATAAAAGGTGTGTGGATTCCTCTGGTAGTTTGAGAGAGTATAGTTAGGTGCCAATTCCTGGAGGAAATGGGGGTGGCATTTATGGAAGAAGGAAAAGGATTTATGAAGGATTTAGATCTTAATGCAAGAAGGATGCAATTGATTGCAGGCATATGTTTTTACAGAGGCATATGTGTTACAAATGCTTAACAATTAAATGCTTAAAAGGAAAATACTTTTACAGCAGCATTATATATATGAATTCCCTTCATTTCTCCCTTTTCCTCAAACGATAGAATTTATTTTATTTATTTTATTTTATTTATTTATTTGTCAAACATGTATAGGATAGTATATGTTTGTATAAACATAAGTAAAAAGTAACGATAAAAGAGGACAATAGGACAGTAGGACAGGGATGGTAGGCACAGTGGTGCGCTTATGCACGCCCCTTACAGACCTCTTAGAAACGGGGAGAGGTCGACTGTAGACAGTCTAAGGTTAAAGTTTTTGGGGTTTGGGAAAGAAACCACAGAGTCAGGTAGTGCATTCCAGGCATTGATCACTCTGTTGCTGAAGTCGTATTTTCTGCAGTCGAGTTTGGAACAGTTTACATTTAGTTTGAATCTATTACGTGCTCGTGTATTGTTGCGGTTGAAGCTGAAGTAGTCATTAACAGGAAGGACATTTTGGTATATGATTTTATGAACTACATTTAGATCAGATCGGAGGCGACATAGTTCTAAATTGTCTAATCCCAATATTTTGAGTCTGGTGGAATAAGGTATTTTATTGTGAGCGGAGGAGTGGAGGACTCTTCTAGTGAAATATTTCTGGACTCTCTCGATTGTATTTATGTCTGATATGCAGTGCGGGTTCCAGACAGGTGAGCTGTATTCCAGAATTGGTCTAACAAATGTTTTGTATGCTCTGGTTAGCAATGTAATGTTGCCAGAGAAGAAGCTACGCAAGATTAGATTAACAACTCTTAGTGCCTTTTTGGCAATGTTGTTACAGTGGGCTCTAGCACTTAGGTCGTTGAATATGAGTACTCCAAGGTCTTTGACAGAGTGAGGGTCATCTACAAGTTCGTTTCCTCCAAGTTTGTATTTTGTATTCTGACTTTTTTTGCATTTGTTGGTTGAGATTTGAAGTTGCCAGTTGTTTGAGCATTCTGCTACATGATCAAGGTCTTTTTGAAGGGTAGCAACATTGTCAGTGGTATTAAATAGTTTAACATCATCAGCAAAGAGAACGCAGTTGCTTATAATATGATCACAAAGATCGTTTATGTAGAGTATGAAGAGTGTTGGTCCTAGAACACTGCCTTGAGGGACACCACTGTTGACAGAAGCAGGATTTGATATGGCACTTCCAATTTTGACCACCTGTTGTCTGTTAGACAGGAACGCAGTTATCCAATCATGTAGGGGTCCAGAAATGCCATAGGATTTTAGTTTCAGAAGTAGTTTGTCGTGTACTACTGAATCAAAGGCTTTACAAAAGTCTATGTAAATTGCATCTATTGTTTTAACCTTATCAAGTTGAGTGGTCCATATGTTTTTGCAGTGCAAGAGTTGCAGATTACAGGATAATTTTTTCCTGAAACCAAATTGTTTGTTGGAGAGTAGGTTATTAGTTTCTAAGTGGAGTGTAATGGATTGGTTTATGATTGATTCCATGACTTTGCAGGTGACGCAACCCAAAGAGATTGGTCTGTAATTTTCAACGTTACTTGGATCTCCATTTTTGAAGATAGGGATGACTGTGGCTAGTGACCATAGGTTGGGTAAGGAGCTAGTCCTGAAGGATTTTTTAAAAATTATGCTTTTGAGGTTCAGCCAAGGTTGTGGAGAGCTTTTTAAAGAAGTATGCACATAGTCCATCAGGTCCAATAGATAGAGATGGTTTTTGGTTGCGTAATGCCTTTCTAACGTTATCTTCTGTAAAATCGATTTGTGTTAGATCGTTGAAGTTAATTGTGGTACGACTAGGAAATATTGGGCATGAGCCATTGCTGTTTACAAAGACTGAGCCGAAGAATGTGTTAAAGAGGTTGGCTTTAACTGTTTCACCGTTATAGTCTTTACCATTCGGTCCTTTAAGGGGTGGGATGGATCTTGAGTCTTTGAGTTGGTTGTTTACAAAGTTATAGAAGGCACGTGTGGACTTCGTGCGTAGAAGGTTTTCTTCTTGATTGATGTGATAATTGGTGCATTCAGTCTTTATTTGGTGACACAGATTTTTGTAGCGGCTTTTAAAGTTTGCAACGTGGCCTGTTTTATTTTTTCGCCAGAGAAATCTTTTTTTGGATTGGAGCTTCCTTATTTTTATGGGTAATTTATTTTTCTTGGTTTTGGTTATTATTAGTGGTACATGTAATTTAATGACTCTTTGGATTTCGAGCAAAAATATATTGTAGTAGTCTTCGGCAGTATTACAGCCAGAGAATAGTGTATGCCAATCAAGAGATGAGAGGTCGGCTTCTATGATATCATAGTTGGCTTTTTTAAAGTTGTAATTGGTTATCCCATTATTGAGGTGGTTTCTGTAAGGACATATATTGAGAAAAAAGTCAATCATGCTGTGGTCACTGTTGGAAAAGGGTTCTTTTATTTGTAGTCCATAAATTGAGTGTAAGTTGTTGCAGAAGATGAGATCAAGACAATTGCTGAGTCTAGTATTGTCTGTTACTAGTTGATCTAGCCCTAGATTGGTAATAGCATTGTAAAGGGTTGAATGTATGGGTTCAGTTGTACATTCGTTTAGGGTCCAGTTTATATGAGGTAGGTTTAGGTCACCAAGAAATATAAGAGGATGTGGGTAGGAGGCTGCCCACGTTAGTAGTGAGGTTAGCTTGTTCGCATCTGTCATGTCGTAATCAGGAGCTCTATAACATAGTTGGAAGCGAAGTGTGGTATTTAAGGTCAGTTCACAGATGATAGTTTCTGGAAGATCGAGTTCATGTTTAATTTGCACCTTTTTTAGGTTCAGTGATTTCTTATAGAAGATTGCAACTCCACCTCCTCTACGGGTTTCGCGATCAGATCGGTAAACATGATAGTCTCTTACTGTGATAATGGAGTCAGGGAGGGATGCGTTTAGCCATGTTTCACAGACAAATATAATGTCAAATTTAGCAGTTTTTAGTAAGAGAAGGAGTTCAGGTATTTTGTTAATGATGCCTCTTGAATTCATTAGTTGACATTTAAGATTAGCAGTGGTTGATATTGAGGAAGTAAGGGGCGTGCATACCTAGTTTTGGTTTATGGGGGGTTGGTTTTGGTTGAAGGTGGATTGGAAGTTTGGATTGTTTTGGGTGATGATGGTTTAAATGATGGATGGTGGATTGTGGGTCTTAGTTTTGATGCAGCCAGCGCGGTAGTCAATGTACAGGTCGGTTTGTCCTTGGTCTTGACATTTTTTGAGATCTGCTTGGAGTTCACGGGAACGGATTCGTTGTAGTATGGATAGGTCAGGCCTTGAGCGAAGTTTTTTGGGGTTGGGGTCATTTCTGTTAATAGAGTTTATAGTATTAATGAATTTTCGTTTGCTGAGTTCATCTTTGCAAACGACTCTACAGAATCGTGGGGCCACCGAACCATCTCTATACTTAAACTCGAGGCCATCTCTGGAAACTTCAATGATTTCTTCGGCGGGGAATTTTGATGCAATACTGTTGCGGACCTGATCTATATCAGGTTCATTGGTAACTTCAAGGCCAAATAGAATAGCATTATTACGTTTTTGTTCCTGTTCAAGGGTGTCTTTGATGAGTAAGGATATATTGCTTGGATGATTGGTAGATGGTTGAGGTAGTTGTTGTGGTTGTGCATGTGGTTGAGGTAGTGGTTGTTGAGCTAGTGATTGAGGTAGTCGTTGTTGTGTTGGAATATGATTTTGAGCATTTGAATTTCCATTTGTCTGTGCTGTAATTTTTTTATCCAAAGTTGTGAAGCATGCTTCTCCATAGTGGGTGGAGCTAGCCTCCAAGATTGGGATGACACATTCTACAGCCAATTAGGACTGAGTCTGGAAACCTATAAAAGCTGAAATCCCCTGATACTCCCCCTCTTTCGACTCAGTCTTAGTCAAGGACTTGTGTCTCCCTAATTCTGTATCGCTTCTTCAAATTCTTCTACTCTACTCAACTGTACACGTGAGTGCTTGTCCCACACGACTGTCAACCAGGGTGTGGGGAACCGGCGTGGAAAACTCTCCTCAATGCCTGTCAATCTGACACCGGGGTGTGCTTGGCATTTTCCTCCTTTTGCGGCCTGGCCTTATGTGGAGTGAGGATATTGTCGCAGAAGCCTAGCGCTTGAGCGACTAGGCCAGGGTGGCCTGTGCCACGCCCGCGCGCGAGAGAGAGAGCCGTTGACGAAATCGCCTGCCTGTCACAGCGCAGAAGCCCTGCGCTTGAGCGCTTCCCGTCTCTCTCTCTCCCTCCGGCCATAGTGGGCTCAGTGATCGTCCCAGGGCCGAACTGAAGGAGGCGTCTGCCGGCCTGAACGCCGGCCTCCAGGGCAGTTTTCGTGGGGCGGCAACGGACAGCGCAAACGTCTTGCGGCCTGCTGTTTTTTTTTTTTGGTGCCAAAAGCCTGCGAGTTCAACTGTCATCGGCCGGCTCGGATTCGTACCCCGCCCTCACGGAAGCTCCGCGCAGCCGCAGTACGCACCTGACGTCATCAGTGACAAGAGCCCGGAGCTCCGCCTCTTGCTTGCCACCCTTCCTCGCGCAGCCGCAGTCCGGATCCCAGCCGCTACACGGCGCTTCGTCGGCCTCAGCGACTGCCGCGGAAGCCCGGAAGACCGCTGAACTCGGTCTCAGCGGCCCGCCCGAATTTCGGCCACCCTTGCCGGCTCTCCTATTCGGCAGCCAAGCACTCGGCCCGGACTGGACTGCCGATCGGCACACGTTGCTCGCGCAGCCTCAGTCGGAGTGCCTGACACCCTCCCCGGCTCCTCGTTAACACAAGCACTAATTTCGGCCGCGTTCGCCCAATGGCCGACAAGCAGGCCAAAGCCAGTAAGGGCAGCTCCAAGCCCTCCAAGGAGGGCAGGGACAAACAAGGCCGTTCCAAGGGGTCTTCCAGCAGAGACCGCTCTCCCAGGGGATCGAGCAGGGGCCGTTCGCCCCCCCGCCAGTCAGCCTCTGATAAAGGCAAACGCATACCTAGGCAAGGGGGGGAGGACCGGCACAAGACCCCAGAGGGCTCCAGGGATCGCACACCTCCTGCACCTGTACCAGCGCCCTCATCTACCGGCAGCGCAGGAGCCCCAGCAGCCAAGACCTCTGGATCCCAGCCCCTTGGACAATCCAGGCAATCATCTGGGGCTCTTTCCCTGGATAACCCCGACCTTTGCTTGGGGGATGGGGATGTCTGGGAGGACCCCAGGCCCGGATCCAGCACGGAGCAATGCCCTCCATCAGCAGCTGCCTCAGCCCAATTTCAGAGCCCCGAGGTCCAGGCCTTAATTCAATTTGCCATCCAGAGGGGGATCGAGGCGGGCCTCAAGCGGGCCACCTCCTCTTCTTCGACCCTCACCACCCCCAAGGCTCCTTCGTGGGCTACTTCATCGGCCCACCCCATGGAGTCCGACCAGTTAGACGGGGGGGAGGAAGCCTTGCTGGGGAACCCGGAATCGCTTCGGGACCCGGAGGACATGGAGCAGGAGCTGGACCTCTCAGCTGATGAGGACATGGCACCTGAGACGCCGGTTTCGACTGGCCTGTTCAACCCAGGCCTCTTTAAGTCCCTCCTCCATAAGGCCAAGGCCATGGCCAAGGTCTCCTCGGCCGCAGCCAAACAGACAGAGGAGGAGGAAGTGGACCCTCTGTTTGAGGAAACCACCTCCCAGGCCGAGGTCATACCAACTCCTCGACTGTTTGTTGATTCCGTCTTGAAGCAGTGGCAGGCCCCTTCGGCCGGAGCGGTGCCCACCACGGTGGACAAGCGCTATTATAATGTGGACCAGGCCCTGGCTCAACACCTTCCGATCCCCCCGGTCGATCCACCAATCAAGGCCCTCTACACGACCGCCCAGATGCCCGGGGACTCGGAGGAACTCCTACGCCCCGAGGATCGGCGTACGGAGCAGGCTCTGCAGCAGGCCCACCAGTCAGCAGCCTGGTCCATCAGAGCCTCATCCACGGCATCGTTCTTCTGCCGGACATCGATCCGCTGGCTGAAGAGCCTGCAGGAGCGCCTACCTGATGCAGACACTAGGACCAGGCAAGATATCAACAAGCTGATCGCAGCCAGCCAGTTCACCTCCGACTCCACCCTCCAGGCTTCCAGATTTGCGGCCCGGGCAATGGGGTCCACCGTCGTGGCTCACCGGATGCACTGGCTACGCAGCTGGCCGGCGGACTGCCGCCACAAGTGGCGGCTGGCGGTGGCTCCGGTGAAGGGTCAGTCCTTATTTGGAGATGCCTTGGATCCATACCTTGTGGAGTCCAAGGATAAAAGGAAGGTGCTGCCTAACACCACACGCAAGGTGCAGAATAAGGCCTCCTCATCTGCCCCTTCCACCTCATCCACCTTCCCGAGGCGCCCCTACTGGCAGCCCTCCTATAATCAGGGCAGGCACCAGTACGAGGGTCGCCAGAATCAGGGCCAAGATAGGCGTTGGGCCGATAATGCTCCCAAGCGTCCTTTTTGGAGCAGCGGCGGTCGCCCCTACCACCGCTACAAATAGGCAATGACGGTCCTCCCATTGGGGGCCGCCTACGGTATTTCGCTAGGTGGTGGGAGGCCATTACGACCGACCAGTGGGTCCGCGACACCGTGGCTACCGGTCTCGCACTGGACCTTATTTCCACCCCCCCGGGGTTCTTCCTGAGATGTCCCCGATCCTCCAACCCCAGGAAGAGGTCGCTCATGTTGACCGCCATACGGCACCTCCTCGACATCGATGCAATCGCATGGGGGACCGGAGGATCAGCGGGGCCGGGGTTTTTATTCGATCTTATTCCTCGTCCAGAAGTCCTCGGGAGGGTGGAGAGTGGTCCTCGACCTTAAACGGTTAAATAAATACTTGATTTACAAAAACTTTAAGATGACTACCTTGCAGTCTATTCTTACCAGCGTCCGGCAGGGTGATCTTATGACATCCATTGACTTAACGGAGGCCTACCTCCATGTCCCGATTCTTCCCGCCCATCAGCAATATCTCCGCTTTTGCTACCTTGACGAGCACTACCAGTATACGGCCCTACCATTCAGCCTTTCATCGGCTCCCAGGGTCTTTACGAAGGTTCTAGCAACCCTAGCGGCTCACCTGAGAGCCGCTCCCATCCGGCTTCAGTGCTACTTGGATGACATTCTCATCCAGTCATCCACCCGGGCACAAGCCTCGCTTAATGTCCAACAGACTCTGGAGGCTCTCCGCTCGCATGGCTTCTCAGTAAACCTCGAGAAGAGCCAACTCGACCCCTCTCATAGGATCATGCACTTAGGCACCATCATTGACTCCCTGGAGGGCAGGGTATACCTTTCCCTGGAGCGTCAGGCTAGCCTGTCCGACCTCGCAGGGCAGGTGCTCAGGCTGGACAGGGTCCCCCTGAGCACCTTGTCCTCGCTCCTGGGCAAAATGATATCCGCCATCCACGTCACCCCATGGGCACAGCTGCACTCCAGGGAGCTCCAATGGTTTCTCTTGCCATTTCAGCGTGCGAACCGAAGTGCCTCCTCATCAAGGGTCCATCTGCCTCAGTCGGTCCGCAGCTCCCTCCACTGGTGGCGATCCATGGCGATGACCAAGGGAACCGAGTTCAACGAGCCTCGACACACGACGGTCACCACCGATGCCAGTCTGCATGGGTGGGGGGCGCATTGCGGGCATCACGTTGCCCAGGGCACCTGGACCATGGCAGAAGCGTCCCTCAGTATCAACTTCCTGGAATTGCGAGCAGCCTTCCTGGCCCTCCAACAGTTCCTGCCCCTCTTGTCCGACCGTCATGTGCTCCTGCTGACAGACAACGTGACGGCAAAGGCGCACATAAACCGGCAAAGGGGCACGGTTTCCCAACAACTAATGTCGGAGGCCAGAGCCCTCGGACTCTGGGCCGAACATCATCTAGCGTCCCTCAGAGCGGAACACATATCGGGGGTGTCCAATCGCACGGCGGATTGGCTCAGTAGGCACGAGGTGGACTCCACAGAGTGGAGCCTCGACCCGACACTGTTCCGCGACGTGACCCACCGATTCGGGCAACCCCTTGTCGATCTCTTTGCGACCCTGCAGAACACGAAGTTGCCATGCTACTTCAGCCGGTATCACACGTACGGAGCGGAAGGGGTGGATGCCCTTCGTTGCCCGTGGCCGAAGGGCTTGTTGTACGCCTTCCCACCCTTGTCAGTCATTCCGCGGGTGATCCACAAGATTCTACAGGAGAGGGCGGAAGTCATACTGCTAGCTCCACACTGGCCACGGAGGACCTGGTTCGCGGACCTCAGATCCCTCTCCGTAGAACCACCCTGGCGGATCCCTCCGACAGAGTCGTCGCTCTCCCAGGGGTCAGTGCGGCACCCGGACCCACACTGGTACCAGCTGACCGCCTGGCGCTTGAGCAGCGCACTCTGACGGTCCGAGGAGTGCTGGAGGAGGTCATCCGAACCCTCCTGCTATCTCGCCGGGCGTCCACGGTGCGTATTTACAACTCCACCTGGCGGACGTTCTGCGAGTGGTGCACCGAGGCGGCCGTGTCTCCGGTGGATCTCTCAGTCATGCAGGTTCTGCTATTTCTCCAGTCGGGTCTGGATAAGAGACTCGCACCTAACACCCTGAGGCGCCAGGTGGCCGCCCTCTCCACGGTGCTCTCTGGACTAGGATCGGAACCATTGTCGCACCACCTGCTGATACGCCGTTTTCTGCGCGCGGCATCCAACATATCGCATCCTGTGGTCCACCGTTATCCATCGTGGGACCTCCACAGGGTGCTTATGTCATTAAACAAACCACCGTATGAACCGTTATCGACGGCGTCCCTCCTGCACTTAACGGAGAAACTGGTGTTCTTGGTGGCCATTACCTCGGCTCGCCGCATATCGGAATTAGCGGCCCTCTCGGTCCGCCCGGACCTCTGCAGCCTTTACCCGGACAGGGTCGTTCTCCGCTTGGACCCGGCTTTCATTCCCAAGGTGAACACCCATTTCCACCGCGCCCAGGAGCTCGTACTTCCCGCCTTCGGTCCGGGGCCTTCGGACGACCCGGAGAGCGACCTGTCATTGCTCGACGTCAAACGGGCTCTAGAGATCTATCTCCACCGCACAGCGGTTTTCCGCCGATCTGAGGCACTTTTCGTCAGGGTTTCACCGGCCTCCATGGGACGTAAGGCTTCGTCGGCCATGGTGGGATGCTGGATACGATCTGTCATAGCGTCCGCATACCTTGGGCAGGGCCTACGCTGTCCGGGATGGATAACGGCCCATTCCACGCGGAGCGCGGCAACCATGGCAGCGTGGTCAGCTTCTGCGTCCATTGAGGAGGTGTGCCGAGCAGCGACATGGGCGTCTCCGACACCCTTTATAAGACACTATAAGCTGGACAGGTTTGCCTCTGCGGAAGCGAATTTTGGCCATCGCGTTTTGCTGGCGGCGGTTCAGCCGGGGGTCTCCGACTTGGACTCACATGGCCCCCCCCTAGGGACAAACGGCTTTGGCTAGCTCCACCCACTATGGAGAATGAGACGTTGTCTTCTTCCTGAACGTCCATTCTCGTAGGGTGGAGCTAGCCTCCAAGTCCCGCCCTTCCTGAGGGTGAGGAGGCTGTGTAGGGAGTACATGGGAGTCTGGTCTGGTACTTCGCCTCAAGAGGGGGACTATCAGGGGATTTCAGCTTTTATAGGTTTCCAGACTCAGTCCTAATTGGCTGTAGAATGTGTCATCCCAATCTTGGAGGCTAGCTCCACCCTACGAGAATGGACGTTCAGGAAGAAGACAACGTCTCATTCTATGCGTGCTTCCATGGAATCTATGTATGTTTTTTGTGTTTTTATGGTTGTTTCCAAGGTTTGGAATCTATCAGACATGGTCATTAGATCATCCAGTATTGGTAGACATGATGGACAGAAATTTAGAAATGTTGGAGCTGTTTGTAGGAAATTGGCTACAGTTTTGTTTATTTTCAGGCAGGTATTGTGGGCATAAGTTGAGCACATGTGGCATTTTGTGTATTCTTCATTCTCTTTGGTGGTTTTGTTACATTTGTAGCATATATCGTCGTTGGTAGAGGTATCTTCCATTTGGGGGTTTTTGATTGTGGAGCTTTTTGATTTCTTGTTTGGCATGGTTAATAATCAAATAGTGGCGGGTCTGATGGCTTCGGGTGATCGGGTCTCAGTTGCTTCACCGGTCTGGTTGCTAAGCTCCCTCCAATTTGCCTCCGTTTGCAAGGGAAATAGTGCCTAGCTCTCTGCTGGCTGCATTCCTCATGATGAATGAGGGGTGCATATTTAGCAGGAATAGTTTTGAGGACCATGATATTTGCAGACTTATTATGTGGGGTGGCAGACACGGAGGATGCAATAACTGTTATCCCAGAGATAGTTGATGTGATGATTCTTTGGATCAAAGGGATGAGGCAAGGGAGGAGAAGCAGACCCCCAAAGGCTAAAAGCACCATGAACCCAATTTGCTTCCAGCTAGAGAGGATATTGCCGAACCAGTTAAAATCTATTGCCCATCCAAGTTTGGACAGGGACATGTGCAGGTGTCCTCATTCTGGCAGTAAGTTCATGTATAACCTTACCATTATCATCAATTTCTAAACAACAGTTTGTGAGGTTGAATTTCCCTCAGACACCTCCCTCTTGGGCAAGTAAATAGTCTAGGGCAAGGCGATTCTGGTAGACAGCAGTGTGAATCTTGGTGTTAGTTTGAGCAAGCATATCAAGGGATGCACCAATACTATTGGTAATGAGTTCAACAACTGCTTGATGACGTATCAAGCGATTAAGCAAATAAATTGGGGTTCTGTAGCCCCACATTCCATCTTCTGCCCAAGTAGCAGGGCCATAAACTTGGATTATCCATTCTAGAGGTCAGTCCTCATCATGCCAAGTCTTCTGATCCGTGATCTTAAGATCTTCGAACGTGAGGGATCTTTTGTCCCTGTGTCCTACCTCAACATATACTGGGACACCAAGTCTTTCTCCTTGAGTGTTGGGTAAAAGAAAGAAACTGGGTTTAACGGTCCCCAATGCATAAGTACCATTCCACTTGCATGGAAGAGACACATAGGCCTTTCATCCACAGATCCAAAAGAGTCCATCCAGGGCAGGCCAAGATAAAGTAACATCATGGAAGTGATCCCAAATGGAGGAAAGTTGCTTATAAGCAGAAAAGTGGTTTTTAGGTTGGGTTGCATTAGAGCCAGACCGCCAAGTGGTATTAGCTTTAGTCAAGTGTGTCAAGACAAGTGTGTTTTCAGGGTCCTGTTCTGTCTGTCCACTTTCGCCAAAGATTTTGCGTTGTAACAACAGTGAAGGTGCCAAGGGATGCCTAAAAACTTACTGACATCCTGGGTAACCTGTGAGGTGACGTGCCTGCCATTGTCAGGCTCGAGACCCTTAGGGACTCCAAATCTTGGAATAATCTGATCAACTAGTTATTAGGGCATTTACCACCTCCCTGGCTTTTTGGGTGGAAGTAGGAATGGCTTCTGGCCACCCAGTGAATAAATCCACAAATGCAAGAAAGTTAGTCTTTGCTTCCCTTTTTGGGAGTTCAGTAAAATCTACTTGCCAGGCCTCCCCTGAGTACCGGGCAGTTCGGAGACGGATGGGCAGATGCGGACTGCTCCCACGGGGGTTATTCCTTTGGCAAAGTTCACATTGAGAAACAACAATCTTGCAAAGGCTACACAAGTTTGGATTGCAATAACAGGATGAGAGCCACTTCTGAAGTGGACGATGACCACTGTGAGACATACAATGCACTTGTTGGACAAGTTTCCACACCATCTGTTGAGGGAGCTGAATCCTGTTCTGAATAGCCCACCACCCATCACACCACTTGCCACCAGGTTGTAGTTGATCCCTATCATCGTATAGGGCAGGAAGTTTGTGTGTGGGATCACAGGGGAGCAGAGCTTAGAGGTTGGAATTTGTGGAATGGAGAGCGGGGCCTGATTCAGCAGCTTGGCGAGCCCAATAATCAGCAGCCTGTTTCCTTGGGAAATCTCGCTGTGGTCTGTCTGGTGTCCTCAGCAGTGAGCGATGGCTAACTGAGATGGTTTTCTGACAGCCGAGATAAGTTTTTCTAGCAGAGGCTTCCTCTTTAAACTTTTCCCATCAGCTCCTGTAAAACCACGGGCTTTCCACAGAGCGGCATGGGTGGGTGCGGCCAAAAATGCATAACAACTGTCAGTATAAATGTTGGTGCACAGACCAGCCAACAAATGGCATGCTTCAATTAGAGCTAGAAGCTCAGCTGCTTGAGCAGACCAGTGAGAAGGGAGTTGTTGTAGTAGAAGGGGCCCATATTTGGAAACTACAGCCAGACCTGTGTATCTCTTTCCATTTTTTACAAACGAGGAGCCATCGGTCCATAGCTGAGACTCAGGATTGTCAAAAGGCTCAGTCCTAAGATCTGCACGAATGCCTAACACAGATTCCAAGACAATTAAGCAGTCATGCTTGGGACCATTCTCGGGGGGGGGGGGGAGGCAGAAGAGTCGCTGGGTTTAGCCTCTCACATTTGTGAAGCTGAACAGAATCTGATTCTAAAATCAGGCTTGCATGCTTAGAAATCCGGCATGAGGTAGCCCATGCTGGGAATTTCTGCTCAAGGAGAGTTTGAACTGAATGAGGTGTATAAACGTTAAGAGGTGCCCCCAAAGTTATTTTGTGTGTCTCCTGGATGAGGATGGCTGTGGCTGCAACAGATTGGAGACAGGCTGGCCATCCTCTAGCCACTGGATCCAGCACTTTAGATAGGTAAACCACAGGAACTTTTTCAGGACTCAGTCTTTGCAATAAAACGTCAAGGGCACATCCCTTCATTTCAGAGACAAAGAGTTCAAAGCCTTTCATCTGGTCAGGCAAAGCCAGAGCAGAAGCTCGGGCTTATGCATCTTTCAAGTCCTGCCATGCTTTCTCATGTTCCCCTGTCCAATCCCAGGCCATGTCTTTTTGTTTCAATTGATAAAGGGGTTTAGCAATAACAGAATACATTGGAATTCACAATCGTGCATAGCCAGCAATGCAGTGGTGAAATCCAGCAGGTTCTGACAGGTTCTGGAGAACTGGTCGCAGAAATTTTGAGTAGTTTGTAGAATGGCAAACACCACCTCTGGCTGGCCCCAGAGTGGGGTGGGAATGGAGATTTTGCAGTATCCTTCCCCTGCCATGCCCACCAAGCCACGCCCACCAAGTCACACCACACCATGCTCACCAAGCCACACCCACAGAACCGGTAGTAAAAAATTGGATTTCACCAGTGCACCAATGCCCAAAAAAGTTTGTAGCTGCTTAATGTTGATTGGCACAGGCAGGGCTGAGATGGCTTGCAGGCGGCTCTCATGGAGTAAATGGCAGCCTTTGCGCAGAACTAAACCCAGATACTGTATTTCCTGAGTAGCCCATTGGACTTTCTTTCTAGATACTGTGTAGCCCTTTTCAGCCAAGTGATTTAGGAGAGCGATTGAAGTATTTTCAATGTCTTTCTGGTCTTTGCCAGCTATCAATAAATCATCCACATATTGCAAAAGGGAAGTTTGTTGGGTGTCAAAGTCTTTAAGATCCTGGGCAAGTGCTGCAGTGAAAGCTGTTGAACTGTTACAATAGTCCTGTGGCAGGCGAGTCCAAGTCAGCTGTCACTTGGAACCATCTAGAGAGTCTTCCCACTCAAAGAGTGAGGTATGAAGTATGACTGACACTCTTTAGCCAGAGGTATACAGAAGAAGACATCTTTTAAATCTATGACCGTATACCAACTCTGGTCATTTGGCTCAACCATCACCGACACACTCTCTCTAGATACTGAGCTGAATCAACGTATTGGTAAAACGGCCACTACATTCTCTAGACTCACAAAGAGAGTATGGCTTAGTGGTGAAATCCTGCCAGTTCGGGCGGGCCAGTCATTCATTGTAGAGCCGATGGAGCTGGCGGCGGTTGCGGTGCAGGGCTTCTCCCGCCCGTTTCTCCCGCCCGGCTGGACGCCGCCATTTGGGTTATTTTGTCCTCTGCGCATGCACAGAGGGCAAAATAACCCAAATGGCGGCGTCCAGCCGGGCGGAGGAAGCGGGCGGGAGAAGCCCCGCGCCACAACCACTGCCAGTTACATCGGCTCTACAACGAACGAATGGCCCTCCCGAACCGGCAGCATTTCACCCCTGGTATGGCTTAATAAGAAGCTGACAGAACATACAAAGATCCAGGTTTATAGAGCCTGTGTCCTGAGCACACTCTTGTATTGCAGCGAGTCTTGGACCCTTTATGCATGGCAAAAGAGAAAGTTGAATACTTTTCATATGCGCTGTCTCCGAAGTATCCTTGGCATCACCTGGCATGACAAAGTTCCAAATAGCGCAGTCATGGAACGTGCTGGAATTTCTAGCATGTATACACTGTTGAAACAGCGACATCTTCGCTGGCATGTTGTGAGAATGGAAGATGGGCGGATTCTGAAAGATCTCCTGTATGGTGAACTAGTGCAGGGAAAGCGCCCCAGAGGGAGACCACAGCTGCGATATAAGGATATCTGTAAGAGGGATTTAAAGGCCTTGGGAATGGACCTTAACAGCTGGGAAACCTTGACCTCTGATCATTCAGCTTGGAGACTAAAGACGCCGTATGGCCTTCTCCATTTCGAGGAGACACTTGTTCAGCAGGCCGAGGCAGAAAGGCAGTCCCGGAACCAGCGAAATCTGGGGGCCAGGCAGGGGACAGAATGGATCTGCCCTCAGTGCGGAAGGGATTGCCACTCTCAGATTGGCCTTTTTAGCCACACTAGATGCTGTTCTAGGAACTCTTTCTAGGAACTCTTTCCAGAGCATGATACCATAGTCTTTGAGACTGAAGGTTGCCAATGATACCAACTCTGGTCGCTAGAAAGTGTAGTCAGCGAAGTGAACGGATTGGCCACGACGGGGTGAAGTGGGGGCAGGGGTGGATTCCGGATTCGCTCAAGGACAAAAGCTTCTGTGCATGCGCAGAAGCAAAAAACAAGATGGCGCCACCTACAGTGCCGCCAAGAGAATCGGCTCGGGGGTGTGGCAGGCCTGGGTCGCTTCCAGTTCCAGCGACCCAGGCTGCCAAGTTATTAAGAACCGGTCTGAACTGGTAGGAACCCACCTCTGAGTGGGCGGAGCCAGCGGTTGGTCTCCCAAAGGTCATGAACCATTCTCCAAATCCCATCAGGCTTAGGGACAGGAAAAATTGGCGTTGACCAATATGATTGTGTGTGAACAAGGAGACCAGTTTTCAGGAAAAGTTTAATCTGAGACTTAATGCCAAGCCTGGCTTCCCGTCTGATTGGGTATTGGTGAATTGTCATAGGTTGAGCATCTGGGAGGAGCTGAGCCATGTGGGGTGTGGCAAATTTTGAAAATCCAGGAGTTCCTTGGTACCACACCTGGGGGTTTATCTTGTTAGAGTCAGGGCCATTAAGGATCGTTCCCTTTTCCAGGAAACAAAGATAAGCCCTTTCTGGGGGAATTTTAAGGGAGATTCCCTGCTGAGTGCATTGTATAACTGCTCCCAGTTTTCCTAGGAGATCCCTTCCCAAAAGGTTGATGAGACATTGTGACAATATTAGAAAGGAATGCTTGAGTGATGGTCCCCTGGTTGGTTCAACCACCATTGGGTGACTGATCAGGGCGTTCTCTTCTATCCCAGTTGCTCCAATAATGGGGGTAGTTGTGGAAGAGAGGCAGGGGATTGATCCATCGTTTAGGACACTGAAAGTAGCCCCTGTGTCAAAATCAAAAAGGGGTAAGATTTATCCCCACTTTTAGCTCTATCAGAGGGTCTGGGGAAGCAATTGACTCTCCAGAGCCTCGTCAATAATTTTCTGGATAAAACTCAGGAGTCTGGACTGACATGAGGGGTGAAGAAGCTGGGGTTTCCGGCCTGAAGCCTCCCCGCCCACTGTGTTGTCCTCGTCCTCGACTGGGCTGTTGTTGTTCAAGGGGGCATTCTCTCCTCCAATGGCCAAATTGATGACACACTGGGCACACTGGTCTCTCTGGATGGAGTTACTCCTGGGGTTAGCTGAAGTTCCCCTCCCTCTTTTTTGGGGACTCAGAGCAGCTGCTAAAAGACCAGCTTGCTTTCGCATCCTCCTGTCTTTTTTTTCTTCCTCTTCCTCCCTCTGGGCATAAACAGTGAAGGCTGTCTGAATAAGGGTCTCTAAGTCCTTAGCAGTCGGGGTTTCCAGTTTTTGCAACTTCTTTCTTTTTTCTTTTTTCTTAAAAAGTTTTATAAGCAGTACAAACATTTTCCCCACCCCTTCCCCCCTCATCCTGTCCCTCCCTCCTTGCCCTCCCACCCCAGTCTCCGCCACCCCCTCCCTAGACTTCCCAGAACAAGCACAGGGTATAGTGTTCACAAATGTAGAACTAAAATATGCTAACAAATTGTTGACTTCAAAATCTCTCTAGGTCTTTAACTCCTTATGGCTCAAAACACTTTAAACATAACTAAAAATTAAAAATGTTTCATTCAGAAGCTATTTGAATCTTCTTAGTCTAGTACTTGTTTTGAATATAGTCAATCCATCTTCTCCATTCCAGTATAAATCTTTCATTTGAATGGTCTTTAAGATACGATGAAATTTTTGACATCTCTGCCAGATGCACAAATTTTAGTGTCCATTCCTCGATGGTAGGTGGATCTTCCTTCTTCCAATTACTGTGCCATCAGTAACCTGGCAGCTGTTATTAAATTCAAAACTAACTTAGTCTCTATTGCAGTACAATCCGTAATTATTCCCAGCAAAAAAACCTGTGGTGTAAATTTAATCTTTTTCTTTAGAATATTTTGAATAATCCACCATATTTTTATCCCAAAAGCCTTAATTTTTTTACATGTCCACCATATATGAAAATACGTAGCATCTTCACACTCGCATCGCCAACACTTAGGTTGTAAGTTTGGATACATACAGGCTAGTTTTTTTGGATCTAAATGCCACCTATAAACCATTTTATAAAAGTTATCTCTTAGGTTTTGAGCTTGCGTAAATCTTACATTTCTAACCCATATCTTTTCCCATGTTTCCATCATTATAGATTCTCCAATATTTTGTGCCCATTTTATCATACAATCCTTGACTAGCTCTGTTTCTGAATCTATTTCACTAACACATTATACAACCTTTTTATATGCATTTGACTTTTGCCTCTTATTTGTTTTATGAAATTCTCATCCTGCTGCAAAATACCAATTTTTTGATCTTCTCTCCATCTGGCCTGCAGCTGCCTATACTGAAACCAAGTTCTAATTACTCCTTCTTCTCTTAATTGCTCCATAGATTTTAATTGTAATCTAATTCCTTCTTCATAAAGGAGTTCTTTGTATGTGATCTTGTCCTTTTGCTCCAAGTTTATATTTTCTATCGTGTGTCTGGGTACTGTCCATATTGGTAACTTGTCATTTAGTTTATATTGATACTTTTTCCAGACACGCAATAGAGCATTTCTTAATATATGACTTTTAAAAGCCTTATCTACTTTCTTATCATACAATAAATAAGCATGCCAGCCGTAGACCAGACCATATCCTTCAATATTTAATATCCTTTCCTCCGTTAAGTTAATCCAATCAGTAATTGCTGAGAGGGCAGCGGCTTCGTAGTACAATCTTAAATTGGGCATTCTAAGACCTCCTCTTTCTCGTGTATCTTGCATTATCTTCTGATTTACTCGTGGTTTCTTCCCTGCCCAAACAAATTTATTTATGCCCTTCTGCCATTCCTTCAAATTTTCATCTTTTTTGAGTATAGGTATCATTTGAAAGAGAAATAAAAACCTTGGTAAAACATTCATTTTTACTGCGGCTATCCTACCCAGCAAAGACAATTGTAGTTTTTTCCAGTTTTCCATCTCTTTCTGTATTTTTTGCCATAGTGGTTCATAGTTATATTGATATAATTTAATATTTGTGGTCATAATATAACCCCTAATATTTGACCTTCTTAACTATTATCTCAAATCCTGTTACCCTTTCTATCTCTTCTTCTTGGCTTCTGGTCATATTTTTAACTATTATTTTTGTTTTAGCTGTATTTATTTTAAAACCAGATACTTGTCCATATAAATTAGTTATATCCATCAGGGCTGTAATCGATTGTACTGGTTGGGCTAAGGTAACAACCAGGTCATCTGCAAATACTCGTAGCTTATACTCATGCTGTCTAATTTTAATTCCCTTTATTATGTCCAACCCCCGTATTTTGTTGAGTAGAATTTCCAGCGTCAGAATAAACAGTAATGGCGACAAGGGACAACCTTGCCTTGTTCCTTTTTCTATATTAAAAATATCTGTTAAACCACCATTGATTATTACTTGCACTGTTTGTTTTTGATATATTGCCTTAATGGATTGTATAAAGTGTTCTCCAAGTTGCATCCTTTCTATTAATTTTAATAAAAATTGCCAATTCAATCTATCAAAGGCTTTCTCGGCATCCAGAAATACTAGCACTGCGGGAACCTGGTTGTTCCTTCCCAAATACTCTAATAAATTAACAATTTGCCTTACATTACTCTTCATTTGTCTACCATTTAAGAAACCAGTTTGATCATGATGAATTATTTGCTGCATAACTATCATTAATCTATTTGCTAATATTTTAGCAAAAATCTTGTAGTCTATATTTAAAAGTGAAATTGGCCTATAGTTTTTGGGATCTGTATGATCTTGACCCTCTTTTGGGATCAAGGAAATAAAAGCTGTCTTCCAAGTTGGAGGTACCTCTCCTCCCTGTTGTATATTATTAAATAATTCCTTCAGTGGTTCCACCATTTCCTCCTGTAGGTTTTTATAATAAATGGCTGTCAAACCATCTGTCCCTGGAGCTTTGCCCACTTTCAGCTGCTTAATTGCCAACAAAATTTCCTCAGAAGTTATCAATTGATTTAAATTGTCCCTCTGCTCTTTGGAGGTTATGTAAATATTCTCTTTCTGCAAATATCTATCTATGTCCTTATCTTGGACTTTATCACCAGTATACAACCCTGAGTAAAACTCTAAAAAATATTTTTTAACTAATTCTTGCTCATAAACCTCTTTATCCTTATATTTTATTCTCTCAATAGTCCTTGATTTCTGCTTTTTCCTTAACATATATGCTAACCACCTGCCTGGTTTATTAGCATTACAAAAAGTGTTATGTTTAGCATATTGTAAATTGGTTGCCACTTGGTCTGCTATTAACATATTAAATTGATCTTTCAGTAAATTAATTGCCTCCTTAATTTTCTTATCTGTTGGATTAACTATTAACGCTCGTTCCTGTTTTCTAATCTCTTCTTCCAATTCTTTTCTTTCCCCCCCCTTTTTCTTTCTATATTTATTATTCAAATATATCAAAATGCCTCGCATATATGCTTTACTTGCATCCCATACCATTTCCATCGATGTACCCTTTTGCATATTCATAACAAAAAATTCTTTCATAAATTTTTTACACTCTTTTACGTTTTCTTCATATCTAAACAGATTATCATTTAACCTCCAGGACCTCCTCGACCCTTTTCCATACTCCAATTCCAACCAGACTGGACTATGGTCTGTCAATGTTCTTGAACAAATCTTCGTGTTCTTCACCCTAGAAAAAAGGTAATTAGTAATTAGTATAAAATCAATCCTTGAAAAGGATTGATGTCTATCAGAAAAGAAGGTGAAATCTTTTTCTTCAGGGTTTCTTTCACGCCAAATATCTCTCAACTCCCAGTCATCCATCATCTCCAAAAATGATTTGGGCAATCTTGCTCTTGTTAAAACATTTTGCTTAGGACCCTTCTTGTCCTTTTTCACATCCAAAACACCATTCCAGTCACCCAGAAGGATACAAGTTTTGTACCCCCATTGTATCAACTTTGAATGTAGAAGATTATAAAATTTTTCCTGTTGTTGATTCGGGGCATATGCACCAATTGCAAGTAATTTTTCTCCTTTTATTGAAAGTTTGATCGCTAAAAATCTTCCTTGATCATCTGTTTCAATTAATTTGGCAATTAAATCTCTTTTCAAATATATGACTATACCGTTTTTCTTCTCTGGTGCTGCTGCTACATATTGTATACCTAATCTTGTATTTATCAGATATTTTTGATCTTGTGTCTAATATGAGTCTCTTTTAAACAGATTACATCATTCTTGAATTGTTTAAGATAATGAAATATTTTTCTCCTCTTCTGTGGAGAATTCAAACCATTAATATTCCAGGTTAGAAATCTAATTTCCATCTCTGGGCCTCTGAAGCATCTGGAGCATTTTCTGATGGTCTTGCTTCATTCGACCTTTAGGTCTAGCTCCTCCCACTGCTTCTCTTTTGGTAGTTTCTTGAGTTGCCAACTGAAGTTGTTGCTGTCTTAATTCTTCTTTGCGTTTAGCTGTTGCTGCTCTAGTCTGTCTTTGATCCTTTATTTCTTCTTGTATATCAGTTACCTCCAAATTTTGAACGTCAATCTGAATTTGTAGCAAATCATCCTGACTCGTCAAAGCTCCTCCCTGAACTACTGTCAACAACTCTTCTCTTTCTCTTTCTCCTTCTTCTACTTCCTTCTTTCTTTTTCCTTCTGGTGATTTTGATGTCCCAGCCTTTAACACATTGGCATAAAAATCTCTTGCTTTCCATATTGTGTTAAGCCAATATCTCTCTCCCAAATGGGTCACCGCTAGACCGGCTGGACCTTCCCATCTATACTGTATTTGATATTTTTTCAATTCATCCACCAGAAAGGCGTAATCCCTTCTAGCTCTCAACATTTTGGGAGGAATTTCTTTCATTGTCATCACCTCCTGTCCTTCCACCTGGAGCTTGTTTTTGAAGGTAGCCTGTAAGATTTCATTGCGCAGTGTCCTTGTGGTGAAATATATTACAATATCTCTTGGCAGATGTTTCTGTCTGGCCACTCACGAATTCACACGATATATCTTGTCAGTCTGCCAGCCCAACTCCGCTTTCATCCCCCCCAACATCTGCACCAGTGCCTCTAACATCATTTCTTTCAAATTCTCGTTTGTTCTCCTTCACCCCTCTTATTCTTAAAGCAAATTCCATGTCTCTGTATTGAATCATTGTTACATCAGCTTCACCCCTTTCAATTTTGTTCTGGATCTCTCCTAGTTTATCACCCAAAATTGCCGTAGATTGTTTAATTTCTTCAACTTCATCCTCCAATATGTTAATATGTTATTTTGTTAAATGTTTGTAGAGTGTTCAAATTATTAGACTTATTTTTTAAAGACTGCTTTATTATTGTTCTAGACAACTTAACAAAATGAAGAAGCTTTTTAAAATAAATGCTTGCTCTGAAGAGGCCCAGTGCTATTGTATCTTCTTTTAAATAGCAGAGAATACTTCCAGAAAGCCACATCAATTTTAAAGATCTGTAAAAGTATAATCTGAAATGTCCTGTTTTAGTATTAAGTATTAGTATTAAGTATTAGTATTAAAAGAAGGCAGCTGAGAAACCCTGACTTAGTCATGTTTGGAGTAGATCTATTTAAATAATTGGGAGGAGTTAGTGTGATTACATTTAAGAAAACTTTCTGGGATTAATATACTGCCATAAATGTACATTTCTCCAATTCTTTGCCATTTCTATGGGTCAGGCACACATGCACAGAAATACACAGCAAACAGTGTATATCATCTGTGCTGTTTGCTGTTTGGCAAATTGCTGGAAGGCAGAGGCCTTTTTTCCTTGTTTTCCTCCCCCAAAACCAAGGTGCGTCTTATACTGTGGTGCGTCTTATACTCCGAAAAATATGGTAGTTTGAATGGCATGTTGTCTAGCAGCTGTATAGTGCTCCATGGTGGCTTTCAGAACTTGTTGCTTTTCTTCAGCAGACAACAGTGCCGACAGGAGAGTAAAAATGTCAGGCACATTAGGTCTATGGGTGGCCATTACATGTTGAACAAGTTCTACATAACTTTGAGGGGATTCCCTGTAAGGGGGAAGTCCAGCTTTCCAATTGAAAAGATCATTTGTTGTAAAGGGTGTGTGAACAAACACCAGTTGATCTTTCATAGGAACCTGCTGAAGTGGGGCTAGGATTGAAAGTCCCGGTTGATTGGCAGGCATGTAGGTTTGTCCAGTTCTGGTGTGTGTGTGGGCTTAGAGCAGACAATTCCGGATACCAACATTGAGCTGCTTGGGGTGCTGAATCCTGTGAAGCAGGCTGGGACAGCTGTGGTGTTGATGGGAGCATTGGATCCTGCAAAGCGGGCTGAGGTGCTGTTGGAAGTGCCTGTTCCTGTGAAGCAGGCTGGAATGCTGCTGGAGGCACTTGAGCCAGTGAGGGCACAGCATTTGCATTAGGGGAAGGGTGAACAGCGTAATATGGTTGTGGATACTCTTCCTCCTCTTCAGTCACTTTGGCTAGTTTTTTCCCTTTTCTGAAAGTGACAAGGGGGCAAATTTTAGAAGAGGATGTTGGAGTGAGCCCATACACTCTCTGAATGTCTGGCCAACAAAGGAGATTAAAAAAGAAACCAACATAGCATTCCTCTTCAGTTCGCCTGATGGTAGCCAAAAAATCAGTAAATTTGTTGATAAAATCCAAATCAAGCCTGCCTTCTGATGACCATGCTCTTACATTAGGACCAAGGTAATAGGTTGGCCAGATGGATTTACAGAGGGTTTTCAGCTTTTCCTTTTTAAAAACAACTTTGATTACTACGATAGGTTTTTACGTGTCCCAATGAATTAATACACAGTCCAGAGGGGAACACAGCTCTATTTTTTCCCCCGAGTCTGGCAATATGCTTAAGCCAAAAATGAAACAAAACAAGGAGGCTTGAAAACCAAAGAAAGCAGACTTTATTCTTTGATCAAAGTTAAAGTTCTAGGTAAGAAATTCCAAGCACATGCACATGGGAGGAAACAGGGGTGGCATTTATGGAAGAAGGAAAAGGTTTTATGAAGGATTTAGATCTTAATGCAGGAAGGATGCAATGGATTGCAGGCATATATTTTTACAGAGGCATATGTGTTACAAATGCTTAACAATTAAATGCTTAAAAAGAAAATACTTTTACAGCAGCATAACATATATACCGTGTCTCCCCGAGAATAAGACGGGCTTATATTTTTTTGACCCCCCAAAATGCCCCTGACCTTATTTTTGGGGGTGGCTTATTATTTTTGGGATGCGGGGCGGGGCGTGAGATGCACCACTTACTGGAGTTTGGCAGCTCCATGATCTCTCAGCTAGTCTGTTTAGGGAAAAAAAACCTTGCAAACAGACAAGCCGAGAGACCACAGAGCTACCAAACTCCAGTAAGTGGTGCGTCTCTCTTGGCAGGGCGGGTGGGGCGAGGCGGGGTGTGCGTCCTACCAGACACTTGTCCCGGTACCACTGTCACATTCCTTGGTGTTGTCTCCAGGGCAGCCCATTCTAAAGGAGAACGTCTCACGAGTTCAAACGTCAAAAGTTCAAACTGAAATCAAGCTTGATTGAACTCGCGAGACTTTTCTTTTTGAACGGGCTGCCCTGGACACAACGCTTAGGAATGCGACGGAGGTACAAGTCCCAGGTAGGACACGCATCTCACAGCCCTCCCCACCACGAGACACCCATTGCAGCAAGGGAGGGAATCAGGACAGGCAGAAGCCGCTTGGGTAAAGAGCGCTCGTCCAGATCGGTCGCTGCCCTGGCTGGATTTGTAAGCCGAAGAGCCGGAGTTTGGGGCAAAGAAAGAAAGATTTCTGCTGCATTCTTTCCATGCAGCCAGAAGCAGAAGCAGTAGAAGTCTTTTTTCTTTCCCCCAACTCCTGCTCTTCAGCTGTTGCGGGAGAGGATTCCCTCTTTACCCAGAAGCTTCTGCCTGCCCGGATTCTCCCCCTTGCCGCATGTGAGCCACTCTTTCTGTGGTGGGCGGGCGAGGGAGGGAGGCGGTGACAGGCACAGCCGAAGGGGCAGCGGCAGAGCCGAAGGGGCGGTGGGAGGTGAGTGAAGGAGGAGGCGGTGGGAGAGCCGAAGGGGCTGTCAGAGGCAAGCGAAGGAGGCGATGGTGGGAGAGCCGAAGGGATGGTGGGAGGCGAGCAAAGGAGGTGGCAGTGGGAGAGCCGAAGGGGTGGCGGTGGGAGAGCCGAAGGGTATCTATAGAATAACAAGTTTCTACTTAATGCGATAATAATTATTACTTTTTATTTATTACTGTTCCCTTCACACCCATTCTCTGCAAAAGCAGATGGGTGCCTGAAGTTGCACAAGATCATGGTCCCCTGAAGCTTCCAAGTCTGTGGGTGAAAAGTTTTTGTGCGCCTATGGAGCGCCACTTCTAAGAGCTTGAGGAGGCTTTGCCAATGAGAAAGGAGCCCTGGAGGGGCGTGCCTGTGCCTCCGGGCCTCCTTTCTCATCAGCAAAGGCCTCCTCAAGCACTTTGCAGATGAGAAAGGAGGCCCATAGAGACATGCGCGTCCCTCCAAAGCTCTGTTTGTACCAGCAAAGGCTTTTTGCAACAGTTGCTGAAGCCTGCATGAAGATTGCGTCCCTGTAGGCTTTGGCAGCCCTTTGCAAAAAGCCTTTGCTGGTACAAACAGAGCTTCGGAGGGATGTGCCCGCCCCTCCCTAGTTCTGCTCAGGAGGCTTTTTGCAAAGGCTTTGTCAGGCCTGAAGCTGAACTGGAAGTGCAGAACTGGAAGTGCCCGTTTCTTTTCTCAGGGCTTCTGACTGACAAAGAGAAGGGGGGTAGTGATAGAAGAGTTTTGTAGACAAAACAGAATAACTCTTTGGTGAATCAGAGACATTCCAACAGCTGGCTGGCCAGAGGGGGAGGAGAGATGTAACCAGCTAGTGTCTAGATTGGACAATGTGATTTATTGTTTTGAGAAGACCAAAACTGTTTTCTTTTAAGGTTGTGGAAACCCCGGGAAGATTTAGAACTGGCTTTCCACCAGTTTGTGCCAAGATGCTAATTTCAATAAAGACTGTTATTGGAATGCCTGCCTTGGGGTTCTGCTTTGAAATAGAGGCATTACTTGGAACACTGACAGGCTTTTTGCAAAGAGCTGCTGAAGAGTAAAGGAAGATTGCATCCCTGTGGGCTTCAGTAACCCTTTGCAAAAAGCCTTTGCTGGTACGAACAGAGCTTCAGAGAACATACCTGCCCCTCCCAAGATCCACTTGTGCCAGCAAAGGCTTTTGAAAAGGGCTGCCAAAGCCTACATGGACACAATCTCCCTGCAGGCTTCGGCAAGGAAATGGCAAATGGAGGGAAAGCCTGAAGGACCAAAGCCTTCCCTCCATTTGCAAAGTCTTCTACTGCAGATCTTGTCCTGGCCTCAATTTGCAGAAAACAGAAGCCTAAAGCAGTGCAAGATCATGCGAGATCAGTAGTATTGATCTCACACGGTCTCGTAGTACTTTAGGCCTCTGTTCTCTGCAAATGCATCGAAGGCCTGAAGCAACAAAGCAGGCAAAATAACCATGGCAGAGAGGAGATCTTTACAAGGTGAGTCTCCACAGATGGGGTGCTTGTGAAAACCCAGCGGGGCGGGGGGGGAGGAGGAATAGGCAAGGTGAATGTTGCAGCGCCTCTTCTGTCATTCATAAGTGTGAATGATGGGCGTGATGCTGCAACATTTGTAACTTTGGGACTGGGTTGTAAGTACTTGGGGTTGGGGCAGAGAGAGAAGGCGTGGCTAATTGCCGAGGCGCTATGGAGCTTCCCCGCGCTCCATGGGGAAACCCCGAATCCACGCTGTCCGGGGACCTGGTCTGGACAGGACCAGGTCAAAAACCACCCTGAAGGGGTGATGAAGAAGAGGGCGCTTGCTGGCAGACTGGGAGGGGGCTGCAAACCCCCCAGGGAGCCGGCTTTGTCCTCGACCGGTGGCGACCGGAAGATGGCTTTTAAATGCCATCCTAGTCTCGGCGGTCACATCGAAAGGATTGTTTTAAAGCTGATTGGAGTCATCTGGGAAGAGAAATTTAAAGCGATGTGCTGGAGAGTGTGGAAAAGAAAAGAAGTTGGTGAGTGGTTTTGCCTGAGAAAACTTTAAGAAAGTTATTAAAATATATTAAAGGGGAACAAAAGGACCAGAAATCAAGGAGCGGCTGCTTAGCTAATGGAGACTATGGAGTGGGAAAAAAAGTTTCTTTTTGAATGGAATATAACTAAAGCCCAATATCGAAGTCAGGATTTGTGCTTTTAATGACTTGGGAATTTGAAGGAGGATAACCTATATACTGGAAATGATTTATAATGAAAAGGACTGGAAATAAAGGAGCGGCTGTACCATATGTGGATACAATGGAGTAACAAAATAAAGGGATTTGAAACTAAAGCTTAACTATTAAAGACTTGGACTTTGCTTTAAATATTTTTTAAAGGAGTAAGAATTGGAAAATGAACTTGAAAGAAAATTTGAACTGGATTTGATTAAAAATAAGAAAATTAAAACAGGAAAGGAAGAGCTGGGAAACCTGACTGGAAAGTGTCATCTGGTGGTTGGAAGAATTAATCCTGTGCTGGAATATCTTTTTGGATGTTTGGACAGCTGTGACCCTGAATAAGAAAAACTTTTTTGAGAGTTGAGGACTTGTTATTGTTTGAAAGGAAGTGTTTTGGATTGACTTGGATAAGAATGAATATGAAAGATGTTTATAACAAATGAACAAAAGGACTTGACTTTTATGTTAATAACAAAGAACAGAAGGATTTGGCTTTCTTTAATCATTATAACAAAAACTTGCAAATTATAAAAAGCTGTGGAACACACTATTAGCAGCTGAATGGAGTGTAAGAAAGTATTGATTTCTGACTCTGAGATGTGGAGATTAGTGATTACTGGGAACTGGTGGCATCTTTGAATGAACTTTGACTAAAAGATTGAATTTATCTAAGCTTTGGATTTAAAAACTGAGATCTGAGACTGAGACTGTAAAGATATGAAGAGAACTGATTATGAAGAATTGGCTGAATTTTTGAAAGATCTTTTTGAAGACTTTAGAAGATCTGTATTTGGAAGATTTGAGAAAGGAAAAAATGAAATACAAATGAAAAAAAATGGACAAGAGAACAGAAGAAGAAAAGAAGAATGATGAAAACATTATAAATGATGATGAAAAGGGAAAGAATATTGAAAATGTAATGCTGATTAATGATTATGTTAATGATAATGATTACACTGGGTTTGGCAGTGATAATGGAGATAAAGATAACAGTGATAATAGAGATAAAGATATTAAAAACAATTATGTTCAGATTAATGATAAGGATTTTGAGATACATAAAATGAAAAAAGGAATGGTGAAAATTAGATATATACAGAAAGTAAATTTAAGAGGAAGGAAAAGAGCGTGGGGAAAGAGAAACTATTGGAATAAAATTAAAAGAAAGAAGAAAAAGAAGTTAAGCAGATGGGGTGGAGGATGGATATATATATATATATATATATATATATATATATATATATATATATATATATATATATATATATATATATATATATATATATATATATATATATATATATGAAATAGTCGAGAAATTAAAAGGAAATGGATGATGGCATTGAAATATTATGGAAATGTTTTCCCTTTTTTACTCAGTATTATTATTTAATTAAGAGTTAAGATTTTTTCTGTTCTTTTTATATAGATTAATATTGTTTAATGAATTAAAAGATTTGACATTCTAGATAAAACAATGTTAATTAATACGAGAAGTTCGAATGATAAACATATTAGAGCTTAAAAGATATATTATGATTGTGTATTTTTCTTATATATGAAATCAGTTTAAATGAAAAATTTCAAAAAGGGGAAAATGTATTATTTTAGGAGAATACTTAATTGAATAATTCAGAAAGAATTGTGATGATTAATATGTGAAAAGGTATATTATGATTGTGTATTATTCTTTTACATATAAGTTTTGTTCAAGTGTAAAATTTAAAAATCCTTTATTTTAAGAGTTAAGCATTTAATTGAGTGTAAACAATCTAGGAAGAATTTTGATGACTAATATAAGAAATTGGAATGTATAATTGGGCGTTTTAGTGACAGAATAGAGGATATAAACGATGAATAAGGAGACAAAAAAGTGGAGGAAGTGATTTGGCTTAAAATTAAAAAGTAGGAGAAATAGTAACTATCTTGGAAATTAAATTAATAGTTAATTTAATTAAATTAAATTAATTCTGATAATTCGGAAGGATATTTTAAAAATTAATCGGTAAATGTCCCAGATGACAAAATTAGATTTTATTATATATATTTTTTTCTTTTTTGGAGGTAAGATGAAGTTAGCAGCATATACCTAGAATAAAATATTATATATAAAGAAACGATATAATAACAATAATTTAAAAAAAATCTTTTCTTCTTTTTTGAAGAGATATGATGAGTCTAAATTTGAGATTATATCATCAGTCTGTCGAACATAAGAGGATTTAGTATAAAAGAGTACTCAGGGGAAGGTAAAGAGGGTGTAAGAGGAAGTAGAAGGGGAGGAAGAGAAGGAGTAGAGAGAGTAGAGGAGGAGTGAAGGAGTAAGAAAGTAGGAGGAGATGATGGAGATAGAGAGAGGGGAGTGCAATGGAATAAAACAGAACAGACTGATGATCGATGATGTAAACGTTGGTGTAAGACTGACTTTTGAATGATGGATTATAAATGTAAAATTGTGTATTTTATTGTAACATTTTAAGGTATATGTCTATTGAATTGTAAAAGTGGTGGAGGAAAAAAATTGGGGGAAAAAAAGAAACCATGGCAGAGAGGAGATCTTTACAAGGTGAGTCTCCACAGATGGAGTGCCTGTGAAAACCCAGCGGGTGGGGGGGGGAGGAGGAATCGGCAGGGTGAATGTTGCAGCGCCTCTGCTGTCAATCATAAGTGTGAATGATGGCTGTGATGCTGCAACATTCGTAACTTTGGGACTGGGTTGTAAGTACTTGGGGTTGGGGCTAGGTCATAACTTTGAACAGTCACCAAGTGAACTGTCATAACTTGGGGATTATTACATTAAAAACATTCAGGAGAGACTTGCCTTGCTATATGTATTACCTTGATTATTATTATCATTGAATATTTTGCACTTACCAAACATGGAACTTGGAATTTCTCTCTGAACAAAAAAAGGACTCCAAACAACAGTTCCCCAGGAGGAGACTGTAAGACAGAGGTCTCTGACAAGTTTAGAATTCTGGGTGATAAGGGTTTGGCATCTTTGCATAAGTCATTGTCAGTCCCTATATGGATAGAGGGTTAACAAACTTCCTTTCTTAACCATTTCTATAAATTGCTTGTTAATTGCGTTCTGGATATTAGGTTCCTTCAGAACAGCAAATTAGATTGTACTGGGTGATTCTCCTTCAATCCTCACCAAAAGAAATCTTGTTATTTAGAATATATGAAGATTTTGAAATTAAGTGCAAGTATTTCTTCCTGTAGGAAATGCTGTTTGTTGGGTCTGGTGATTGAAGATGCTTGAGGCAGGTTTCAAGACAAACAGCTCTTTATTCAACTATGTACAAGATCCAGCAGGGAGCCAGACTGACAGGTTTCCCTTTTATAGGGAGCTGTCAGATGGCTCAGGCAATCAGCGGTCTCCATTTCCCCACCTGAACAGAGGACCTGGTTGTAACCAGGCAGTCTCAATATTCAACACCCTCCCCTCTTAGATGGGACAACCCAATTAGCATATGTAGTCCCGTAAGTAGGCGGGGTGTTTAGGAGCCCTAGTAGATCTGCACAGCTCAGTAGACGTGTCGGCAGCAGCCAGGGAGGTTGGGTCTGCTGCTGTCTCTTGCTCTGCCCGTGGAAGCTCCTGGAAGCTTTTGGACGGGGCCATGGATTCTACTGGAACCGGTTCAGGGTCGTGACATCGCTGGAACTCCGTATCCTTAAGTAGGTGTTCCGTCAACCTCGGGCTTGTGTCAGCTGTAGGGAAATTATTGTTTCGGTGATGTTGGTTATCTGCGTTTGTTTGTTGGCAGCTGTGCAGTTAGTTTATGTGCCGCCACCATTTTTGCCCATCTGTTAACAAGACCACATAGGACCAGGAACCTGTAATTTTGATTATTTCCCCAGGTAGCCATAGGGACCCCTGGGCAAAGTTCTTTGCGTATACTTGGTCGCTTATTTGAAAGGACCTGGTTTGTTTGTAAATGGCCTGTTCCTTTTTGTTTGAATAGCTGGGGTGCAGCCTGTCCAGTATGGAGCGCAGTCGCCGGCCCATTAATAGTTCGGCGGGGCTTCTCCCAGTTGTTGTGCTAGGCATTATGTGTTGGACAAGTAGGAATTTGTCCACCCTAGCTTGCCAGTCACCGGGGCCTAGTAGCCCCAGTGCCTCCTTGGCTGATCTGACCATGTGTTCAGCCTGGCCATTACTGGCCGGATGGAAGGGAGCGATCAATGCGTGGCGAATGCCCTGTTCGGCTAAGAAGCCCTCAAACTGGATGGTTGTAAACTGGGGCCCGTTGTCAAAAACTATTACATCAGGTAACCTATATGTGGCAAAGAGTTTTCTGAGCGTCTGAATTACTGCCTCGGGAGTGGTTGACCCCATTAACACTATCTCCAACCATTTGGAGTACGCGTTGACTACTATTAAGAATGTTTGGCCATGGAATGGCCCTGCAAAATTTATGTGGACCCTGGACCAGGGGGCTCTAGGCCTTTCCCATTCTTGTACTGGGGCTTTGGGGGATGCGGCCCTAGACTCCTGACATGGCATACAGCCGGCTACCCACGCTTCTATTTGTTTGTCCATGTTTGGCCAGCAAACATAACTCTGGGCTAGAGCCTTCATTCTGACCATGCCCGGGTGACCCTCATGCAATGCTCTTAGAATATCCTCTTGTAGCGATGGAGGAACGATAATGCAATCTCCCCACAATAGGCAACCCCCTTGAGCAGATATTTCATGCTGTTTACAGGCAAAAGGTTTAAACTCCGGGCTAACTGGCCCTTGCGGTCATCCCCTCCACACCCAGTTCAAAATAGTCCAGAACATTGAGTCCTGGCTGAATGGGCAGCCACCTCAGCCGAGGTAACCAGGCCAGAGTCCAAACAGTCTATGAGGAGGAGAGGGATGCCCAGAGTGGGGTCGTCTACAAGTTTAGGCAGGGGGCAACAGCTGAGGGCATCGGCGTGCCCCAGAGATCATCCAGGCCGGTGAGTCAGCTTGTAGGAATACGCTGAGAGGAAGATGGTCCATCTAGTGAGCCAGGGGGAGAGGGATGCCAGTGTGGGGTGGTCCCCAGCGATGAGCCCTAACAAGGGCTTGTGATCGGTGACCAGCTCAAAGTCTCTGACATAGAGGTATTCGTGAAACCTCTTCACCCCAGCTACCGCACATAGCGCTTCCCGATCAAGCTGATTGTAGTTGCGTTCTGCACTGGAGAGCGTCTGCGAAAAATAGACAACAGGAGCCTCATGGCCGTTCAGCAGTCGGTGGCTGAGGACAGCCCCGACTCCAAACGGGGAGGCGTCACACACTAATACAACTGGCAATGTCTTGTTAAATTGAATGAGGAAGCTGTCCTCAGAGAGGTTTTTTACAGCCCGGAAAGCAGCCACTTCAGTCCTCCCCCAGACCCAAGTAGCCTTCTTGGACAGGAGCTGGTGCAGGGGCTCGGCAACTGTAGCTTTATTCTTGAGAAACACACTGTAGAAATTCAGCAACCCCAAGAAGGCTTGTAGCTTGGTTTTGTTTGTGGGTGAAGGGGACTCCCGTATTGCTCTAACCTTGTCTTTGGTTGGGTGAATGCCAGTTCCATTTATTTGGTAACCCAGGAACTCTACCTCTGGGACCCCTATTTGGCACTTGCTGCCTTTGACTCTGAGTCCGGCAGCCCTGAACCTTCACAGGACTTCCCTTAGTCTTGACTTTAGTTGTGATTCATCGTTGGTGGTGATCAGCACATCATCAAAATAGGGTACCACCCCAGGAATTTTGTTTAATAAGCGTTCCATAATTCCTTGGAATATTCCTGGGGCAACACTGACACCAAATTGCAAGCAGTTACATTTAAATGCCTCCCTATTCGTAACAATGGTATGAGCCTCCGGCGTAGTGCCATCTACTGGCAGTTGCTGGTACACCTGTGCAAGATCTAGGTTTGCAAAGATTGCGCCCGGGCCTAGCGTATTCAACAAATGCTGTACTATGGGGACTGGATATGCGCTTTGCTGAAGGGCCTTGTTAATGGTACATTTGTAATCAGTGCATATGCGCACTGACCCGTCACTCTTAACCGGCGTCACTATAGGAGTTTCCCATTTCGCATAATTTCGCGGCTCTAAAATGCCTTGGCTGATTAGGTTATCCAGCTCTTGGTCGATCTTAGGCTTAAGGGCAAAGGGAACTCTCCTGGGCTTGAGCCTAATGGATGCTACACTAGGGTCAAGGCTAAAGGAAATAGGGGTGCCCACATGGCATCGAAGACGTCATGGAATTCTCACAGCAGGTCGTCTGCACAGCCACTGGATACACTACAGTATTGATCCCAGTCACACCCATGCCCAGGTCACCAAACCAGTCCAGGCCCAAGAGGCTAGGGAGGCAGCCGCGAACCACCGTCAGGGGCAGGTTCCCCTCGAACTTGCCAAAACGGATGTGGAAGTTGCTCCAGCACTGGGATGAGATTACCATGGTAGTCGCTGAGCTTGAGGTTTTGTACTTTTAGCTGTTTGTGGCGGAGTGCCGGAATGGCCTGTTTGACAGCTGCCCAGACATGATGGAAATGGGGGAGCCTGTGTTGACTTCCATTTCTCAGGGAGACCCTTCCAGTAACACAGTCACGTGGATTTTCTTGTGGCTAGGGGAACTCGCCTTCCCGATTCTAGTCTGATTAGTCTCTGGGATCCTGGAGTAGTCAGTGCGGCGCTTCGGTCTCGGTGGTTCTCATCTCGGCCCTCGTCTGGCTTCGGCTTGGTTGGCTTCTGGGGTGGCGTGCTTGTTGGACGGTTGGCTGGCCTGGCATACTTTAGCTAGGTGCCCCGGCCTCTCACAACGCTGGCAAATGGCATCTCGGAACCTGCAGGTAGCTCGTGGGTGCTGACCCCCACAACTGGACCAGGGTTGCGGTCTTGGTCCCTCAGCTCCCCGCCGCCATTTCGTCCAGTAGACTTCCTCCTCGCTGTTGTGTGAGGGGTCGTCCTGGTACTGGTTTTCATGGACTGCAGGCATTGCCTTCTGGGGTGCTGGTGGCCCAATTCACCGGTGGAGTGACTCAGCCGCCTTGTTGGATGACTCTGTCATTCTTGCCTTGTCTAAGGCTATCTGAAGTGTCAGGTTGGAATTGGCAAGTAATCGCCGCTGCAGGCGAAGGTCTTGTACTCCACAAATCAATTGATCTAGTAATATATCATCTAGATCCCTGAATTCGCAGTGCGTGGCGGCTTTTCAAAGTGCTGCCAGGTACTGGTTTATTGATTCTCCATCCTTCTGCAATCTTTGGCGGAATTCATGCCATCTCACCATCTTGGAGGGTACTGGAGCGTAGTGGGTCTGCAGCATGTTCTGCAGTACCTGCCATGGCACTGTCTGCAGCGGTGTTGGCTCTGACAGGGACTCAGCCATGTCAAAAACCTCATGGCCACAGTGGTGAGGAAGAGCGCCTTTTTTCTGTTGTCTGATAGACTGAGGAGGTCGTTGGCCTCCAAGAAGCAATTAAATCAGGTCATGTAGGACCCTCAGTTCTCCTTTGCTGGGTTGAAAGGAGTCGGCAGATGGAATGCTGACATGTTAGGCCGATGTGGTTCGAATTTGCCGTGCAATATGGCCGCCATTCCTTCTGTCGCCGGGCTGGATCTCTGATGTCTTCTGTCAGCTATTTTTGCTCAGCCTTCATTAATATCCCATCCTCATCGCCAGTTATTGGGTCTGGTGATTGAAGAGGCTTGAGACAGGTTTCAAGACAAACAGCTCTTTATTCAACTATGTACAAGATCCAGCAGGGAGCCAGACTGACAGCTTCCCCTTTTATAGGGAGCTGTCAGATGGCTCAGCCAATCAGCGGTCTCCATTTTCCCACCTGAACAGAGAACCTGGTTGTAACCAGGCAGTCTCAATATTCAACACTGTTGATTGGAAAAAATGGTAAGATGGGATTTTGAAGGTTGGACACTAGAGAAACCAGAAAAAACTTAAAATTATAATTAAAGGAGAATTAATACAGAATAGAGGAAGATAGTCTAATTTTGGAAAAATTCAAGGATGTTTGGGAACAATGTACTCAAAAAATAATCTTAAGATTGTCTGCTTTGAATAATCCACATTTAGAAGAGTTTATTTTATTTTATTTTTATTTTATTTTATTCATTTTGTCAAGTACATGTTAGTAATATACATAGATATAACATTGTTTATATACATAAGATGGGTACTGATGAGAGGGAACATTAGGACAGGGACGGTAGGCACGCTGGTGCACTTATGCACGCCCCTTACTGACCTCTTAGGAATCGGGTGAGGTCAACAGTGGACAGTCTGAGGGTAAAGTTTTGGGGGTTTGGGGAAGAAACCACAGAGTCAGGTAGTGAGGTCCAGGCATTTACCACTCTGTTGCAAAAGTCATATTTTCTACAGTCAAATTTGGAGCGGTTCACTTTGAGTTTGTATCTGTTGTGTGCTTGTGTATTGTTGTGGTTGAAGCTGAAGTTGTCGTTGACAGGAACGACGTTGTAGCAGATAATTTTATGAGTTATGCTTAGGTCGTGCCAAAGGCGACGTAGTTCTAAGCTTTCTAAGCCCAGGATTTTGAGTCTGGTTTCGTAAGGTATTCTGTTTCTAGTAGAGGAGTGGAGGACTCTTCTTGTAAAGTATCTCTGGACACTTTCTAATATATTTATGTCCGATATGCAGTGTGGGTTCCAGACAGATGAACTGTATTCGAGGATTGGTCTGGCGAATGCTTTGTATGCTCTCGTTAGTAGTGTGATATTACTGAGAAGAAGCTACGTAAGATTAGGTTAACAACTCTTGAAGCCTTTTTGGCGATGTTGTTGCAGTGGACTTTGGCACTTAGGTCATTTGATATGAGTATTCCAAGGTCTTTGACAGAGTGAGGGTCGTCTGCAAGGTCTTGTCTATTCAACTTGTATTTAGTGTTCTGGGGTTTTTTGCCAATGTGTAGGACAGAGCATTTGTTGGTTGAGATTTGGAGTTGCCAAATGTTTGACCATTCTGACACAAAGTCAAGGTCTTTTTGGAGGGTAGCAGTATTGTCGGTGGTGTTGAAGAGTTTTACATCATCAGCTAAGAGAACGCAGTCGCTTGTAATGTGATCACAAAGGTCATTTATATAGAGCATGAAGAGTGTAGGTCCTAGTATGCTGCCTTGGGGTACACCGCTGTTAACAGGAACGGAATTTGATAGGGCGCTCCCTATTTTGATCACTTGTCTGTTTGACAGGAACACAGTTATCCAGTCATGTAGGGGTCCAGTGATGCCGTAGGATTTCAGTTTCAGAAGTAGTTTATCGTGAACCACTGAGTCGAAGGCTTTACAGAAGTCTATGTAAACTGCGTCTATTGTTTTGCCCTGGTCAAGTTTTGAGGTCTATATGTTTTTGCAGTGTAGTAGTTGTAGATTGCAGGATAATTTTTTCCTGAAACCGAATTGTTTGTTTGAAAGTAGGTTGTTAGTTTGTAGGTGGAGGGTAATGAATTGGTTTATGATTGATTCCATGACTTTGCAGGTGACGCAGCATAGAGAGATTGGTCTGTAGTTTTCTACTAGACTGGGATCTCCCTTTTTGAAGATGGGGATGACCGTGGCTAATGACCATAGGTTTGGTAGGGAACTAGTCCTGTAGGATTTTTCAAAGATTATGCGTTCAGCTATGACTGTGGAGAGCTTTTTTAAGGAAGTATGCACATAGTCCATCTGGTCCAATTGACAGAGAAGGTTTTAGGTCGTGAAGTGCTTTTTCAACATTGTCTTCAGTGAAGTCTATTTGTGTTAAATTGTTGTGAGTATTTGTGGTATGACTAGGGAATTTTGGGCATGAGCCGTTGCTGTTTACAAAGACTGAGCCAAATAATGTGTTGAAGAGGTTAGCTTTGACTGTTTCATCATAGCATTCTTTCTTGTTGGGTCCTTTTAGTGGTGGGAGGGGTCTCAAGTCCTTGAGTTTGTTATTTACGAAGTTGTAGAAGGCGTGGTTGGATTTTGTGCACAGAAGGTTTTCCTCTTGTTTGCTGTGATAGTTGGAGCATTCCGTCTTTATTTGGTGGCACATATTTTTGTAGCGGTTTTTGAAGTTAGCTACATAGCCTGTTTTGTTTTTTTGCCAGAGGGATTTTTTTAATTGAAGCTTCCTTATTGATATGGGTAGTTTGTTTTTCTTCGTTATGGTGGTTATTAGTGGTATATGTAATCTGATAGTTCTTTTGACTTCGAGCAAGAAGATGTTATAGAGATCATCGGCAGTGTTAGAGTTAGAGAATAGAGTTTGCCAGTCAAGGGATGAGAGGTTGGCGCTTATGAGTTCATAGTTGGCTTTTTTAAAGTTATACTTGGGTGTTCCATTATTAAGGTGATTCTTGCAATGGTGTAGATTGAGATTAAAGTCTATCATGCTGTGGTCGCTGTTGGAAAAGGGTTCTATATTTGAAGTCCATAAATTGCGCTTTTGCTATTGCAGAATATGAGATCAAGGCAGTTGTTGAGTCTAGTATTGTTCTTTACTAGTTGGTCGAGTCCCAGATTGGTAACAGCGTTGTATAGGGTTGTATGGATGGGTTCAGTCGTGCATTCATTTAGGGTCCAGTTAAAGAGTCTCTGTGGAGTGGGTGGCATACAAATGCGACCAATAATAATGAGAGGTAGATTGAGGTCTCCAAGAAAGATTAGGGGGTACGGGCAGGAGGCTGCCCTTGTTAGCAGTGAGGTTAATTTGTTTGCATGTGTGATGTCGTAGTCTGGGGCTTTGTAACAAAGTAGGAAGCAAAGTGTGGTATTTAAGGACAGATTGCAGACAATGGTTTCAGGAAGGGTGAGATAATGTGCAACTTGGATATTTTTTAGGTTTAGTGTATTTTTGTAGAATATAGGTACTCCGCCTCCTCTGCGGGTTTCACGGTTGGACCTGAAGACAAGGTAGTTTCTTGCTGTGATGATGGAGTCAGGGAGGGATGCGTTTATCCATGTTTCACAGACAAAGATAATGTTGAAGGTGTCAGTGTTTAGTAGTAGTAGTAGGAATTCAGGCATTTTGTTAACTACACTTCTTGCATTGATTAGTTTGCATTTGAGATTAGAATTGGATTGGATTGAGGAAGTAAGTGGCGCGCTTACCTAGTCTTGGTTGGTGGTGTGAGGGATGTTGTTTTGTTGTTGGGGGATGGTTGGTTGGATGTTGTGGGATGGATTGCGGGTCTCGTTTTTGATGCGGTCGGCACGGTAATCTATGCATAAGTTTGTTTCACCTTGATCTAGCTGTCTTTTGAGATCCGCACGGAGTTCACGGGAGCGGATACATTGTAATAGTGATAGATCTGATCTAGATCTAAGTTTGCTGTGATTGGTATTGTTTCTGGCAATGAAGTTTATAGTGTGGATAAATTTCCATTTGCTGGGCTCATTTTTACAAACCACTCTGCAGAATCAGGGGGCCGATTCTTACTCTTGTGCTCACGGCCATCTCTGAAGACTTCAATGATGGCATCAGGAGTAATGGTTTGTGTATGATGGTTGCTGATGATGTTGCATACTTTGTTGATGTCAGGCTCATCATTTTCTTCTAGTCCAAATAGGATTGCATCAGGATGTTTTTGCTCGTGCTCGATGGTGTCTTTGACTATGGTGGAGATGTCAGTGGTTGGGTTGGTTGGTCCTTGTGGTTGTGGTTTAGGTAGTGGTTGAGGTGGTTGTTGTTGAGTGGTGCTAGGTATTTGGTTTGTTGGGTTTGCATTTTTCTGTGCTTGGATTTTTTTGTTCCATAGATGTAAAACGTGATTCTAGGCATGATAGTAGGTGTGATTCTAGGCGTGCTTCTATTTTGGTTTCAATGGTTTCTATGGTTGTTAGTTGAGTCTTTGTGGTTGTTTCTAAAGTAAGGATCCTGTCGGACATAGCAATGAAGTTGTCCAGTTTTGGTTTATGTAAGAGGAAGAAGCTTTACTGGGTAAAACTGAGATTGTGGCTAATTTGAATGTGTATAAAAATGACAGATCACAACAATGATATGGAAAAAGATGTTACCTTGTATATACAAATGAAATCAGCTGATGCTTTAACTAATACACAAATAACAAAACAGGAGAATAAGGATGGGTTTCTGTTGGGATTTAAAGAAGAGACTTGTTAAAGTCTTGAAGGCTTTTCTGAAAAAGATAAAGAGCAAATGAAACAGAATCAAGTTCTGGGAGACTATTTAAAGAGATTAAAGGTCAAAGCAAAGGGAAGAAGTATAAAGTTGTCTTATTTGATGAAGTTGAAAATATTTATGTTATTGTTCCCTGTGACACTTAATGAATTGTTGCTGACTAGAGATGTGAAGGCCCGGGGAAAAACCGGAAAAATTAGGAAAAAACCTGTTTTTTTCTCATTTTTTTCCTGAAGGCTTTTTTGTTTTTTTCCAAAAAATTTGAAAAATTGAAAAAAGAAAAAAAACATTGTGGAATATTTTATTTTAACATGATGAATAAAATATTTTAAGACAGGGTGTTCAAATATTTTCCAAATCATTTCTAAAAAAAATGTATGATATCAGATTATTCTAATTTCTGTGCACTGAGTGAGGACAAGCAAGTCCTAGGTAACAAACTGAACCCTCCAATGCAAGAACAGTATGCATTTCTTCCTTTAGGAGGTGCTGCTATTGTAACAAAAAGGTTTCAGTTTTGCTTTTGCATGTTAGTGGGTGTGTTTGGTTTGTTCTGTCCTCTTCACTAGGCCTCAAAAGCATTGGAAGAAAATACAGAGCAACAAAAAGGACCTGAAAGTATATACTTAATTTAAAAAGGTAAGAGTTTACATTTATCTGAATCCAGAAAACTGAATCATTTTACTACATTAGTTTATCTTTATAAACTTTTGTGTAAATAATAATTTAATTACCAGTAATCTGGTTCTTCCCCCAGTGACCCCCACACACAACCATAGATTAGTGTCTTCTTGCACAGTAGTCATTTTTTTCTTGTTTTTATTTCCTACTCCCCTCAGAAAAATGGTGAGACCAACATCTAGCATATGGAGGCATTTTCACATTACAAGTTCTTCTGAAAAGAAAAATGTGATTTGCAAATATTGTCAGATGAAATATGCATTTCTAAATGCTACCAGGATGACAGAACACATTCTTGTATGTAACAAGTGTCTTGTAGATATTAAAAAATCCTTCATGGATCGAAGTAAAGAGGACAACAATGATGACAATGCACATAGTTTTTCTCAACGTTCTCATTCAAGAAGTCCTCTTTCTACTCCATCTATAACGTCAGCAGAAACACAAAGTGTTGTCCCATCAGCAGCATCTTCAAGTAAACAGATACTGAAGATAGCTGCATCCAAAAATTATTCACTAACTTCATTTATAGACAAGATGACACCTGAAGATCAGGAAAAAATTGATCAAACTGTTGCAAGAGCAATATATTGTTCTGGAACGCCGTTTTCAATAACTGAAAATACATACTGGCAGGAAGCTTTGAAATCATTAAGACCATCATACCAATTGCCCAGCAGACATTCTTTGAGCAAGCCTCTTTTGGAGTCAGAATATGAACGTGTAATGGAATCGGTGCAAGGAAAAATTAATGAAGCACTGTGTCTTGCACTACTTACAGATGGATGGACAAATGTGAGAGGAGAAGGAATTATAAATTTTGTTATAACAACACCTCAGCCAGTTTTTTTACAAAAGCATTGAAACAGGAGAGAACAGACATACCGCAGAGTATATCAGCTGTAAAATCTGTGATGTCCTACAGAAAATTGGGAGTGGTAAAGTATTTGCTTTGCTTACTGACAATGCCAGCAATATGAAAGCAGCATGGGAAATCATAATGGAGAAGTATCCACATATTACTGCAATAGGATGTGCAGCCCATGGGCTAAACTTGCTTTTTAATGATATTATGAAGTTGGACACCCTTCAAATGGTCTATAGACGAGCAAAAGAAGTTATTAAACATGTAAAAGGTACTCATATTGTAGCTGCAGTTTTCAAGAAGCAAGTCGAAAAAAATGCAAAGAATAGCATAGTTACACTGAAGCTCTGTAGTAAAACTCGGTGGGCTGGAGTGGTGATCTCCTTTGAAAGTTTACTAAAAAACAAAGAAGCTCTTCAAGAAACAGCAATAGTTGAAGATCTTAAAGTACCCAGGAGTGTAAGAAACACTGTTCTTGATCAGGATGTCTTCTGGGTTCAGCTGCAAAATTCCCTGAAGATTCTAAAGCCAATTGCTGCAGCAATCACTGCATCTGAATCAGATAGTGCACTTTTGTCAGAAATTCCTTATCTAATGACCAAGATAAAAACAACTGTTTTTTAAAATCTCAGTATATCTCCACTTACAACTATAGAAGAAAGTAAAGTGAAAGATTTTATTTAAAAAAAGGGAAGAATTTTGTTGTCATCCAATTCATGCTGCTGCAAATCTGTTGGATCCAAGATTCAAAGGTGCAAACATAAGTGATGATGATAACACTGCTACTGCATTTGACTGGATCACAAAACAAGCATCACATTTAGGACTTGATGTTGGGAAGGTACTTTCAAATGTTGCAGAATATAGAACATCTTCAGGGATTTGGTCCAAGAATGCAATCTGGGATTCTGCCAAACATATTCCTCCTGCAACATGGTGGCAAGGTCTTTGCACGACACAGCCTCTGACTCCTTTTGCTTCTCGCCTTCTCCAGATACCTCCATCTTCTGCAGCATGTGAAAGAATCTGGTCTATGTTTGGAAACACTCACACTAAGTCAAGAAATAAACTGACATGTGAAAGGGTAGAGAAGCTTGTTTCGATCCGGGCAAACCTTCAGTTTTTAGAAGTTCCTAATTGTGATGACGGACAAAAAAGAGTAGCTGCAGAAGCAGAGACGGATACTGACAATTTCAGCTCAGAAAATGATTCTGATTAAATGTCCACTGAAACTTAGTCCCACTCTCTTCTTAACACTTCCCCCATCTTCAATTCTTTTTATGAGAATGGGGTTTTTATTTTTATTTTTATTTAATACTGTGGAGAGGAAATATGAAAAATTGTTACTTTTGGTTTTGAAAATTGTTTTGTGGAGGCTTTTTGGCTGTTCCACATAAACTAGGAAACAGTTCAGGAGATTGTTGCTCCCTTTGTTACAAATAAATATTATAAAAAAGTAAATTCTGTTTGTGATAATTGTTTGGCTACACTATATTTTTAATTTGCTAGTTGTGATATTTTATGCCAAGTCAAATTGTCCATAGTCATATTTTATGTTCCTAAAGTAACAAAATGACTTTCAATCTTAAAAAGACAAAAAAGTGCTAATGCAGCATTTTTTTCAATTTTTCTGAAAATTTCCGCTTCCCTCCCGAAAAAAATGGAAAAAACCCGGGTTTTTTTCCGAGCTTCAAAATTTCCAGAAATTTTACATCTCTATTGCTGACCAGAGGCATGAAAGATTTGATTATAGATAAGAGAATGGGAAGAAGTGATCTTTTGTTCTCTACATTCAGAGAAAGTGAAAAAATTGCTGTATTAAAAGTAAAGAAAGAGGAGCCCTGGTGGCACAGTGGTTAGAATGCAGTATTGCAGGCAAACTCTGCCCACAGGCTGGAGTTCGATCCTGATGAGACTCAAGGTTGACTCAGCCTTCAATCCTTCCAAGGTTGGTAAAATGAGAACCCAGATTGTTTTAGGCAATATGCAAAAAATGCTTACATTGTAAACTGATCAGAGTGTGCTACAAAGCACTATGGGGCAGTATATAAGCCTAAAATGCTATTACTGTTACGTTGCTTTATTTCATTAAGGTTAATGTATGTATGTGGTTACTTCTGGCAGTTCTTAATGAACTTTTGCTGATTAGAACTGAATGATGAGATTTTAAGAATTTGTTTATAGATAAGAGATGAGATATGGAAAGAAGAGATCTTTTTTGGTATTAATAGAGAAGGCAATAAGTTACTGAAATTGTTTGTACTTATAATGGAAGGGAAAGTCATTTTTTTGCACTTTATATTTTTCTTGCTTGCACTCGTGAGAAGTTTTTCTTTACATTGCAAGGTGTTTCCCTGCACAGACCGGCCGAGAGAGAGAAGCGGCAGAGCTGCCAGACTCGAGTAAGATGCTCGTGCACAATTTGGGAGTAGCAGGTGCAGCAGAGGATGGGGCGGGGTGGGCTGCGCATGCGTAAGTAGTTGGGGAGGGGGCTTATTTGGGGGGGGGGGGCTTATTTCAGCGCATGCCCTGAAAAGCCCTGTTGGGCTTAATATCAGGACATGTCTTATTTTGGGGGAAACACGGTATTAAAAAGAACAATTTGTATTTATATTAGTTGAATAACATTAAAGGTATCCTCAAATTATAAGTACAATTGAGATCAAAATTTCCTTTGTAGTTTGAGGGGTCATGTTGGGAATTGCTATTTGCTGACTTGCAATGGCAACCCTGCCTTTCTGTCAGGCACAAGAAACCACAACAATCCCAGGAATTGGATAAAGAGATTTCTTTATTGTTGATTTTAACAGTTCAAAAGACTCTCACTAGACGGCCATCCTTCCCTTGAGAATGCCTAATATAGCCCTAAATGTTTGATCTCATACCCCCATTAGAGTCCAAGCTATCATATTTCTTAACTCCCCCTTTTGGGGTCTCCTTCCTTTCAGCCATAGAATCCATCATATCATCCTGCTCTCTAAAAAAGCTCTCTCCTTCCTTCACCTCTTCTTCACCATTGGAGTTCTTGTGGAAATTGGGAAAAGGAGGCAGAGATGCCATTTCACAAGAGTTCTCCAAGTCCAAGGAATCCTCCCAGTGAAATGGTTCTTGCTGCAAAATATCTAGATGTTCTCCCCTCTTTCCCTTAGGAAATGAAGCCCAGAACACTGAATCTTGCCCTCCTCAATACTTCCCTCCAGAGGGACCACCCTCCTCTGAAAAGTTAATCCCTTCCCTCATTGGTTCCTCCTCAGGCTTTGGGATCAAAGTGGGTGTTGAAAACTTGGAAGGCCTCAAATTCTATCTGGGAAACACTGATGAAATAGTTATATCGTTTATGGAGCATGCACATACCTTGCATTTTCCTATCATCTCTCTAATTCTGGGTAGTTCTCCCAGTGAATCAAATATTGTATTCCTTTTCCCCATCTCCTAAAGTCCAATATTTCTTCCACTTCAATCTCTTCCTCACCTTCTATGATCATTGGGGAGTGGAGGTGGAGGCTGTCATAAGTACAAGGGGCTTAACGGTGGGTTTCATCACAATTGATTTATACACTGAATTATTATATGCAAATTCTGCAAGAGTAGTAATGAGGGCCAATTATTCTGGCTGTATGGACGATAACATTTTAAATATTGTTGCAACATCAGGTTAGTTAGCCTTTCCATTTATAGTGGATTGATGGGCTGATGACAAACTACCATATTTTTCGGAGTATAAGACGCACCGGAGTCTAAGACGCACTTTAGTTTTTGGGGAGGAAAATAGGGGAAAACAATCTGCCTACCAGGTATTCATCTGGCTAGCATCCTTAGTCTGGTCAGCTTCAGCACATTATTTTATCCCCTGGTTAGGACTTAAAAAAACCTTCTTCTGAGAGAATAACAATGAAAGAGCCTGCAAGCCGGTAAGAGCTGGGAAGATAGTTAGCACCTAGTTATGGCTAGAAAAAAACTCATTCGGAGCAAGTAGAGCAATGAAAAACAATTCTGCAAAGACTTAGGGCTGGAAAAACATTCTTTGGAGAGAGTAACAATGAAAAAGCCTGCAAGGTAAGAGCTGGGAAGATCTGTTAGCACCTAGTTAGGGCTGGAAAAAAAGCTACATTCGAAGTATAAGACGCACCCAAATTTTCAGCCACTTTTAGGGAGGAAAAAGGTGCATCTTATACTCCAAAATATACGGTAATCTGGACCTTTAAAAATTGGAACAGTGTTTTCCAAAATCTGAAAGTAAATTGATGTATGTGATCAGAAACTGTCTGAAAGCTATTCCTCTATAACGAAAGACATGATCCAAAAAGAGCTGAGCTGTTTCCCTTGATGTGGGCAAATGCTTGGAAGGGATGAAATGTGCCATCTTGGTGAAAACATCTATGACCACCAATATGGATGTATAACTTTCCATTGTACTGGTGGGTTTCTCTTATCTTTCCTACCAGTTTGCGTCGTGTCGGAAGTGCACGTTTTGTGCGCGCGCGCAAAGCAAGTGCGCGCACCACCACCATGCTCGAGTTATGACCCTCTGTACATGCGCAGAAACCTTTGCACATGCGCAGAGGGTTCTTTGCCAGCCGCTATCAAAGAGCAGCGACCGGAGGACCGGTTTGGGGGCGGGGGAGGATTGTAGCTCCATCGCATTCCTCAGTGTTGTGTCCACTGATTCTCCCCCGCCTCCAGCTCTCGAGCGAAGCGGGAGGGGGAATAAACTCTCGCGGGCTGCCTGAAGAAGCCGAGCTGACAGCTACACTTCTAGCCGGCAGAAGCAGCCCGACAAGCACTTCCTTGTCTCTTCCAAACGCGCTCCTCTCTTTCTCAGCAGGGGGAGGAGAGTGCATGAAGACACAGCACCAGGAGAAAGGAACCTTTTGGCTGCATGCTGAACACAAGAAATCTTTCTCCCTTCAAAACTCCGCCAGAAATGAGTCTTCATGAGACTCATCGCGCCTGCGCAGCCTCTTGGAGTGAACGGGGAGAAAGATTTCTTGCGTTCAGCCAAATGGTTCCTTCTGGTTTGGCTTCCTCAGGCAGCCCGTGAGAATTAATTCCCCCTCCCGCTTCGCTTGAGAGCTGGAGGCGAGGGAGTATCATTGGACACCAAACCCAGGAAAGCGATGGAGCTACAAGTGCCATGTAGGACATGCATCACGCGGCCCACCCCGCCCTGCCCCGCCTCACCTGCCACACACAAATTGCACCCCACCATAAGATGCACGTCCTACCTGGGACTTGTAGTTCCGTTGCATTCCTCAGCGTTGTGTCCAGGGAAGGAAGCCCATTGTACCGGTAAAAGAAAACTCCTCGCAAGTTCGAGAAGTTTGATTGAACTCGCGAGAAGTTTTCTTTTACCGGTACAATGGATTTCCTTCCCTGGACTCAATGCTGAGGAACGCGACAGAGCTACAAGTCCCAAGTAGGACGCGCGTCTTGCAGCCCACCCCACCTCTGCCCCACTGCCACCCCCAAATTGTGCCCCACGGTGAGACGCCTGTCCTAGATGCTCATCCAGAGCGGCCACTGCCATGGCTGGGGTTTGAAAGCCGAAGAGCCAGAGTTTGGGGGAAAGAAAGAAAGACATTTGCTGCTTTTCTTGCGTGCAGCCCAAAGCGGAAGCAGCAGAAGTCTTTCTTTTCCCCAAACTCCAGCACTTTGGCTGTTGCGGGAGAGGATTCCCTCGATTCTGGTCACTCTTTACCCGGCGGCTTCTGCCTGTCCCAATTCTCCCCCTTGCCGCGCGCGAGAGAGACAGAGCTAGAGCAATCGAGAGGCGGCTACACCGCCCTCACGCGACTGGCTTGGCTGCTCTGGGCTACCTCCGCCAGCGTTTTGAAATGGGCTCCTGCCTGCGCGGAGGCAGTGATCGATGCTCACCTCCTTTTCCTCGCAGACAGAAGCGCATTTTAAATTGCCATAGGCAAAGCCCAGAGGAGCCGAGCTAGTCCCGCAGGGTATGTGATCACCCGCCTCTCGCTTGCTCTCGCTCCTCCGGCCAAAAGAGTGCCCGCCACAAAAAGAGCAGCTCCTGGCATGTCCCCCCCTTTCCCCGGAAAGTAGTTTGGGGGTGCTTATTTTTGGGGGGGGGGGCTTATTTCAACGCATGCGCTGAAAAGCCTGATTGGCCTTATTATCGGGACATGTCTTATTATCGGAGAAACATGGTATGTTTGTGTTTATTTTGTACATCAGGTTGCATAAGTCCATCCTAATATGCTATTCCTAGTATGTGATGTTTTGTATACAGAGAAAGAAGCATTCTTGTGATCTTTGAATTTTAGGCTTGCTGTCAAACATCAGCCATAATACTAATTATTGTTTTGAACAATATGCAGGTTTTATATGTGAAATTATGATTGAAATATTTCTGCATCTATATTGGTTCTCACTGTCAGGAAGTTTCTCCTTAGTTTTAGGTTGCGTCTCTATTTGTTCAGTTTCCATGCATTGCTTCTTGTTTTGCCTTCTGATGCTTTGAAAAACACATTGCCCCCCCTTCTTTCTAGCAGCCACTTAAAAGCCTGTTGCCTATCACACGCTTGGGCAAAGCATGTGAGCCATTTCCTCCTTTCAGTGGTCCATGAAAGTACATCTATAGTATGTAGATAATAAAGCTGAAAAAAAGTGAACAACATTTTTACGGAACTGTAGATACGTTGAGGCTGGAGGTGACAAGGAATGGCTGGGAGGGGAGGGGCCAGGGGAGGCCCCTCTTGATGTGAGTGACATTGAGTTGGCCACGCCTACCCAGTCACATGACTACCAAGCCTCCCCCGCTGAGTCACATGACCACGAAGCCATGCCTGCTGAGTCACATGACCATCAAGCCATGCCGACCATCATGTGACCATCAAGCCACACCCACAAAATAAGCCATGCCCACAGAACGGGTAGCAAAAAGTTTTAGAACCCACTCCGGCCCAGATCACAATCACATGACTTAGGAGGTGCTTCAATGGCCATTACTGAAGGCACGAGTCATAAGTCTGTTCATTTAGCATCATCATAACATTCAACAATCAGAAGACAAGAACAACTGTACCTGTAATTCTGTGTGGTTGGTGGTGCTGAATAAATCTAATCGACATTTTCAAATACACACATTTATTTACTGTTTCTCAGTGGATATCATCACCCATATTGTGCTATATTTATTTTTTATTTTTTATTTCCTATCTAAATATTTAACTGAACAACAAACAGGTATGCCAATATAAGATCGTATTTTTTTCTTTCTCTTTCTCTTTACCCACAGTACGATATTCCACCTAAAGAATTTCATTTTGGAAAATATAATCTGTGAAGAATCTTTCGGGTCAAAATTGTAATAAGTGAATATGTGAATTTCGTACAAAACTACAATATGTCACCGTTTATTCCTTTCAGTTTGATGAACACAAATATTCCAGATTGAGTAATATTTTGAAAATATATCCAAGGAAAAGCAGTTCAGTTGCCATACATACATTCCCTTGAATTCCTATAAAAATACAATCCATATTTATTTTTCAAGAAATAATTGTGATTATTTTGGACTGCAGACTTCTTGGAGAGATCCTGACTGAATCTTGCAGCAGGCATGTTGCAGAAGTATTCAGGAAAAACCAGAGATTGAGAAAGTTATTGTTGCACGTCCGTTACCGAGATGAGAAAATAATGGAACGATTGTGCGATGGGCTCAAACATCCACAATGCACAATAGAGACATTAAAGTAAGTGACTATTTACTTTCAGTTTGATCTCCATAAGTGTCTTTTGATTGTTAATATTTTGGAAATATATCTAGAGAGTCAATTCAGTTGCCATACATGGTCATATTTTCTTCAGTTTCTATAAAATACATTGCATTCTTGATATTCAAGAAATAATTGTAATTTTTCATATATTTTTCTGGTGGGGCTGGGAGGGGGGACAGGCAGCAGGGTCATGGCTTAGGGAAAACTCTGTGAATGTCCTAGAGTGGCCCAACCAGAGCCCTGACTTGAACCCTAATGAGCATCTCTGGAGGGACCTGAAAATGGCTATCCACTGGCAGTCATCATCCAACCTGACTGAGCATGAGAGGATTTGCAAGGAAGAATGACAGAAAATCCCCAAGGTGTGCAAAGCTTGTTGCATCATACCCAAAAAGATCCGAGGCTGCAATTGCTGCCAAAGATGCTTCAACAAAGGTTCAGGAAAGCCTCCTGAACCCTGGGGATGGCGAAAAATGGGCCAATGGGCAATCGGAAGTTCTTTTCCAAACTTCTGGTTGGCCCGTTGGCCTGTTTTTCACCATCCCCAGGGTTCAGGAGGCTTTCCTGAAGCCTGGGGAGAGCGAAAACGGCTGAAAAGAAGGCCGAAAATCAGCTGGCCAGCGCGTTCATATGCGCTGGAGCTGACACTGGGCAACGCCTTGCGTGCCCTGAGATATGGCTCCACGTGCTACCTGTGGCACACGTGCCATGGGTTCGCCATCACTGCCCTAGAGGTAATCCATCCAGGCCCACACATAACAGGTCTCACTGCTGCTGAGTTTTCATTCTGGGAAACAAATCCTGGACCAGCTGTCCTGCCCCAAAGTTTCTCAGGCAGTACCTGCATGGTCTCAACCAAAGTTACAATATTGTAAAATTTTTATGGGGGCTTGTGCTACACCTGTAAATACTCAGTCTTGTGAGACACAGCTTACAGCAATAAATTACGCTATCCTGGAACATAGCAGTATAAAGGTCAAAGTGAGAGAAAAACTGGCTAGGGTAGGGCTGTCAAACTCCCGGCCTGCGGGCCAGATGCGTCACATACTGGCCACGCCCATGCCCAGTTTAGAAAGGGAAAAAAGTCCCGATAAATCACGTGACACTGCCATGACGCCATGAGTTTGACACCCCAGGGCTAGGGAAAACAGGTTTAATTTTCTATAACAATTCCAAATTCATGTGATCAGTGCAGTTTTCACTAGTAAAGAAGCCCCCTCCAGCCAGTGACATCATTACCCCAAAGCTGCCTTTATAGCTCCTAACAAGCAACTCCTTGTTAATGATGTCATAATTTCTTTCTAGGGGTATTAATGCTCTGGAATAAAAGGCACAATCTATCAGTTATTTCTCCTCATCCACTTGCAAGCGAACAGCTCTGAAAGCCATGTATGAATGTCGAATTGCTTTGGAGGGTCAGGGTGGTCAAGACGGGGCTGGGAAGTTTTAACTCTTCCAATGCTGATTGTCTCCTTTCTGTCCATGCAAACCTAGCTTTCTTTTTCAAAAACTATTTGAGAGGCTTAACCCTGTGGGAGAAGATAGGAATGAACTTCCTGTAAAATTTTGCAAAGTCCAGGAAGTATTAAACATCTTTCATGTTGGTGGGGGAAGAATTCCAGGGAGAAATGGGTGGTACCTTAGTAGGATTCATCTGAAGACCATTGTTTGAAATTCTGTAGTCGAAGTTGTCAACTTGCTGCAGGTCAAAGGTGCACTTCTCAAGCTTGGCAAACAGTTTGTTCTCCCAAAGTCTTTGCAACACCTCTCTGACATGCTGCCCATGAGCCTCTGCATCCTCAGAGTAAATCAAGATGTCACCAAATAAAATATTGTAGGAAAATCTGTAGCTCAGGATCCCATAACAAACTCACATTGAGCGACAGATGTTCTCATCTTGTCTGCTTCTCCTCCAAACGTCTCAGACAACCACTCTGGGAACATAAAAGACTGGTTGCATCATTGTTGAAGGTGGAAGCTGGGCGTTTTGAAATTATTGCTGGACTAATTTATTTATTTATTAATTTTATTTGTCAAATACGTATTAGATAATATACGTACATAAGTATAAACATTATTTGAATACATGAAATGAATACAAATAAAAGGGAACATTAGGATAGGGACGGTAGGCTCACTGGTGCACTTACGCACGCCCCTTACAGACCTCTTAGGAATGGGGTGAGGTCAACAGTAGACAGTCTAAGATTAATTAATTAATTGAAGTACTGTTGCTTCTAAGTTCCACATTTTTCCTTCCATCTCCTGTCGGTATTGGAGTAAAGTTTCTGCATCTGCTGGAGAGATGTAGAGCTGCCTACGATCCCACAACCATGTTCAAAGATGCCTCCTTCCCATGAGCAGTGAGTCTGGTGAGGCTAATGTCACACCCAGGTGTTTGAAACGACTTCAGCCAACGAAAGGAACTTAGATCGATTAAAAACAAAGAGAAAATTAATAAATATTGAAAATTAATAATAATAGCAGTTTGCAGAGTGCAGAGGGTCTTAGGTTGAAACCTCAGCAAGCAGGTTCAAACCAAGAGCCACCCCTATAAATTCCAAAACATACGTTATATACAGGTTTCATCTCAACGCCCAATTTCCCTCTCATTGGATATGTTGTCCTCAACGGTTTGCAGCTAATCCTGGGATGTCTCCAGGGAAAATTATCTCCTTTCTCTACCTATTCGTTTGGCAATGAAGCATTCTGCTATGTAGCATCCCATCTCCTAAGCGTTAAGGAATGTACTTTCAGCTTCCCCTCATCGGGCCCCTTTCAAGCTTCTAGAGATAAAAATTCAACATTCAAAGAGATTATAACAATCTCCCCCCAAAAACATAAAAAGGCATATCAATGGAGCATGTCAAAAGTATAAAAACAAATCATGCAGATACAGAGAGGTATATTTCATCTGATAACAGATTAATATAATTAGAAGGTACCCCCTAAGTCATCTAGTCCAACCCCATCATACTTTTTATTTTTCAATTCTTATTTCTTACACAGGCAAGCAGAACAGCTCTGGAAATTAGATAAAAAGGTTTCTTTATGGTTGATTCAACAGTTCACAAGAATCTCACCAAACTGCCAAGCTTCCCTTGGGAGTGTCTGATATAGCCTAAGAAGTGTTTGATCTCTCGCCCCCCCCCCCCCACCAATAGAATCCAAAACGAGAATATTTCACCCGCCAGAATCAGGGGGCTTCCCTCTTGTCCAAACAGGATTGGGAACAGGCATCATTTTCAGTGAGCCCCTAGAGATGACAGGGAAGCCACTTGTCTCTGTAGGCTTAATGAAAAACCTCCATGCCAAGTCCTCATGGTAGACAGAAATGATGTGTGATCTTTCCTGCTGGGTTCTGCATGGACTTTCTAAGGAAATCAGTGGGAAAAATACAAATGGCAATAACAAGATTATAAGACATTGGACAGCTTTTTATAAGCATTGCCAAGTGCCCAGATCACAATCACATGACTAAGGAGGTACTTCAATGGCCATAACTGAAGGCATGAGTCATAAGTCTGTTCATTTAGCATCATCATAACATTCAACAACCAGAAGACAAGAACGACTGTACCTGTAATTCTGTGTGGTTGGTGGTGCTGAATAAATCTAATCGACATTTTCAAATGCACACATTTATTTACTGTTTCTCAGTGGACATCATCACCCATATTGTGCTATATTTATTTTTATTTTTTATTTCCTACCTAAATATTTAACTGAACAACAAACAGGTGTGCCTATATAAGATCGTATTTTTTCTTTCTCTTTACCCACAGTACGATATTCCACTTAAAGAATTTCATTTTAGAAAATATAATCTGTGAAGAATCTTTCAGTCAAAATTGTAATAAGTGAATATGTGAATTTCTTACAAAACTACAATATGTCACCATTTATTCCTTTCAGTTTGATGAACACAAATATTCCAGATTGAGTAATATTTTGAAAATATATCAAAGGAAAAGCAGTTCAGTTACCATACATACATTCCCTTGAATTCCTATAAAAATACAATCCATAATTATTTTTCAAGAAATAATTGTGATTATTTTGGACTGCAGACTTTCTGGAGAGATCCTGATTGAATCTTGCAGCAGGCATCTTGCAGAAGTATTCTGGAGAAACCAGAGATTGAGAAAGTTATTGTTGCACGTCAGTTACCGAGATGAGAAAATAATGGAACGATTGTGCGATGGGCTCAAACATCCACAATGCACAATAGAGATATTAGTGTAAGTGACTATTTACTTTCAGTTTGATCTGCATAAGTGTCTTTTGATTGTTAATATTTTGGAAATATATCAGAAAGTCAATTCAGTTGCCATACATGGTCATATTCTCTTCAGTTTCTATAAAATACATTGCATACTTGATATTCAAGAAATAATTGTAATTTTTCATATATTTTTCTGGTGGGGCTGGGAGGGGGGACTGGCGACAGGGCCGTGGCTTAGGGAAAACTCTGTGAATGTCCTAGAGTGGCCCAACCAGAGCCCTGACTTGAACCCTAATGAGCATCTCTGGAGGGACCTGAAAATGGCTGTCCACTGGCAGTCATCATCCAACCTGACTGAGCATGAGAGGATTTGCAAGGAAGAATGACAGAAAATCCCCCAATCCAGGTGTGCAAAGCTTGTTGCATCATACCCAAAAAGACCCGAGGCTGCAATTGCTGCCAAAGATGCTTCAACAAAGGTTCAGGAAAGCCTCCTGAACCCTGGGGATGGTGAAAAATGGGTCAATGGGCAACCGGAAGTTCTTTTCCGAACTTCCGGTTGGTCCGTTGGCCCATTTTTCACCATCCCCAGGGTTCAGGAGGCTTTCCTGAAGCCTGGGGAGAGCGAAAACGGCTGAAAAGAAGGCCGAAAATCAGCTGGCCAGCGCGTTCATATGCGCTGGAGCTGACACTGGGCAACGCCTTGCGTGCCCTGAGATATGGCTCCACGTGCTACCTGTGGCACACGTGCCATGGGTTCGCCATCACTGCCCTACAGGTAATCCATCCAGGCCCACACATAACAGGTCTCACTGCTGCTGAGTTTTCATTCTGGGAAACAAATCCTGGACCAGCTGTCCTGCCCCAAAGTTTCTCAGGCAGTACCTGCATGGTCTCAACCAAAGTTACAATATTGTAAAATCTTTATGGGGGCTTGTGCTGCACCTGTAAATACTCAGTCTTGTGAGACACAGCTTACAGCAACAAATTACGCTATCCTGGAACATAGCAGTAAAAGGTCAAAGTGAGAGAAAAACTGGCTAGGGTAGGGCTGTCAAACTCCCGGCCTGCGGGCCAGATGCGTCACATACTGGCCATGCCCATGCCCAGTTTAGCAAAGGGAAAAAAGTCCCGATAAATCACGTGACACTGTCATGACGCCGTGAGTTTGACACCCCAGGGCTAGGGAAAACAGGTTTAGTTTTCTATAACAATTCCAAATTCATGTGATCAGTGCAGTTTTCACTAGTAAAGAAGCCCCCTCCAGCCAGTGACATCATTACCCCAAAGCTGCCTTTATAGCTCCTAACAAGCAACTCCTTGTTAATGATGTCATAATTTCTTTCTAGGGGTATTAATGCTCTGGAATAAAAGGCACAATCTATCAGTTATTTCTCCTCATCCATTTGCAAGCGAACAGCTCTGAAAGCCATATCTGAATGTCGAATTGCTTTGGAGGGTCAGGGTGGTCAAGACCGGGCTGCGAAGTTTTAACTCTTCCAATGCTGATTGTCTCCTTTCTGTCCATGCAAACCTAGCTTTCTTTTTCAAAAACTATTTGAGAGGCTTAACCCTGTGGGAGAAGATAGGAATGAACTTCCTGTAAAATTTTGCAAAGTCCAGGAAGTATTAAACATTTTTCATGTTGGTTGGGGAAGAATTCCAGGGAGAAATGGGTGGTACCTTAGTAGGATCCATCTGAAGACCATTGTTTGAAATTCTGTAGTCCAAGTAGTTTACTTGCTGCAGGTCAAAGGTGCACTTCTCAAGCTTGGCAAACAGTTTGTTCTCTCAAAGTCTTTGCAACACCTCTCTAACATGCTGCCCATGAGCCTCTGCACCCTCAGAGTAAATCAAGATGTCACCAAATAAAATATTGTAGGAAAATCTGTAGCTCAGGATCCCATAACAAACTCACATTGAGCGACAGATGTTCTCATCTTGTCTGCTTCTCCTCCAAACGTCTCAGACAACCACTCTGGGAACATAAAAGACTGGTTGCATCATTGTTGAAGGTGGAAGCTGGGCGTTTTGAAATTATTGCTGGACTAATTTATTTATTTATTTATTTTATTTGTCAAATATGTATTAGATAATATCCGTACATAAGTATAAACATTATTTGAATACATGAAATGAATACGAATAAAAGGGAACATTAGGATAGGGACGGTAGGCTCGCTGGTGCACTTACGCATGCCCCTTACAGACCTCTTAGGAATGGGGTGAGGTCAACAGTAGACAGTCTAAGATTAATTAATTAATTGGAGTACTGTTGCCTCTAAGTTCCACATTTTTCCTTCCATCTCCTGTCGGTATTGGAGTAAAGTTTCTGCATCTGCTGGAGAGATGTAGAGCTGCCTACGATCCCACAACCATGTTCAAAGATGCCTCCTTCCCATGAGCAGTGAGTCTGGTGAGGTTAATGTCACGCCCAGGTGTTTGAAACGACTTCAGCCAACGAAAGGAACTTAGATCGATTAAAAACAAAGAGAAAATTAATAAATATTGAAAATTAATAATAATAGCAGTTTGCAGAGTGCAGAGGGTCTTAGGTTGAAACCTCAGCAAGCAGGTTCAAACCAAGAGCCACCCCTATAAATTCCAAAACATACGTTATATACAGGTTTCATCTCAACGCCCAATTTCCCTCTCATTGGATATGTTGTCCTCAAGGGTTTGCAGCTAATCCTGGGATGTCTCCAGGGAAAATTATCTCCTTTCTCTACCTATTCGTTTGGCAATGAAGCATTCTGCTATGTAGCATCCCATCTCCTAAGCGTTAAGGAATGTACTTTCAGCCTCCCCTCATCGGGCCCCTTTCAAGCTTCTAGAGATAAAAATTCAACATTCAAAGAGATTATAACAATCTCCCCCCAAAAACATAAAAAGGCATATCAATGGAGCATGTCAAAAGTATAAAAACAAATCATGCAGATACAGAGAGGTATATTTCATTTGATAACAGATTAATATAATTAGAAGGTACCCCCTAAGTCATCTAGTCCAACCCCATCATACTTTTTATTTTTCAATTCTTATTTCTTACACAGGCAAGCAGAACAGCTCTGGAAATTAGATAAAAAGGTTTCTTTATGGTTGATTCAACAGTTCACAAGAATCTCACCAAACTGCCAAGCTTCCCTTGGGAGTGTCTGATATAGCCTAAGAAGTGTTTGATCTCTCGCCCCCCCCCCAATAGAATCCAAAGCGAGAATATTTCACCCGCCAGAATCAGGGTGATTCCCTCTTGTCCAAACAGGATTGGGAACAGGCATCATTTTCAGTGAGCCCCTAGAGACGACAGGGAAGCCACTTGTCTCTGTAGGCTGAATGAAAAACCTCCATGCCAAGTCCTCATGGTAGACAGAAATGATGTGTGATCTTTCCTGCTGGGTTCTACATGGACTTTCTAAGGAAATCAGTGGGAAAAATACAAATGGCAATAACAAGATTATAAGACATTGGACAGCTTTTTATAAGCATTGCCAAATTCCCAGATCACAATCACATGACTAAGGAGGTGCTTCAATGGCCATAACTGAAGGCATGAGTCATAAGTCTGTTCATTTAGCATCATCATAACATTCAACAACCAGAAGACAAGAACGACTGTACCTGTAATTCTGTGTGGTTGGTGGTGCTGAATAAATCTAATCGACATTTTCAAATGCACACATTTATTTACTGTTTCTCAGTGGACATCATCACCCATATTGTGCTATATTTATTTTTATTTTTTATTTCCTACCTAAATATTTAACTGAACAACAAACAGGTGTGCCTATATAAGATCGTATTTATTTCTTTCTCTTTACCCACAGTACGATATTCCACTTAAAAGAATTTCATTTTAGAAAATATAATCTGTGAAGAATCTTTCAGTCAAAATTTTAATAAGTGAATATGTGAATTTCTTACAAAACTACAATATGTCACCATTTATTCCTTTCAGTTTGATGAACACAAATATTCCAGATTGAGTAATATTTTGAAAATATATCCAAGGAAAAGCAGTTCAGTTGCCATACATACATTCCCTTGAATTCCTATAAAAATACAATCCATAATTATTTTTCAAGAAATAATTGTGATTATTTTGGACTGCAGACTTTCTGGAGAGATCCTAATTGAATCTTGCAGCAGGCATCTTGCAGAAGTATTCTGGAGAAACCAGAGATTGAGAAAGTTATTCTTGGACATCTGTTACCGAGATGAGAAAATAACGGAACGATTGTGCGATGGGCTCAAACATCCAGAATGCACAATAGAGACATTAGAGTAAGTGACTATTTACTTTCAGTTTGATCTGCATAAGTGTCTTTTGATTGTTAATATTTTGGAAATATATCTAGAGAGAGTCAATTCAGTTGCCATACATGGTCATATTCTCTTCAGTTTCTATAAAATACATTGCATACTTGATATTCAAGAAATAATTGTAATTTTTCATATATTTTTCTGGTGGGGCTGGGAGGGGGGACTGGCGACAGGGCCGTGGCTTAGGGAAAACTCTGTGAATGTCCTAGAGTGGCCCAACTAGAGCCCTGACTTGAACCCTAATGAGCATCTCTGGAGGGACCTGAAAATGGCTGTCCACTGGCAGTCATCATCCAACCTGACTGAGCATGAGAGGATTTGCAAGGAAGAATGACAGAAAATCCCCCAATCCAGGTGTGCAAAGCTTGTTGCATCATACCCAAAAAGACCCGAGGCTGCAATTGCTGCCAAAGATGCTTCAACAAAGGTTCAGGAAAGCCTCCTGAACCCTGGGGATGGCAAAACATGGGCCAATGGGCCAATCGGAAGTTCTTTTCCGAACTTCCGGTTGGTCCGTTGGCCCATTTTTCACCATCCCCAGGGTTCAGGAGGCTTTCCTGAAGCCTGGGGAGAGCGAAAACGGCTGAAAAGAAGGCCGAAAATCAGCTGGCCAGCGCGTTCATATGCGCTGGAGCTGACACTGGGCAACGCCTTGCGTGCCCTGAGATATGGCTCCACGTGCTACCTGTGGCACACGTGCCATGGGTTCGCCATCACTGCCCTACAGGTAATCCATCCAGGCCCTCAGATAACAGGTCTCACTGCTGCTGAGTTTTCATTCTGGGAAACAAATCCTGGACCAGCTGTCCTGCCCCAAAGTTTCTCAGGCAGTACCTGCATGGTCTCAACCAAAGTTACAATATTGTAAAATCTTTATGGGGGCTTGTGCTGCACCTGTAAATACTCAGTCTTGTGAGACACAGCTTACAGCAACAAATTACGCTATCCTGGAACATAGCAGTATAAAGGTCAAAGTGAGAGAAAAACTGGCTAGGGTAGGGCTGTCAAACTCCCGGCCTGCAGGCAGATGCGTCACATACTGGCCACGCCCATGCCCAGTTTAGCAAAGGGAAAAAAGTCCCGATAAATCACGTGACACTGTCATGACGCCGTGAGTTTGACACCCCAGGGCTAGGGAAAACACGTTTAATTTTCTATAACAATTCCAAATTCATGTGATCAGTGCAGTTTTCACTAGTAAAGAAGCCCCCTCCAGCCAGTGACATCATTACCCCAAAGCTGCCTTTATAGCTCCTAACAAGCAACTCCTTGTTAATGATGTCATAATTTCTTTCTAGGGGTATTAATGCTCTGGAATAAAAGGCACAATCTATCAGTTATTTCTCCTCATCCATTTGCAAGCGAACAGCTCTGAAAGCCATGTCTGAATGTCGAATTGCTTTGGAGAGTCAGGGTGGTCAAGAAGGGGCTGGGAAGTTGTAACTCTTCCAATGCTGATTGTCTCCTTTCTGTCCATGCAAACCTAGCTTTCTTTTTCAAAAACTATTTGAGAGGCTTAACCCTGTGGGAGAAGATAGGAATGAACTTCCTGTAAAATTTTGCAAAGTCCAGGAAGTATTAAACATCTTTCATGTTGGTGGAGGAAGAATTCCAGGGAGAAATGGGTGGTACCTTAGTAGGATCCATCTGAAGACCATTGGTTGAAATTCTGTAGTCCAAATAGTCTACTTGCTGCAGGTCAAAGGTGCACTTCTCAAGCTTGGCAAACAGTTTGTTCTCTCAAAGTCTTTGCAACACCTCTCTAACATGCTGCCCATGAGCCTCTGCATCCTCAGAGTAAATCAAGATGTCACCAAATAAAGTATTGTAGGAAAATCTGTAGCCCAGGATCCCATAACAAACTCACATTGAGCGACAGATGTTCTCATCTTGTCTGCTTCTCCTCCAAAGGTCTCAGACAACCACTCTGGGAACATAAAAGACTGGTTGCATCATTGTTGCAGGTGGAAGCTGGGCGTTTTGAAATTATTGCTGGACTAATTTATTTATTTCTTTATTTATTTTGTCAAATACATATTAGATAATAAACGTACTTAATATAAACATTATTTGAATACACGAAATGAATACGAATAAAAGGGAACATTAGGATAGGGACAGTAGGCTCGCTGGTGCACTTACGCACGCCCCTTACAGACCTCTTAGGAATGGGGTGAGGTCAACAGTAGACAGTCTAAGATTAATTAATTAATTGAAGTACTGTTGCCTCTAAGTTCCATATTTTTCCTTCCATCTCCTGTCGGTATTGGAGTAAAGTTTCTGCATCTGCTGGAGAGATGTAGAGCTGCCTACGATCCCACAACCATGTTCAAAGATTCCTCCTTCCCATGAGCAGTGAGTCTGGTGAGGTTAATGTCACGCCCAGGTGTTTGAAACGACTTCAGCCAATGAAAGGAACTTAGATCGATTAAAAACAAAGAGAAAATTAAATAAACTCTGGCAATAGAAAAATTGTGATAGCGTCTATATATGCTCCAAATGTAAATCAAACCACCTTTTATGCGAATTTGCATGAACAATTAGATAAAATACAGTGGGAAAACTTATGTATTATTGGCGACTATAATGCCATATCTGAACCAAATGGTGTAGTAATATATTATTTAATAAAATACCAGTGTAGCAGAATACTTGTTACAACCATGTACACTTTTTACGACCATGTACACTTTTTACAAACTTCAAACTTGACAGCTTTAAGACTTGTGGACTTCAACACCCAGAATTCCTCCTCCAGTCATGCTAGCTCAGGAATGGGAGTTGAAGTCCACAAGTCTTAAACTTGCCAAGTTTGAAGACCCTTGCACTCCTAACCCCTAACCCAGGGGTCTTCAAACTTTACAGCTTTAAGACTTGTGGACTTCAACTCCAATTCCTGAGCTAGCATGACTGGAGGAGGAATTCTGGGAGTTGAAGTCCACAAGTTTGAAGACCCTTGCACCCCTTGGGCAAGTTTAAGACTTGTGGACTTCAACTCCCAGAATTCCTCCTCCAGTCATACTAGCTCAGGAATGGGAGTTGAAGTCCACAAGTCTTAAATTTGCCAAGGGGATGCAAGGGTCTTCAAACTTGTGGACTTCAACTCCCAGAATTTCTCCTCCAATTGGCAACCTTTAAAAAAACCCTTAAAAAAACAATTTTTAAAAACAGTTCTAACATGTTGGCTCTCTTCGGACAGCAATGGCAGCGGCAGCTCCTCAGGTGCCTCGGGAGCAGGCTTCAGGCGGTGAGGGGGGGTTTGGGCAGTAGCGGCGGTGGCGGCTCTCTTCGGATAGCGGCAGCGGTGGTGGGGATGGCGGCGGCGGCAGCGGCGGCTGGGGCAGCGGCGGGGACCGGCGGTGGGGGCAGCGGCGGCGGGGGCAGGGACAGCAGCGGCGGGGACAGCGGCGGCTGGGGCAGCGGCGGGGACAGTGGCAGTGGCGGCAGGGACAGCGGCGGCTGGGGCAGCAGCGGGGGCGGCAGGGACAGCGGCGGCCGGGACAGTGGCAGCTGGGGCAGTGGCGGGGGCAGCTAGGACAGTGGCAGCTGGGGCAGCGGCGGGGCAGCGGCGGCGGGGACAGCAGCGACTGGGGCAGCAGCGGGGACAGTGGCGGCTGGGGCGGCGGCTGGGGCAGCGGCAGGGATAGTGCGGCAGGGACAGTGGTGGCAGCAGCAACGGCGGCAGCGGCTCTGGGCAGCAACAGCTGTGGCGGCGGTGGCCAGCAATGGCTGGAACCGGCCGAAAATGCGATGCACGGAGGCCGAAAACCTCCGAAGGGTGGGGGCTGGTGGGTGGGTAGGGCTACATTCGGTGTATAAGACGCACCCAAATTTTCACCCTCTTTTGGGGGGTAAAAAGTGCGTCTTATACTCCAAAAAATATGGTATAATCTGTGAAGAATCTTTCAGTCAAAATTGTAATAAGTGAATATGTGAATTTCTTACAAAACTACAGTATGTCACCATTTATTCCTTTCAGTTTGATGAACACAAATATTCCAAATTGAGTAATATTTTGAAAATATATCCAAGGAAAAGCAGTTCAGTTGCCATACATACATTCCCTTGAATTCCTATAAACATACAATCCATAATTATTTTTCAAGAAATAATTGTGATTATTTTGGACTGCAGACTTTTTGGAGAGATCCTGATTGAATCTTGCAGCAGGCATCTTGCAGAAGTATTCTGGAGAAACCAGAGATTGAGAAAGTTATCCTTGGACATCAGTTACCGAGATGAGAAAATAACGGAACGATTGTTCGATGGGCTCAAACATCCAGAATGCACAATAGAGACATTAGAGTAAGTGACTATTTACTTTCAGTTTGATCTGCATAATTGTCTTTTGACTGTTAATATTTTGGAAATATATTTAGAGAGAGTCAATTCAGTTGCCATACATGGTCATATTCTTTCAGTTTCTATAAAATACATTGCATTCTTGATTTTCAAGAAACAATTATAATTTTTCATATTCTTTTCTGGTGGGGCTGGGGGAGGGTACGGGAGGCAGGGCAGTGGCTTAGGGAAAACTCTGTGAACCCTAATGAGCATCTCTGGAGAGACCTGAAAATAGCTGTCTACTGGCGGTCGTCATCCAACCTGACTGAGCATGAGGGGATTTGCAAGGAAGAATGGCAGAAAATCCCCCAATCCAGTTGTGCAAAGCTTGTTGCATCATACCCCAAAAGACCCGAGGCTGCAATTGCTGCCAAAGATGCTTCAACAAAGTACTGAGTGAAGAGTCTGAATAATTATGCCAATGGGGTATTTCAGTTTTTTTCTTTTTAATAAATGTACAGACATGTCTAAAATCTGTTTTCTCTTTGTCAATATGCGGTATTGAGTGTAGATTAATGAGGGGAAAAAATGAATTTCAGCAACTAGAATCAGGCTGCAGCATAACAAAATTGACAAAAGTGAAGGGGGTCTAAGTAATTTCTGAATGGGTCTAGGACCTTCAGGCTCCCACCCTTGGCCATGCCTCTACTGCCTCCAGCCACCAGCCTCAGCCCATTTACAGCCAGCTTTCATCCTCCTCTGGCCTTCCTCCAGTGATTCTCCCTGGCCAATGGGCATCTGGCCCTCCAACCCTTGCTCTTTGGCTCAGCCCATTTGCTGAAAAACTGTTTATCCCAGGTGTTTCACTCCATGGTACAAAAAGCTGCTAGCCAATTGGGTGGCAGGTGGCAACGATGGAGCTGGGTGGCCAAGGGGGTTAGGAGGAGGATGTGATTAGTGACAGGTTACAGAAGAGAGCAGGGGGGGCAGAAGCACTCAGAAGAAACCAAAAATTGAGAACATTAGACCTCTGTCTTGAGACCTCTGTCTTGTTGCGGCAAGTGGGGGTGGTGGCACAGGCAGGTCAAAGCGGCGGTGGTGATGGCTGGAACCTTAGTGTGTGGGAGCAAAGCACCACTTGCATTTGTGTGGCAGCAGCATTCCACCTTCATCACGGTACATTTGCGCCAGCTGGTGGTGCCAAGGCAGCCCTCGCCTCCCGCCGCTTGGGGTTTGGATCGATAAGCCGCATCTGGGAAGCACTACAGCAGAGAGAAGCAGCCGGAGTCAACCCTAGCTTTGGTGTCCATTGCATCTAGGAATCTTAAATATGGCCGAGAATGAACATTTGTCTTGTAGCTAGTCCGGGCGCTAGATCATCCTTCTGCAAACTCTGTCTCTCAAGGAGCCCGGCCGAAGTTTTGAGTGATGCTCGCTGAAGCACTTTGACTCTCAGGGATGGGATGGGGTCCTTCAGGCACTTAGCTTGGCTGCTTGTTTAGAAGCTCCAGCCCCTCCCTCCCTCCCTCCCTGGGAGTCAAAGATTTTTCTGGAATCCATTAAAATTTTCTCGCGAACCACTGGTTAGTGACCACTGCTCTAGGAACTGCCAAAACTGCTCATGCTGCTGCATTCTGGACTAGTTGTAGCTTCTGGACACTCTTCAGGCATAGCTCCATGTGGATTGCATTGCAGTAGTCTGTCTGAGAGATGACCAGGGCATAAGTGACTGAAAGGAAACAGAACCAAAATTATAGACATAAATGACATAAAATAACTCTGAGAACCTCCATAGTCTCCTGCAAGCTACATAACCATAAGTTTAGTTTGGTTTAGTTTGGTTTAGTTTGGTTTAGTTTAGTTTAGTTTAGTTTAGTTTAGTTTAGTTTAGTTTAGTTTAGTTTAGTTTAGTTTAGTTTATTGTCATTGTACCTCGTTCAACGAAATTAAATGCCATTAGGGCACCATAATGGCAAAATCAAGTTTTCAATGCCTTATAAAAGGCCAGCAGAATTGTGGTAAGCCTGATCTTGAGGGTGATTGTGTTTCAGAGTATGTGAGCTATGTATCTTATAGCAGTGGTCACCAACTGGTGATCTGCAGACCACTGGTACTCTGCAAGAAAATTTTGGTGGTCCTCAGAAAAATATTTGGCTCCCAGGGAGGGAGGTGCTGGAGCTATTAAACAGGGGGCCAAGCTAAGTGCCTGAAGGACCCCATCCCGTCCCTGTGAGTCAAAGTGCTTCAGCAAGCAGTGACAAAACTTCGGCCAAGCTCCTCAAGAGATGAAGTTTGCAGGCAAGCAGTGCACCCAGGTGGAGGAGTTGCTTCGCGATGACCAAAGGGCCAGTCCTGTGACTACTACTCTGGAATATGGGACCGACTTTTCTACCAATGTCAGCAAGCCATCGTCAGTCTGCTGTCTTCTTTTTCCTTCACTCAGATTGACCACAAAGCTTTTCCTTGAGAGAAGGAACACAAAAGAGGTTCCTGGAAGGCTGTGTGCCTGGACCAGGAGCTTTCTGTCAGGCCTCCTGCCCCAAGGCCTCGCAGAAGCAGAGACGTGGGAGCCTGAGAAAATGTGCCTGGTCTGGGCGCACAGCACCCCAGTGTCAAACTAGGTTGATGTCCCCCTGCATCGACCCAGCAGACAAAACAGGAAAGGGGGGCAGAGAAAAATAGTCCAGTTGCCAACCCTGACCGAATCCTGAAGCAGGCATATTGCAAAAGCACTCAGGAGAAACCAAAAATTGAGAACGTTAGACCTCTGTCTCGAGAACCCAGATAAAAAACCAATGGAACTGCTGTGTGAGGGTCTCAAACATCCACAATGCACAATAGAGAAACTGCAGTAAGTTATTCCCCCCCCCCCACTTTCTTGTTGATCTGCACAACTGTCCTTTGAGTGTTAATTTTTAACACTCAAAGGGGGGAGGGGTTTTTGGACTCTCAAAGGGGAGGGGGACAGTTTCCCGACCCCTGGACCACCAGCTCCCCGAGAGTTACGACTATGCCACGAAGAATGGTGACTTTACAAAGAGCCTAAGGACTGGAGACTTTTCTTTTCTTCTTGAAGATCTTCCCTTGGGGAACCCCAAAGACATTACACAAAAAGGACATAATAGGGGGAGACTGAGGCTATGACAGGGGTCTCTCTTCTCCCATAACCCCCCTATACTTTTAACCTTTCGGTTTTTACCTCTGATATGGTATGGTGGATGGATGTAAGTGGTTACGACTGAGGAAGTGAATGTGTAGATTGAAATGACTTGTGAAAAAGTGACTGAGTTGGGGGTTAGGACGCGGGGCCCCTCCGCTGAGTGTGGAAACAGAAGCGGAGGGGGGCTTGGGTCCAACTCCCGGCTCAGTATGAATGGTATATATGGCCTACAGGGGGAGAGGAGGACCAGTGGGGAGGGGATCTCTGGGGGGGGTGGAGGGCTGGAATATTTTGGTCATGATAGGGAGAGGTAGGTATAGCGGGAGCAGAGAGGTGGGCTGCTCTCGGGGAATAAGACCTCGCTGTTTACAAGCGATCCCTTGTTCCGGCCTCTCCGATGTGGTTCCATCTTGCTCAACCCAAATACCTGGTGACCGTGGTTTTCAGGGCCCTGGGCTCAAGCTGATACTGTTGAATGCAAGGTCCATTGTCAACAAAGCCTCCCTGGTACGTGATTTAATCACTGACGAGGGGGTAGACCTGGCATGCATAACTGAGACCTGCTGGGCCAGGAGGGGGGAGTTGCCCTCTCTGAGGTATGCCCAGATGGGTTCTCAGTTCTGCATCAGCCACGACCCAAGGGAAGGGGGAGAGGAGTGGCCATTATAGCGCGCCGGAATCTGCATCCTTGTAGGAGCCCTGCCCCAGAGATTGCCGGGTGTGAGACTCTCCTTCTGAAGTTGGACTTAGGGGTTCAGGTGGGTCTTTTGTTAGCGTACCTGCCTCCCAGCTGCGTTACCAAGGCCCTGCCTGAGCTGCTTGAGGCGGTAGCAAGCCTGGCAGTGGAGTTCCCCAGGCTTATGGTGCTGGGGGACTTTAACCTGCCTTCGGTGGGCAAAACCTCTGGTGCAGCTCAGGAGTTCATGGATTCCATGACAACCATGGACCTGACCCAAGTAATCCAGGGTCCAACTCATGAGGGAGGTCACATGCTTGACTTAGTGTTTCTTTCGGGGAAGTGGAGAGATGATCTGAAGCTTGGGGATTTAGTCACCACCCCGTTGTCGTGGCCAGATCATTTCCTACTGAGGTTGGATTTCACAGCCCCACTCCTCCCCCGCAGGGAGGCGGGACCAACTAGGTAGTTCCGCCCCAGGCGCCTAATGGAGCCGGAAGGATTCCAGAGGGAACTTGGGGAAATACCTGAAACCCTAGTCCACAATTCGTCTGAGTCCCTGGTGGCTGCCTGGAACACCGCAGCATCGGGGGCATTAGATCAGATTACACCTTTGCAACCTCTCCGTGGAAGTGGATCCTGGAAAGCTCCCTGGTTTACTGAGGAACTCCGGGAGATGAAACGCCACAAGAGACGTCTGGAGCGACCCTGGAGAGCCAGTAAAACCGAATCCGACCGAACACTTCTAAGAACTTTTATTAAAAATGATCTCATTTTTCCGCTCTTATTGCATCGGCAGATTCTCGCCCAGCTGCCATGTTTAGGGTGACTCGCTCCCTCCTTGCTAAAGGGGGGAGCGAGGAACACTTGCATGGTAGAGCTGAGGAATTCGCTCAGTTTCTAATGGATAAAGTCGCTCAGATCCGGTCGAATCTGGACTCTGGCTGGACAGAGCCCATTGAGTTGACAGAGGCAAGTCTTAGTCCAGCATTGTGGGAGGAGTTTGAGCCAGCCACTCCTGATGACGTGGACAAGGCTGTAGGTGCGATGAGCTCTTCCACCTGTTTATTGGACCCGTGCCCCTCCTGGCTGGTTTTGGCCAGCAGAGAGGTGGCATGTGGCTGGATACAGGCTCAACGCTTCTTTTGGGGAGGGATCCATACTGCAGCCTTTAAAGGTTGCGGTGGTGAGACCCCTCTTTAAGAAGCCTTCCCTGGATCCGGCGGATTTGAATAACTTTTGTCCGGTCTCCAACTTGCCTTTTATAGGCAAAGTTGTGGAGAAGGTGGTTGCTTTTCAGCTCCTTCGGTTATTGGAGGAAACCGATCATCTGGATTCCTATCAGTCGGGTTTCAGGCGCGGTTACAGTACAGAAACTGCCTTGGTCACCCTGATGGATGATCTCTGGCGAACCCGGGATGGGGGTTATTCTGCCATCCTGGTGCTACTTGACCTCTCAGCGGCTTTCGATACCATAGACCATGGTATCCTTCTGCATCGTCTCGGCGAGTTGGGGGTGGGAGGCACCGTTTTACGGTGGTTCTCCTCTTACCTCGCCGATAGGATGCAGTCGGTGTTAACAGGAGGACAGAGGTCGTCTCCTAGGCCCCTGACTTGTGGAGTGCCTCAGGGTTCGGTCCTCTCGCCCATCCTGTTCAACATTTACATGAAACCGCTGGGGGAGATCATCCGTCGACACGGGGTGAGTTTCCAACAGTACGCTGAAGACACCCAGCTGTACATTTCCACCCCATTTCAATTCAGGGAGGCAGTGGGTGTAATGTGCTGATGCCTGGTGGATGTCAGGATCTGGATGGGGAGGAACAGGCTCAAGCTTAACCCCGACAAGACTGAGTGGCTCTGGATATTGCCCCCTAAGGACCATGTCAACTGTCCCTCCTTGGTTCTTGGGGGAGAAAAACTAACTCCCTCAGAACGGGTTCGCAATTTTGGAGTTCTCCTAGATCCACAGCTAAAATTAGAATCTTACAGCTGTGGCTAGGGGAGCCTTTGCACAGGTCCACCTGGTGAACCAATTGCGACCATACTTGGAGAAGGAGGCTCTACTCACGGTCACTCAAACCCTTGTCACCTCTCGACTGGACTACTGTAATGCGCTCTACATGGGGCTACCCTTGAAGAGTATCCGGAGACTTCAACTGGTGCAAAATGCGGCTGCGCGTGCTGTGGTGGGTGTCTCAAGATACACCCACGTAACACCCATACTCCGCCAGCTGCACTGGTTGCCCATTGGACTCCGGGTGCAATTCAAGGTGTAGATCATCATCTTTAAAGCCCTTCTTGGCTTAGGACCAGGTTACCTCCGGGACCGCATCCTACCTCATACATCCCTACGACCAGTTAGGTCCCACAGAGTCGGTCACCTCCAGGTCCCATCAGCCAAACAATGTCGGTTGGTGGGACCAAGGGGGAGAGCCTTCTCTGTGGGAGCCCTGGCTCTCTGGAACCAACTACCCCCAGAGATCCAAATTATTCCCACCTTACTGGCCTTCCGGAAAGCCATTAAGACATGGCTCTTCCTGCAGGCAGGGTGAGAGATTATTGAACATCTTAATTTCCCCCTTGGTATGAATGGCGTTGGTTGGTCTCTTCCTATTTTTAAAAATTGTTTTTATGACCGTATTTTTAATTATACTATTGCTGTTCTTGTATATGCTGTACGCCGCCCTGAATCCCTCTGGGAGTAGGGCGGCATATAAGAATTGCAATATAAATAAATAAATAATTTCCTGGAAATATATCCAGGGAGAGGCATATTTTCTCCAATTTCGATAAAATACATTGCATGCCAGATTTTCAAGAATTGTAATTTTTCATACTATTCTCTGCAGGCTTCAGGGAAAGTTATGGAGCGAAATATGCAGAAGGCATTTTGCAGAAGTACTCAGTAAAAACCAGAGATTGAATGAATTACACCTGTCCCTCCAGGAACTAGATGACAAACCAATGGAAGTGCTGTGTGAGGTTCTCAAACATCCAGAATGTTCAATAGGAACGCTACAGTAAGTGACTTTTTTCAATTCAGTTTGAATTTCACAACCATTTTTTGGATTATTAATATTCTGGAAATATATCAAGGGATATATCAAGGGAGAGGCAATTCAGCTGCCTTATACTGTATACACTTCTCTCTATATACCAATGACTGCATCTCTAACGATCCATCTGTTAAACTACTAAAGTTCGCAGATCACACAACAGTGATCGGTCTCATTCGAGACAATGATGAATCCGCATACAGACAGGAGGTTGGACAATTAACCTTGTGATGTGACCGGAACAATCTGGAACTGAACACACTCAAAACCGTAGAAATGGTGGTAGACTTAGGAGAAACCTGCCCATACTTCCACCTTTTACAATACTAGACAACACAGTATCAACAGTATTCAAATTTCTAGGTTCTACCATATCACAACATCTAAAATGGACACCTAACATCAAAAATGTCATCAAAAAAGCACAACAAAGAATGTTCTTTCTGCGCCAATTCACAAAGCTCAAACTGCCCAAGGAGCTGCTGATACAATTCTACAGAGGAATTATTGAGTCTGTCATCTGCACCTCTATAACTGTCTGGTTTGGTTCTGCAACCCAACAAGACAGACACAGACTTCAGAGGATAATCAGAACTGCAGATAAAACAATTGCTACCAACCTGCCTTCCATTGAGGACCTGTATACTGCACGAGTCAAAAAGAGGGCTTTGAAAATATTTACAGACCCCTCACATCCTGGACACAAACTGTTTCAACTGCTACCCTCAAAATGATGCTATAGAGCACTGCACACTAGAACAACTAGATACAAGAACACTTTTCCCCCGAACGCCGTCACTCTGCTAAACAAATAATTCCCTCAACACTGTCAAACTATTTACTAAGCCTACTCTACTATTAATCTTCTCATCGTTCCCATCACCCATCTCCTCCTACTAATGACTGTATGACTGTAACTTTTTTGCTTGTATCCTTATGATTTATATTGACTGGTTCCTAATATATTTGATTGCTTATTTGTACCCAGAATATCATTAAGTGTTGTACCTTATGATTCTTGATGAACTTATCTTTTCTTTTATGTACACTGAGAGCATATGCATCAAGACAAATTCTTTGTGTGTCCAATCACACTTGGCCAATAAAAAATTCTATTCTATTCTATTCTAATCAAATTTGCTTCAATTCCTATAACAATACATTCTATGCTTGTTTTCCAAGAAATAATTGTAAGTTTTCGTACTTGTCTCTGCAGGCTTGCTGGAGAGATCCTGAGTGAATCTAGCAGCAGGCATCTTGCAGAAGTACTCAGGAAAAACCAGAGATTGAATGAATTACACCTGTCCCTCCAGGAACCAGATGACAAACCAATGGAAGTGCTGTGTGAGGTTCTCAAACATCCAGAATGTTCAATAGGAACGCTACAGTAAGTGACTTTTTTCAATTCAGTTTGAATTTCACAACCATTTTTTGGACTGTTAATATTCTGGAAATATATCAAGGGATATATCAAGGGAGAGACAATTCAGCTGCCTTATACTGTATACACTTCTCTCTATATACCAATGACTGCATCTCTAACGATCCATCTGTTAAACTACTGAAGTTCGCAGATCACACAACAGTGATCGGTCTCATTCGAGACAATGATGAATCCGCATACAGACAGGAGGTTGGACAATTAACCTTGTGATGTGACCGGAACAATCTGGAACTGAACACACTCAAAACCGTAGAAATGGTGGTAGACTTAGGAGAAACCTGCCCATACTTCCACCTTTTACAATACTAGACAACACAGTATCAACAGTATTCAAATTTCTAGGTTCTACCATAACACAACATCTAAAATGGACACCTAACATCAAAAATGTCATCAAAAAAGCACAACAAAGAATGTTCTTTCTGCGCCAATTCACAAAGCTCAAACTGCCCAAGGAGCTGCTGATACAATTCTACAGAGGAATTATTGAGTCTGTCATCTGCACCTCTATAACTGTCTGGTTTGGTTCTGCAACCCAACAAGACAGACACAGACTTCAGAGGATAATCAGAACTGCAGATAAAACAATTGCTACCAACCTGCCTTCCATTGAGGACCTGTATACTGCACGAGTCAAAAAGAGGGCTTTGAAAATATTTACAGACCCCTCACATCCTGGACACAAACTGTTTCAACTGCTACCCTCAAAATGATGCTATAGAGCACTGCACACTAGAACAACTAGATACAAGAACACTTTTCCCCCGAATGCCGTCACTCTGCTAAACAAATAATTCCCTCAACACTGTCAAACTATTTACTAAGCCTACTCTACTATTAATCTTCTCATCGTTCCCATCACCCATCTCCTCCTACTAATGACTGTATGACTGTAACTTTTTTGCTTGTATCCTTACGATTTATATTGACTGGTTCCTAATATCATTTGATTGCTTCTTTGTACCCAGAATATCATTAAGTGTTGTACCTTATGATTCTTGATGAACTTATCTTTTCTTTTATGTACGCTAAGAGCATATGCGTCAAGACAAATTCTTTGTGTGTCCAATCACACTTGGCCAATAAAAAATTCTATTCTATTCTATTCTAATCAAATTTGCTTCAATTCCTATAACAATACATTCTATGCTTGTTTTCCAAGAAATAATTGTAAGTTTTCGTACTCGTCTCTGCAGGCTTGCTGGAGAGATCCTGAGTGAATCTAGCAGCAGGCATCTTGCAGAAGTACTCAGGAAAAACCAGAGATTAAGAACATTATACTTGTCCCTCAAGAAACCAGATGACAAACCAATGGAAGTGCTCTGTGAGGGCCTCAAACAACCAGAATGTACAATTGAGACGCTAAAGTAAGTGACTGTTTTTTCCTTTGAGTTTCATCTGCGCAACTGTTTTTTTATTTTTAATATTCTGGAAATATATCCAGGGTGAGACAGTTCAGTTGCCTTCCATAATCACAATCCCTTTGCTTCCTACAAGAATAGATTCCAATTTTTTTCCAAGAAATAATTGTAATTTTTTCGTACTATTCTCTGCAGGCTTGATGGGGAGATACCGACCGAATCCTGCAGCAGGCATCTTGCAGAAGTACTCAGTAAAAACCAGAGATTGAAAGTATTATACTTGTCCCTCCAGGAACCAGATGACAAACCAATGGAAGTGCTCTGTGAGGGTCTCAAACATCCAGAATGTTCAATAGGAACGCTACAGTAAGTGACTGATTTTTCAGTTCAGTTTGAATTTCACAACCATTTTTTGGAATGTTAATATTCTGGAAATATATCAAGGGATATATCAAGGGAGAGGCAATTCAGCTGCCTTATACTGTATACACTTATCTCTATATACCAATGACTGCATCTCTGACGATCCATCTGATAAACTACTGAAGTTTGCAGATGACACAACAGTGATCGGTCTCATTCGAGACAATGATGAATCCACATACAGACAGGAGGTTGGACAATTAACCTTGTGATGCGACTGGAACAATCTGGAACTGAACACACTCAAAACCGTAGAAATGGTGGTAGACTTTAGGAGAAACCTGCCCATACTTCCACCTTTTACAATACTAGACAAGACAGTATCAACAGTAGAGACCTTCAAATTTCTAGGTTCTACCATATCACAAGATCTAAAATGGACACCTAACATCAAAAATGTCATCAAAAAAGCACAACAAAGAATGTTCTTTCTGCGCCAACTCACAAAGCTCAAACTGCCCAAGGAGCTGCTAATACAATCCTACAGAGGAATTATTGAGTCTGTCATCTGCACCTCTATAACTGTCTGGTTTGGTTCTGCAACCCAACAAGACAGACACCGACCAGGGACTTCCGGTTCCGGTTCGCTGCATCGCGGATGCTCCCAGTTGAGCGCCTTTCCATTTCCCCGTTAAAGCTGCCAGAACAGCTGTCTGGCAGCTTGAAAGTCTCTGCCCCGGGCAAAGGGGAGAGATGAGAGCCGGACAGGTGGGGTAGAGCCCCCCCTAGTTCCCCAGGTTCTAGCCAGGGGTGCGAAAGGTGAGGGCTCCCCAGCCAGCCTGTCTCTTGCTCTGGGGACTTGGAAACCTCCGCCTTTGCAGAGCAAGATGCCGTGACCACCGCTGCTTCGTGAATGGGATTACAACTACTTAATGGATCAAAGAAGCAGATAGAGAGAGACAGGATTTTAAAAGGGCAAGTACTGAATTTTTTTCTTTCAACTCCACTGCTGACTTTCACTTCGGACGAAACTAAGTAACAGTTAATAGGCTACAATATGGTGATCGGAGAAAGTGGGAAGAGAAGTGAAAGTAACTTTCGTTTCCCCAGTGGCTTTTTTTCTTATGGAAATTGACTTTGAAAGTTGGCTTTACTCACTCTGTCTCCCGATTCTGGATTAAATAATAACGGACAATTTTTTTTTTAAAAAATAAAAGTCTATCTGACTTTGGAATTTAAAAGAATTTTAAAAGAAACTTGAAAGAATTTTAACCAGAGGCTTGGTTTTTCCTTTGTTCTCCACTGGAAATACTAAAATGGCTTCAAAATTTGGAAAGACTGTTTTGAATAAAAGAATGGACTATTCATCTGGTTATATTTCTAAAATGCAACTTACCACTGAGTTAACACCCCCCAAAGTCTTTAACACCTGAAAATTTAATGAGTACTTTAAAGATTATGAAAAATGAACTGACTGCTGAATTTAACCAAAAAATTAATGAAATAGATAATAAAATGCAGGCTGCTTTAAAGAATATTGACCAACAAATTAGGAATGATGTGTTGGAGGTATGCAAAGGTCTAGCAACAAATATTGAAATCTTGGCAAACCGCATTGAAGAAAATAAACAAGTTCTGACAACTTCGGTAGAATATATAGATAAAATACAAAATGACATTGCAAATTTTGAAACAGAGGTGTTAATGACGCAATTCAGATCCATGGAATTTGCCATAAGGGTCAGGGGACTGAAAGAGGGATTATATGAAAATTTGAAAGGAAGGATGGTGGATGCTTTGGAGCAGGTGTCTGGAATCTCTAAAGAGGAATTGGCCATGCAAATTGACAAAATATATAGAGTCAACTCCTGGTATGCAAAACAAAAACACCTACCAAGGGATATTGTAATATATTTCACTACAAGAGCCCTACGGAATAAAATTATACAGGCGACGTTTAAGAATAACCTTCAGGTGAATGGCCAGGAACAAATGATATGGAAAGAAATTCCCTGGAAAATGCTCAAAGCTAGAAAAGATTATACTTTTCTAATTGATAAATTTAAAAGATTAAATTTACAATATAAATGGGAAGCACCAACAGGAGTCGTGGTGAAATTTTTGGGAAAAAGATACCGGCTTAATACAACAAAGAAAGCTACTGAATTTTATGTCAATGTTTTAAAGGCTGATATATCTAAAATTCCAGAGGATGGAGGTATGAAAGTAAAAGAGGAGGAGGAGGAGGGAAAGCCGTCCCTTCTTGTTCAAACTGAAACAGCTTTAAAGAACCAAAGTGATTGGCAGAGCCAGATAGATGTCTACAGTGTGGAAAAGGAGATGGAAGATCGGGGCCAGATGGGAAGCGAGCTGACAAATTTAAAATTATCAAACTACAAAAAGATGTAACCGTCAAGATACAACACGACGCAGCGTTGAAATTTATTGGACGGATGGTGGTTAATATGACTGTAATGTTCCTTTTTCCTTCTTTCCTTACTTTTCTTTCTTTATTTTTTGTATTTCTCTTTCTTTTCTTGTTTTCTTTTACTACTTTATTATTACTATTAATTCTTTTTAAAGATTTAGAACTTTTTTGAAGCTAATAATTTAATATATAGTAATATTATGTTACTAATATATAGTGGTTGAATTTATGATGAAGTTTAAGATTTTTGTATTATTATTTAGTTATTTGTGTAATATCAATTTAAGTTTTACTTAATTTTGAGTAAGATTTGGAATTGTTATCTATTAAGTTATAAAATATCATAATTAGATTTAACATTTGTTTGACAGGAAGGTTATTTAAAGTTTGGAATTAGTGCTGAATTTATAGGATAGATTGTATTTTTCTTTGCTTTCTTTTTCTACATATATATATACCATATTTTTCGGAGTATAGGACGCACCTTTTTACCCCAAAAAAGAGGGTCAAAAACTGAGTGCGTGCTATACTCCGGATGTTGCATTAGGCCACTGCCGGACCATGGGAAAGCCGCCACCGCTGCCTCCGCCGGACCACAACAAAACCGCTGCCGCTGGCCACGGCCGTCACCACCGGACCACGGGAAAGCCGGCGGCGGCAGACCATAGAAAAGCCGCCGCGGCTGCCCCACAGCAAATCCGCTTCCGCTGCTGCTAGCCGCCACCACCGCTGGACTACGCGAAAGCCGCCGGCGGCAGACCATAAAAAAGCCACAGCGGCCGTCCTGGCGGTGGCGGCGGTGATGGCCAGCAGCAGCGACTTTGGGGTGATTTTGGCGGCTAGCAGCAACGGAAGTGGCTTTGTTTGGGGCAGCCACGGTGGCTTTTTTATGGTCTGCCGCCGGCAGCTTTCCTGTAGTCCGGCGGTGGTGGCGGCTAGCAGTGGTGGGGCGGCTGTTATGGTCTGCCGCCCCAAACAAAGCCGCTTCCGCTGCTGCTAGCCGCCACCACCGCCGGACTACGGGAAAGCCGGCGGCGGCAGACCATAAAAAAGCCGCCACGGCTGCCCCAAACAAAGCCGCTTCCGCTGCTGCTAGCCGCCAAAATCGCCCCAAACAAAGTCGCTGCTGCTGGCCGTCACCGCCGCCACCGCCAGACCACGGGAAAGCCACTGCCGTCGTTGCTGGCCGAAGCCTGTTCCCGAGGCAGCTACGGAGCCGCCGCCGCTGCTGCTGCCCAAAGCGAGCCACCTGACAGCTTTGAAGACCAACTTCCAGGTTTGCTGTGGGGCTTGTGGACTTCAACTCCCAGAATTCTTCCTCCAGTCATGCTAGCTCAGGAATGACTGGAGGAGGAATTCTGGGAGTTGAAGTCCACAAGTCTTAAACTTGCCAAGTTTGAAGACCCTTGCCACCCCTAACCCAGGGCTCTTCAAACTTGGCAACTTTAAGACTTGTGGACTTTAACTCCCATTCCTGAGCTAGCATGACTGGAGGAGGAATTCTGGGAGTTGAAGTCCACAAGTCTTAAAGCTGTCAAGTTTGAAGTTTGTAAAAAGTGTATATGGTTGTAAAAAGTATATATGGTTGTAAAAAGTGTACATGGTTGTAAAAAGTGTACATGGTTGTAAAAAGTATTCTGCTACACTGGTATTTTATTAAATAATATATTACTACACCATTTGGTTCAGAATACTTTTTTTCTTGTTTTCCTCCTCTAAAATCTAGGTGCGTCCTATATTCCGGTGCGTCCTATACTCCGAAAAATACGGTATATATTATTAATATTAATATTATTATTATTATTAATATCTTTTTTTTAGAGATTTAGAACTTTTTTGAACTTAATAACCTGATATATAGTAATAGTATGTAATTTATATAGTGATTGATTTTATGATGAAGTTTAAGGTCTTTGTATTTAATACTTAGTCATCATTTATGTAATAATTATTTAATTTTTATTTAACAGTGAAGAAATGCTGTGAAGGGTAGATGATTGAAAGGAGGAGGAAGGAATTTTTATTAGTGTACAATTTGGAGTTGAAGGTCTAAAAAAAAATAAGGTGGAAGTCAAAATTTTTTAATTTAATTTAAACTTATTTTATTGATATTATGCCCTGTATTCTCTCTGGGAAGTCCGGGGGGGAGGGGGAAGGGAACGGGGTGGGTTTGGGGGGGAGAAAAAAAATGTTTGTACTTTCTAAGACAGACACAGACTTCAGAGGATAATCAGAACTGCAGATAAAACAATTGCTACCAACCTGCCTTCCATTGAGGACCTGTATACTGCACGAGTCAAAAAGAGGGCTTTGAAAATATTTACAGACCCCTCACATCCTGGACACAAACTCTTTCAACTGTTACCCTCAAAATGATGCTATAGAGCACTGCACACTAGAACAACTAGATACAAGAACACTTTTCCCCCGAACGCCATCACTCTGCTAAACAAATAATTCCCTCAACACTGTCAAACTATTTACTAAGCCTACTCTACTATTAATCTTCTCATCGTTCCCATCACCCATCTCCTCCTGCTAATGACTGTATGACTGTAACTTTTTTGCTTGTATCCTTACGATTTATATTGACTGGTTCCTAATATCATTTGATTGCTTATTTGTACCCAGACTATCATTAACTGTTGTACCTTATGATTCTTGACGAACTTATCTTTTCTTTTATGTACACTGAGAGCATATGCATCAAGACAAATTCTTTGTGTGTCCAATCACACTTGGCCAATAAAAAATTCTATTCTATTCTATTCTATTCTATTCTATTCTAATCAAATTTGCTTCAATTCCTATAACAATACATTCTATGCTTGTTTTCTAAGAAATAATTGTAAGTTTTCATACTCGTCTCTGCAGGCTTGCTGGAGCGATCCTGAGTGAATCTAGCAGCAGGCATCTTGCAGAAGTACTCAGGAAAAACCAGAGATTAAGAACATTATACTTGTCCCTTAAGAAACCAGATGACAAACCAATGGAAGTGCTCTGTGAGGGCCTCAAACAACCAGAATGTACAATTGAGACGCTAAAGTAAGTGACTGTTTTTTCCTTTGAGTTTCAACTGCGCAACTGTTTTTTTATTTTTAATATTCTGGAAATATATCCAGGGTGAGAGAGTTCAGTTGCCTTCCATAATCACAATCCCTTTGCTTCCTACAAGAATAGATTCCCATTTTTTTCCAAGAAATAATTGTAATTTTTTCGTACTATTCTCTGCAGGCTTGATGGAGAGATACCGACCGAATCCTGCATCAGGCATCTTGCAGAAGTACTCAGGAAAAACCAGAGATTGAATGTATTATACTTGTCCCTCAAGAGACCAGATGACAAACCAATGGAAGTGCTGTGTGAGGGTCTCAAACATCCAGAATGTTCAATAGAAACGCTACAGTAAGTGACTGTTTTTTCAATTCAGTTTGAATTTCACAACCATTTTTTGGACTGTTAATATTCTGGAAATATATCAAGGGAGAGGCAGTTCAGTTGCCTTACATAATCAAATTTGCTTCAATTCCTAATAGAATACATTCTATGCTTGTTTTCCAAGAAATAATTGTAAGTTTTCATACTCGTCTCTGCAGGCTTGTTGGAGTGATCCTGAGTGAATCTAGCAGCAGGCATCTTGGAGAAGTTCTCAGGAAAAACCAGAGATTAAGAACATTATACTTGTCCCTCAAGAAACCAGATGACAAACCAATGGAAGTGCTGTGTGAGGGCCTGAAACAACCAGAATGTACAATACAGACTTTACAGTAAGTGACTGTTTTTCTCCATAGAGGGTGGAGCTAGCATCTGGACATGGGTTGTCCTCATCCGTTCATCCAATAGGACTGAGTCTTTTAAGCTGTTTATTCCTGCCTGTGTGCCAGGATCCCCAACTTTACTCAGTCCTCAGACAATGTTGGACGCGTGGTTGCTAGCTCTTCCCTCTTTCGAGAAATTGCTATTTTTCCAGTTTGCTGATTTTCCTCTCTCTTCTCTATGAACAGTGAGTTACTAGCTGATCCCCCCTGCACTGGGATCGCTGTTTTCCTAGAAGCTCAGAGCCTCGGCTCAAGCTGATAGCAGCCGATTGCCTCTTCTGCCTGTAGGCGGCTCCTTTTAAAGCCAGAGGGGCTGTATTTAGCCTTCCGTGCTGCCGCCAGAGTTTCTGCGCTCCGCTTCACAGCTGACTCAAAAAGAAACAGGCTTTTTGTTGGTGGGGGCTTAATGCCTTCGATCTGAGGCAGAATGAGTGGCAGGAGGAGTTTTCGCGCTCCCCATTAGCACGTGGTGTGTGAAAGCGGCTTGCATATGCAGGGCTGGAGCAGAGAGAGACAGTTCAGTTCAGTTCAGGGAAGCAGTTGATGTACCGTATTTTTCGGAGTATAAGACGCACCCTTTTACCCTCAAAAAGAGGGTGAAAACTTGGGTGCGTCTTATACACCGAATATAGCCCCACACAGCCACCCCCACCCTTTGGCCTCTGCTTGCCAGCAATTTACCTCTTTGCAGCAAACAGGGCAAAGCACAAGAAGAGCACAAGAAGAGATGATCTGCCTCCCGACCTACAGCTGACTGAGGCTTACAAGCCACGTGGTAAAATGAAACTGAACCTAGGGTGGCTGTGACGAGATATATTGCTGGGAGATAAACTGCTGGCAATATTAGACTACTGAAATTGCAAGAAGGCAAGCTAGAGCTGCTGTGGCTCAAGAGATAGATCTTTTGCCTCACAATCAGGAGGTTGTGAGTTCTATCCTAGGTACAGGCAGATTCTGTTAATATGTTATTTTGTTAAATGTTTGTAGAGTGTTCAAATTATTAGACATTTTTTAAAGACTGCTTTATTATTGTTCTAGACAACTTAACAAAATGAAGAAGCTTTTTAAAATAAATGCTTGCTCTGAAGAGGCCCAGTGCTATTGTATCTTCTTTTAAATAGCAGAGAATACTTCCAGAAAGCCACATCAATTTTAAAGATCTGTAAAAGTATAATCTGAAATGTCCTGTTTTAGTATTAAGTATTAGTATTAAAAGAAGGCAGCTGAGAAACCCTGACTTAGTCATGTTTGGAGTAGATGTATTTAAATAATTTGGAGGAGTTAGTGTGATTATATTTAAGAAAACTTTCTGGGATTAATATACTGCCATAATGTACATTTCTCCAATTCTTTGCCATTTCTATGGGTCAGGCACACATGCACAGAAATACACAGCAAACAGTGTATATCATCTGTGCTTTTTGCTGTTTGCTGTTTGGCAAATTGCTGGGAGGCAGAGGCCTTTTTCCCTTGTTTTCCTCCCCCAAAACTAAGGTGCGTCTTATACTGCGGTGCGTTTTATACTCCGAAAAATACGGTAATGTGCCATTCCATGGATGATGTTAGGGTCTGGATTATTATTATTATTATTATTATTATTATTATTATTATTATTATTATTATTATTATTATTATTATTATTATTATTATTATTATTATTATTATTATTATTATTATTATTATTATTATTCGCACTTGTATGCCGCCCACTCCACAGAGACTCTGGATGGGAATGAATAGGCTCAAGCTCAATCCTGACAAGACCAAATGGCTGTGGATATTGCCCCCTAGGGATTATGTCGACTGCCCCTCCTTGGTTCTTGGGGGAGAGAAATTAACTCCCTCGGAACAGGTTCGCAATTTGGGTGTTCTGCTAGATCCACAGCTAAAATTGGAGCAACATCTGTCAGCTGTAGCTAGGGGGACTTTTGCACAGGTTCGCCTGTGCACCAATTGCGACCCTACTTGGAGAGAGAGGCTTTACTCACAGTCACTCACGTCCTTATCACCTCACGGCTGGACTACTGTAATGCACTCTACATGGGGCTACCCTCAAAGAGTATCCGGAGACTGCAATTGGTGCAAAATGCAGCTGTGCGAGCTGTGGTGGGTGTTCCCAGATACACCCATGTAACACCCATTCTCCGGCAGCTGCATTGGCTACCCATTAGTCTCCGGACGCAATTTAAGGTGTTGGTTTTGACCTTTAAAGCCCTACATGGCTCAGGGCCAGGTTACCTTCGGGACCGTATCCTACCGCATACCTCCCTACGACCGGTTAGGTCCCACAGAGTTGGTCTCCTCCAGGTCCCATCAACCAAACAATGCCGGTTGGTGGGACCACGGGGGAGAGCCTTCTCTGTGGGAGCTCCGTCTCTCTGGAACCAACTCCCACCAGAGATCCGGACTATCCCCACCCTACTGGCTTTCCACAAAGCCATAAAGACATGGCTCTTCCTGCAGGCGGGGTGAAAAGAGATCGTATTCCCCCATGGATGATTGGTTTTTTTAAAATTTTGTAATTTTTTAAATTGTTTTTTTAATATTCTTCATTGTTCTTATTTCTGCTGTACACCGCCCTGAGTCCTACGGGATTGGGCGGCCTATAAGAACTTTTAATTATATTAAATTAATTAAATTAAATTGCCCAGCCTGAGCAGCCACGGTCTCCAAACTGACCATTCGGCCACCGGAGTCAAGCGCTCCACAAACAAATCGGCTGGGGAGCAGGCAAAGCAGTTTTTTCTGTGCCGGAGCTGGAGATCACTCCCTGCTTTGCTCCTGGGTGCTTAGGCGCCATTTGGAATACTTATTGCCTGCCTTTTGAATGCTAATTGCCTGCCATGCTGCCTAAGTGTCTGCTGACGATCTTCCTTGCAGTCATCCTTGTCGCCTTCAGGGTCCTAGTGCCTGACACTTGCTGGCTCGCCCCTGGCTAATTATCTCCATCTCCGCCTAGAGCGGCTGCATCTGACCAGCAGACTGGCTTCCTTAGCAGGGCCATTCACAACCGTCACCATTTTGGTAGATCTCCTGAATCTCACCACAGGGAGAGGAGCCAGGGCGCCATTTTGACCTGCCCCATTTTGCCTGGCGGCTCTTTCTCTGTGTCTGACAAGGCCAAAAAGGGTGGCAAACAGACCAACAAATCAAAGAACACTTCTCAGGCTGAGCCAATCCAGGCAAATCTTGTCCATCTGGAGGCAGGTGGCGGCCTTATCCTCCGTTTTATTCTGTGGCTTCCTGGAGTCATTGGCTCAACATCCCACGGTAAGGAGATTTATCCATGGGGCCACTAATCTGTGTCCACCAGTCATCCACAGATACCCTACCTGGGATCTGTCCAGGGTCCTTAACTCCCTAACAGTGGCACCATATGAACGATTATGCGAGACTTCCCTTCTTCACCTCACCTGCAAGGTCACCTTCCTGGTAGCCATCACCTCCGACAGGAGGATTTCGGAACTTGCAGCGCGCTCTGTGCATTAGGACCTTTGTATCTTTCACCTGGACAGGGTGGTGCTTCGTTTGGACCCTTCCTTTCTTCCCAAGATCAACTCTTGGTTCCATTGGCCCCAGGAGGTTATTCTCCCAAACTTTTGTCATAACCCTTCCCATCCACTAGGACAAAATGGCACACGTTGGACGTCCTCAGGGCTCTGTGAATTTACATTCAACGCACTACTCTGATTCTTAGGACGGAGTCCCTATTTGTTTCCTTTCTGCCATCCACGATGGGCCACAAGGTGACCCTCTCTACAATCGGGCGTTGGCTGAGGGGCACCATCGGCAAGGCATACGATCTGATGTCGCTTCCCATCCCTCCCGAGTGATGGCGCATTCCATGCGCAGCGCTGCTACGACGGCAGCCAGGGCGACTCAGGCCTCCATTGAGGAGGTCTGTAGAGCGGCTAATTGGGCTTCTCATTTGCCCTTCATAAGACATTGTAAGATTGATGCCTTTGCCTCGGCAGACGCAGCCTTCGGGTGCAGGGTGCTCCAGAGGGTGCATTCTCAGTAATGTCTCCAGAACCAGGACCAGCCCACCCTCGGACCCACAGCTTTGATATGTTCCATGTCTAGATGCTAGCTCCACCCTCTATGGAGAAGGTGCATTGGTCTTACCTGATACGCTCCTTCTTGTAGGGTGGAGATAGCATTTAGCCCCACCCTGGCTCTTTCTCTGGTCCTGGCTCATGCCTGTGTTTTTTCTGAACTGCCCTTTAATTTTGTACCATTGTAAGAGGAGTACCTACCTGTAAGCAGCACCACACGTCAAGTCGGTCTTCTGCCTTCATAAAGCTGGGGATCCTGGCACACAGGCAGGAATAAACAGCTTAAAAGACTCAGTCCTATTGGATGAACGGAGGAGGACAACCCATGTCTAGATGCTATCTCCACCCTACGAGAAGGAGCGTATCAGGTAAGACCAATGCCCCTTTCCTTTCAGTTTCATCTGCGCAACTGGAATATTCTGGAAATATATCCAGGGTGAGGCAATTCAATACTTAAATAATCACATTCCCTACAATTCATATAAGAATACATTTCTGGTGTGCGTGTTTTTTTTTTAAATTTTCATGCTATTCTCCACAGGCTTCATGTAGACATATCGAGTGAATCCTGCAGCAGGCATCTTGCAGAAGTACTCAGGAAAAACCAGAGATTGAGAGAGTTGGATTTGTCCTTCAAAAGCCCTGATGACAAAACAATGAAACTATTGTGCAATGGGCTCAATAATCCGGAATGTAGAATAAAGAATCTAAAGTAAGAAATGCATATACCTCTCAGTTTGATCTGCACAACCATTGTTTGATTGTTGTTTTTCTGGAAATATATCCAGGGTGAGGCAGTTTAGTTGCCTTACTTAATCACAGTCCCTTCAAGTCCTATAAAAATACATTCTTTTTAATCACTTTTTTATCTGTAGGAATCTCTTCACTTTTCCAATATTGTGCAAATAAAATTTTAGCTGCAGTTAATATATGTAAAATCAAATATACATTCCCCTTATTGTATTTCTCCAGTAGAGTACCCAACAAAAATATTTCTGGCTTCAAATCAATATGTTGTTTTATCATTTTTTCCAGCCATATACCGTATTTTTCGGACTATAAAACACACCGGTGTATAAGACGCACCAAGATTTTGAAGAGGTAAATAAGAAAAAAAAGTTTTTGTCCTCCCCGGCCCCCAGGAGCACTCTGCAGGCCTCCCAAACCCTCTGCACGCCCCATTTTTCACAAAAATGGGCCCATTTTTCACCCATTTTTGCGAAAAACGGGGTGCACAGAGGTTTTGGGAGGCTTGCAGAGTGCTTCTGGGGGCTGGGGAAAGGCAAAAGTGCCCCCATTTTCGCAAAAAATGACCCATTTTTTGCATAAACGGGGTTGTTTTTGCCTTCCCCTGGCCCCCAGAAGCACTCTGATTGCCTCCCAAACCCTCTGTGTGCCCTGTTTTTGTGAAAAACTGGCCCATTTTTCACAAAAATGGGATGCAGGGGTGGGGCTTCAGGAGGGCAAAAAATGGCTGTATTCGGTGTATAAGACGCACCAACCTTTCCATCCTCTTTTAGGGGGGGAAAGGTGCATCTTATACTCCGAAAAATACGGTATGTATCTTTGTCCAATACTTTTTTGCTTTTGGTCATGTCCACCACATGTGATAATATGACCCAGGTGTCTGATGGCATTTCCAACAATTAACCGATTTATCTTTGAACATCTTTGCCAACCTTGATGTTACAAAGTGCCATCTGTAAAACATCTTATGCAAATTTTCTTTATAAGCAGTTGACATCATTAATTTATAATTCCTATCCCACAATTTCTGCCATTTATCTAGCTCTATTGTATAGCCAATTTTTTTTGCCCATGCTATCATTGTCTCTTTCACCTGTTCATCTTCCAGTTTAATACCTAATAGATAACTATACGTTTTCTTTATCAATTTTCCATCTGTTCCTGTTAAAACCTGGTCTAATTATGTTAACTCTTTGTAAAAACCATATATTTTACCATCGTTCTCATGTCTAGAATGTATCTGCACTTGTGAATACCATGTCATATCAATCCCTTGTTCACTCAATTCTTGTTCAGTTTTGAGTTCCCCTTTTTCCTTCAAAATATCTTTGTACCTAACAATATTCTCCATATTAATAACATTCGGATGTATCAGTACTTCCATTGTGGAAAGCCAGACTGGTATTTTCAAATAATGTTGTTTTTTAATTTTCTCCCATACTAACAATAATTCGTTCCTAATGTAATGTTTTTGAAAGTAACCGTGTATTTTATTTTTCCCATACCACAAGAAGGCATGCCAACCCTGTTGCAAGTCATGCACCTCCAAAGTCAATAGTCTTACCGTGTTTCCCCGAAAATAAGACAGGGTCTTATTTTCTTTTGACCCCCAAAATATGGCCTCCCTCCCTCCCTCCCTCCCTCCCTCCCTCCCTCTCTCTCTCTCTCTCTCTCTCTCTCTCTCTCTCTCTCTCACTCTCTCTCTCTTATTGCTTTAATCATATTTATAAATCTCTCCCAAAAATCCATTTCTTTTAATTGTGATAACATAAATTGCCAATTCATGTTATCAAATGTTTTCTGTGCATCCTAAAAAATCAGTGCCATTTGTTTTCCTGGATGTGCTTCGTAGTACTCCAAGGTGTTTATAATCATTCTCATATTATTTTTAATTTGTCTATTAGGTAGAAAGCTATTTTGATCTGAATGTATGAATTCATTCAAAAATCTTTTCAATCTTTCTGCAATTATTGAGGTGTATATTTTGTAATCAGAGTTCAATAAAGATATCGGTCTATAATTTTTTATCTGTAGTAAGTCTGAGTCTTCTTTCTGTATAAGAGTAATATATGCTTCCATCCACGAGTTTGGTACTTTCACTTCTAGTAATACTTTGTTGAACACTTCCAAGATTGGTAAACCTATAGAATTTTGTAAGTCTTTGTAAAGTTCTGCTGGTAGCCAATCACATGGTTCCTCAGTTTTTATGCTTTCTTCATCAGTCGGCTGTCACAGCTCCGGTCAGGCATGTAATGTCCATCTTTTTCTTCCCACTGGATTCAAGAGCTTGCCCTGGATCGATCCGGGAGTTTGTGGGCTCCTGGAGATCAACGAGATGTGCTCTCTATCCTCATCACCCCTCCAGAGTGATTTAGGTCCTTCCGAACCTTCTTGCGGGTTGAATTCGGTGCTATTTCCACGGAGCCCCGTGGAGATGTGTCGTGTTACTGCAACGTCAGCCTTCTCCCCCCTCTAGCCAGGGAGGGAGGGAGGGAGGGGCTGGAGCTACTAAAAAGGTGACCAAGCTAAGTGCCTGAAGGACCCCATCCAATTCCGGGGAGTCAAAGTGCTTCAGCAAGCAGTGTGCAAAATTTTGGCTGGGCTCCTCAAGAGACGGAGTTTGCAGGGGGACGATCTAGTGCCCAGGCTGGCTACAAGACAAATGTTCATTCTCAACCATATTTGAGATACCTAGCTGCAATGGACAGCAAAGCTAGGGTTGACTCTGGCTGCTATTCTCTGCTGTAGTACTTTCCAGACGCGGCTTCCCGCTCCAAGCCCCATGTGACGGGAGGCGAGGGCTGCCTTGTTGCCACCAGCTGGCGCAAATGTGCTGTGACAAAAGCGGAATTCTGTTGCCATGCAAATGCAAGTGGCACTTCGTCCCGCAAACTAAGGCTCCAGCCATCGCCACCATCACTTCAGCCTGCCTGTGCAACCATCACCCCTTGCCACAACAGCACCATTACCTCATTCTAGCTGGTGAGGGCTGCACTACTCCTTGCACGTTGCACCACTTGCAAAGTTGCACATTGCACATGCCACCCCCTGCAGCAGAGATTTCCAGTCCCACCCCGAGCTGACCCGCTAGTCCCATATTCCAAAGTTCTACTAGTCACAGGCCTGGCCCATTGGTCGTCCGAAAGCAGCTCCTCCACTCGGGTACACCGGCTGCTCCCTGGCAGGCACCCGGTTGGAGGAGCTGCTTGGGGATGACCAATGGGCCAGTCCTGTGATTACAAGTGCTCTGGAATATGGCACCAACTTTCCCACTGACATCAGCAAGCCAACGTCAGTCTGCCGTCTTCTTTTTCCTTCACTCAGATCGACCATAAAACTTCTTCAGAGAAGGAACACAAAAGAGTTTCCTGGAAGGCAGAAGCAATGATGGGCAGTAGGCCGAGAGAATGTGCCTGGTCTGCCCCAGCTATGAACCATGAAGAACACAGCACACACCAAGTCCGGGCAACCCTTATTTTAATTAAATAAAGACTACTAATAAGCTTTCTTAGTAGTTTGTTCAAACAAAGGTATGGTTTCAATCAGTCTTTCAGGAACCAAGGCTGGTAATTCAAAGTCATTAACAGCCTGACCAAAGTTCAAAGTAAAATAACTCAATTCTTGATGCAATAGTCTTGTCCGATATTATTGCTCTTACCGTGGTTTGGCAAGACGCCCAGAAGCAATTAGCCGAACAGATAACAAAGGAAAACCAGAGCCAAAGAGACGTCTTCTGAATCCGATACATGAGGTGATTATGAAGAGTTGTTTCCTGCAAAGTACTGCAGCCGACATTATCCCTTAAATAGGCTAGGGGTGTGGGCAATTAGCCCCAAGCCTTACTCCTGAGGAGACCTCCTCCTGAGGAACCATTCCTGCCTTTTGGCAGCTCTGCGTATCCAAGCATTGAGAATAGGCTCCTCCTCTTCTTCCACTTCACTGGTGGGAGTTTCTGGAGGTTCTGAAGGCCCTGCCTGAATCTCTGCCTCTGGCACTGAGTCCTCACCAACCTCCTCACTGTCTGACTCAGGTACCAGCTGCACAGGCCGCTGATGCATCGCCACAACAGCCTCATCGCTATCGGAGTCCGCAACCAGCTGCACGGGTCGCTGGTGGTCCACAACACCTGGTCCAAGCGCACAGCACCCCAGCGTCGAGCTAGGTTGACATCCTCTTGTGTCGATCCAGCAGACAAAACAGAAAAAGGGGGGGGCAAAGAGAGCAGTCCAGTTGCCAAGATACGCCAGAGTGGGAGGCCAGCGAACCAGAGAACTTCTTCCCCATCTTCTCAGGAGCACGGGAAGGGGACCAGGCCCTGAGCTCCCTTGCAGTTTGTTCTGCTGCTGCAGCGGTTCCACCTTGGCCCATGCCAGCTTGGCCCATGCCAGCTCCTTGCAGTCACCCATGCCGGGATTGCTGCAGAGTCTCCCCCCTCAGGGTCTTTTTGTGCAGGTCAGAGGGGAGCAGAATTTCCAACTTGGTGTTCTGTCCCAGCTGCCGAACCGAGAAAAACAACACAAGCAACGAACAAACAAACCTTGTTTAATACTAGTCAAACTACTAATTCTCTCTTAGCAGTTGTGTCTGTTAAAGTCCATGAAATTATAAATAAGTCCTTTCGGTGCACCAGCTGTTAATTAACGTCTTAACAGTTGGCCAGAGTCCAAGCACAAAGAAGCAAGAAGTCCAACAAATTAGGTTATCTGATATCAGTCATTTGAACTTACAGAGGTTGGCAGAAAGCCCAGAGGTCATTAGCAGGAGAAGTAATGCCGTTTGGAATCAAGAGCTGAACAAGAGTTTCAAAGACCAAGACAATACATGGAATGAATGGAGTTGTTTCCTGCAACGTGGTTGAGTGTGGTCAGTACTTAAATAGGCTAAGGGAGTGGTCAATTAGCCCCAAGCCTTACTCCCAAGGAGACCTCCTCCTGAGTAGCCACTCCTGCCTCTTGGCAGCTCTGCGTGCCTGTGCATTAAGAATAGGCTCCTCCTCATCTTCCTCGTCACTGATGGGAGTGCCTGGAGGTTATGAAGGCCCTGGCTGAATCTCCGCCTCTGGCACCGAAGTCCTCTCCAACATTCTCACTGTCTGACTCAGGTGCCAGCTGCACGGGCCGCTGGTACATCACCACAACAGCCTCTTCGCTATCGGCATCAGCTACCAGCTGCACGGGCCGCTGGCTGGCCACAACACTTGGGGTCTGCTTCAGCCTCCTGGTGCAGGGCTGGAGGGAAGCAGCGCTGGTGGTGAAGAGCCGGAAGGCCTTGTTCCAGTGAGACTACATCATGGTCTGGAACTGGCTGACCATTATCAGCATGCTGAGACTCCAGGTGCTAGTATCTGGCCTTGCACTACTGCTTGGAAAGCCTATGCTTGTAGTCCTCAGTGGGTGCTTCTGCTGAGCCTCCTTCCCGGTCAGAACCAATTTGAACTGAGCCAGCCGTTTTGCCAACTCTTTGTCATGGTGGCTGCTATGCTCCAACAACTGCTTCCTGTTGGGGCCCTAAGGAGTTTGGGCCGAGGAGGCAAGGAGTGGCTGGGAGGGAAGGGGCAAATAGAGGCTGGCTCTCTTTTGAATATTCACACTTACATTGTATTTTAAAATTTTCTAAATAAATAAGAGATGAGAAGCTATAACTTAGAAATGTTGCATAAGATTAGTTTTATTTGTGAAACTGTGTAGCTATTTAAGCTTTTGGGGATGTGATATTTATTATCTGTGATGCAATCTTTCTCTATACAAGTAAGCCTTAAGTAACAGACTAAAATAATCTTTAAATATGTGTTAATTCTTGATTTTTCCCATTGGATATTCATTTGAGACAATGTTATTTTGATAGTTCTCTGTCCCCTGATTCTTCGCATGTGATTAATATTAAAAAGCCATTATTACATTTTCTCATTCTTTTTATAAAACAATAAAATTAATTAGTGTATACCTAATCAGATTGATCCATTACAGTATGGGGGGGAATCTTACTCTAATTACATGTCTGATCCTATAGGGCAGTGATGGCGAACCATTTTTTTTTTCTTGGGTGCCAAAAGGGCGTGCGTGCGCGCCCACACCCATAATGCAATGCCCTCCCTCCATGCATGTGCGCATTTCCCCCAGTGCTGCCTCCCCGTGCATGCGTGCAGACCTCACTGAAGCTTCCGGACTTCCAGTAGGCCCGTTGGGCCATTTTCCGCCCTGCCCAGGCTTTAGGAAAGCTTCCTGAAGCCTGGGGAAAGCGAAAAACGGCCCAACACTTCCAGTAGTTTTTTGCCTTCCCAGGCTTTAGGAGGCTTTCCTAAAGCCCAGGGAGGGCAAAAACAGCCTCCCCCTCCCTCCGGAAGGCCGAAAATCAGCTGGCCAGTGTGCACATGCGAGCTGGAGCTGACATAGGGCAACATCTCGCATGCCCTCAGGTATGGCTCCACATGCCACCTGTGGCACGCGTGCCATAGGTTCGCCATCACTGCTATAGGGTCAAGAAGTGACACTATAGGATTAGTTTCATTTTGTCAGATTCTTATCCAAACTAGTATGTAATGCCAGAATACTTCAGAGAAATAGTAACCAATCAATAAGTCCAGAATGTAAAAATCAGTTCAGAACACGTTTGAAATTAAATGACTTACAGCATTATAAAGTATATTTTGACTATAATAATGCCAATTTTTAATGTCACTATCCCATTTCTTTATTTCAAATGTGATAATTGATCATTCTCATGCTACTATTTTCTTTCATACTTTTTTCACCTTCCTGGTTTCCTTTTAAAAAGAGTCTCCTATATCAACTATTTCTGGAAGTCTTCCAGATAAAACTTTTGTCGTAACTCAAAATTAGTCTTTAGATCCGTCCACCAAAGACTCCCCCACTCACTGCAGCACTTGCAGTTTGTCCATTATTTGCCCCCAGTCACATCTTGGACAGGTGAAGAAATCAAGAAAGAGAGCTTCTCAGCTACTGATTGGGCAGGGAGAATTGGGCTATATAAATTAAAGAGGGGGAAGGACACTGCTTAGATTCTAAGATGAAATGAAAATATGAGAAAGCTGTTTGCCTAGTTATTTGGGGGGGGGGATGAAGATCAATTTGAGAAACACTGGGATACCAAGGATTTTAAAAAAAGGCTCACACTCCCTGTTAAATTGTAGTGATAGCAAATCTTCCCAAAGAGACTGGAAATCAAACTTTTTGATCAGACAAAACAACCTGGAATGAGTGAAAACAAATCACCCCTGAAATTATCTAGGATGAATCAGATTATAATCAGATTATAATCACATTATTAGGGATTTTTGCTAGGAGGTTAACATCCCTTTTTTAAATTATAGGTTGAATGGAAAATACATTATACAGAATGGAAAATGGAATGAAACAGCTATGGTGGAATCTCCAGCTAGAATCCGGGGAGGAGTGAAGAGACTGGCAAGCTCAGAGTCCTCGCAGAACAGGAAGAGGCGCAGAACTGACCGCTTTCAGAATACCTGAAGCCCTAATCTGGCTGGCATCTGGGACAACTTCTTGCAGCCAAATCACTATGGCCAACTTGTCACAGCCAACTCACCATGGGACAGGAGTTAAACTAATCAAAGAAATGGTGGAATAGAATAATTTTAAAAAGGATGCAAAAGGAGGGACAAAATGAAATGTGAATGACAACAATTAAAACATTTAAAAATTATTTTAAGCAATTAAATTGAATGGTTTAATTGTCATGCGACAAGTTGGCTGCAGTGAGTTGGCTGTGGCGAGTTGGCTGTGGTGAGTTGTCCCATTCCGATCTGGTTGTTGCCAAGAGAATGCAGCCTATCCTTGAAATTCTCTTATCAGCTCAGGATTCCTTGCATCTGACAATGGCTGAGCCTTCGGATGCTGCTGCTTCATGCTTGCTTGTTTGATCTATTTTTATTTCCATTCTGAATATGGTAAAGAAGAGTTGGAATTTAATATACAGGTAGTCCTCAACTTACGCCCACAATTGAGCCCAAAATGTCTGTTAGTAAGTTAGACATTTGTTAAGTGAGTTTTGTCTCTTTTTAACCCCTTTCTTGCCACAGTTGTTAATGAATCATTGCAGTTTTTAAGTTAGTAACGTGATTGTAAACTGATTCTGATTTCCCTGTTGACTTTGCTTGTCAGAAGATCATAAAAGGTGATAACATGACCCTAGGACACGTCAAAAATATGAGTCAGTTGCCAAGCATCTGAATTTTGATCACATGACCATGGGGATGGTATAATGGTCATAAGTGTGAAAAATGGTCATAAGTCACTTCTTCAGCTCTGACTGGATGGTGGGGAATGGAAAGATAGAGAGCTGGTCATTTATATTCTTTTAGAGAGTCATTGAGGCCACCTGGGGGTTTATCTGTGACCTCAGAGTCACTTGAGTAGAGCAAATGTGTTTGAAGTTTTCTTGGCTGAAGGATGTTTTCTGCCCTGTGTCCCTTCAATGTTGAAGATAGGCGCAGGCTGTTGGGAATGAGTCTGTATCTCTCAAAAAGAATGCAAATGACTAGCCAAACAACAGAAGACCACCTAAGCTTTTTGAATATTTCATATTGAATGAAACTTACTAAGTCTCTCACTAGGAAATTAGCATATATCAGCAACTCAATCAAACCCATAAGAAATCCCCTCAAGATATGGAAAGCCTTTACGTAAACGATCAGATTCTCCAGCCCCATCACCTGAGGTCAACAACTGGACACACAAAAGGTGAAGATCATCTCACCATGCGAGATGAGAAAATTGTGTTTCTTCCTTAGCAGACTCAGCTCAATCCTCTGAGGCAAACTAAGTTTGCACATTCTCTAAAACAAAGACTGAATTTTGCTATAACTATTACTAACCCTATCTTTCAATGTGCATCCACCTTCGATTGCTAAGCTGTCGGTTCAAATAAATTCTACTTCTGCTTCAAAGGTTCTCTTGTATTTTTATCAAATATCACAGTTAATATCTTCAGTGCTTTGGCCCTTACAAACCCCAAATGCTGAGCAGATTGAGGAGACCTGGAAGACAAAGTGAGAATCTCTCATTCATCTTTTCTGAAACAAAAACCCTTGATGAAACTTAGCCTGATCCAGAGCTTTATGTGAGTGCTGAATCAATCTTTTATTACAGTCACAGACCAGAATTATTTTTTTTTTAAAAACTAAAGAAAAAAAACAGAAGGCATGATAACTTGTTTCCCAAAAAATAAGACCTATCCCAAAAATAAGCCATAGTGTGTGTTTTACTTGTGTGCCTAATATAAGCCCTACCCCCCAAATAACCCCTACTTAGGTGCCTGCACAGCTGGCTGCCCACCCATTCCATCTGGTTACACATGGTAACATGGCCACGATGCAAGGTGTGGTGGAGCTGCTCCACAGGCCCCGCTCGGCCACCTCCCCCTCCAATACCGCTGTCACTGCCATAACCATCGGCCACTGCGATGGGTAAAGGTGGTCATAGCGATCCAGATGGATGATCAACCTTCGCCCAGGAGGCAGCTGATAATTGGAATGACCAATAGGCCCCGCCCAGCACCTCTGTGAGACTGCACAGCTGATCATCGGCCCAATGCCTCTGGCACATCGACCAACTGATCATTGGGGCATTGCTGCCTCTCCGCATCCCGGTAGGCGCTTTCCTTGTGCTGTCCCGCCTCCCTGCTGCACAGCTGATCTGCAGCTTGTTCTCCGCCAATCAGCTGGTCCTCTGCATTCTCCGTCACACCGCTGCAGCCTCTGGTTCCACACACCCCAACACCAGTGCAGGGGCTTCCCTCCCCCAGTAAGGCAAACCCCAGGAGACTGGGGTTTGACAACCTCAGGGCCTCTACCGCCAGGCCATACCCGACCTGAGACCTGCCTTCTGGCAGCAGCACCAGCAACCATGTGCAGCAGGAGCCCATGTAGCTGCCGGCCCACTTCTGTTTGCTCATGGCCACCGGGGGAGCAGGAGCCTGAGGTGTGCCGGTGCTATGGCCACAAGGCAAGGCAGGTGTCGAGGCATGGATAGCCTGGCTGTGGGGGCCCTGAGGTAAGCTGGTGCGGGGCACGTGGGGCAGCTCATCCCCCATCTTGCCTCATGGTTGTGGCAATGGTGCATCGCTTGGCATCCTCCATTGCGGCTGTGAGCAAGGAGAAGTGGGCTGGCGGCCACGCAGTGTCCTGCTGGACAGGGCTGCCAGAGTTGCCTCCGTGAGGTGAGGTAGGTGTCGGGGCATGGTTGGCTTGGCTGCGGGGGGCCCAGTGTGGGGGGTGTGGGGCACTTGCACCCCCCGCCTCACAGTAGCGGCACTAGCGTGTCACATGGCCTGCTGCCCCACCGTGAGCAAGCCGAAGTGTGGGGGGTAACACCCCCCATAAATAAGCACTGGTGCTTATTTTGGGGCCCAAAAGGAAATAAGACCCAGTCTTATTTTGGGGGAAATGCGGGTAATATACTACAGTTAATGGTGGGATAATTGATGGGCAGCCAAAGTCTGTCTACTTTTACAGACAGTATGACAGAATTTAGCTCCCGTATGTTCCCGCGTATAAGAGGACTGGGCATATAAGACGACCCCCAACTTTTCCAATTAAAATACAGAGTTTAGGATATACTTGCCGTATAAGACTACCCCTCTTACCATCTTTCTTTTTCTTTCTGTCTTCCTTCCTTCCTAACATTTCTTTCTTTCTTTCTTTCTGACTTTTTTCCTTCCTAACATCTTTCTTCTTTCTTTCTTTCTTTCTTTCTTTCTTTCTTTCTTTCTTTCTTTCTTTCTTTCTTTCTTTCTTTCTTTCTTTCTTTTTCTTTCTTTCTGTCTTCCTTCCTTCCTAACTTCTTTCTTTCTATCTATCTGTCTGTCTTCTTTCTTCTTCTTTCTTCCTAACTTCTTTCTTTCATCTTCCTTCCTAACATCTTTCTTTTTCTTTCTTTCTGTCTTCCTTCCTTCTTCTTTCTTTCTTTCTTTCTTTCTTTCTTTCTTTCTTTCTTTCTTTCTTTCTTTCTTTCTTTCTTTCTTTCTTCCTTCCTTCCTTCCTTCCTTCCTTCCTTCCTTCCTTCCTTCCTTCCTTCCTTCCTTCCTTCCTTCCTTTCTCCCTGCAGGAAGAAGAAGGAGCCTCTGTTGCTGTCTCCTGCGGGGCTCCAGCCACCCAGCTGAGTCCTCGACCGTGCCGCCGCCAGCGTTAATGCGCATGGGAGGGAAGGAGAGTGCGCGCTGCCGCCACCGCCACTGCTATTGTTTCTCCGGCATGTCCTTTGCACAAGGCGCAGCATGTTCAAAGTCTCCCCGGTCGCTGTGGCTGCACCGGGGAGCCCACGTCCTTGTCAATGATGGAGACGCTGTGTGCGCGGGAGGTACCATGGAGCAGAAGCGCCTGGCGAGTGAGACGAGTGGCGGCACAGCGGCAGGCTCCTGTCCATGTCTCCCGCCCGCCTGCCTGCCTCTTGCCTTAGCATTTAAAATGAGAGGCGGGCAGGAGGGAGACGCGGGCAGGAACCTGCTGCCAATGCCACCACTCACCTTGCTCGCCAGGCGCCTCTGCTCCGTGGCCCCTCCTGCGCATGCAGCATCTCCATTGTTCACAAGGACACGGGCTCCCCGGTGCATCCACAGCGACGGGATACTTTGCACATGCTGAGCCTTGCGCGAAGGACACGCCAGAGCGGCAATAGCAGCAGTGGCGGCGGTAGCATGCGCTCTCCTTCCCTCCCATGCACCGCAGCCTTCCCGGCAGGCTGCCGGACAAGCCGGAGGAGACCGAGACGCAGGACGGTGGCGGGGCTCCTTCGGCCGCTTGGCCGGAGAACGGCAGGGATGTGGCCACGACCATTTTTGAGCTCCCCCCAGCTCGGAAGTTTTAGTACCTGGCCTATAAGACGACCCCCGACTTTTGAGAAGATTTTCAAGGGGTAAAAAGTCATCTTATACGCCAGAATATACGGTATATTCAAAGAAACTGTATCACACTCATCTGGTAGTAATAGCTCTAAATAAAAGAGATCAGAATTTCCCAGATATTTTGTCAGGCGAGGAGTTCCCTTCCCCCCGCGCATGCAGTCACAACCCCCGCCATGCTGCCCCCCCACGCATGCGCGTAGGCCTCACTGAAGCCTCCAGACTTCCGGTAGGCCCTTGGTCCGTTTTTCACCCTTCCCAGGCTTCAGGAAAGGCTCCTGAAGGCTGGGGAGGGCGAAAATGGCCTCCCCCACCCTCTGGAAGGCCAAAAATCAGCTGCCAGTGTGCACATGCATGCTGGAACTGACATAGGGCAAAGCCTCGTGTGCCCTCAGATATGGCTCTGCATGCCACCTGTGGCATGCATGCCATAGCTTCACCATCATGGTACTATACAATAGAACAGTGATGGCAAACCTTTTTTCTCTCGGGTGCCGAAAATGCGTGCGCGTGCGCTGTCACGCACGTGTGAGTGCCCACACCCATAATTCAATGCCAGGGGAGGGTGAAAACGGCCTCTCCCGCCCCTGCAAAGGCCCTCTGGAGGCCGGAAATGGCCCATTTCCCGACTTCCGGTGGGCCTGGTAGGCCTGTTTTTTGCCCTCCCCAGGCTCCAGAGGCTTCCCTGGAGCCTGGGGAGGGCGAAAACACCCCCTTGGAGGCCCTCTGGAAACCTAAAATGCCCTCACAGAGCCTCCACATGAGCCAAAAATCAGCTGACCGGCACGCACATGCATGCTGGAGTTGAGCTAGGGCAACGGCTCGCGTGCCGGCAGATATGGCTCTGCGTGCCACCTGTGGCACGCATGCCATAGGTTTGCCATCACTGCAATAGAATATGGCTATGGTTTTTTAATATATATAATGGCAAGTCAATCACACTTTCTGAATTGGAGATCAACAGTAACCAATCAATTATTGTAAGTCTAAAATGTACAATTCAATTCAGGTAAACAGATGAAATTTCAGATAAAAAACTTCCAATGCTGTATAAAGTATTATAGCAATGCCTATAACCCCTTTTGTGAGACTATTCCATTTCTTTGTTTTCAAGTTTGATGAGATCACTCGTTTGTATTTTCTTTCATCTTTTCACCTCCCTGATTTGTCATAGATGTTTATTACAGAGCCTTAAACCAAATTATTCCTTGATGTCTTCCTTATCTTGAATCAAAGTGAGCCTTTTGATCAATCCACCAATGGTTGCCCCACTCAGTACGGCCCTTTCAATTGGTCCATTATTTGCCCAGTCACATTTTGGATACAATGAAATTATGGAAGAGAGCTTCTTGGCTACTGATTGGAAGGATCGAATGAGAACAAGGCTACATAAATTAGAGAGGGGAAGGAATTAATTAGTTGTTAGCTGTAAATCTTAAACCCAACTGGATTTATTCACTGTTTTTTATCAGGCTGAATTATATTTATTGTTACATACTTATTGAACTGGTCTTATTGTATAAGATATCAAACACAAACTAATCAGCGACAATGCCAGGCAAAACACCAAAAACAACACTACAAAAAACCCACAAACAAAAGACCTGGAAAACAGCAGCAACCGAAACGACCCGAACACATGCTACAAATGCAATACTACCATCAATGAACAAGACGCTTCTGAGAAATGCCACATATGCACCAAATCTGCCCATCACTCCTGCCTAAAAATAAACAAGCATGTAGCCACCTTTCTCCAAGAAACACTTTCATTTTACAATATATGCCCATCCTGCTCACCAAAACTGGACAACTTCATTGCTATGTCCGACAGGATCCTTACCATAGAAGCAACCACAAAGACTCAACAAACAACCATAGAAATCATTGAAACAAATTAGAAGCATGCCTAGAATCACGACTGCTATCATGCCTAGAATCACGTTTTACATCATGGAACAAAAAACCTAAGCACAAAAAAATGCAAACCCAACAAACCAAATACCTAGCACCACTCAACAAAACCACCTCAACCACTACTTAAACCACAACCACAAGGACCTACCAACCCTGCCACCGACATCTCCAGAATAGTCAAAGACACCATCGAGCGTGAGCAAAAACGTCCTAATGCAATCCTATTTGGACTAGAAGAAAATGATGAGCCAGACATCAACAAAGTATGCAAGATCAGCAGCAGCCATCATACACAAAACATTATCCCCGATGACATAATTGAAGTTTCCAGAGATGGCCCTGAGCACAAGAATAACGACGGCTCGGTGGCCCCCCGATTCTGCAGAGTGGTTTGTAAAAACGAGCCCAGCAAATGGAAATTTATCCACACCATAAACTTCATTGCCAGAAACAAACAAATCACAGCAAATGTAGATCTAGACCGGATCTATCACTATTACAACACATCTGCTCCCGTGAACTCCGTGCGGATCTCAAAAGACGGCTAGATCTAGGTGAAACAAACTTATACATAGATTACCATGCCGACTGCATCAAAAACAAGACCCGCAATCCATCCCACAACATCCAACCAACCATCCCCCAACAACATAACAACATCCCTCAAACCACAAACCAAGACTAGGAAAGCGTGCCCCTTACTACCTCAATCCAATCCAATTCTAATCTCAAATGCAAACTAATCAATGCAAGAAGTGTAGTAAAGAAAATGCCCAAATTCCTCCTCCTCCTAAACGCTGATACCTTCGACATTATCTTTGTCTGCGAAACATGGCTAAACGCATCCCTCCCTGACTACATCATCACAGCAAGAAACTACCTTGTCTTCAGGTCTGACCGTGAAACCCACAGAGGAGGTGGAGTAGCTATATTCTACAAAAATAGAATAGAATAGAATAGAATAGAATTCTTTATTGGCCAAGTGTGATTGGACACAAAAGGAATTTGTCTTTGGTGCGTATGCTCTCAGTGTACATAAAAGAAAAGATACATTTGTCAAGAATGGTTCACGATAAACTACTTCTGAAACTGAAATCCTACGGCATCTCTGGACCCCTTCATGACTGGATAACTGCGTTCCTGTCAAACAGACAACAAGTGGTCAAAATAGGGAGTGCCCTATCAAATCCCGTACCTGTTAACAGCGGTGTTCCCCAAGGCAGCATACTAGGACCAACACTCTTTATACTTTATCTAAATGACCTTTGCGATCACATTACAAGCGACTGCGTTGTCTTCGCCGATGATGTAAAACTCTTCAACACCACCGACAACACTGCTATCCTCCAAAAAGACCTAGACTTTGTGTCAGAATGGTCAAACATCTTGCAACTCCAAATCTCAACCAACAAATGCTCTGTCCTACACATTGGCAAAAAAAATCAGAACACCAAATACAAGCTGAACAGACAAGACCTTGCAGACGACCCTCACCCTGTCAAAGACCTTGGAATACTCATATCAAATGACCTAAGTACCAAAGTCCACTGCAACAACATCGCCAAAAAGGCTTCAAGAATTGTTAACCGAATCTTACGTAGCTTCTTCTCCAGTAATATCACACTACTAACCAGAGCATACAAAACATTCCCCAGACCAATCCTTGAATACAGCTCATCTGTCTGGAACCCACACCGCATATCGGACATAAATACATTAGAAAGTGTCCAGAGATACTTTACAAGAAGAGTCCTCCACTCCTCTACTCGCAACAGAATACTTTACGCAACCAGACTTGAAATCCTGGGCTTAGAAAGCTTAGAGTTACGTCGCCTTTGGCACGACCTAAGCATAGCTCATAAAATTATCTGCTACAACGTCCTTCCTGTCAACGACTACTTCAGCTTCAACCACAATAATATACGAGCACACAACAGATACAAACTCAAAGTGAACCGCTCCAAACTTGACTGTAGAACATACGACTTTAGCAACAGAGTGGTAAATGCCTGGAACTCACTACCTGACATTGTGGTTTCGTCACCAAACCCCCAAAACTTTACCCTTAGACTGTCCACTGTTGACCTCACCCGATTCCTAAGAGGTCAGTAAGGGGCGTGCATAAGTGCACCAGCGTGCCTACCATCCCTGTCCTAATGTTCCCTCTTATCAGTACCCATCTTATGTATATAAATGTTATATCTATGTATATTACCAACCCGTACTTGACAAAAATAAATACCGTATTTTTCGGAGTATAAGACGCACCGAAGTATAAGACGCACCTTAGTTTTGGGGGAGGAAAACAAGGGAAAAAGGCCTCTGCCTCCAAGCAATTTGCCAAACAGCAAACAGCAAACAGCACAGATGATATACACTGTTTGCTATGTATTTCTGTGCATGTGTGCTTGACTCATAGAAATAGCAAAGAATTGGAGAAATGTACATTATGCCAGAAAGTTTTCTTAAATGTAGTCACACTAACTCTTTCCAATTATTTAAATAGATCTACTCCAAGGTAACTAAACTCTAATACTAAACAGGATACTGTTACATTTCATACTATACTTGTACAGAGCTGTTAAAATTAATTAAAATTTCTGAAAGTATACATTATTCTCTATTATTTAAAAGAATATACAATAGCACTGGGCCTCTTCAGAGCAAGCATTTATTTTAAAAAGCTTCTTTATTTTGTTAAGTTGTCTAGATTTACAGGGATCTCCAACCTTGGCAACTTTAAGACTTGTGGACTTCAATTCCCAGAATTCCACAGCCAGCAAAGGTAACAAAGCTGGCTGTTGAATTCTGGGAGTTGAAGTCCACAAGTCTTAAAGTTGCCAAAGTTGGAGATCCCTGGCTCTAGAACAATAATAAAGCAGTCTTTAAAAAGTAAGTCTAATAATTTGAACATTCTACAGACATTTAGTTATTCACTTACCCCCTTCCATCCAATTCAGCAAAAAATAAAAATCTGCCTGTCTCTGCCAGCTATCTTTGTAATTAGTTTCACTTTCATTTTTCCACGTGGCTAATCAGCTGTAGATCGGGGAAACTGCTACTGACTTGCTTGGCTTTGCAGGCTCTTCCCTCTTTCCTGCAAGCAGGTAAATTGCTGGCAGGCAGAGGCCAAAGGGTGGGGGTGTCTGGGTGGGTGGGGCTGCATTCGGTGTATAAGATGCACCCAAGTTTTCACCCTCTTTTTGGGGGTAAAAAGGTGCGTCTTATACTCCGAAAAATACGGTAAATAAATAAAATAAATGACGCTCAAGTTCAGAGATGAAAAAATATGAGAGAACTGTGACTTTTTCCTGACTCTGAAAAAAATGATGCAGACTAATTTGAGAAACACAGGGACACCAAGAATGCTATAAATTCCCCTCCTAAATGGATAGCAATAGCACTTAGACTTAGACTTATATACCGCTTCATAGTACTTTACAGCCCTCTCTAAGCGGTTTACAGAGTTCAGCATATTGCCCCCAACAATCTGGGTCCTCATTTTACCCACCTCGGAAGGATGGAAGGCTGAGTCAACCTTGAGCCGGTGAGATTTGAACAGCTGAACTGCTGAACTAGCAGTAGCCTGCAGTGCTTGGTTGGAGACCCCTGCAAAAGCCTTCCTCCAAGCTTTAAAACAGAAGAGGACTGCTGGCAGCTCATGATGGGAACAGGCTGGGATAGCCTCTTGTATGACCACAGTCCCATGTGCTCCAAGGCCATGATAGTTAATAAAGAGATAGGAAATCCTCCCAAAGACAATGGAAATCAACTTTTCTGAATTAAATAAAATGTAGAAAGAATGAAACCAAATAAAATCTGGAATTTTTTGAGGTAGATCCGACTATATTTGGAGTCTGCCCTCAGAGATGCCAGGTGGGTCCCTGTACAGCCCTGATAGAGATATTACTGGGAACTTACATTTTGTTGACAGATTAAAATAAGATTTTGGTTTTCATTATAGATTGAATGGAAAATATATTATACAGAATGGAAAGTGGATGGACATGGAGTGCACAGCTAAAGCCTCCAGTGCAAATGCTGTTTCTTCATGCTTGCTTGTTTGATCTATTTTTATTTCTATTCAGAATATAGTTAGAAAGTGTTGGAATTTAATATATTTCAAGTGAAAGTCTGAGGAATGTTTTTTTCAGTAATCTTAATCAGAACTGAAGACAAGAATTGCAGCCAAGCCAGACTTACAATTGGATAGACTGTAATCTAAATCCTTGCTGGCAGATTGTAGAAGGAACAATTTGGCTGGAAAACAGGCTTGTTGAAGAAATTTGAAGGAGGCCTGGATTTCACAGTCTTAGAACTGGCAGATTCAATGATTGAACTGGACTCCCTTAAAGAAGATCGATTTACCATACCCGATTGGTAAACAACTATGCTGTCTGAGGAATTCTGGGAGTTGAAGTCCACAAGTTTTAAAGTTGCCAAGGTTGGAGACCCCTGCAAAAGCCTTCCTCCAAGCTTTAAAACAGAAGAGGACTGCTGGCAGCTCATGATGGGAACAGGCTGGGATAGCCTCTTGTATGACCACAGTCCCATGTGCTCCAAGGCCATGAAAATCCACTGCTTGATGAGCGTCTGTTGAATGATCTTTCTTCTTGAAACAGGGGGAATAGTTGCCTGTGGTTATTCTTTCAAGGAAGTCCAGAATTGGACACCAAAATCATGAGTACTGAAATAACTTTTATTGGAGGGATATTGTAATATCCTGGGAGAACCTCTAGAGGGCAGTTATTAAGCGGGAAGTATAAGCGTCTGGATTGGTGGAGTTGGCATGAGGGTTTGGTATAAATTGAGCTGTCACCGAGGGACAGCTGTTCTGTCAGTTGCGTTAGCTTGAGTTTCATGTTAAATAAAGAGTTGCAGTTGCCTCAGCATCTGGTCTTTGAGAGAGTGACCCACGAACACAACAAGTGGTGACGAAGGTGGGATTACGGAAGACCTGAGACTGCCAGAAACAGACCGCTGAGGAACACGTTGTGTGTGGTACGTAGAGTCGGAAAAAAATGTCCACACAACACACTTTCGCTCCTTTTAATCCTCAAGGGGAAATGTGGCAGTCCTACGTCACCCGTTTCGATTGTTTTTTAATCACTAATAACTACACTGAGCTCTCAGGGGACAGGAAAAGAGCATATTTCCTGGGATTCTGCGGCCCTGAAATGTTTGAGACAGCTCAAGACCTGTTCGCCCCCAAATCTATACATAGCATGCCGTGGGAGGATTTCCTCAAGAAATTGAAAGACCATTACACCCCCCCTCCTTCGCGATGCACTCGGCATTACTCATTCTACCACAGAAATCAAAAAGAAGGGGAAACAATAAACCAATATGTGGCTGCCCTACACAGAGCCGCATTGTATTGCGAATTTGACAATTTAGGAGATTACTTGTTGGACAGGTTAGTCTTCGGAGTGAGAGACTGTAGATTAAAGTGGCGGCTCCTTGCTATACATGGCCTCAGTTTTCAAATGGCATCAACCGAAGCTCGCGCAGCGGAACTGTCATCTCAATCGCTTGCCGAGATGGAGGAAGGAGCGCTGCCGGCCGCTGCGCCCTACACCAACGCGATAGAGACTCTCCCCGAAGAAATCGAAAAACAATTATAAATTGAAGAGGAAGTCTGCCGCCTCTCTGAGAGCCAAGGTCACGCAAAGCCCAGGGACCACCCGCCCTGAAGCCGTTCACCTTGTATGGGTTGCGGGGGGACCATATGAGGGAGATGTGCAATTTCCGAGAAGCCATCTGCCGGCGGTGTGGCTGCAGGGGCCACATAGCTAGAGTTTGCTGGTCGGGGAAGCCCCCAGCAGCACAACCCTTTCGAGATTTACCTCCCATGCCACAGAGGTGGCCACTGGGACCTTCAGCCTCAAGGCGAAGAAACTGCTATGCGATTTATCCCAGTTTCAGCAAGTCATCTTTTGCCATCCATAATACACATTTGGCTCCGTGCAATAAGATCTCTGTTACCGTTCAGCTGGGGCGCACAGACTGCCCCATGGAAGTGGAAACGGGCTCCGCAGTGTCTTTAGTATCATGGAGCACCATAAAACGTGTTTTCCCGCGTATGTCTAAGAAAGACCTTGAGTTTTGCTCCCTATCCCTCCGAGACTATCAGGGATCCCATATTCCAATTATTGGGAAGGGGCTGTTTCCTGTCAAATTTAAAGATTTCTCTGGCCACTTGCCCCTCGTCATTGTTGATGTTCCCCTCACCAGCCTCTTAGGGCTGGATTGGTTTGCAGCACTGGGGTTTTCCCTTGAGGGCATAAATTCAGTTAAGACAGCAGATATGGGCACTGCTTTAGCGAAGGAATACCCTTCGGTCTTTGATGGCCAGCTGGGAAAATACAAGGGCACACCTGTGTCCTTTAATTTGGACCCCATGGTAGCCCCGGTACGCATGAAGCCTCAACGAATACCCCTCCCTTTAAGACCGAAAGAAGATGCAGAGATAGATCACCTCTTGGAGCAGGGAGTATTAGAACCAGTTGATCAGGCTCGATGGGAGACCCCCATCGTGACCCCAATTAAACCAGATGGAAGTGTCAGATTGTGCGCTGACTATAAATGTACCATTAATCGCGCACTGCCCCACCATGCTTACCCGGTACCTGTAGTGCAGCATCTGCTGCACTCCTTGGGCAGGGAGTCTGTGTTTGCTAAAATAGACCTGTCCCAGGCTTACCAACAATTGCCTGTGGACGAACAAGCAGCAGAAGCTCAGACCATAATTACCCATAGGGGAGCATTTCGTTGTCATCGCCTACAATTTGGGATTAGCACCGCCCCTAGAATCTTCCAGAGTTTAATGGAAAGATTATTACATGGCATTCCAGGGACAGTGCCCTACTTCGATGATGTTCTGATCACTGCCCAAAATCAATCAGAACTACTTGACCGTGTCAGAGCAGTTTTAAATAAGTTTCAAGAGGTAGGACTCCGAGTCAAACAGTCAAAGTGTGTTTTCTCCGCCCTTAGCGTAGAATTTCTGGGGTTTCTAATCAATGCTCAGGGAATTCACCCCACTCCAGCAAAGACCAGGGCCATCAGGGAAACCCCTGCCCCAAGATCCAAGTCGGAGTTACAGGCCTTCTTGGGGCTCCTCAATTTCTACGCAATTTTCTTACCACATAAGGCAACCATGGCAGAACCATTACACCGGCTCTTGGATGCTGGGGTTCTCTGGCAGTGGGGGCCAAGAGAGAAACACGCCTTCGCAGCTGTAAAAGACCTTCTGATGGCAAACTCAGTTCTAATGCAGTACAGCAATAAATTTTCACTCATCCTCGCCTGTGACGCCTCGCCGTAAGGAGTAGGAGCAGTCCTAAGCCACCGACTTCCGAATGGGCATGAAGCCCCCATTGCTTTCTTTTCACACAAATTGGCGGGCCTGGAACGCAACTATGGACACATCGATAAGGAAGCATTGGCTTTGGTTGTGGGGGTCCGCCGATTCCACCACTATTTGTACAGGCGAAAATTCAACCTCATCACCGACCATCAACCGCTTCTGGGCATTTTGAACAGCGACCGACAGACCCCCCCCAGATGACTTCCCCTCGCATGATCCAATGGACTGTCTTCTTGGCCAATTGCGACTACCAACTATGCTACAGACCGGGGAAACACATTTCACACGCTGATGCCCTCAGCAGATGCCCCCTACCTATGGTGCTGGAGTATCCTGCTCCGGCTTCATCAGTTTTGGCAATTTCTGATTTACCGTTGCCGATTAACGCTTCCAACATCGAGCGAGCCACTGCAAAGGACAGACTTTTGTCCAGGGTTAACTCTTGGGTCTTATGGGGGTGGCCAAGGGATCAGGTACACCCAGACTTTATGCCTTTCAAGGTTTGCCAATATGAATTATCGGTAATGAAGGGTTGTCTGTTTTGGGGGGACAGGGTAGATATCCCTCCTGAATTTTGGAAGCCTATTATAGACACCTTGCACAAGGGCCACCCCGGCATTGTACCCATGAAGGCTTTGGCCAGGGGCTACATCTGGTGGCCGGGAATCGATAAGCAGATCGAAGAAAAGGTATCTGCATGTCACCCTTGTCAATCTAACAGGGCAGCCCCCCTGAAAGCTCAGCCCCGAGAGTGGGACAGACCTACGGGCCCGTGGTCACGCCTACACATAGATCTTTCCAGCCCTATGCATGGCCAGATGTTTTTAGTAGTTGTCGATGCCTTCTTTAAATGGTTAGAAGTATGTGTTATGAATGCCACCACCTCTGAGGCTATAATACGGAGCCTCATGTCCTTGTTCTCTACCCATGGGTTTGCAGATTTGATAATTTCTGATAATGGCCCCCAATTCACGGCATCCAGGTTCGAGGCCTTCCTGGCTAGTTTGGGGGTCAGACACGGATTAATCGCCCCCTGGCACCCTGAGAGTAATGGCCTAGTTGAAAGAATGGTACGCACAGCTAAAGACGCGCTCAAGAAAATGAACCACGGGGACTGGCATCATAAGTTAGGGGAGCTTCTCCTGTCATAGCACACCACACCTTGCGTGTCGACCAATAAAATCCCAGCAGAACTTTTAATAGGCAGGAGGTTGCGTACCACATTAGATAGATTGCACCCCATGTACACACCAGTACAACCGAGGGATTCGCCATGCGCCGGCCAAGCATTCAACATAGGCGACCCCGTTTTTGCAAGGAATTATGCAGGCAACCCAGTATGGCTCCCGGGGATAGTGTCGGCAATTAGTGGCCCACGCTCTTACAGGGTGACAATTGCAGACAATAGAGAGTGGCACCACCACGTAGACCAGTTATGATCATGGGGGGGGGGGTAGCCAGGACATGGAGCCCCCTGAGTCAACCGACGCTAACAACCCTGCACAGGGGGAAGGGAACTTAGCACAGGGACAAAATCCGCAGCCAAACAATCCTCTACCCCTTATAAACTTACCGGAGCTGAGGACACAGGACCCGGGAGAATCGCTGCAGGAACCGCCTCCTACGGGGACAGAATAAAGTTCCCCGGAAGCTGAGCCACAGGAGCCGAGGAGGTCCGGGAGAATACGGAGAAGACCGGCGTATCTCGAAGACTATGCATGCTCCAACGTAAGGGGAAGGGGTATAATATCCTGGGAGAACCTCTAGAGGGCAGTTATTAAGCGGGAAGTATAAGCGTCCGGATTGGTGGAGTTGGCATGAGGGTTCGGTATAAATTGAGGTGTCACCAAGGGAAGCTGTTCTGTCAGTTGTGTTAGCTTGAGTTTCATGTTAAATAAAGAGTTGCAGTTGCCTCAGCGTCTGGTCTTTGAGAGAGTGACCCACGAACACAACAGATATGGTAATTGTTGAGTCTGGCGAAGGAAGAGGCTTGAGACAGCTTTAAGACAACAGCTCTTTATTAACTATGTACACAGATCCAGCAGAGAGCCAGGCTGACAGCTTCCCCTTTTATAGGGAGCTGTCAGATGGCTCAGCCAATCAGCGGTCTTCATTTTCCCGCTTGAATAGCGGACCTTATTGTAACCAGGCAGTCGCAATATTCAACACCCCTCCCCTCTTAGTTGGAACCGTCCACTTAGCATACGTAGTTCCGTAGATAGGCAGGGCATTTAGGAACCCTAGTGGACCTGCGCAGTTCAGTAGGGGAGTTGGCCGCAGCCAGGGATGTTGGGTCTGCTGTCATCTCTGGCTCTGCCCGTGGAAGCTTCTGGAAGCTTTCGGGCAGGGTCGTGGACTCTACTGGAACCGGTTCGGGGCTGTGACATCACTGGAACTCTGGATCTTCAAGTAGGTGTTCCGTTGCCCTCGGGGCTGACTCAGCTGTAGGGAAATTATTATTTGGGCAATGTTGATTATCTGCGTTTGTTGGTTGGCGGCTGTGCAGTTGGTCAATGTGCCGTCACCATTTTCACCCATCTGTTAACAACACAACATAGGACTGGGGACCTGTGATTTTGACTATTTCCCCCGGTAGCCATAGGGACCCCTCGGCAAAGTTTCTTGTGAATACTTGGTCACTTATTTTAAATGACCTGGTTTGTTTCTGAGCGACCTGCTCCTTGTGATTGGAGTAACTGGGGTGTAGCCTGTCTAGTACTGAGCAGAGCCGTCGGCCCATTAACAGCTCGACTGAGCTTCTTCCCATTGCTGCATTAGGTGTTATATGTTGTAATAGTAGAAATTTATCCACTCTAGCCTGGCAGTCACCTGGGCCTAGTTGCCCAAGTGCCTCCTTGGCTGATCTGACCATGCATTCAGCCTGGTCATTACTGGCCGAATAGAAAGGAGCGGTCAATGCGTGGTGAATGCCTTGTTCGGCTAAGAAGCCCTTGAACTGGGTGGCCATAAACTGGGGCCCATTGTCAGAAACTAACATGCCTGGTAACCCCTGAATGGCAAAGAGTTTCAGGAGTGTTTGGATTACTTCGGCAGGGGTTGACCCCATTAAGATAATGTCCAGCCATTTGGAATACATGTCAACCACTACTAGGAATGTTTAGCCATGGAATAGTCCAGCGAAATCTATGTGGACCCTGGACCAGGGCGCTCTAGGCCTCTCCCACTCTTGTACCAAGGCCTTTGGGGGGGGTGAGGCCCTAGACTCCTGGCAAGGTGTACAGCCGGCCACCCACTCTTCTATCTGTTTGTTCATTTTTGGCCACCAAACATAACTCCCGGCCAGTGCTTTCATCCTGACCACTCCCCGGTGACCCTCATGCAATGCCATTAGTATATCCTCTCGTAGTGACGGAGGAACGATGATGCAATCTCCCCACAATAGGCAACCCCCTTGAGCTCAAATCGCGTGCTGTTTACAGAAAAAAGGCGTAAACTCCAGGCTAACAGGCCCTTGTGGCCATCCTCTCCACACCCAGTTCAAAATCGTCCTGAACATAGAGTCCTTGGCTAAATGGGCAGCCGTGTCAGCCGAGTGACCAGGCCAGAGTCCAGGCAGTCAATGAGGAGGACGGGGATGCCCAGAGTGGAGTGGTCCACCAAGTCAGGCAGGGGGCAACGGCTGAGGGCATCGGCATGCCCCAAAGATTGGCCGGGCCAGTGGGTCAGCTTGTAGGAATACGCTGAGAGGAAGATCGTCCACCTGATGAGCTGGGGGGGGAGAGACGCCAGTGTGGGGCAGTCCCCAGCGATAAGCCCTAATAAGGGCTTGTGGTCAGTGACCAGCTCAAAGTCTCTGCCGTAGAGGTATTTGTTTCGACTTCAACAACAGAGTGGTCAATGCCTGGAACACTTTACCTGACTTAGTAGTTTCTTCCCCAAACCCCAAACCCCAAAAACTTTAACCTTAGATTATCTACCATCGACCTCACCCCATTCCTAAGAGGTCGGCATAAGCGCACAATCGTGCCTACCATTCCTGTCCTAATGTACCCATATATTCATACCTCTTTTACTCTTATTCATGCTTGTACTAATATATATATATATATATATATATATATATATATATATATATATATATATATATATATATATATATATATATATATATATATATATATATATATATATATATATATATATATATATAGGATTTTTTTGCTGATAAATGAAAATAAAGGGAGACTATTATAGATCTATTTCGAGCTTATTTTGCTCTCGTCAGATAGCCATACCCCTTACTGGGATTTGAACCCGGGCCGGCTGCCTTGCAGTGCAGCAACTTATCCATTAGGCCATATGCTCTGTATATATATATATGTGTGTGTGTGTGTGTGTGTGTGTGTGTGTGTGTGTGTGTGTGTGTGTGTGTGTGTGTACAAACAAACAAACAAATATTGCTGAGCTCCTCTTGCAGACAATGCCCCATTATTTGGAAAGAAGGTTGGTTTTCTTCCTCCCGGTGAAGGAGCTAGATGGGATTCCTGACCTAAACCGATCCTGAAATACACAGATCGCCTTCTGTGCCCAAAAAAGCCCCTGCTTCATTCCAAACATTCACAACCACCACAGATGTGCGAGTCCACACAGAATTAGGCCACAGGAGGCAATAGAGGGCCAGTGTCACAAAACCCAACACAAGGAGTTTGACCTCCCTCAGTACTGCTCCATTAGGCAGGAAGTCAGAAAAAAATAGGATTGAGGAGCAACTTCAGGAGAAAGGAATATCTATCTATCTATCTATCTATCTATCTATCTATCTATCTATCTATCTATCTATCTATCTATCTATCTATCTATCTATCTATCTATATTATATTTATTTATTTGTCAAACATGTACAGGATAGCAGTTGTTTGTATAAACGTAAGTAAAAAGTACCGATAATAGAGGACAATAGGACAGTAGGACAGAGACGGTAGGGACAGTGGTGCGCTTATGCACGCCCCTTACAGACCTCTTAGAAATGGGGAGAGGTCTACTATAGATAGTCTAAGGTTAAAGTTTTGGGGGTTTGGGGAGGAAACCACAGAGTCAGGTAGTGCATTCCAGGCATTGATCACTCTGTTGCTGAAGTCATATTTTCTGCAGTCGAGTTTGGAGCGGTTTACATTAAGTTTGAATCTATTATGTGCTCATGTATTGTTGCGGTTGAAGCTGAAGTAATCATTGACAGGAAGGACTTTTTGATATATGATTTTATGAACTACATTTAGATTAGATCGGAGGCGGTGTAGTTGTAAATTGTCTAATCCCAATATTTCAAGTCTGATGGAATAAGGTATTTTATTGTGAGCAGAGGAGTCTTCTAGTGAAATACTTCTGGACTCTCTCAATCATATTAATGTCTGATATGCAGTGCAGGTTCCAGACAGGTGAACTGTATTCCAGAATTGGTCTAACAAATGTTTTGTATGCTCTGGTTAGCAGTGTAATATTGCCAGAGAAGAAGCTATGCAAGATTAGATTTAACAACTCTTAGTGCCTTTTTGGCAATGTTGTTACAGTGGGCTCTAGCACTTAGGTTGTTGGATATGAGTACTCCAAGGTCTTTGACAGAGTGAGGGTCGTCTACAAGTTCGTTTCCTCCAAGTTTGTATTTTTTTATTCTGATTCTTTTTGCCAATGTGTAGGACAGAGCATTTGTTGGTTGAGATTTGAAGTTGCCAGTTGTTTGACCATTCTGCTACATGGTCAAGGTCTTTTACAATACATGTTTTACATGTATTGTAAAACATGTTTTACAATACATGTTTCTCTTGAGACTGACTGTGAAGTTCAGAGCTTATGGATGACATATCTGGCTTAATTATTTGAGAGCATTCTCTCTTATGATTATATCTTAATGGCTGAATGACATTATTGATGGAAATTTCTAGAGAATTCAATTTGCACATTCTTTTGAGTTTGTTTACTTTGGACCCAAGATAGAGGCTATCCAAATATGGATTTCCCTCCCCCCCAAAAGATATTACCAGAATGAAAATTGCCTCAGTGTAGGTTTTGACTCCCAATAGGCACGAGTGAAGTAGGACTAGATTCCAACCTAATTACCACAGAACTGATATTGAAAAGCAGAGCTTTCATGTCAGTGAGGAAACATTTCAGGCATTTCATGAGCTCTAGATCCTTATTTCAGAAATGTTATAAATGTCTGGATAACTAGGAAAAACAAATCAGAAATGTTGGAAAACCATGCAAAGGCCCTTCACAAACGCTTTCCAAAGAAATGGAAATAGCTTAAACAATACCAGTTATTTACAAAGTCATCTACTGAGGTAATTTAGCTAGCAAAATAATATTGTACTTTATAATTCTGATGAGTTGCAAAGAGAAAATAATTACAGGTAGTCCTTGACTTATGACCACAATTGAGCCCAACATTTCTGTTGCTAAGGGAAAATTTGTTAAGTGAATTTTGCCCCATTTTATGACCTTTCTTGCCACAGTTGTTAAGTGAATCACTGCAGTTGTTAGTTTAGTAACATGGCTGCTAAGTGAATCTGGTTTTCCCATTGACTTAGCTTGTCTGAAGGTCATAAATATGAGTCAGTTGCCAAGCATCTGGATTTGATCACGTGACCACGGGGATGCTGCAATGGTTGTAAGTGTGAAAAATGGTCATGTCAGTTTTTTTCAGTGCCTTTGTAACTTTGAACGGTCACGAGATGAACTGTTGTAAGTCGAGGATTACCTCTAATGCAAGAATTACACTGTACAAATGATATAAATGTTCAACACCCAGTTGGATTGCTACAACACAAAAATATTAAAGCAGAAAGGCAAAGGCACAATTTTTCAATTAAGTATCCGTAGAACTTGCATTATCCCAGGCTGTATAATATAACATTAGGTACTGATTAAAGAAACATTTCTCCAATAATATTGCTGAGAAATTAATAAATGTCTCTGTAATATGCCAGTAATAATGTAGAGTAAGAAAAGTATCAACTTTTTAATATATATATAGAATTCTTTATTTAAATGCACACACATAGACACAAAACATACATTTAAAAACCTGGACACATTGCAACTGTCCTGTTATATCTTTCCATACAATAATAATTCTATAGCAAATGATATCTTCCTTATTTATATTATAATACATTATTTTTGGTCTTACACCAACATTCCTAGTTTATAGTTATTTTTGTCTGATCCATTTTCTCCATCTATCCTTATTTTTCACTTCTTTTGACTGTTTCTGTTATCTAACCAGTAATAGAATTTCTCCCAAATTTTATAGTATTCTGTCTCGTCCTTGTCTTTCATTTCCATTGTTAATCGGTCCATTTCCACACAAGCCATTGTTTTATCTATTAACTCTTCTTCAGTTGGTGTTTTTTCGTTTTTCCAATTCTGTGCGTATATTAATCTCGCCACGTTTATAACATGAAGAATTAAGTAAAATTGTCCTTTTTCATATTTTTCATGGGCTATCCGTAGTAAAAACAGTTCGGGAGTTGTTTCTGTTTCTTTCTAATATTTCTTCTAGCCATAGCCGCACCTTATTCCAATATGTCTTTGCTTTATTACACAGCCACCACATGTGGTAATATGAACCTTTTGCTAGTTTACATTTCCAGCACATAGGTGACAATTTCTTGTCAATTTTCGCTAGTTGCGTTGGTGGCATATGCCACCTATAGAACATTTTAAGTTGATTTTCTTTATATGCTGTGGCTAGTGTCAGTTTTTTATTCCTGCTCCATAGTTCTTGCCATTTATCTAGGTTGATATTGTATCCGAAGTTTTGTGCCCATTTGATCATTGTATCTTTGACTTGTTCCTCTACCATTTTATATTCTAGTAAGTATTGATATATTTTCTTTATCGATTTGTCCTCAGGTCCCACCAATATTTTATCTAGCACTGTTTCTTTCTCTATACCTTGTTCTCTTATCCTTTTCATACCTTGATTTAATCTGCAAATATGCCCACCACTCTAGCTCAATCCCCTCTTCCTGCAATTCCTGTCTAGTTTTTATACTTTCTTCTCCTTTTAATATTTCTTTGTATGTTATTGCTTTTCCTGCTTTCATAAAATTTGGATGTACGAGTGCCTCGAGAGGCGAGAACCAAACCGGGATACCCTTATACAATTGTTTTCTTATTTTAATCCATACTGTGAGTATCGTTCGTCTGACTTGATGTCTTAGGAAATACTGGTGTGCTTTTTGTTTATTATCCCATAGGAAGGTGTGCCAGCCGGCTTGCATGTCATGGCCCTCTAGTGCTAATATCCGTTTATTGGTTAGGTTAATCCATTCCTTTGCCCATGTAAGCACGGCCGCTTGGTAGTACCCTTCCCAGTCTGGTAAACCAAGTCCCCCTCTTTCTTTTGCATCTTGTAGAAGTTTTAATCTAATTCTAGGCCTTTTTCCTTGCCATATAAATTGGCTTATCATTTTATTTAAATTCCTGAAATATTCTTGATCCAATTTTGGGATGTTTTGAAATAAAAAAAGAATTTTTGGCAAGATATTTATCTTTATTGTTGCAACCCTCCCCATAAGGGAGAGTTGCAGCTTAGACCAATTTTCCAATTCAAATTTTAATTTTTCATTTAGTTTATTGTAATTATCTTCTTTCATTGTAACACATCTCGCAGAAAGGTTTATTCCCAGATATTTAATTTTTTTTCGTTATTTGAAGATTTAGTTTTCCCATCAATTCTTTTTTATGTATTTCAAACATGATTTTCACTATCGTTTTTGTTTTTTCCTTATTTATTTTTAATCCATTATCAACTCTATCTTGATAGTTTTTATATGTATCATGGCTTCTTTATTTAAATTGTACCCCTTATTATTTTTACAAATAATTCAGAGTGACAAACATACCCAAAACACCTTCCTCTTCCTATTTTCCCCAGAACAATAACAACCCTGTGAGGTAGGTTGGAGAGAGAGAGAGAGCGAGAGAGAGCGAGAGAGAGAGCGAGAGAGAGAGCGAGAGAGAGTGAGAGAGAGCGAGAGCGAGAGCGAGAGCGAGCGAGAGCGAGAGCGAGAGCGAGAGCGAGAGCGAGAGCGAGAGCGAGAGAGAGAGAGAGAGAGAGAGAGAGAGAGAGAGAGAGAGAGAGAGAGACCCAAAGTCACCCAGCCGGCTTTCATGGCAGAACAGGTTCTTTCTGGATCCAACCAGCAGTTGTAAAAAAGGAGACACTTTGCCCTGAAATGAAAAGACACAGCATGTAAAATAGTGATTGGAACCTCTTCATTTATGCTACTTCTCCATGTACACTTGGAGAACAGAATTGGAGAACCTACACATTTCCAGCTGTTATTAATTCCTACTTCTGTCAGCCACATTGATGGCCAAAAGTCAGGAATAAAGCTGCTTGTAGTCCAGGTCCTCCAAATTGCTCTCTCTTCTAGAAAAGTGAATTTCAAAATTTCCAGTTAGCAATTGGGGAACATTGTTGCACTTAACATGATCTGGTAGATCAGACAGATTCCACCCTGAAGAGCGTCTATACCTTTCCCCACACAAAGCAATGGCTACTGGCGTACTGGGTCTGATCTCAGTTTTTGACTGGCTATGGATCTAGATTGGCTCAGTTCCAGCTTTAACAAATACGAATGCCCGAAGGCCATGCTGAGTGCTAGTCTAGTAGTGCTAGCAATATAGAGTTCTTAAATAGTAAGGGACAATGTGGGCTATTCATATTATAGCAATGTAACACCTTCTTTTAAGGACAGATGCTCTCCTGTTCCAGCCAGTACCACCTCCAGAACAGATAAGTGTAAATCGGGAGAAGATTTGGTCATTTTGATGGTGGTTTTTTCTTTGGTGAAGGTGAAATTCAGCTTGCTTCCTAAGTAGCAAATTCCAGTAATGTTCAGCTGCTTTATGTCATCGGGATAAACAGGGTCAAATTTCAGGAAGCTTCTGGAGATCCTAAGAAGAGCAGAAAGAACTCAGTGGCTAGAATAGGGAATCCCTTACATTATGACAAGCCTTGGAATAGGATACAGATACATCACCCAGGCTATCATTCAAAATTACCATTCTTTCCCGAACAATTTTAAAGCAGAGTCCAAGAATAAGTTCTTCCAAAGCTTGATGGGAGTGGTGGGATGGCAAAGAAAATTATTAAGGTCCAAGTTAAATTAACTAGTTTTTAAAAGGAATGTTAAAGCCAAAAAGCCAGAGTTCATAGTAGAATACATCTCCAGAAACTCTGGAGAGTTACCAGGCCAAAGTTGATCCTGCTGGCTAGAGTGGCCGATGCATTTTGCAACTTAATTTTTGCATCATCTATGCCAGGGGTGGCCAAACTATGGTTCTTTGAGGACCTGTGGACTTCAACTCCCAGAATTCCTGAGTTAGCCATGCATGCATGGCTGGCTCAGGAATTCTGGGAGTTGAAGTCCACAGGTCCTCAAAGAACCATAGTTTGGCCACTCCTAATCTATGCACATACTATTCTGTGGAGAAACATCAGCAAAACAAAACAAAATACTGATGGAAGAGAATATTTGTAGCTCAGGGTTGAATTGTGATGTCCTTGGTGCTCTCTGAGCTTATTTATTTATTATTTATTATTTATTATTTGTATTTATATGCTGCTCAACTCTGCAGGGACTCTGAGTGGCTAACAAGAATACAAACAACATTAATATAAAAAAGAATTAAAAACAGAATTAAAATACAATATAACAATATATAAAAACATTCAGTTAATTCAGTCATTCAATCATTTCATTTCATGGGCCAACATCGATAAATCGTTCATTGGCCCCAGGCTTGCCGAAAAGCCAGGTCTTCACGGCTTTTCTGAAGGCCAATAAGGTGGGAACAGTCCGGATCTCGGGGGGTAGTTGGTTCCAGAGGGTAGGAGCCGCCACAGAAAAGGCCCTCGCCCGTGGGCCCGCCAGCCGACATTGTTTAGCTGACGGAACCTGGAGCAGGCCAGCCCTGTGTGATCTAACCGGTCGCAGGGAGGTATGTGGTAGCAGGCGGTCCCGAAGATACTGTGGCCCTGAACCATATAGGGCTTTAAAGGTGATCATCAACACCTTGAATTGTATCCGGAGACCAATGGGCAGCCAATGCAGCTCACGCAAGATGGCAGTAGTGTGGGTGTATCTAGGAACACCCACAACAGCACGTGCAGCTGCATTTTGGAACAGCTGAAGTCACCGAATACTCTTCAAAGGTAGCCCCATGTAGAGTGCGTTACAATAATCAAGCCGTGAGGTGACAAGGGCATGAGTGACCGTGAGAAGTGCCTCCCGATCCAAGTAAGGCTGCAATTGGTGCACAAGACGAACTTGTGCAAAGGTCCCCCTAGCCACAGCTGATAGATGTTGGTCCAATTTAAGCTGTGGATCTAGGAGGACACCCAAATTGCGAGCCCGTTCCGAGGGGATTAATTTTTCTCCACCCCAGAACCAAGGAGGGACAGTCGACCAAGTCTTTAGGAGGCAGTATCCATAGCCACTCGGTCTTGTCCGGGTTTAATTTGATCCTATTGACTCAAATTTGAGCTTGGTTTGTTTCTTTCAGATGTTTCATTACCAAACTAGGTAACATCATCAGTGCACTTCGTGGGAAAAGACAAGATTGTCTTAATCTCAGTATCCCTGCTTGAGGGATACTGGCTGCTCAGCTAATGGCATTTCTGATGAGCAGAAACAAAAGGAGTTTGATGACTGCAGTCGGAAGCATCTGCCCATGCACAGCTCCTGCAGTGGGGAAAGCTTGTTCCCTCCCCCACCTTGTCTTCTAAAAATAGTTATCCCTGTTATCAAATTCACCTTCGGCATTTCCAAAAACCAACAGTCTAATTTTAATACAATTATATATTTATACATATATATGTCTGAAGTAATACACAAAATGGACTTTTGAATAGATAGTAATCACTCACAGCAAGTGCTAAATGAATTCATTCTATCAAATTTTTGTAGTGCTTTACAAAATACTTTTAGTTACAAAACTCGCACTATATTTATTTTTAGATGTGACTTTTCTAACCTATATCATTGCTATGTTTTTATAAGGAATTATTCCCAGTTACACATACCCTACATGCAACTTTTTCTGTACATATGGAGATACATTTTAAGTCAAATTCACAATAAGATAGCGAAGAAATAGATTTTAAGAAACTCTAGGGTTAGGGAAGCTATGTATCCATTCATTCTACAACACAACATGTTCTGGTACATCACATGATTTCGACTAGGAAGAAAACCGTGACAATTTTTTTCACCATTCCTAATTTATACCTGAACCCAGCATATCCAAAAAAGATGGCTTGCAGAAATCCACCCATCCCCGTCAAGAAATTTACAGCTCCTGATCCATCAGAGTTTTCCACCCAGATCTAAGAAAATGAATATATATATATTAATATGTATAGATGATTGTTGTCAAGAATAGAAGAACTTAAAGACAGGAATAAAATGTGCCCAATTGGTTGACCTTGAATGGCTCGGTGATGTTGCTGAAACATTTGCTCATTTGTTGTTGTGCTCTTTTGATTTCCTTCAGCTCCAACCAGCCAATTGCAAACATGCTCTGAAGGGAGAAAGACACTGGTAACCCTGAGGGTGCAACTCTATCATCCACAAACAGACGCACTGCAGATGGGCAGGGCCCCACGCTTTTAAGATGGAAACCACTTGCTCCCTTCCGCAAGGTCAGCTTTTTACCCAAGTCATGGCTGGCCCCTGGGGATCAGTCACAGGCTCATAGATCTCAAGATCATTCCTTCTGACTTCTGGGTCCATGGGGTAAATGAGAGGAAACCCAAGCAAGACAACATCAGCTTGTTTCACTGGCTCACCTGTGGGAAGAGGCATGAAGCAAAGCTCTGAGGTGACCAAGATGTGGGATGGCGATTGCCAAAGAAATAGAACCTCTCATTTTCATACCACATTTCCTTTGATGGTGAAGGGGATACAGAAAGAAAGCCTCTACTTATGTCAAAGAATCTTAATGTATGGGAAGCAAAGATGTCACAATACATTAATATGCTGAGAAAAGCTCACCTGTTTTTTGTTTAACCCTACAGCAATAAAGCCCTAGGAGCCTGCTAAAATGGCCACTGGAAGAAGCAACTTGCAGATATTCTAGTATCTGGCCCACCAGTTTAAATACTAATTTAGCCAATATGTGAGAGTTACCTCTTTCCAACTCATTCCCTCTTGAAGGGATAGGCAACAAAGCTACGTGTAAGTATCCAAAGCCTCTGCTGCTTTGACACAATCAATGCCATCCTTATGGTTTCAAGAAGTTTTAGGCAATCCGTGGGTAATTGGAAGGAATGGGAAAACAAAGATTTCTTCTGGCAAAGAAATCACCTTGTTCCCAAATATCAATGAAAATGGAAATACAACAATTTTTCCTTTTTTTGTTGGTGAGAGGAAAAGGAAAATCTCTTGGCTTTACACTATTCTTCTCCCATTCCCACATCAGAGAAAGCACATCCCTGAGCAAGAATGCAAAAATATTGACTACTGAGTGTTGGGCAAAATGTTAACTTGACGCCCTCCACATTAGCATGCAGGTTGGGTGATGGTTACATTCTCATGATTAGGTGAACAATTTGACCTTCAGGTGTTAAAGATAGGATGAACACCTCGGTTTCTTCTTCTGAATCCCTCACCTGGACAATATCCATCATATTCTGGATGGTAACGTCTGCTCTTATCCAAAGGCACTTTAAGTTTCTTCATAATCTCCTTCCACTCTTCGGGCACAACAAAATGCAACTGGGAGCCCAAGTCAATTGCAAATTTTAAGCTGAAACGGTATGGAGGGAAAAAGATCTAGCTGAGTTAACCTAGCAGAGAATTACAAATTGGGAAAAGGCTGACATTTAGTGTTTTAAAAGACAACATCAGTATATTTGGGGCACTTATTTTGCTTTGAGGTTGCTCCTGATTGGCATTAAAGAGGTATTAAATTATTCCTCCCAATACATGTTTTAATCACTGCGATGTCATACTTGCTTAATGTTTACTCCTGTGAAATTAAATGCCATCCCGAAGGTACAATGGCATAATTTTGTTGCAGGACACAAATCAGTTATATGTCACTTAAAGAAGTTTTGTGGACTTCCTCTAGTACGGGGGTAAAGACAGGCAGATTTTTTTTTAAAAAAAAGTTCTTACATTAACAGTCTCAAAAAGTATCTACTCAAGGTTTGCAATTTTATATCAACCTTTCTGCTTTTTACCAGCCTTACTTGGGAACAAAATATTGATTTCTGAACAATGCTGTTATTCTTTCATAAATTTCAAAGAGATGGCTTCCAATGAAACCAAGAAAATCAGCAGCAACATTTCCAAGTTTATCATCTGTGTATTTCCACTCCTTTTTCTTTAGAGCGTCTTTAAATGAACATGGGGCCTGAGATCTTGGACAGCCAACACTCATGGATTACTTAATGGATGTTTTTTTTTGTACAATGTGGACGATTAGACTGGAACCTTCCAAATTTGGAATTTTCTGATTCCGTAACTGGCCCACACTAGGGACGTCTTCTCTGGCACTAACTGTTAGGGACGTAATGACAAAACCTAAAGCTAGAGAAACACATTTGTAAACAACAGTCACACATGAACTAAATTTGAAAATATTATATATAAAATATATAAATATATTATTCAAACCAGTTAGGGGAAGCTTTGCAAAAAAATATATATTTTGTAAGACAGAATAGCCTTACAAAAAATCTTACTCTATTTGTATTTGATTGGTCTCCTTTCCTTTCTTTACATGGGCAGTACCTTTCTCTAAGGGGGTGAGGAGGGAGAGAAAGGGAAAGGTTAGTCTTAAATCATCGCTGCATTTGAAAGTCAACTCCTCCTGGAAACCAGAAAGTAAATTCTGTGTCAACTGGAAGTGGGATGAAAGAGGGAGTTGACAAATATACTGCACTTGGTTTGGACTTTGGACCAGAAAATTCAAAGCATCTTCCCAAGAGTTGGGCTGAAGAGATGAAACTCCCCAGCCAGCCAGACTAAAGTATGACATGAAGCTCAGCCTATCATAATTATGCTTTATACTCCTGAAGGAGCTTTTAAATTGCAGGTAATCCTCAAGTTATGACCACAATCGAGCCCAAAATTTCTGTTGCTAAATGAAACATTTGTTAAGTGAGTTTTGCGCCATTATACGGCCTTTCTTGCCACAGTTGTTAAGTGAATCACCACAGTTGTTAAATTAGTAACATAGTTGTTAAATGAACCTGGCTTCCCCATTGACTTGGCTTGTCAGCAGGTCGCAAAAGGGGATCGCATGACCCTGGGATCCTACAACAGTCATAAATATGAACCAGTTGCCAAGCATCTGAATTTTGATCATGTGACATGAGGATGTAGCAACAGTCGTGTGAAAAACGGTCATAGGTCATTGTTTTCAGTGATGTTATAACTTTCAACGGTCACTAAATGAACTGTTGTAAGTCGAGGACTACCTGTATTTAAATTTATAATAGATAACAAATGCATTAAGAAAGTGAATTCAATGTTAACCATAAAAAAAAGTCTAAAGTAGAAAAAAGCCAAAGGGCATAAAGAAAGAATAGCAATTCTGGAAGAAGAGAAGAATTTTTGGAAGGAGAAGGGCAGAGAAGCAGGATCAGCGATTCTGGAAATCTCTTACCTCCTCTGGGCAACTGCATTTGTATAGACAGAATTATCTACAGTGCAATGATATTCATCTGGGGGCATCACACCTGAAAGGAGGCAGACATTTTTAGAACACAGCAGCCCTTCCATAGGCACCACTGTGAGGTCCTCATGGTTAGGAATGGACAATCTGTCCAATCTTTTTTTCTCTCTCAGAATAACTCTTAGAATCTAAGTATTGATGGATGAAGGTTCAAGGGTGCATATTGGTTACAATCCATTTGGGCATTAAAAAACCCTTTACTGCTCTTCCTCCTCTCCCCCAAGGTCATTCCCACCTATCATTACAGGTTCTGCCTCATCAGCTGTAGCTGCTAGAGGAGATGCACTGAATTGATTTCTATCCTTCCGAGGTGGGTAAAATGGGGACCCAAATTGCTGACTCTGTAAACTGCTTAGAGAGGGCTGTAAAGCACTGTGAAGCGGTATATAAGTCTAAGTGCTATTGCTATTGCTACCCTGCTCAGGAGTTCCCTTACACACTTACCCACAATGTGATAGTTTTCTTCCTCAGAGTTCCACACAACTCGGCTGCACCAGTATTGAGCGATAGCCTGGACTACATCCCAGCCACCTTCCTGCTGAAAGAGCTTCAAGTCCTAGAAGCGCATCAGGAGAGATTCCATTGACCCTGCAGTGCCCCATCTGACTCAAACAAGCTAACCAGGTTTAATGGCAAAAACGGGAGCAGGACGGGAGGCAACAGTGGCTACTCCAAGCCCAGCTCCAGCTACCTGAGTGATGCAGAAATATAGCTCGAAGGCCAGCATCACATCTCCATTGATGTGGATCTCCTCGTCTCCATAAATTTTCTCAGGGCAGACCTCTCGGCCTGTTGCCGCACTCTCCCAGGGAAACTTTGCACCCTGCCACAATCAAAACCAACATAAAATAAAATGATAAGGTCAAGGAATATTAAATAGTAAAATGTTTCCTTTCTTTGGAGGCTTTCAAATCCAGAGAATGCTTTCTTCAGGAATGGGCAGCTTCTTGCTGCATGACAGAAGAGCCTGCTAGAGAACGGCCATTGACCTCGTTTGCTCAATCCAGTTTCTGTCCTCAGTGAGGGAAGGCAACTTTTCAATGTCATTCTGTGCCTTGTTCAGTTGACAAAGAATAGTACTTGCTGTTGTTAAGTTGTGGCTCCCCACAAAACTCTTCACTTGGGTCAAATGAGGTAAAACCCATGGGGGATGGGTTGAATTTAGCACCTTCAGTATTCATCCACATGTTTGTTTGTTTTTTAGAATAGAATAGAATAGAATTTTTTATTGGCCAAGTGTGATTGGACACACAAGGAATTTGTCTTGGTGCATATGCTCTCAGTGTACATAAAAGAAAAGATATGTTTGTCAAGAATCATGAGGTACAGCCCTTAATTATTGTCATAGGATACAAATAAGAAATCAGGAAACAATCAATATTAATATAAATCGTCAGGATACAAGCAACAAGTTACAGTCATACAGTCATAAGTGGGAGGAGATGGGTGATAGGAACGATGGGAAGAGTAATAGTAATAGTAATGCAGCCTTAGTGAATAGTTGGACAGTGGTGAGGAAATTATTTGTTTAGCAGAGTGATGGTGTTCGGGGGAAAACTGTTCTTGTGTCTAGTTGTCTTGGTGTGCAGTGCTCTATCGTGTCGTTTTGAGAGTAGGAGTTGAAACAATTTATGTTCATAGGAAAGAAGAGAACACCAGGAAGAAGGAACATGAAGGCCATTGTCTGGATCCAATAGGCAAGTCAAGAATTTTCTGTTGTGATGCCAGTACTGCAGGTTAGATGTTGCCAGTCTTTATAGCCAAGTTTGGTGCAATGGTTAAGGCATCAGGCTAGAAATCAGGAAATTCTGAGTTCTGGTACCCCCTTAGGAAGCAATCCAGTTGGGTGATCTTGGGCCAGTCATTTATTCTCAGCTCGAGAAAGAAGGCAACAGCAAACCACTTCCAAAGTCTTGCCAAGAAAACTGCAGGGATTAGTCCAGACAGTCATCAGGAGTCAAGACTGTTTCAAAGGCATAACCCCCACCCTATCCCTATAGTTTACCATAACATTTACTGAGACTTAAATTAACTGATTTTAAACCCTCAGCAACAAGTAGCACACTTGAGAAATGCTTACATGCTTGTGCCCTCTGAATCTATGTTTTGTTCACACAAGCTTCACTGGAGTTTTAGCAGCCAGCTTCTGAATGAAGTCTGCTCTTCAGAATTATGACCTTATAAATTGTTACTACTGTGTAATTGTTCATTGTTATTTAAGCGTATTGCCATAACACTGAGCACTAGAAACTTACTCCAATAGCAATAACACTAGCATTTAGACTTATGTATTGCTCCATAGTGCTTTGTTTCACTCTCTAAGCGGTTTACAGAATCAGCATATTGCCCCCAACAATCTGGCTCCTCATTTTACCAACCTCAGAAGGATGGAATGCTGAGTGAACCTTGAGGAGGTGAAAATCAAACTACTGGCAGTCGGCAGAATTAGCCCGCAATACTGCATTCTAACTACTGTGTCACCAGGGCTCCAATAATTTATCTAGCTTAATTTCAAATGATTTATATATTCATGTGGTATTACTGGTGGTTGGTCTAAGTTACTTTATTTAATAAATTCTAGACAAATTCTAGACAACTCATCCTGAATTTTCCGTTGGGCTACTTCAGAAATTCTTCCATAAATTATTTTCAAATTAGCCTGTTGAAATTTGGAGCACCTTGCCTGTTCTAACCATTTATGCTTTCTGAGGAACAGAGAAGAGATCTCTGACTTGTCTTCAAAGCAAGGTCCGAATCTGGAAAAGAAGTCATCTAACTTCTGAGAAAGAGTTAAAATCTCCTCAGTTTAGACACCACTTCCAGCCCTTCTACTTCCAGTCTTCCCCACTTCAGATTGCAAGAGCTGCTTCTGAATATCATCAAGGCTTTTGTAACTAATAAAGGAGAAAATTTGTAGCTCAGGGTTGAAATGAAGGGTCCTTGATGCTCTCTGAGCTTGTTTGTTTTCTTGCAGATGTTTCATTACCCAAACTAGGTAACATCCTAGGACTAGCACTGATGATGTTACCTAGGTAGGATAATGAAACGTCTGCAAGAAAAGAAGGAAGCTCAGAGAGCTTTCGTAACTGTTTAGAGCTACTCTGGTTTCAAAGGACTTTTTGCTGCGGCTCCAGAATTTTGCTTTTGTTTTTTTAAAAACTTGCTGAAATGGTAAAATTAAAAACAGTTCAAGCGAAGGAGAACCTCTTTAATTAATAAAAAATTGGCTTCATGCCTTCTGTGGAAAGAGATATGGCATTTCCTCTTGCCTTTGTAAGTGGCTTCTACCTTGTATCCTTGTTCCTGTGCGTTGTGTAGTGCTCCCTCTAGTGTTCGGATCCTGTATTTTAGGACAGCACAAGCTGCTTCTGGATAGAAAAGCAAGATGTTTGGGTATATCCAGGTATCCTAGGGAAAGAAGGACAGCATACCGTATATAAATATTGCCATCAAATGCAAAAGATCTGCACATTAGAGTAAAGCCAGCAATTATTCCTTCCCCACAAGGCCTCCCAGCTTCAGATGAGGGTGAGATGGAAACAAGCTTCTTCAACCCCACCCTCAAAGTAAAATCTGGGCCCTAGGAATGATGTTGCTTCAGTTTAAAAACTAGAGAACCGCATGATGAATATTCTTCTCTGGGGCAGGAGGCTGGTGGAAAGTTGATATCAAACCTCCTCAGGAGACTCTTATTACTGTGGAAGAAAAAACGATGGGCCCAGAACCTTAAAAGTGAATATGCATAGCTAGTCCCAATACACATCACTATTTAGGAGACAGTGTTTAAATCGGGAAGTGCAAGAGCAATAATAAAACATGGTATTTCACATGCCAGATGAAACAACCGGAAGGTTAGCAAAGCTTAAGTTATAAAGGAATGGATAGAGAGGGAGGGAGAAGGGAAGAAACAGAGACAGATCCAGAGTCAGGTCATTTGCTAATAAGACCTTCCAACTTGTTGACCATTTTGAAAAGATACTTTATTCGGGAAGCAGAGACTGTGCCTCAGGACAGGACATTAGATAACAGCCAGATTCAATCCATGTCACCTCCAATTAAAAACACACACATACATTCTACCCCATGTATGTCAGGTGAGATGAACTAAGTCTAACTTTCTATCTTCACTTTCCAGGTTGAGTCACATGTCTGAACCACGGTAACAGTTGATTGCATGGTACTTACATCAACCTGCAATGGAGAGAGGCGGAACTGGGCAAAATTCACAACACCTTTTAGTCTTTGCATGCACATCACAGCAAGCTAACAATAGCTGCAGGCCAGTAGATGACCAGGTCTTTGTCACGACAGTCAGTATTTTCCCCAGTTCATCTCCACTTCATGCAGTAGTAGCAAACTGGGCAGGTTCCCTTTGCTCACCTGGTCCCAGAAGACATGGCGCCAGTAGTCTTCACCGGATGTGCCGTTGGAAAGGCCTCCTGGGCTGATTCCAGAGAAAGGGACGCTAGCAGAGCCCAGAGGAGGAATGGCACTCAGCAGGTAATACAGGCAGCCATATATGGCCTGGCTGAAGGGAAGAGGCCCGTCCACATCTACACAGCAGCCTTCCCAGAGCGCTGCCCATGCCTGGGTGTGAGACAGATATAAAGAACCCGATCCAACCAGGGACAACCCTTCACAAAAGCTCCTTTGCACAACCTCTTCAGACTCTGCTATGGCAGTGAGGAACTCCCATCTCTGCTCCTTCTGGTCTCCAGGGAGGGTCACTGATTGGGGCACCGGGGTCCAGATCATGTGTACGGTAGGCTGGGGGCCACCCTCTACTTCTGGGACCAATGTCTTTCCATATAGATAGCTAAGGAGAAAGAAAAAAATGGGAATCCTTATGTTTCTCTCTGAATATTAGAGGATCTACTAAACAACAGAAACATGACTGGAATTTTATACTCATTGAGCACAAAGACACTGCTTTGCATACGTTTTGAACTCTAATCTAAACCTTTTCCGTCTCCCCATTCTCCTTATTCTTTGTATTCCTGCCTATACCTTTTAAGTGCAGTGGCCAATGGTTCTCTTCTCCCTCAATCACTCTGCCTTGTAGACCAAGCTAGTTGGGATTTTAAGAAGTTGTAGAGCCAGCATATCTGGAGGACAGCAGGTTAGGGAAGGCAATGTTAGTCAAAGTCTTTCTTATAATCCAAAGCACCCTCTTAGCATGATAGGTGTTTCCTGACAGCCTCCCTGTGTCCTCTGGAGGGAACTGCATTTATTCCCTATTCAGAACCACAAGAAAAATAACCAGGCTTTGTTATTGCAGTCTTTCAATGCTTGGCCAGGAGCCACAGAAAACATTCCCACAATAATACTCACTGAGCTCCCAGGAAATCTGGCCCTTTCTGCAAGTCCAGGTCTGGACTCTCTGGTTTGAACTGGGTGTGGAGATTCACTGGGATGGGTTTAGTTTTGAGAGCTGATCTTGCGATTGTTATGCTGAAAGCCAGAAGATGGACAAGAGACCGGTGGGCATAGATTGTGTGAGTAGCTGTGTATTCTGAGCACTGGGCTGTATGGATATACGTCCCTGCAGACGGAAGGAAAGGGTCAGTTTGAACGCATACCCTAAATTCTCATGTCAAATCTACTTTGCAATTTGACATAAGGAAAAGGGTCTGGCATAAGAAATTGAAGCATGGGGACAATATAATCCTTCTGTTATTTGATGAACTGAAATGTGAAAAGGGATCTTTGTGATTTTCTGCTTAACAATTAAATGAAATCCAATTCAAGGACTGAAAGATAATCCATTGTTTTGCCAAGTGTCACACAACTGGTCTTTTGGATCCAGAGACAATAAACATACCAGCAAATAAAGAAATTTTAGGCTTTATTATTAACTTAAACTAACAGATTTAAAAGCATAACACAAAAAGCATACATATCAAGCAAGCTGATGCCCAATTTCTTACAAGCTGTTAGGAGCTCCTTCATAAGGACAGCAGTGATACCCCATTTGGGGGGGGCACTTTTCACAGTACACTGTGCTAGGTTCTGTGCAGAAGCTCCCAGCTTAAAGGCCAGTACTAGAGTTTTTATTAACCTGACATCGTGACTTTATATGACCCTGTTGCTATGGTATCCAGCCTGCAAGACCTGACCTGGACAGGGTGGCACATGACTCTGGGATGGAAGCTAAAGAGTCTGAGACTTTTATAGATAAGAAAAGTTTTTGAGCACTCTGTACTGTAATTAAAATACATTTGTAGTTTGAAAATTCTTGTCTTCTTCCAGGTTGAAGGTTTTAGGAATCCTCCTGGTTGGACAAGACATGCTGGACAAAAAACTCATGTCATCCTGTAGCTTGTGGGGACTACTTTGCTGCATCTGGAGATCTAGTTGGAGAGGCTGTTTAAAAGATGCTTTTCAAAAAACGTTCGAGAGATTTTCAGATTCCTTTATGAGCTAGGAACGGATTCAAACTTCAGAGAACATACCTCAGTTTGAATTTTCAATTTTCCACCCCCTCTTCTCCTTTTAAAATCGTAGCTTCACATTGTCTTTCAAAACAGAAGCTAATTTTTATATTCAGGATGTGAATTGAAGAAAGCTGCCCTGACAGGGTAGCAGGAATGTATTGGCCATGAAGACAATGTAGATGAGGAGGGTGGCACTGCCTCTTACCTGTCCTGGTGTCCAAACAGAAGGTCTCCCTCAGGTCATCAGCCCCATCCACATCCATTTTGACATTAAGGGGACTGGGGAGATCAGCCCCATGTGTCTGCCCAACTGCTCCACTGTACACCCCGTTGACATGAAGGATGTCCCTGTAGACTCGGGTGCCCAGATAGGCGTTGGTCAATGTTGGGAGGAGTCTGGCATCAGAAGGCAAAGCGTCCGTGGAAAATATGGCAGGGTCTTCACCCACCACTGCCATATCAAGAAGAGGGAGGGAGCAATGGCTGGAGTTCCAGCTGGGAAAAAAAATAAGGCACACAATATATACTCTATCTTAGTGTTTCTCACCCTTGGGAACTTATGGGTGGATTTCAAGTCTCAGAATTCCCCAGGTACCTGGAATCTGCCCATCTTAAAGTTCCCAAGAGTGAGAAACGCTGCTCTGTTTGCATGGCATTGTGCCAAGGGATGGATTTCTATGCCCCCCCGCCCCGCACTCAGAGCCTGGCACTGAAGATCAGCTTAAAATCCACATGGAAAGAAGGACTCAGGTGGAATCCATTCTGTTTGGTAAGGGTGTAAAGGAGAGGCAGGCAGGCAAGTCTTACAGGGTTTTGGGAAGGAGCAATCCACCAGCAATTTCTGATCAGCTAGTAGGGACTAACGGGAAATATAGTCCAAAACTTCAGGCTGCTGCTTTCTAGGGAAGAAAAGAGCCAGCCCATCTGCACAGAAATATTCCCAAGGAACAGAGGAAGTTCTGAAAAGAGGCGCCGGTCATTCCTGCCCCTGCCTCTTCCGCCTGGCGAATTTGCTGCTCGGTCCTATTCCGCAGGGTGGAAACAACTTCAAGCGGAGAAATGGAGTTTCTTGTAAAAACTTGCCACGCCTTCCCGGCCGAGGGACAGGAGGAGCCTCGCCATCCCTCCCCACTCCGGCATCAGCCCTTTCCATTTTTTCTTTTTGAGACTCTCCCAGTTTGTGCCGCGAGGGGGCAGCATCTGACCGCGCAAGCGCGAAGTCCACCAACTTCCTAAAACCTGAAAGAGTTGAGAGTTGAGCGCGAAGAATCTATAGTGGGGTTATTTTTTTTCTATATTTAGCTGGAAAATGCCGAACTACAAGAATAAAGATTGGCACTGTGCGAAACCCGCTCACCAGTCAGAAATTTGACAGAGTCATTAAGTGAAGCAGCAAGCACTTTATTGTAAACTACGGTCTTGCATGAGCCGGTGGCTAACAAAGTAGCCATGCCCCAAAATAGATTTCAACAGCATTTTATTCCGTCCCTCCCTTGCAATCCCATTTGACGAGGACCACAAAGTTCACAATTTTTCCGGAACGCCTAGTTCCTCCCCCACCTTTTTGACATTTCCCTAAATTACCGTTGTCCTTTAAGCTGATTTTTCTATTAGCAATAGGTGAATAGGTTTAACCCACAGTTACTGTTTTCTCGTAACTTAGCTGCATACGCATAAGAAACGGAAACAAGCAGTTTATTTCTAGACTATGTGCGAGCTCTTGTTGTTAAAACTGCCAGCCAACCTGACTTTGGACCTGCAAACATTTCCTATCTTTTTCTTATAATTCTAAACCCTATTGAATTTCTTAGTACTGGTCCCTAAAAATGTATATCTACAAAAAAACAACATTTAACTATTATTGCTTTTCTTACAATTCTTCCTTTTTCTTCTTTATACATTGTTGCTTTTTTTGCACTTTCCTAACATGTGGTGGTTGTATATGATCCTTCTAACCTTGATAACATTATTTATTTTTATTTATTTATTTTATTTATTTATTTTTGTCAAGTACGTGTTGGTAATATACATAGATATAACATTGTTTATATACCATACATAAGATGGGTACTGATAAGAGGGAACATTAGGACAGGGATGGTAGGCACGCTGGTGCACTTATGCACGCCCCTTACTGACCTCTTAGGAATTGGGTGAGGTCAATCATTAGGATGCATTTTCTGTCCCCATCAAGTCTTCCCCCTCCCTTTCCTCTTCTGCTGCTGCTTCTCCAAGAAGAAGCATGGCCTCATTATAGGGAGGAGGTTTCAGGGGCATTTGCTTGGAGATTACAGTTTCTATTAGCCTTTGTACAAGCCTTTGTACAAGGGATTATGCAACATGTGAGAGCTGTTAATAGGACCAGCCAAAATCACTCAGCCGATCCTCATGGTCAAAGCAGGATTTGAACTCACGGTTCTTCAGCCTTGTATCCTGAAACAAAATTGGTTCTCCATATAGGTTTCCCTTCCATCTCCTTGGCGCCAAAGAAAAGGAAAACAAATTGAGCACAGATATTACAACTAATCACCACTTTTGCAGTAGCAAGGAGTCCCAAAGACACATACTTAAAACTTCATAGGATTGTTTATTCGACTAGAATGCCTTCAAATGCATTATTAAAGATAAATCCAAAACAAATGCAAAGGAAAATCACTGAAGCATGATAGACAAACAAAAACAGAATATCAGAGTTGGATGGGACCTCTGAGGTCCTCTAGTTCAACCCCTTACTGAAGCAGAAAATTCTTATTAATTTCAGACAAATTTGTCCAATTTCCTCTTTAAAACTCCCAGTAATGAGGCACCCACAGTTTCTGGAGACAATCATCCCATTGATTAATTATTCTCACAGTCAGGAAATTTTCCTTAGTTCTAAGTGATTTTCCTGATTTTCTTTTCTTTTTTCATTGTAAACACTTGCTATTGCCCTTCCATTTACTTCACAATTTTAAAAAAATCTGCAACTTCAAACATACAGGCATTCACACTAGTTAACATCAGCACAGGGGTGGGTTCTACTTACCTTCCACATCAGTTCGTATCGTGACGGAAGTGCACGTTTTGCATGCGTGCATCACTTCCCGGAAATGACCCTCTGCGCATGCGCAGAAACCTTTGCGCGTGCGCAGAGGGGTTTTTTTGCAATCTGGTTCAGGGGCGTGGACTGCCGGTCATTGCTGGCGGTTCGGCAAGTGGCACCAAATTTCTGCTACCGGTTCTAAAGAACCGATCCGAACCAGCAGCAACCCACCACTGCATCAGCACATTCACACATTTGTCCTTCAGCAGCCCTTCCACCACAGGTTTTAAACCCATTCTTCCTCCCAACATAATGCTATACTGTTTCTGGTGAATTTCTTCATCAGGGTTCTTTAACACCCCTGACGAAGTGGGTCAACTTTTCCTTAAACTTCCTCACTCAAGGCCATAATAGGGAATTATTTCCCTTTCATTCCCCATAATAACCCCCAATTTACTAATTAAGTTCCTCTCAGCCAAATTACAGCTCCCTTCTACCAATACAAAGTCGCACCATATTCCAGGTCCTTTTGCTACAGGCAGGTTTAAATATCAGTGCTTCTACTACATGTCTCCCAATTCCCTTCCCCAATTTGCATTCCTGAAAGGATATAGTTCAGGGTAGATCTGATGGTTCTGGAACCTACCAGGAATACCACTCCCTCCTCCAGGGGTCCAACTTTATGGTTTATCACTTGTAAAGCTGCAAACATCACAGATAGCATTTCAGAATAATCTCCAATAGAATGATGAGAAAGATAGGAGAGGTTGTAGCAAATGACAATCTGAGATGGACCTGTTAGTAGGAAAGGAGACTAGAATGAGCAGTAATACTTTGCAAAGTATCAAACCTGAAGTTAAGATGTTTGTTATTTATTTGCACAAGGCGAACATTGAAAACTACTTGCTCCGGCGAGGTGAGTGGCCGGGCATGACTAGGAGTGGCTGGGAGGGGAGGGGCGAAGTGGGGCCCGGCGTGGCAAGGAGAGGCTGGGCGAGAGGCCCCAAAATGGAACAGAGACTAAACTTGAGCTTAAACGAAAATGGGAGTTTCTCTGACTCAGACCAGCCACACCAATCCTACATGGAGCTGGAGCTGAAAAAGGGGAGCATTTTCTTGGCTTGTGTGAGCAGCAAGGGTTCCCCTCAGGAGAAGAGCTTTGTTTTCCCTGTAGCCTTCTCTGCATTTCTTGCAAACGGGAGAAAAAGAATCTGCACATGTCTCCAAACTCTTTCCTGGTATTACAACTCTGTAGGAGGTTGAGAAAGAAGCAGGAAAGGCGTGGAAGACCTAAGTGAAACAGCAAGTGGGTGCCTTCACTTATTTTATTTACTTTATTTATTTAAAGCTTTGTGGAGACGAGGCATCTTCAAGGCTTTTAAGTCCAGTTTTTTATATCCCATAAGCAGAACTGGTGTGAAACTTCCTCTCTTGAAGCAGCTGCACAGGAAACGCGACTCACCCAATAAGCTACAAGAAGGAAGGGAGGGGCACGTTTGAAAACGAAAGTGTTTTTTAACCGGAGGACTGAGGACGAAGCTTTATCTCTCTGTTTACAAATTCAGAATCAATTTACCTTTCAACCTCCTTTACTTCACCACAGAATGGTAAGCCTCACATTGAAAACCTTAAATATGGGAAGGTTGGATTTTGAGGTACATATTTGTGTGATAGACTTGTCTTGGAGGAACCAGTGCTTTGCCAAAACGTGCAGCTTTTGGGAAAGACTTTACAGTTACTTGTAATTTCTGCGGGGACTAAACGTGTCCTGGAGAGGAAGAGGCCGTTCAGCTGAGCTTAAAGTGGGGCTGGAGAAGGAGGGTCCTTGATCTCCACCATCGGCCTATAAACACTTGAAGGCTTTTCTGAAGTTCTGCTTGGCTCAAGGCCTGGCTCCTCATAGAGCAATTGTACTTAATACTGGGATGAAATAACTTTAGAGGCCCTTTCCGTTTCTGGCTTGTGAACTTCTAAGGCATTGTTTCTGGGAAGGGTTTTAATCATTCATTCGGCCAGTTCCTGTGATTTCATATAGACAAACTCTCCTGGCTTTTCAGTGTGCTGACATGCTGTGTAGAGTTCTGGTGCTGTCTTTGCTGTCTTTGCTGTTAATGTTTCACCACATGCTTCAGCAGAAGAAGTGAGGACCCGGATGTTTGTCCCTGCCTGGCAAAAGCTGTTCTGGCCCCCCAGGTGCCACTGTGGAAGAAGAAAAGAGGTCTTACATCCTGGGAGGGGTGGGTGGGTTGCAAGGCATTATGGGCCAGATGCAGAGAGTGGGACCTCCATCATTGTTCAATCTCTGAGGCTTCTGTTTGACATTGAGCAACTGGACAAAAGGCAAAGGGGAGGGGGTCTAAAAGCCCAAAGTCCATTAAATGGCAGATGGCATTTTTTGTGCCCAGAATACAGTCCTACATGAGAAATTCAACTTTACTCTCATTTAATGATTTTATGAGGCAGCCCAAATCATTTATAACTGGGCAATGCTCATTAATAAAAATCAAAAGGACTACCCCCCCCCAGTGGTGGGATTCAATTTTTTTACTACCGGTTCTGTGGGCGTGGCTTGGTGGGCGTGGCTTGGTGGGCATGGCAGGGGAAGGTTACTGCAAAATCCCCATTTCCTCCCGATCAGCTGGGACTCGGGAGGCAGAGAATAGATGAGGGTGGGGCCAGTCAGAGGTGGTATTTACCGGTTCCCTGAACTACTCAAAATTTCTGCTACCGGTTCTCCAGAACTGGTCAGAACCTGCTGAATACCACCTCTGCCCCCCCTCCCAATGTAACACCAATATCACAATGTAGGCTCATCATAATTAAAGATTACTGTAGATTTATGTGCTGCTATAACTCATAGCCGTCATATTTTATCTATTCAATCGGAGTCTGCTAACCCAAGTCCATTTAAACTGAGGCCTTACTTTGTCACTATCAGAAGTTGGAGAACCTTGAGAGTCCCTTCCATATCTTTTTCTCATCCATTGATGAGCCAGAGGTGTCGCTACTATTCCTTGAGGTCATTGAGGATCAAAGTCAGGACTTTGGGTGTCTCTTCTTTGAAAGGAAAGTAATTTTTCTTTATACGGTATTTAGACAGGCATGCAATCTGACATATTTGTTGACTTTAAACTCCATTTGGAGTATTTCCTGAAAAGCAAAGAATGTATCCTATTCATCCTCAGTCTTCTCAAGGATAAATTTCCCCAGTTTTGCAGCATTTTTCATAAGATTTTTTTTCTAGTGCACTAAATTCCTTATTGCCCTTCTGTAACGATATTCTAGTGTCTCTGAATACCAGACAAGATTGACATGTTTGATTCTGGAAGGAACAACAATTACTTTTTTATAAGACTGAAAACCCCTCCAGTGTATATCTATATACACGGGTGTCAAACTCAAGGCTCGCGGACAGCATCAGGCCCACAGGGTGCTTAATTCTGGCCTGTGGGGCCGGCCTGGAAATAAGAAAGGACCAACCAGCAGTACTTCTGCCAGCCAAAATGGGCTGTGGGCGGGCTGCAGCGGGCTGTTTTTGGCCTGTTTTCAGCCCCCATGGCCTCCTATAGCAGTCTGGTAGCCAAAAATGAGCCACAAGGGGCTGCACGTGGGCCGTTTTTGGCCCCCACAGCCTCCTACAGCAGTCTGGCAGCTGAAAACAGTCTATGGGGGGGCACACATTTTATATTTTTCTTTCTCAACCCCATGCACTCTATCTTCCTTCCGGTTGGTTGCTTTACACATGATTCCTGGTTTTATTGAATTAGATAAAATTCAGAAAACTTGATTTCCATTGTCTTGGGGAGGATGTCCTATCCCTTTATATAATCCATCCATTTAGGAGGTGAACTCTTTTTTTTACATTATTCTTGGTGTCCTTGTGTTTCTCAAATTAGTCTGCATCATTTTTTTTAGAGGCAGGAAAAAGCCACAGTTCTCTCAATTTTGTTTGTCTTTGAACTTGAGCGTCATCACTTCCTCTCTCTAATTTATGTCGCCTTGTTCTCATTGATCCTCCCAAGCAATAGCCAAGAAGCTCTCTTCCATAATTTCACCCCATCGAAGATGTGACCGGGGATGAATAATGGACCAATTGAAAGGGCCGTATTGAGTGAGGCAGCCATTGGTGGATTCATCAAAGGCTCACTTTGATTCAAGATAAGGAAGACGTGAAGGAATAGTTTGGTTTAAGACTCTGTAATAAACGCTCATGACAAATCAGAAAGGTAAAAAAGGATGAACGATAATACTAGCTTAAGATGTATAGGTTTATAGCCTTTGGGCATTCTCAGATGCTTTCTTACCCTTTATGAAAGTTTTTATTTGTAATTTAGAACAAACATTTTGTTATTTGAGTGGGTAATATCACTTCTTGACTTTCTCTTCAATTAGTTACAAGTTTTCTTTTTTTCTTTTTATTCAAAAAGTTTTATTAGTACAAAATTACATGAATGGTAGCCAAACATTAAATATAAAGTACAAGCATTTTTATTCCCCCCCCCTTAGCCCACCCCCTTCCCTCCCCGCCTCCCCCCGGACTTCCCAGAGATAATACAGGGCATAATAATAAATTTAAATTGTTAATAAAAAGAAAAAAGAAAAGAAAAGAAGAACACTGTTTTTTAAAAACTTCAACTCCAAATTATACACTAATAATATATCGTCTATGTATACAATAGTAAAGATACAAAAAAGAAAAGAAAAAAAAGAAAGAGAAATCTCTTTAACAATACAAACAAACAAGCCTCCTACCTCCTCCCTTCAATCCTCTACCTTATACAAAGTAAATATTATATCGATAATAACTAAATATAAAATACAAAGATCTTAAACTAATATTATTAACATTAAGAATAATCTCAAAGATAAATAAAACTTAGCTAAATATTACGTAAATAATCATTAAATATTAAATTTCATCATAATATTAATAACATAATATTATTCTAGATTAACTTATTAACTTCAAAAAACAAAAAATCTTTAAAGTCTTAAAAAAGAAAAAAAGAAAAAAGAAAAAGCAAATCTTCAACAAACTATATATATCTAATATTATTAACATTAAAAATAACCTCAAAGTTATATAAAACTTAGCTAAATATTGCATAGATAATCATTAAATAGGGAAAAGGAAAAATACAATCATATTAGTCTCTATCCGTCCAATATATTTCAACATCACATCTTTTTATATCTTGATAGTTGCATCTTTTAATAGCTCAGCAAATTCGAATTTGTCAACTCGTCTCCCATCTGATCCCAAACCTCCATCTCCTTTTCCCCAGCTATCTGGCTCTGGCACTCCTTTTGGTTTTTTAAATCTATTTCCTTTTGATCCAGCAAAGATGGCTTCCCCTCCTCCTCCTCTTTTATTTTCATACATCCTTCCTCTGGAATTTTGAATATATCAGCCTTTAAAACATTGATATAAAATTCAGTAGCTTTTTTTTATCGTATTAAGCCGGTATCTTTTTCCAGAAAATTTCACTGCTACTCTGACTGGCGCTTCCCATTTATATTGTAAATTTAATCTTTTGAATTCATCAATCAAAAAAGTGTAGCTTTTTCTGGCTTTAAGCATTTTAGAGGGGATTTCTTTCCAAATCTTTAATTCCAGACCATTCACCATGAGATTATTGTTGAACGTTGCCTGTATAATTCTATTCCGTAGAGCTCTTGTGGTAAAATATATAACAATGTCCCTTGGTAAATGCTTTTGTTTAGCATACCACGAATTGGTTCTGTATATTTTGTCGATTTGTGTAGCCAATTCCACTTTGGAAATTCCAGACACCTGATCCAATGCATCAACCATCCTTCCTTTTAAATCTTCATATAATCCCTCTTTCAAACCTCTGACCCTTATAGCAACTTCCATGGATCTAAACTGTGTCATCAACACCTCTGTTTCAAAATTTGCAATATCATTTTGGATTTTATCTATGTATTTCACCGAGGTTGCCAAAGCTTGTTTATTTGTTTCAATACGTTCTGCCAAAACTTCAATATTTGTTGCTAGACCTTTGCTAACCTCTAATACATCAAATCTGAGTTGTTGATTCATATTCTTCAAAGCAGCCTGCATTTTTTGTCAATCTCACTAATTTTCTGATTAAATTCCAAAGTCAGTTCATGTTTCATAATCTTTAAATTATTTAATAAATTTTCAGGTGTCAAAGGCTGTGGAGGTGTTAACTCAGTATTAAGTTGCGTTTTAGAAATATATCCAGAGGGATAGTCATTTCTTTTAATCAAAACAGTCTTTCCAGATTTTGAAGCCATTATGGTGTTTCAAAAGAGTACAAAGAAAAAAGAAAGCCAGGTGCCTGATTGAAGTTCCTTCCAATTTAAAAACCAGGTAGTCTTTTATAATTAGAAATCTTTCAATTATAACTTTAATCCAGGGTTAGGAGACAGAGAAAGAAAAAACCATTTTTCCAAGTTAAAAGTTTCCATAAGAGAGAGAGAGAAAAAAAAGCCTCTGGGAAAACGAAAGTCACTTTCACTTCTCAATCGCCATATTGTTACTTTGTTTCCTTTGTTTCTTTGCCGAAGTGAAAGCTTACCCAGGAGTTGAAAAAAAGGAAAAAAGAGGTTTTATTACTTGCCCATTCACGCCTGTTTCTCTCTGTCTGCTTCTATAGTTCAAAAGTAATTGTAAATCCAATTCTTGAAGCAGCGGCTGGTCACGACATCTAGCTCCGCAAAAGCGGAGGTTTCCTGATCTTCGGAGCTGGAGACAGGCTGCATGGGGAGCTCTCCCTTCGCGCCCCTAGATGGCTCCTAGGGCGCTGGGGGGGCTCTACCCCACCTGTCAAGCTCTCATCTCTCCCCTTTGCCCGGGAAAGAGATTTCAAAGCCGCCAGACAGCTGTTCTGGCGGCTTTTTACGAAGATCGGAAAGGCGCCCGACGAAGGGACGTCAGCGATGGCGCGCTCCAAACCGGAAGTCCGGTTACAAGTTTTCTTTATACAGTAAAGGTCCTTGAATCTTTCTTATACCATATTTTTCGGAGTATAAGACACACCGGAGTATAAGACGCACCTTAGTTTTGGGGAAAGAAAAAAGGCCTCTGCCTCCCAGCAATTTGCCAAACAGCAAACAGCAAATAGCACAGATGATATACCGTATTTTTCGGAGTATAAGACGCACCGGAGTATAAGACGCACCTAGATTTTAGAGGAGGAAAACAAGAAAAAAAGTATTCTGAACCAAATGGTGTAGTAATATATTATTTAATAAAATACCAGTGTAGCAGAATACTTTTTACAACCATGTACACTTTTTACAACCATGTACACTTTTTACAACCATGTACACTTTTTACAAACTTCAAACTTGACAGCTTTAAGACTTGTGGACTTCAACTCCCAGAATTCCTCCTCCAGTCATGCTAGCTCAGGAATGGGAGTTAAAGTCCACAAGTCTTAAAGTTGCCAAGTTTGAAGAGCCCTGGGTTAGGGGTGGCAAGGGTCTTCAAACTTGGCAAGTTGAAGACTTGTGGACTTCAACTCCCAGAATTCCTCCTCCAGTCATTCCTGAGCTAGCATGACTGGAGGAAGAATTCTGGGAGTTGAAGTCCACAAGCCCCACAGAAAACCTGGAAGTTGGTCTTCAAAGCTGTCAGGTGGCTCGCTTTGGGCAGCAGCAGCGGCAGCGGCTCCGTAGCTGCCTTGGGAACAGGCTTCGGCCAGCAACGGCGGCAGTGGCTTTCCCGTGGTCTGGCGGTGGCGGCGGTGACGGCCAGCAGCAGCGACTTTGTTTGGGGCGGTGGTGGCGGCTAGCAGCAGCGGAAGCGGCTTTGTTTGGGGCAGCCGCGGCGGCTTTTTTATGGTCTGCCGCTGGCGGCTTTCCCGTAGTCCGGCGGTGGTGGCGGCTAGCAGCAGCGGAAGCGGCTTTGTTATGGTCTGCCGCCCCAAACAAAGCCGCTTCCGCTGCTGCTAGCCGCCACCACCGCCGGACTACGGGAAAGCTGCCGGCGGCAGACCATAAAAAAGCCGCCGCGGCTGCCCCAAACAAAGCGCTTCCACTGCTGCTAGCCGCCACCACTGCCCCAAACAAAGTCGCTGCTGCTGGCCGTCACCGCCACCACCGCCAGGGCGGCCGCGGTGGCTTTTTTATGGTCTGCCGCTGGCGGCTTTCCCGTAGTCCAGCGGTGGTGGCGGCTAGCAGCAGCGGAAGCGGCTTTGCTGTGGGGCAGCCGCGGCGGCTTTTCTATGGTCCGCCACCGCCGGCTTTCCCGTGGTCCGGTGGTGATGGCCGCGGCCATGGCCAGCGGCAGCTGCTTTGTTGTGGTCCGGTGGAGGCAGCGGCGGCGGCTTTCCCATGGTCCGGCAGTGGCCTAATGCAACATCCGGAGTATAAGACGCACCCAGTTTTTGACCCTCTTTTTTGGGGTAAAAAGGTGCGTCTTATACTCCGAAAAATACGGTATGTTTGCTGTGTATTTCTATGCATGTGTGCCTGACCCATAGAAATAGCAAAGAATTGGAGAAATGTACATTATGCCAGAAAGTTTTCTTAAATGTAGTCACACTAACTCTTCCCAATTATTTAAATAGATCTACTCCAAGGTAAGTCAGGATTTAACTCTAATACTAAACAGGACACTGTTACATTTCAGACTATACTTGTACAGAGCTGTTAAAATTAATTAAAATTTCTGGAAGTATACATTATTCTCTATTATTTAAAAGAAGATACAATAGCACTGGGCCTCTTCAGAGCAAGCATTTATTTTAAAAAGCTTCTTTATTTTGTTAAGTTGTCTAGATTTACAGGGGTCTCCAACCTTGGCAACTTTAAGATTTGTGGACTTCAACTCCCAGAATTCCACAGCCAGCAAAGCTAACAAAGCTGGCTGTGGAATTCTGGGAGTTGAAGTCCACAAGTCTTAAAATTGCCAAGGTTGGAAACTCCTGGCTCTAGAAGAATAATAAAGCAGTCTTTAAAAAATAAATCTAATAATTTGAACATTCTACAGACATTTATAGTTATTCACTTACCCCCTTGCATTCAGTTCAGCAGAAAATAAAAATCTGCATGTCTCTCCCAGCTATTTGCCTCTTTGCAAGCTAGTTTCGCTTTCATTTTAGCACGTGGCAAATCAGCTGTAGGTCGGGAAGCTGCTACTGACTTGCTTGGCTTTACAGGCTCTTCCCTCTTTGCTGCAAACAGGTAAATTACTGAAAGACAGAGGCCAAAGGGTGGGGGTGGCTGGGTGGCTGGGGCTACATTCGGTGTATAAGACACACCCAAGTTTTCACCCTCTTTTGGGTGGTAAAAGGATGCGTCTTATACTCCGAAAAATACGGTACTTATGATTTTTGGAATCTGCTTTAATATAAATATTGGCTTGTAAGGTAGCTGCTAATCTACATTGAAAATTTTAATTTCCATCAACTGTTAAGATATATTTTCTATATACTATATATTATTTGGATTATTATTGGCATTGACAAATTTGGACTTACCAGACTTTCAGGGAAGTAGTGGCAAAGTCAGCATTTCTCTTTGGACAAGGAGAGGACTTGAGATTGCCTCCAAGCACTCTAGACCAGGGGCAGGGGTGAAATGCTCCTGGTTCAGACTGGTTCTTGCGTACCAGTAGCGGGGGCGACACATGGTTCGGAGAACTGGTAGCGATGGTTGGCTGGCCATACCCCTGAACCGGTCCCCCGGTCGCCGCTCACTCTCACTGCGAGCGGATGTCCTGGGATGCTGAACATGCGCACCGCAGTCCTGGCGCTCCCTCATGACATCAGGCTGGCCTGGCCCTATCCCGGCAAGGCTGATGTCATGAGGGACAGCCAGCACTGCGGTGCGCATGTGCATGTGCAGCAGCCTGGGGACATCCGCTTGCCGCAGCAAGGTAAGACCGATGCTGGCGGGGGAGAGGAAGACCCATCCGCATGCCTTCCCCTCTGCCTCCGCCTCCGCATTAGAAGGTAAGGCCTCAGCTGGTGGTGGTGGGGGAGGGAGGAAGACCTGTCTGCCTGTCTTCCCCCCGCCTCTGCCGCAGTAGAAGGTATTTATTTATTTATTTATTTCTTGGTTCTTATATGCCGCCCACTCCCGAGGGACTCCCGAGGTAAGGCCGACACTGGTGGTGGTGGGGGGGGAAGACCTGCTGTGCTCTTCCCCAGCATGGCGAAGTTCCAGGATGGCGGAGAGCTTGCTTGCTTGGGCACTCCAAAGCAAGTTCTGCCACTGCCGCTGGCTCTGTCAAGCAAGCTCTCCGCTATCCCGAAAGTTCACCGCCATTGCCGCCGCCGCAGCAGAAGATGGTAAGCTCGATGCTGGCGGTGGCGGGAGGAGGAGGAAGACCCGCTGCGCTCTTCCTCGGCATGGCGAAGGTCTGGGATGATGGAGAGTTTGCTTGCTTGGGCTCTCCGAAGGCGTAGTTCCGGGATGGCGCTGTGCCGCTGCTGCTGGCTCTCCCAAGCAAGATCTCCGCCATCCCGGAACTGCAATGCACCGGAAAACGCACCAAAGGCACAATAGGCTGTGCTGCCCGGCACCGCTCAACCACGCTTCTTCTATCCCATCTGCCCCATGGCATGAATGAGACAATTGGGCGTGCCTCCTCGCCCACCCTTTCTTGCCGAGCGCTGCACCCAAGGGGCACGCAGGAGTGTGTGTGGGCCCGGCCACTGCTCGGCTTACCTTCCTGGTGAGGCTCGAAGACCGCCCGGCACCACTCACATGCCGGCTTGGCGTCCATTGCTTGAGGAACAGCACGCCGGCGGGGCTTCACATGCCTGCACATGACGGGACATGCTGCTGCCGGGCCGCCCGCCCTCCCAAAGCACTTTTTTCCTTCTCCCGCTGCCGAGAGAAAGAGAGAAAGAAAGAGGAAGGGAGAGAGAGACAAAAAAAGAAAGAAGGAAAGGAAAGAAGGAAAGGAAAGGGAGGGGAGGGGAAAGGAAAGGAGGGGAATGGAAAGGAAAGGAGGGGAAGGAAAAGAAAGGAAAGGAAAAGAAGGAAGGAAGAAGAAAGAAGAAAGAAAAGAAAGAAAAAGAAAGGAAGAAAGAAAGAAAGAAAAAAGGAAAGGAAAGAAGGGGAAAGAAGGAAAGAAAGAAAACTTATGACCACAATTGAGCCCAAAATTTTGGTTGCAGTGTTGTTAAGTGAGTTTCACCACATTTTACAAGTTGGCCATGCCCACCCAGTCACCTGACTACCAAGCACGCCCACCCAGTCACATGACCACCAAGCAAGCCCAACGAGTCACCTGACCACCAAGCCACGCCCACCTGAAGCCACACCCACCTGACCTTCAAGCCACACCCACAAAATAAGCCACACCCACAGAACCGGTAGGGACAGTTTTTAGATTTCACCACTGAGTCCAGGGATGTCCAACCTTTTGGACCCCAGGAACCACTAAATTCATAATTTTAAATCCCGCGGGCCACTGTGGGGGGGAAGAAGCTCGGCTGCCTTTCAGGCCTACCTGTCTGCTTCTGGGAGGCCTCTGTGTGGGAGGCCCGAGAGAAAGTGCCTGGTCCAGGCACACAGCCTGGAAACCTCTTTTGTGTTCCTTCTCTCAAGAAGCTTCGTCAATCTGAGTGAAGGAAAATGAAGACGGGCAGACTGACGGTGGCTTGCTGATGTTGGTGGGAAAATCAGTTCCATATTCCAGAGCTGTAACTCTAGTCCCTCCCCTCCCTTCCCCCCTCCCTTCCCTTCCCTTTCCTTTCCTCCCTGCTCCCCTCTCCTCCCCCCTTTCCTTCCCTTCCCTTTCCTTCTTTCCTTTCCTCCCCTCTCCTCTCCTCCCTTCCCTTCCCCCCTTCCCCCCTTTCCTTCTTTCCTTTCTGTCCCTCCCCTCCCCCCTCCTTTCTTTTCTTTTCTTTTCTTTTCCTCCCCTCCCCTCCCTACCCTCCCTTTCCTCTCCTCCCCTCCCTTCCATTCCCTTCCCTTCTTTCCTTTCCTGCACCCGGATGAGGATCTGCTCCTTGTCTCCTGCCGCTTGGGGCTCAGAGCTGTGAACCGCGTCCGGGAAGCACTACAGCTGAGAAAAGCAGCCGGAGTCAACCCTAGCTTTGGTGTCCATTGCAGATGCTAGATCGCCCCCCTGCAAACTCTCGTCTCTCGAGGAGTGCTCGCTGAAGCGGCGCTGGAAACTTCGGCCGGGCTCCTCGAGAGACGAGAGTTTGCAGGGGGCCAATTAGCATCTGCAATAGACAGCAAAGCTAAGGTTGACCTCGGGTGCTTCTCTCCACTAACAGGCCACCAAGCTAACTGCCTGAAGGACCCCAGCCTGTCCCTGGGAGTTAAAGCACTGAATCACGAGTCGCACGGGAACTTCGGCCGGGCTCATTGAGAAAAATGCAAAGATTTCTCTGTGGACCACCAAAATTTTCTTGCGGGCCACCAGTGGTATGTGGACCACTGGTTGGTGACCACTGCTCTAGACAACAGCTCTCCATGAGGAGACTCTAAGATTGTGGGCACCTTTGGTTATCTTGCACAAGGGAAACTCCTTGATTCATTCCATCCATTCCATCATCTTTGTTGTATTGGAATTAATAGGATTGAAACATCTCTGGAATATGGGGTGGATGAGACTGCAGCGATTACTAGAGACTTATTTTTTGTTACAAGATTATAAACAAGATTCTTCCCCACCTCGCCTCAGCCCCGGCACCGCAGCAGGGAGAAGGCAGCAGGGGCGCAGTGCACCTGCACAGCAGCGAGCAGAGGCAGCGCGCGCCGCAGCTTCCCTCACATAGACACATAAACGGCACTGACACGGTCACTGCGGCTTCTTCCTCCTCCCTCGCGTCCCTCCTTCCTTCCTTCCTCGCTGGCGCTGGAATCTGAGCTGGGGCTGCCGCAGCTGAGGATAAAGGTTCTAGAGGGGCTTCCTTAATTAATCACTTCCGGGGTGGAGCCACGACGGGCGGGCGAGGGGAGAGCAGCTCTGTTCTCCCAAAATCCGAAATTTGGCCAAATTTCGGTGGATTTAGCCCGAAACATATCATCTTTGCATGTGCTGAGGAACGAGGAGAACCCAGGGAACAACGAGATGAACGGAAATCGTCTTTTTTTAAAGATTGGGGTCTCTGAAGTGCTGAAGCTGCAAAATGCCGAACTTCGAACAGAGGCGCCATCTCTGCTTCGTTTCCGCCGTGAGACTGCAAATAACTATTGGAGCACCCACAACTTTTGGAGGATTGGGATTTTTGAAGCTCCGAAGTTCTGAAGCTGTGAAATGCCAAACTTCGAACAGAAGCGCCATTACTGCTTCGTTTCCACCGTGAGATTGCAAATAACTACAATTGCAAACTACCATAATAACAAGGGACACGGAACAACAAGGAAGGGAAGTTAACAACATTTTCGGAGGACATATAACATCCTGAGGAATTAGAAATTGGCATCTGGAGGATGGTGAGGTTGAAATGAATGTTTGTTGGTTCCTTCAGGGGTGTCCCGTTTTATGTGGTCGCTGATTTATCGTTTGACTCCCAGTTGTTTGGAACGCCATTTCTTTAACTGGCCTTATCACTTATTACGTTTTCAACTGGCCTTATTATTATTATCATCAACTCCCTCCCCTCCATGTCAGCCGGCCTCTCTACAGTCTTTTCTTCTCTTCCCCCGGGGTTATTATAACTGTGATATAAACGATCCCCCTGACCCCGTGTGTGGCCTGTCTTCTTCCACTATCTGGCATTTTTTGAGTAATGCCGCCATTACGGGATCGAGTGCAACCAAGGTGGATGGGGCCCTTTGTACATCCTTCTCTGCTGACTGGGCCATGCCGGCTAATACTATCTGTGTGACTATGATTAATGGCAAGAAGAAACAGACTAATTGAGTTAGTAGTTTCTGGCCTGTAATTTGTGCTGGTGCTAGACTTTATTGTGGACAGAAACAGAGAAATTCTGACTGGAATGCAGCCCATTCGATACAACTATCATTTCTTCGCTGGGGGTCTTATTATTGATGCTCATATCAATGAGCCTTTTCCCGATCCCCGAGATTGGACGTTGTATCATGGAGGACTATGGGACCGGGACCATGGTGACGATGGCGAACAATGGACACATGTCTTTCCTAGATATCCCTGCATGGACTTTTGTTTGCGTTATATTATTATTTGCTTTATATTATATGCTACCTGGAAGGGGGGTGCTTGGGGGTGTATATGAGAATATGGATGGTTTAAGTTGAATGAATAGATTGAAAAGACTGAGTCAGTAGAATGAGTGAGTCGGGGACAATGGGCTGGGCCCCCTCTGCTGAGTGTATTAACAGAAGCAGATGGGGGCTCGGCCACGACCCCCAGCTCGATATGAATGGGATGCATGGCCTGTATAGGGAGAGGAAGGCCAGTCGGGGGGGGGGTGGATCTCCGAGGTGTTGAGGAGCCGGAGCATAAATGTCATAATTGGGAGAGGTAGATATGGCGGGAGCCGAGGGGTAGGCTGCTCTCTGGAAACGAGAACTCGCTGTCTCCAAGCAATTATTTGTTCCGGCCCCTCTGATTATGGTTCATCTAGCTCAACACGAGGTCCTGGTGACTTGAGATGTCAGGGCCCTGAGCTCAGGCTGCTGTTACTGAATGCCAGGTCTGTTGTCAACAAAGCTCTTCTCGTTCGGGATTTAATCCTAGAAGAGAGAGCCGACCTGGCATGTATTTCAGGTATTACACTAGCCGCAACCTCAGGGAAGGGGTGGAGGAGTGGCAGTTATAGCACGGCAGAGTCTTCTTCCTCGCAGGATCCCTTCTCCAGAGATTGTTGGGTGTGAGTCCCTCCTTTTGAAGTTGGACTCAGGGGTTCAGCTGGGCTTGTTATTGACGTACCTGCCTCCCAGTTACGTCACTACAGCCCTGCCTGTGCTGCTGGAGGTGGTGGCCGGGCTGGCGATGAAGTTCCCCAGGCTTATGGTCCTGGGGGACTTCAATCTGCCATCGCTTGGCGACCCCTCCGATGCAGCTCAGGAATTCATGGCTTCCATGACAACCATGGATCTGACAAAAGAGTTCAGGGTCCGACTCATAAGGGGGGGGGGTCACACACTCGACTTAGTATTTCTCTCGGGGCAGTGGAATGATGATCTGAAATTAAGGGGTATAGTCACTTCTCCCTTGTCGTGGTCAGATCATTTCCTATTGAGGTTAGACTTTAAGGCACCACTCCTCCATTGCAGGGAGGCGGAACCTATTAAATGGTTCTGCCCCAGACTCCTAATGGACCCGCCCGGGTTTCAGAGGGAGCTTGGGGAGATACCTGAATCTCTTGTCCACAGTCCATCCGATGCCCTAGTAGCTGCCTGGAATAGGGCGGCATCTGAGGCACTGGATCTGATTGCGCCTTTGCGACCTCTCCGTGGCAGTGGATCCAGGAAAGCTCCTTGGTTTACTGAGGAGCTCCGGGAGATGAAACGCCACAAGCGACGTCTAGAGCGATGCTGGATATCCAGTAAGTCTGAATCTGATCGAACACTTCTAAGAGCCTTTATTAGGACTTATTTAGTGGCGATACGGGCGGCAAAATGTTTGCATTTTTTCGCACTTATTGCATCCGCAGATTCACGCCTAGCCGCCCTCTTCAGGGTGACCCGCTCCCTCCTCAAGGTAGGGGGAGCGGAGGAATCGCTGCAGGGCAGAGCTGAGGAATTTGTTCAGTTTCTGTCGGATAAAGACGCTCAGATTCGGAAGGACCTGGACTCTGATTGGGCAGTTATGACCGAGACGCCAGGGGCAGGTCTTAGTCCAGTTGTATGGGATGAGTTTGAATCTGTGACTCCTGAGGACGTGGACAAGGCAATAGGAGCGATGAGTTCCTCCACTTGTTTACTGGACCCGTGCCCCTCCTGGTTGGTTTCGGCCACCAGGGAGGTGTCACGAGGCTGGTTCCAGGCGTTAGTCATTGCATCTTTGAGTGAGGGGTCCTTCCCGCAACCTTGAAAGGAGGCGGTGGTTCGACCCCTCCTCAAGAAGCCGTCTTTGGATCCAGCTGATTTAAAAAACTTCCATCCTGTCTCCAACCTACCTTTTGTAGGAAAGGTTGTTGAGAAAGTGGTGGCCCTCCAACTCCTACGGTTATTGGATGAAATCGATTATCTAGACCCTTTTCAATCTGGCTTCAGACCCGGCTACAGCACAGAAACTGCTTTGATCACACTGATGGATGACCTCTGGCGAGCCCGTGATAGGGGATTTTCCTCAATCTTGGTGCTTCTTGACCTCTCAGCGGCTTTCGATACCATTGACCATGGTATCCTTCTGGGACGACTGAGAGAGTTGGGAGTGGGAGACACCGTTTTACGGTGGTTCTCCTATCTCTCCGGTTGGTGCCAGTTGATGTTAGTAGGGGGACAGAGATCGACCTCTAGGCCCCACATTTGCGGGGTGCCTCAGGGCTTGGTTCTCTCTCCCCTCCTTTTCAATATCTACATGAAACCACTGGGTGAGGTTATCCGCTGATTCGGGGTGAGGTATCAACAATATGCAGATGATACCCAGTTATACATCTCCACCCCGCGTCAATTCAGTGAAGCAGTGGACGTGATGGGCCGTTGTCTGGAAGCTGTGTGGATCTGGATGGGAGTCAACAGGCTCAGACTTAACCCAGACAAGACCGAATGGCTGTGGGTATTACCGCCCAAGGACGATGTCAACTGTCCATCCTTGATTCTTGGGGGGGAGAAATTGTCCCCCTCAGAGGGAGTTCGTAATTTGGGTGTCCTCCTAGGTCCGCAGCTGAAATTAAAGCAACAGCTGTGGCTAGGGAGACCTTTGCACAAGTCCGTTTAGTGCACCAATTGCGGCCCTACTTGGATCGGGATGCGCTCCTCACAGTCAATCTTGCCCTTGTCACCTCACGGTTAGATTACTGCAACACGCTCTACTGCAACACGCTCTACCCTTGAAGAGTGTTCGGAGACTACAGTTAGTCCAGAATGCAGCCGCACGAGCCAGTAAGGGTATACCTAGATACACCCATATTACACCTATTCTTCGCGAGCTGCACTGGCTTCCTATTGGTCTCCGGCCACAATTCAATGTGTTGGTTATTACCTTTAAAGCCCTACATGGCTTAGGACCAGGATACCTCCAAGACTGCCTTCTACCGCATAGCTCCCTTCGACCAGTGAGAGCCTACAGAGTTGGTCTCCTCCAGGTCCCGTCAGCCAAACAATGTCGGCTGGCGGGTCCACGGGGGAGAGCCTTCTCTGTGGCAGCTCCGGCCCTCTGGAACCAACTACCCCCAGAGATCCGGACTGCCTCCACCCTACTGGTCTTCCATAAGGCAGGGAAGACCTGGCTCTTCCATCAGGCGTGGGACCGTTGAGCTTGAGAATACCAGGGATAAGTTGCGGCCCAATGAAAGTAGTATGTATATGTTTTTTTAAGGGGTTTTTAAATTGTTTTTAAATTGTCTTGTAGATTTTGTATTTGATATGCTGTGAGCCGCCCAGAGTCCCTGGGAAGTTGGGCGGCATACAAATCTATTAAATTAAATGAAATTAAATTAAAATTAAATTATTACAGGGTGAATGAAAAATGTGTAGTCTTGAACCATGGAGAAAAAACCTCCACTGCAGGAGTGTCAAACTCAAGGCCCACGGGCTGGATCCAGCCTGCCGGGTGCTTAATTCTGGCCTGCGGGCCAGCCGTGGATACAGCAAAGGACCGGCCCATGGGGCCTCTGCCAGCAAAAATGAAGCATGGGGGGAACGTGCATTCCACCACCACCCCCGGCCATGTTTTCCGCCTGGATGGCTTCTTGCAGCCCTGTGCCAGTGAAAATGGAGCCCTGGGGAACACACATCTCCCTGGGCTCCATTTTTGCTGGCAGAGGGCTTCAGGAGGCTGTCCAGACCAAAAATGGGGCCCAAGGGGGCTTGTACAGCCCCCATGCTCCATTTTCGCTGGCAGAGGGCTAGCAAAACAAACTAAAAGCAAAACAAAACAAAAGGAGAAATGTTTCCCTATTTGCATTTGAGAATCCAAGAAGGGAGGAAAGGAGAAAGGGAAAGAGGAAGGACAAAGAAAAAAAAGAAAAGATGGGAAGAGAGCAAGGAAGGAAAAAGAAGGAAAGGGAAAGGAAGAAGAAAGGAGAATGAAGAGGGAAGGGAAAAGAAGGGAAGGAAGGAAGGAAGGAAGGAAGGAAGGAAGGAAGGAAGGAAGGAAGGAAGGAAGGAAGGAAGGAAGAGGGAGGGAGGGAAGTCCTGCCTTAGCACTTGGCCACCAGCAGACAGCAAGGCTCCACTGGAGGAGAAGGGTTTGGCACTTTCCCTGATCTCACTTTCCTCCTCTGGAGACGATGGATTCCCCACCCCGGCCAGGCCACCAAAGCTTCCCCTGACACAAGTGATGTTGAGCAGGCCATGCCCTCCAGCCATGCCCACCTCCCCACCCCCGAGGTCAAACACAACCCTGATGTGGCCCTCAATGAAATCGAATTTGACACCCCTGCTCCATTGCAATTGCAAGGATGTTTTCTTCCTTGATCCCTAAAGTATTTTAGATGAGTAAATAGGCCTGTGTTGAGAATAGATCTAAGAAGAAAATCTGCAAGGCTTCCTTTGAGAAACCACAATCTGATTCAAGGACCACTTAAAAGACTCTACATTGCGATTTTCTCTCCATTCATCTGAAAAATGCCAAGCCTCAAAAATGAAAGTTGGTATCTGATCAAGTTATTGAAAAGGTGGACAATAAATCACAAAAGCTTTCTACACTGTGAAACATACACAATGACTTTTTCAAACTTGATTAAGGGAAGACAATCAATACATCTTCAAAAATTATTCAAAAAGGAATTAAAAACATTAGATATATATTGGTTTATAGGAGAACAGAAATCCAGCACTTGTCAGAACTTACTGAAGCATATAAAAACTTGAGCTACTACTTGTATTAAGACCTATGTTTTAATCCTGATGAAATATATAAATTTACGTACTATTTTTAAATATTTTTCTCCAAATTGTCCCCAGTTTACATAACACTAAAGTACATTTTAAATTTACTTAAATGATCAGCTTCCTTTAGCTCACTGGAGCAATCCAAAATAAAATAAATAAAAGAAGGAAACTTCCAGTATGAAATAGGCATTTTGCTTCCCTCAGTTAGAAAATGTTTTTAGAGGAGTCATGTACAACCTTTAAATATATTAAGGGTGTGAATGAGATTCTGGAAGGCAGCATTTTCAATATTAAGCAAAAATCAAGAGCATGGCATCACCTCAACCTGACAGGAGGGAAGTTCAAAAGTAAATTTAGAAAATATTACTTCACAGAAAAAGTAGTGGAAGCTTAGAAATAACTTCCAGCTGAGATATTATCGCTCTTAACATCATAGAAGGAACACAGGAATTTATTGACTCCATCGAGGTGGAGGGAGATCTACGGATTTTATGGATCCCTGCCACCACTATTGTCGCCACGTACCCCTACCATTGCAACCACCTCTCTTGGGCTACGGATATTTTATTTGTGGCAACGGGGTTATGCGGACCACCATTACTGAAGCGACTGTACTTAGGACTGAGGCCGCATCGATGTTTAGGCTTATTGTTTGGATTATTGCAGTGACCAGCACCCTTTCCCTGTGTTTTCCTTATCTGAGGGGGAGCCCCCCCTCTGGTAGTTTATTATTAAACCCCGGAGGGAGAGGGCCCTGGAATTTTGCTACTTATGTTGCTATTTATATCTGTGACCTACCTACCCCCCTTTTAATTACGCTATTTCCCTGACAAATTTTAATTGAAGACGCTATAGATACCATCTGGACCCCCTATTACGCTCCCTTCTCTTTACTGCACTTTATTCACCTCGCCCCCGGGGGAGAGTATCTGTGAGCGTGTTGGTGGATGGATGGTATGAATGACTGTCTGTGGTTTGATTGTGTGAGCATATGAGTGAGCTGGGTGGTTGGACCTTGCCCCCCTCTGCTGAGTGTGGAAACAGAAGCGGAGGGGGGTTTTGGCCCACCCCCAGGCTCAGTATGAATGGCATGCATGGCCTGCCGGGAGAATGGGGGACCAGCAGGGGTGGGGAGGGGATCTCTGGGGGGACAGGGAGTAGGGGCATTACGGTCGTAATGGGGAGAGGCAGGTATGGCGGGAGCAGAGGGGTAGGCCGCTCTCGGGGAACGAGAACTCACTGTTTACAAGCGATTCCTTGTTCTGGCCCCTCTGGTTTGGTTCCACCTAGCTCAACCCGAGTGCCTGGTAACCAGGGATGTCAGGGCCCTGGGCTCAAGCTGCTGCTGTTAAACGCCAGGTCGATTACCAACAAGGCTCCCCTGATCCGGGATCTAATCCTAGAAGAGGGGGCTGACCTGGCATGTATTACCGAGACCTGGCTGGGTCAGGAAGGGGGGGTGCCCCTTTCGGAGATATGCCTGGACGGGTTCTCGGTTCAGCATCAGCCGCGACCCCAGGGAAGGGGTGGAGGAGTAGCTATTATAGCTCGCCAGAATCTGTGTCCTCGAAGGAGCCCTGCCCCGGAGATTGTTGGGTGTGAGACGCTCCTTCTGAAGTTGGACTTAGGGGTCCAGGTGGGCCTTTTGCTAACGTACCTGCCTCCTAGCTGCATTGCAAAAGCCCTGCCTGTTCTGCTCGAGGTGATTGCAGGGCTGGCGATTGAGTTCCCCAGGTTGATGGTGCTGGGGGACTTTAATCTGCCATCGCCCGGCGAAGCCTCGGGGGCAGTCCAGGAGTTCATGGCTTCCATGACAACCATGGAACTGACCCAAGTAGTTCAGGGTCCGACTCATGAGGGTGGTCACACGCTTGACCTTGTGTTTCTCTCGGGGCAGTGGAGAGATGATCTGAGGCTGAGGGGTTTAGTCACAGTACCCTTGTCGTGGTCAGATCATTTCCTTCTGAGGTTGGATTTTATGGCACCACTCCTCCACCGCAAGGAGGCGGGACCGACTAAGTGGTTCCGCCCCAGGCGCCTAATGGAACCTGACGGATTCCAGAGGGAACTTGGGGAAATACCTGAATCCCTGGTACACAGTTCATCCGAGTCTCTGGTCGCTGCCTGGAATCAGGCGGCAGTGGGGGCTCTGGATCGGATTGTGCCTTTGCGACCTCTCTGTGGAAGTGGATCCAGGAGAGCTCCTTGGTTTACCGAGGAACTCCGGGAGATGAAACGCCACAAGAGACGCCTAGAGCGACGATGGAGATCTAGTAAAGCTGAATCTGACCGGACACTTTTAAGAACTTTCATTAAGTCTTACTTAGTGGCGATACGGGCAGCAAAATGTTCGCATTTTTCCACTCTTATTGCGTCCGCTGACTCCCGCCCAGCCACCCTGTTTAGGGTGACCCGCACCCTTCTTGCTAAGGAGGAAGGCGGAGATCCCTTGCAGGGTAGAGCTGAGGAATTTTCTCGGTTTCTGGCGGATAAAGTCATTCAGATTCGGACAGACCTGGACTCCGATTGGGCAGTACAGGCCGAGATGACTGGGGCAGGTCTTAGTCCGGTTATCTGGGATAGGTTTGAACCGGTGACTCCTGAGGATGTAGACAAGGCCATAGGAGCGATGAGCTCCGCCACCTGTTTATTGGACCCGTGCCCCTCCTGGTTGGTCTCGGCCACCAGGGAGGTGTCACGCGGCTGGCTCCAGGCGTTGGTCAACGCTTCTTTGAGTGAGGGGTCCGTCCCGCAGCCCTTAAAAGCTGCGGTGGTGAGACCCCTCCTCAAGAAGCCTTCCCTGGACCCGGCGGATTTAAAGAACTTCCGTCCAGTCACCAACCTTCCCTTCGCGGGGAAGGTTGTTGAGAAAGTGGTGGCGCTCCTGTTGTAGAATGAATCAGGACACTAAGCAAGCACTTGTACAGAAGGAAAGGTTTATTGATATGCGCAGGTTCAAAGCAAATGCAAAGGCCTGAACCCTGAATACTAGACAGGACCAGATTCTTATACCCTGGATTACGTATGTATTTCCTATGCCCATTTATGGTATACAATGAGGCAAACTTATCTTAAAATAATATAAGGAACTGGGAACAGACAGTTAAGCATATAAGACATATTAGCACAGATGTTTCCCAACTGTGGTTTATCCTTGACATTTGTTTTTGAGGAACAATACAACGGTTCACATAATACTGTAGACATAGCAAAACTCTTTCTCATGGTCAGCATATCTAGAAAGGATACATATATTAATTAGGGCTGACAGGGCAGTTCCTTTCTGCAGAACTAATGGATATTGAGATACGTGTTTACTTGGCTTGCCTTGTAACATTGTCCAGACTTTGTCAGGCCTGGTTTTGGGGCATAATTGATTGTAGCCCCTACTTTAGTCCCCCCTTTGTAACTCTGAATCACTAGACAGAAGAGTTACATACTTAGGTTCCTGATGGAGTGATTGGCGTAAGCCTTCATATTCCCACATAGCCATTACCTGGGCTGTTGCCTTTCGTTCGGCTAAGAGAGATAAACTGTTAGTAATAGCTTTGACTAATATTGGCAAAACACAGGGAAGAATAATACAACCGGCAGCTATAATTCCTATTAAGGCTACAATTGCTTGTAGGCCAGGGAGTTTAGGAAACCACTGGCCAAAAATATCTTTCAGATTCAGGCCTTTCCAGGTCTGAACTGGAACATGAGCAATTTTAACCATTTTATTAGTAATTTCCTGGATAACATGTCCACTGTCATCTATTTCAACACAACAATTAGAAAGGTTAAATTTCCCACATACACCTCCTTCTTTGGCTAGCAGGTAATCTAAAGCTAAGCGATTTTGCATGATATACGTGCGGGATTTAACTCCCTCCACAGCTAATTTTGTTAATCCTAACACCGTTTCATTAGTAATTATTTCAATAACAGCCTGCAATCTAATTAGACGGTTCAACATGTAGATAGGGGTTCTATAACCATAGGTACCATCTTCGGCCCAAGTAGCGGGACCATAGACTTGAATAATTCTCTCTGGGGGCCATTCATCATCTTTCCAGGTACCTATTTTTAGGTTGTCAATTATGGATGTATCTATGGCCCGTTCAGTACGAATGTTTCCCACTTCATCATATACAGGGATACCTAATATCTGTCGATGGCGAAGAGGCAAAAGGAAAAAGCCAGGTCTGATAAGACCCAAAACACAGGAACCACACCAATTAGAAGGCAATTGGCTATATGCATATTTACCACAAATCCAATACATACCATCTGGAGCTAACCATTTCTTGGAATAATTCTGGGGATCCAAAATATATTGTTTTAATAGGTTTACGGATTCCAGGGCTTTTGCTTCCCAGGGTGGTATTTGACCCTTACCTGACCACTATTGACCATTATTCCAGGCAGATAGACATCTGAGAGCTCCTACCTGTTGGCATCCAGTGGTATGGTTCCGGGTATAGCATACCGACCCAACTAAATTGGAAGTTAAAGCCCAATTCCCATCTTTACCTAGTGTAGCAGTAAGGTTACCTACTTTCTCCATTTCAAGCACTGTAGTATAGTTCAGCTCCTGGGCTTCCCAAGGCCATTTTTCTCCCATATTGGTTCCTCCACATACAAAGCAACTGCTTACGTTTAAAATGTTTGCTACATTTTCAGCTAGCTCCACAAAGGTATTTACCACCTTTGAGGGTAATTCCTGAAGGTTAAGTTTTTCTATCTCTTGATAATAGGACCAAAACAGACTTTTCTTACGTCCTATGGAGGTAGTTTTGGTGGTTACTTCTAATTCTAGCAGCGTCCCGGGATCAGATCCCTTCCCGTCTATTTGAAGTCCCATAACAATGGGCTGAAAAGTGCTTTTCGGGGTGAGAGATAGCAAAACAGGATTACACTCTCCCTTGTTACAGTTAGTATTAGCAGTTCCTTTTGTTAAGGCTATTTGATGGGGCCCTGTAGGTCCTTTCATCCAGGTTGCAAAAGCAACACAAGTCCAATAGGGACAATAATTGAATTCTATATTTTGACATTCAGCACTACGAGGACCATTTCTTTCTAGACACATATATTTATCATTGAACGTATAGGTGCGCTCCCAAGCTAAACCTCCACAACCTCCTCTGGGAAAGCAAGCTCTGTTTATGATTGCGCAGACATCAAATTTTAAGGTAGCCTGCTGATTTAGAGTGGGAGTTACTAGTCTAGTAATTTCTTCCTTTCTTCCACAAGTTTTGTGTCTGAGAATAACTTGGTAATTCGTTACTCTCGTAGCTTGTTTTGGATCATAACATTGGATTCCCTGGGAACCATTACATTGCTTATATGATGTCCCATTAAGTGTGCAATCCAAAAGGTCAAATTGTGTACAGGTGGGAGGAACTGATGTATGATACACCAAGGTATGAGTAATAATGTTCCCTGTCATAGTAACATGAATGCACTGCTGACATTGTATGTGATTGACAATTTCCCCTAGGATTCGTTTGCGCCTTATTCGTGTCAGGGAAGGGGTTATAGAAGAGTTAGAGGCATAAGGTAGGGTATTAGTTTCACGACCAGTTCTGCGCTTACCTTTTTTACGTCTGGGTTTTGATTCTTTTATTGTATGACCAAATTCTAAGTCCATCTCAGGGATAGAGCGGATAAGACAAATTCCTTCCCAACCTGGTTTTAACTGGCTAATATATGTTATACGGTTCCAACCCCAAAATAAAGGATTACCACAATCTAATCTAACAGGGGGTGGTAGACCTTTATATGGGGCTTGTGCACACATGCCTTTTCGCAAGATGTATCCTACAAATTGACATACCTCTGGATTCACTGACTGCCTAGTAAGGCATGTTTCCTTAACAATTGTATCAAAAGCTTGAGGGAATTGACAGGGATGTGGTAATATTCCTATCCAACATTCAGGTTGTAATGTAAGAGGAGGGTGGCCTTCACATTCCTGTCCTTGTCCCACAGTGTAAGATTGGCTGATGTGAGGCCTGTCACCTGGGAGACTCCATTGTCCCAAATTGCTAATACATACACTATTTCCTAGCACATGATTGTTGCTTATAAAAAACAGTACAATTATGGTCATCCAAAGAGGGTCCATCTTCATCCTTTCTTCACCCGTGCGTAAAGAGCCAGCTTCCAGGAGTGGCCCAGCAGGGGTATATGTTCACCACTGTACGAAGAAAACCTATTGCCGGTAAGGTTTTTGCAGAGTGGCCTTGTAGTAAAAGAAAGTTCCTATGTTAGAGAAAGTTCTGTCTGTGGTGGAGATTAACACATATAATGTTACCTGCAGCAAAGCATCAAAGCAGAAAGTCCTGATCGTCTTAGTTTCTTGGTCTGAGCTTCATAGGATGGGTTCTCTGCAGGATAAGTCTCTGCTCATCTGCGGCCTTCTTGACTCGTGTCCAATGGATCCACGATTTAGATTCAGCAATCTTGATAGCTAGTGGAGATGACATGATTACAACATAGGGCCCCTTCCACCGCCCCACTAATTGTTCCTTCTTCCAATGTTTAACCCATACCCGATCCCCTGGCATGAAGCTATGACATTTAGTAACTAATCTCGGAGGGGATTGCTCCAGTACATAGTTTTTCAGTTTCTCAACTTGTTTGTTTAATTCCTGTACCATTTCCATAGTCCATACTCCCCCCTTGTGGCCTAAATCGGGCCATCCTGCTAGATGTCGTCTGAGTAAAGTAGGAGGTCGCCCAAACATGAGTTCATATGGTGATAAGTTATGTTTCCTCTTTGGAGCACTTCTAATGGCATATAGAGCAAGAGGAAGAGCATCAGGCCATTTTAGGTGTGTCTCCGTACATATTTTGGTAATCCTCTCCTTTAGGGTGCGGTGCAATCTTTCACATGGGGCCGCGGATTGGGGGTGAAATGCCGAATGAAACCGCCAATGTACCCCAAGTGCTTTCGCCAAGGCCTGATTAATATGATGCACGAATTCAGGACCATTATCAGATGAAATATAGGAAGGGCAACCATAACGTGGGATGAGGTCTTTCAACAACACCCTAGTTACCTCACGAGCCTTCTTAGTTTTAGTGGGATAAGCCTCCGGCCATCCAGTATATAAATCAATAATAACTAACATTGCATTGTAAAATCCACATCTAGGCATATCTGTAAAGTCCACCATCACAGTATCCATTGGATAATATGAGACAGGTATTGTTCCAGGGGGCAATAGAGGTCCTTGCCTGGGGTTCACTTTAGCACAGGTAACACATTGCGAGACTACCTTAGCAACAATTCCAGCTAGACCATCAATATAATAATCACGAGCTAATGCTGTTTCAAGTGCCGACTTCCCCATATGTGTTGCAGTATGTGAGGATTGCACTAATTGCCAAGTCACTGAATAAGGGACATAAATTCGCTTGTCTGGAAGAATATACCACCCCTCTTTGACTATAGCTTTAAGGTCATTCACTGCCTTTGCACATTCAGATCGAGAATATGAGGGTTTGATACTCGGCGGTAGTACCCCTAAATCCATAGCCACATGAATAGAAAGATCTGGTAATGGCTTATCAAATCTGAGTGCTGCAGCTCGTGCCTCAGAGTCAGCAGCCCTATTTCCCAAAACAACTCTATCATCTCCTCGTTGATGTCCTTTACAATGCATCACAGCTACTTTCTTTGGTTTTTGAACTGCATCAATTAATCGTTGAATTAAATGTCCATGCTGGATATATTTCCCTGCAGAATCTCTGAAACCTCGTTCTTTATATACTGCACCATGTGCATGCAATGTCAAGAAAGCATATTTACTATCTGTCCACACGTTCAACTTCTCCCCAGAAGCCCTTTCCAGGGCCCTAATTAATGCCCATAATTCAGCCACCTGGGCACTGACACCTTTGCCAAGAGATCCACTTTCTATGACCTTATCATCATCTACAATTGCATATCCAGCTACTCGCATCCCATCATGAATGTAACTAGAACCATCTGTGTACCAATAATAATCTGCATTCGATAAAGGCATATCTGTCAAATCTGGTCGAGTAGAATACACACTTTCTAATACCTGCAAACAATCATGCTGCAAATCCACATCTATGGGTAGAAGGGTAGCAGGATTCAGTTTATTTGAAACAATTAAGGTAACGTGAGGATTTTCTATTAACATTGCCTGATATTTCACCAATCGTTGGCTGCTAATCCACAAATGTCCTTTCTGATCTAAGATAGCTTGGACAGCATGAGGAGTATGTACATTAACAGGGCAAGAAAAGGTAAGCTTGTTACAATCCTGCAACAATTCAGCAATAGCAGCTAGAGCCTTGAGACAATGTGGCCAACCCTGAGCTACCCCATCTAGCTGTTTAGAGAGGTAGGCAACAGGTTGCTGCCATTTACCAAGCTGCTGGGTCAAAACTCCTAAAGCCATATTCAATTTTGTGTCCACATACAAATTAAAAGGTTTGTCTAAATTCGGCAGAGCTAGCGCTGGTGCTTTTATTAAAGCTGTCTTAATCTCTATAAATGCGTGATGTTGCTCCTTAGTCCATACAAAAGGATCTGCATTGCCTCCCTTAGTTGAAGCATATAAGGGGGCAGCCATCAAGGCAAAATTGGGAATCCATATACGACAAAAGCCAGCCAAGCCTAAAAATCCTCTGAGCTGTCTCCTGTTAGTAGGTGCTGCAATGGCCAAGACTGCCTCTTTCCGCTCAGGTCCTAAAGCCCTCCGTCCGTGTTCAATATCATATCCTAAATATCGCACACATTTCTGCACCAATTGTGCCTTCTTTTTAGAGACACGATATCCACACTCTAACAACAATACAAACAGTGCCTTTGTATTCTCCCAACAAGTGTCTTCTGTCTGTCCCGTTACTAACACATCATCTACATATTGCAGCAAAGTATCCCCTTGCTGTATGGGTACATAGTATAATAAATCTCGACCTAGGGCCGTCCCAAACAATGTCGGTGAATTCTTAAAACCTTGTGGAAGGCGGGTCCAGGTATATTGCATTTTTGTGCCAGTAATTGGACTTTCCCATTCAAATGCGAACAAAGGTTGGCTCACTGGATGTATTGGAATAGTAAAGAAGGCGTCTTTTAAGTCAATTACTGAAAACCACTTTGCCTGTGGTGGGATTAAGCTCAGAAGGGTGTATGGATTGGGCACTGCTGGATGTATTGTCACTGTCATGCTATTAACTACTCTAAGGTCTTGAACTGGTCGATATGAACCATCAGGCTTTTTAATTGGCAAAATAGGTGTATTCCATGGCGACTGTATAGGAACCAAAATTCCTGCCTTCAGGTATTTCTGAATACACTCATAAATGGCAGCAATCGCTTCCCTAGAACACGGGCGCTGTCTAATGTGTACTGGGGTGGCTGAAGGTTTTACCTCTACTATGATGGGGGGGTGATGTGCTGCATACCCAGGGGGATTGTCCTCTGACCATAATCCTGGCACACCAAATTCCTTCCATTTTTCATCAAGAGGTTCCACTGGTCTGACTACCATTAATCTCCACATGGTGTCTGGCTTGTGTTTAACTGTAATGGATTGTTGACCCTCATCAAAAGAAATAGTGGCCCCAAGTTTACTGAGCAAGTCCCTTCCCATAAGGGGTATTGGGCACTCAGGAATATATAAGAATTCATGTTGGATTTCTGACCCTTTGAATATACAGGTTACAGGTTTGAGGACTTGCCGCCCTATAACTTGGCCAGAAACCCCTTGTACTTGTATTTGATGTGGTCCTGGGGCAGTAATAAGATTATTCACCACCGATCTACCTGCCCCTGTATCAACCAGAAACGAAGTATTATGACCCCCAATATTCAGGGTAACCATAGGCTCAGGGGGGGTCTGTTCCAAGCCAGGTCCCCGTCAGTCTGTCCATCCAGTGCCAGCCAATCCAATACCTGCTACCTCAGGCTCTCTCTCAGAGCTGGGCATCCCCCTTCCAGCCTGTGCATATTGTGGATTCCATCCCCTAGCTAAATGCCTGGGTGGACCCTCTCTTCCTATAAAACCTCGACCAAAAGAGGGCCGGCCCCGCACAAATCGTCCTCTCATCAATCTACGTGGGCATTCCCTCTGCCAATGACCCTCAGAGCCACAATGGGCACATTGATTGAATCCTAAAGTCCGTGTTCCCCCTTGCAACGCTACTGCTAACAATTCCGTTTTCTTCTGCATACGGGCATCTCTCTCCTTTTTCTCCACCTTATCCCTATTCACAAAAACTTTTCTTGCTACTTCCAGCAACTCCGTGGTATTTTTCCCTAATGCCCCCTCCAACTTCTGTAATTTCTTACGAATATCATCATAGCTCTGGGCAATAAATCTTTCATTCAGCATCCTCACATTATCAGGTGCTCTTGGATCAACCTGCGTATACAATTCATAGGCTTCAATCAACCTTTGGAGGAAGCTTTCCGGACTCTCATCTGCCCCTTGGGTAATTAGAGCCGGCTTCGACATGTTCACCGGGGGCCTTCCTGCCTTCCTTAAAGCCTCTACTGTCAAATTCTGGTATTCTCGCAGCCTTGTCATTTGGGGCTGAATCTTAGGATCCCACCCAGGATCCTGCTCAGGAGCTCTATCTGCCAACTCTTGACTCAGATCCTGTATATTCGGAAATCTATCCCTTATGCATCCCCTTACAGCTGTTTTCCACTTTTCCCTTTCTTCTGGCGTCAACAAAGCATTCATTAACTGTTGTATATCCTGCCAATTAGGATTATGCGTCTGCATAATTGTCTGAAAGAGATCTGCCATTTCAGTCGGCTTAGCTGACAAAGGTCCATAATGCTGCTTCCAATTCAAAAGATCAGTAGTTGAGAAGGGGACATACTGAAAACAAGGTCTGTACTCTAACACTCCCTGTGGATTCACAACTTGTTGATCCATTTGCCTTAAAGGAGCTACAAAACTGGGTCTGGTGGCCACGTCCTCCCCTACTCTTTCAGCCGCCACCCTTTCAGCTTCTGCTGCTGCCCTAGCTGCAGCCCTAGTTACTGGTCTCCCTGAAACATCCTCCCCCCTAGCTTCCTCATATTCCTCTTCACTAAAAGCACTCTCCTCTCTCCATTCCTCACTCTTTGCATTGCCATGTTTTTGCTTTGTCTGCTTTCTCCGAACAGCTGGATCAACATCAACCCCTCCCTGCTTTCCCCCATCGGCTACACCACCAGCTGCTCCTGGGTGCCCTAGGGGGGGTGCAGGAGGGATCAAAGGTATCGGCGCATACGGCGGGGGATGTAAAATCTCTTCGTCTCCCTGAACTAACACCTTCTTTCGAAAGGCAGAGACTCTAACTTCTGACACCTTCAAATCCTTAGTCTTTCCTGCCGGCACCTTCAGCTTTTTCCCTCTTGGTCTAGCCACACATAAACGAACCATTTCAGCCTGACATTGCAACAAATCATCCGCTTTCTCACTTACAGCATCTCCCCACTGATCTATATATGGAAATTGATTGGGGTATTTTTCCTCATTAGCAGCTATCACTGAGGTAAGATCATCAATAACTTGGTTCTGAAAGGTACCCTCCGGTGGCCACCCAACACCCATATGTGGCCATTGCTGTTCACACAAATAACGTAACCTATCCTTTGTTACTTTTGGATAAGGAACCCTATACTGAGCATGGTTGAAATAATCATCAAAGCCCTTAATCATGCATTCCAACGGGGTGCTGGGAATGCTGCTACCACCTCCCATCCTAGCACAAAGTCACCGGCCGCCAGCCCCGGAATATCACGGTCACTGGACGGAACCTCGGCAACGACCCTTCCCACACAACCTAACACGGCTTCGTTAGGACTCCAGTCCCGAGCCGAAGGGAGAGATCAGGTCCCTTCTTCTATCTGCAAATGAGATAGGTAAACACATTTACATATACTCGCCTGAGATGTCTCGTCCTGGCCAGGAATCAGTTCAGACCCCTTTCCTTCCCTCAAGGGTTCTTGGACTTGCTTTCAGCACCGTCGGCCCCCTGGAGGTGTCACTGCCGTCTCCCGGAGGTATAACCCCCGTGGCGCCTGGAGAATGTTCAGAAGTGGCCCCTCCCAGGGTCCAAGGGGATCAGGCAGCCCTCAGCGCAATAGCGCCTCGCTTAACGTCCCATCTGGGTCGCCAAAACTGTTGTAGAATGAATCAGGACACTAAGCAAGCACTTGTACAGAAGGAAAGGTTTATTGATATGCGCAGGTTCAAAGCAAATGCAAAGGCCTGAACCCTGAATACTAGACAGGACCAGATTCTTATACCCTGGATTACGTATGTATTTCCTATGCCCATTTATGGTATACAATGAGGCAAACTTATCTTAAAATAATATAAGGAACTGGGAACAGACAGTTAAGCATATAAGACATATTAGCACAGATGTTTCCCAACTGTGGTTTATCCTTGACATTTGTTTTTGAGGAACAATACAACGGTTCACATAATACTGTAGACATAGCAAAACTCTTTCTCATGGTCAGCATATCTAGAAAGGATACATATATTAATTAGGGCTGACAGGGCAGGTCCTTTCTGCAGAACTAATGGATATTGAGATACGTGTTTACTTGGCTTGCCTTGTAACATTGTCCAGACTTTGTCAGGCCTGGTTTTGGGGCATAATTGATTGTAGCCCCTACTTTACTCCAGCTCCTACGGCTGTTGGATGACACTGATTTTCTGGATCCCTTTCAATCAGGTTTCAGGCGCGGCTACAATACGGAAACGGCTTTGGTCACCCTGATGGATGATCTCTGGCGAGCCCGGGATGGGGGTTATTCCTCTATCCTGGTGCTACTTGACCTCTCAGCGGCCTTCGATACCATTGACCATGGTATCCTTCTGCGTCGTCTCGGAGAGGTGGGGGTGGGCGGCACTGTTTTGCAGTGGTTCTCCTCCTTCCTCTCTGACAGGACGCAGTCAGTGCTGACAGGGGGGCAGAGGTCGAGCCCTAGGCCCCTACTATGTGGGGTGCCACAGGGCTCGGTCCTCTCGCCCATCCTGTTTAACATCTACATGAAGCCACTGGGTGAGATCATCCGACGACACGGGGTGAGGTATCAGCAATATGCTGATGATACCCAGTTGTACATCTCCACCCCGTCTCAATTCGGGGAAGCCATAGACGTAATGGGCCGTTGCCTGGATGATGTTAGGGTCTGGATGGGGAAGAACCGGCTAAAACTTAACCCTGACAAGACTGAGTGGCTGTGGATATTGCCTCCTAAGGATTTGACCAACTGTCCCTCCTTGGTTCTTGGGGGAGAGAAATTAGCTCCCTCAGAACGGGTCCGCAATTTGGGTGTCCTCCTAGATCCACAGCTAAAATTGGAGCAACATCTTTCAGCTGTGGCTAGGGGGATCTTTGCACAAATACGTCTTGTGCACCAATTGCGACCCTACTTGGAGAGGGGGGCACTTCTCACAGTCACTCATGCCCTCATCACCTCACGGCTGGATTACTGCAATGCACTCTACATGGGGCTACCCTTGAAGAGTGTCCGGCGACTGCAATTGGTGCAAAATGCAGCTGCGCGAGCTGTGGTGGGCGCACCCAGATGCACTCACGTAACACCAATCATCCGCCAGCTGCATTGGTTGCCCATTAGTCTCCGGATCCAATTTAAGGTGTTGGTCGTTACCTTTAAAGCCCTACATGGCTCAGGGCCAGGTTACCTTCGGGACCGCATCCTGCCGCATACCTCCCTACGACCGGTCAGGGCCCACAGAGTCGGCCTGCTCCAGGTCCCATCGACCAAACAATGTCGGTTGGCGGGACCGAGGGGGAGGGCCTTCTCTGTGGGAGCTCCCTCCCTGTGGAACCAGCTTCCCCCGGAGATCAGGACTATCCCCACCCTGCTGGCCTTCCGGAAAGCAATAAAAACCTGGCTCTTCCGGCAGGCGGGATGAAAGTGAGACGATACTCTTTTAACTTTTGTATGTTTTTAATTATTGTATTGTATTGTATTTTATATTGCTGTAATGGATCTGAATATGTTGTGAGCCGCCCAGAGTCCCTAGGGAGTTGGGCGGCATACAAATCCATTAAATTAAATTAAATTAAATTAAATTAATAATTGGTCATTCATTAGTAACTGAAGTTAAACATGCTTGGGATAAGCATACCATCATCTGACAAAAATTTAAAAAACCAAATAAATAAAAAATAATAAAAAATAATAAAAATAAATACATTGAAAAGAAAGCACAAATAGGTAAAACAACCTTAAAGAGTAAATTCAATGGACCACTGAGTCTTTTTCTGCCATCAGTTTTTTTAAGTTTGTATTCCATTTTAAATATCATATAATTTAATTTGCTTGCATTGTAACTGAGAAATGATACCTGAACTAGTTTTTCTCTTCCCCATACCACTTCCTCAAGTTTTGGGTCTCTTAGACACATAATATTTGTATATCATTTACTAAGCATCATAGTAGTATGAAGCCCAGCAAATGGAAGAAATGTTGTTGCAGTAAATACTCTACCGCTCCTGCCATTTCAATTCAGGATGGGCTATTTTGGAATGTCTGGCAAGGAGGTATAAGAAGGCAATTGACTTGTGGAAGCAAACAGAAAGAAAAATATCTTTTTCACATCTCAGAATATGGAATGAACCAATGCAGCTGAAAGAGGAGACTTGGGAAAGACTTCATTTGTGTAAAATGGATTTGTGCTTCAGAGTCTGCTTCTCTCGAATGTGGAAATGGCTTTAAAAGGAATTTGACAAATATATTGTTGGGGATATCTCATAGAGGCGATGTGGATCTTTACTTGGAATTCAGACAGTTAGAAATAAAACCGAGATTAAAAGTCTAATAGAAAATATTTATTTCGGTACAAAAACAATAAATCCTGTATAATTACATCTTTGCTAAAAAACGTGACCGTTCAGGTCAGGAGCTTAAGGCAGAAGGAAGGAATGGTGGTTTAGGAATGCATACATGTGTACAAGATCATATCACGTGTTCTGCTTGTAATGGAATGTACTATTATATTAAATAGGGGTGCATCACCCTGCATAGACATGCAACTGACAATATTCACACCATGACACCCCTTCTTTGTTGGTTGGGTGGATATGCTTATATCTCTCTACACGTAGTAAATACCTCAGAAATTCATGTTGTGCTGCTGGCAATGGCTTGTTCAAGATGTCAGCTATCTGGTATTCTGTTGCCACATACTCTAACTTTATAAAACCTTGTCTTACTAAATCTCTAACATTTTTATAACGAATGTCAATGTGTCTGGACCTTGAGCCTGTGAAACATGTTTTTGAAATGTAAACTACTGATTGATTATCTTCCATCATGGTGATTGGCTGCTTCGGTTTGGTCCAGATATCGGTAACTAAAGCGTGAAACCAGGTTAATGAGTTACTAGCGTCTGACATACAAGCATATTCTGCCTCAGTTGAAGAACAAGAAACAAAACTTTGTTTTCTCACATTCCAATGAACGGGACATCCATTCAGGTACATTATGAAACCTGAAATGCTTTTTCTTGATTCCTTATCACTTGCCCAGTCAGCATCTGCATAACAATATAATTCAGCAAAATCAGAATGTGTTGGTTCTAGCTTTAATTTCATGTGTTGAGTGTAGTTTAGGTATCTCAATAACTTCTTGATACATGACCAGTGAAACTCTTTTGCCTTGCTTACGTGTCGTGACAACAAATTGACACTGAGTGCTATGTCTGGTCTAGTCCAACCACTAATATATAGTAGTGAACCAATTACTGAACGATAAAGTGTTTGATCCTTGAACTCAGGGCTTTCTTCATCTTTCAAATTACAAAAATCTGTTTGCATAGGTGTGTATGTTGGTGTAGCATCTTACATGTTGCAATAATGTAATAGTTGTTCTATCTTGGTCTGTTGTGAGAGGCTAAACCCCTTCTGTGTCTTTTCAATCTGAACACCTAAATAATCATTGATGTGACCTAGTGACTTCAATGTGAAGAATCTCTTCAAACCTGTAACAAAAATCTCACTCGTGTTTATTAGGATCTATGTAAACAATGTCACCAACATAAACAAGAACAATTTCATATGCAGTTTCATACCTTTTTGTAAACACGCACTCATCAGTTTCGGACTTAATAAAGCCCATAGAATTTAGTTTGTCTTTGAGACAGTTATACCACATTAAACCTGATTGTTTCAGACCATAAAGACTTTTGTTGAGAATCCACGTGTCCCCTTCTCGGCCACGGAAGCCATCTTGGAAGCCGGGGGCGCACTTCAGGTAGATTTCTTCATCTAGGTCTGCATGTAGATAGGCTGTTTCAACATCAAATTGGAAAACTTCAAGTCCAAGAATGGTAGCTGTAGTTAAAGCTATTTTTACACTTTCAGTTCGCACTGTGGGTGAGTAAGTGTTTGTGTAATCTTCAGGATAGCTTTGTGCGAAACCTTGTGCTACAAGTCTTGCTTTGTACAATGATTCACCATCTGGTTTTTGTTTAATTTTGTAGACCCATCTTGTGCCAATGACTTTCTTATTTCTTGGAGGTGCTGCAGGTGTAAATACCTTAAGTTTCTGCAGACTGTCCATCTCAACTTGAATGGCTGTGTGCCATTTGTCTTGTTCATCTTCAGAAATACATTTTATTTGAGCAAAAGTCTCTGGTGGAAGTGTAACGTTACAGATCAGTGGCGATGGTCTGTCTGTGCAGTGCAGTGTGTATTTCTTTGGAGGAATACCTTTTGTAGTTCTCTTGGAACGTCTCGGAACGGTTGTCCAATCTTCTTTGTCGTCTTCATCTCCATCGTTGTCGCTAGCATGAGCATCCGCGGCAGGTGAAGATGGAACAGCAGGTGTTTCATCTGTGGGAAAATAAACTCCAGGATCATTAGAATGTACCCTGGACCAATCTGAGTCTTCTTCAAAGTTAGCTGAATTAGAAACTTATCGTATTTCGAGAGTCAATGAATTTTCCCCATTTTGAATTGTCATCAACACCCATGTATTTGCAATTTGGCCACCTTTTCTTCTGAGTGCTAATGGAATGTTCACCATTGCATATGAACCAAAAATGTGTAAGTTAGAAAGATCTGGCTGGTAGCCATACAACATGTAGAAAGGTGTTTGGTCAATTACACTGCTCCAAGTGCGGTTAACAATGTGATTTGCATACTTAACTGCTTCGCCCCAAAATGAATGTTTGAGATTAGCATCTTCTAGGAGGCAGTGAATGTTTGAGATTAGCATCTTCTAGGAGGCAGTGCATCATAGTTTGGAGAACCCCCTGTCTTCTTTCAGCCACTCCGTTGTGAGCCGGAGTGGAAGGCGCTGATGTTTGGTGTAGGATACCACTTCTGCGCATCCAATCCTGGAAACGTTGTGACATGAACTCGGAACCTCGGTCACTCTGAATTCTTTGGATCTTCACCCCGTGTTGATTGTAGGCCTGGACTGCAAAGTCTTTAAAGATCTGAAATGTCTCAGATTTTTTTTTCATAGGAAAGACATACCATATCTAGAATGATTATCAACAATAGTTAAGAAATTATTTTTACCGCCAATTGTTGGCCCATAAGGACCCATGATATCTGTGTGAACCAAATCAAAAATGCGTGTTGACTTATGTATAGGATGTTTTGGAATGGCTGCTGCTTTTGATTTTGCCCTTTTGCAAACAGCACAATACAAATGTACCTTACATCCTTTGAAATTCAAACCTTGTGCAAAAAATGGCATTCTCTTAAGAACATCAAAACTTGGATGGCCTAATCTTCAGTGCCATTTATGGATACATCTGTAATGTAAAGGCTTACTAGTTAATGAATTAACAAAATTAACATTTGAATTAGGAACCTTAGGTTTGCACTTAGCAATTTGTTTGTTTACTTGTGGTGTAATGGCTTTAGGAGCTTGTGTAGCAATCACAGGATCTCTTTCTGGGACATCTCTCTCTGGGCCTGCATTGCTCTGGATTGAGATTTCTATACTTGCCTGATTTTGAGGTTTTAGATTTTGGCCTCAAGTAGTAGACTCCACCAATCAAAATTGTGTCAGCAACAATATCACCATCCTTAATAATGTAACTTGCTTTCTTTAGGTGATTAACCTGAAAATCTAAAATAGTAGTTAAATGACTTTGACTAAGCAAATTAAAAGATGCAGAAGGAACATAATAAACATCTGGAACCAATGTATTTAACTCTTCAATGTAAACAGTTCCTTTTCCTTCGACCTTGCAAGGTTGGTCTGTGAATGCATAAAGTTCACGAAATTCTGGTTCTGGTTCGTGCAGTTCTTTGAAAAGATGCTTTTGGTAGGTAATGCTAATTGCTGCACCAGAGTCCAAAGTCCATAACAAATGTCTGTCATATTGCTGACGTGGTTGTACATCTTGCGTGATGGCAAGAGTGGCATATGGGCCTTGTGAGTCACGCCTCAGACCGGGTCGACGCTGACTTCCGCTTCTGCTTCTGCTGCCTCTGTAGGCTGTGCCTCTGGGCAGGGACGTACTTCTGTAGACTATGCCTCTGGGCTGGTACTGGTACTGGTGCTGTACAGGAACTAGAGTGCATTGAAAACAATCTTTGCTAATGTGGCCCACACGATCGCAAAGTTGGCATCTTGGCATCCTTGGGACGTATTCCCTCTCGAAGGGTCGTCTGGGTAGAGCTCTGGCCGCTGCTAGTGGGCGTTGCAAATGAGGCGTGGCAAGTGTAAGAGCTTTGTGCTCTGCTAAAATTCTACAAACATGGTCAACAGTCCTTTGAGCAATAGGTATTTGATTAATTTGTGTAATGGCATCCTTCCATGTGTAATTCAATGAAGCGATAATAATACTGACCATTTGAAAATTGTCAAGTGCATAGCCTCGTTCTGTGAGGTCTTTTGCCATCCTTTTCATTTTTGTTAAATGTGCCCCAATACTTTTGCCATTCTTAAGTGTCATTCCATGGAATTGTGATAAAAGTAAGCATGTGGTTTCCATGGAGACTGGACAGAAACACTGTTCTAATTGAGCCCAAATTTGTTGAGCAGTTGCATTAGGAGCAATTGTTTGCTGCAATTCAGTTTCCATTGACATCAATAAACTTGTGGATGCTTTAATATCTAAAAGTCTCATGGCATCTGGCCAAGGTGGAGGTGGAGGGTTAAAAACCATATCTTGTGTGCCCTCACGACGAAGCAAAATTGTTATTTCACTGACCCAGTCTTTATAATGTTGTCCTGGTTGTTTTAATTTTGCGTTGCCAACTAATGGGGCAACTAGTGAGAGGTAAGTTTGAGCTACAGCTGGAATGGGCTGTAGTGGCGGGGCGGCTAATGGGGCCTGCACAGGTGCGGCCTGTGGAATCGCCTGTGGTCCCGCTTGGGGTTGTTGAGGTGGAGGTAAAGGAGCCTGCACTGGAGCAGGTTGTGGTCCTGCTTGGGGTTGTTGTTGGGTGGCTTGAGCAGCCGGTGCTGGAGCTGGTCCAGCTTGTGGGGCAGCTTGGGCTTGCTGTGGAATTTGTGCTGCCACAGGAACAGGCTGGGCAATTTGGGCCTGTGTTGTTTGGGCAGGTTGAAGAATTTGTTGTTGAACAATTGGTGGAGGTGGAACAAAGTGTGATCCAAAGCCTCCAGGTGGCATAGGTGATTGAAAGCGTCCTTGTCCACTCATTAGTAAATCGAACCTCTCACACAGATTATTAAGTAGCATCTCTGTTCTTTCGCCACTAGATGGCGGTGCAACATTACTTTTGGGAAAGTCCCTCAGTTCATATTCCCTGTGTTGGCTAAATTCAGCCCCTAGTGACGTACGCACATATTTTTGCTCTGACAAGTTTAAGGTGACACCCATTTTTGGGCGTGACTCAAAAATTGAAGAAGAAGCCGGAAATGGTGGCACATAATTATCCTCAGGAATGAGGGAGAGCTGGCAGACATTTTGTTTTTCATTTTGCCGTCTACTTTCTAATAACGCCCTCCTTAAATAGTTTATTTCTCTCATTTGCTTTTCATACATTTCTCTACAGTGTGCATCAATAAATTTTTCTGTACTTGACAGATCATGGGAGGAAACTCCTTCAGAGAAGCTTTCAATTTGGTGGGGCTGAATTTTCTCATCTTGAGGAATTTTTGGAATGGCCCCCATTTTGGTAGAATTTGCTCCAGGGTGGAAGGAGGTGCTTTTTACATCGTGCACTAACCTTTCAATAAAATCTTTTCCTTGTAGAACGTCTGCTTCTGTTTGTTTTTCAGCAGCGGCAGCATGCGTAGGAGAAATTTGCACAGATAGATTGGAGATGCCCCTCGGAGTGGAAGTTGAAGCAGCATGAAATATTTCTTCGGGAGGAATTTTCTCCTCTCCTTTGTCTGGCAGAGCAAAGATATCTTTTTCTTTTTCATCCGGTGAAGACATTTCGGAAAATTTATTAGCTGGCTCACTTTGGAGGCAGTAAAAAACTTTTTTATCTAGCTAGCTAAACTGAATGCAATAAATCTGTCAAGATTAGTTTCCAAGGACCAAATCCTCTACTTACCATGTTGGGGGGAGAATAAAATCTCATAGAGGCGATGTGGCTCTTTACTTGGAATTCAGACAGTTAGAAATAAAACCGAGATTAAAAGTCTAATAGAAAATATTTATTTCGGTACAAAAACAATAAATCCTGTATAATTACATCTTTGCTAAGAAACGTGACTGTTCAGGTCAGGAGCTTAAGGCAGAAGGAAGGAATGGTGGTTTAGGAATGCACACATGTGTACAAGATCATATCACGTGTTCTGCTGGTAATGGAATGTACCATTATATTAAATAGGGGTGCATCACCCTGCATAGACATACAACTGACAATATTCACACCATGACATATATGTATATAGAATAAAATAAGGAATGGCCATTATGACTATAAACTGCCACTTATGATCCAAAATTGCAGAGTGAGTGCAAGATACATAAGTATTTATCCCTCAACTCCAGAAGAAAAAAGCTGCTTGTAAATCACAATTGTTGTGTTTGCCACTACAGTCTGTATGCATTGCCTTATGCCTGACTCCCCCCCTTTCAGTGGTGGAGATATTGTTTAAACCCCGGGTCTCCAACCTGTGGGCCACTGCCCACTAGTGGGCCTTGAGGGGTTTGCAACTGGGCCGCAGAAAAGGCCAGCGAGCACATGCGTGTGCACATACATCCTTACTTGTATGAGCAGTGGGCAAGCGTGTACGTTCAGAGCTCCATTTGCACGAGTGGCAGGCACACATGCATGGCCCTTGCACAACTGGAGCTGCATGCACGCACACTTCCTGTCCATTGGTGCAAAACCATCGCCTGTCCCCACCTTCTCTTATTTTTCTTTTTCAGTAGCGTTATGCTAGACTGGTCTTTTATAATCTCATTTTTCAGAGTTTCCCAAGATTCTTGAATTGTTTTCCCCTCTAAGATTTTCATCCATGGAATCAGGGGTGGGTTCTAAATTTTTTACTACCGGTTCTGTGGGCGTGGCTTATTTTGTGGGTGTGGCTTGATGGTCATGTGATGGTGGACGTGGCTTTGTGGTCATGTGACTGGGTGGGAGTGGTTTGGCAGTCATGTGACTGGGTGGGAGTGGCCTTGCGGTCATGTGATGGTGGGAGGCTGATGATCATGTGACTGAGTGGTCATGTGACTGGGTGGGTGTGGACAACTTGACATCACTCACGTGAAAGGTTAGGGTTAGGGTGCCTGGCCTCTCCTCGCCTCAAAGGCTTCAACGAGATACAATTTCCCTGTCTATTTACTATTACTGAACACCCAAAATATACTATTTAATCCTATGTATATATGCCATATGTGTACATACATATTACACACAGGCACACAAAAAGATACATTATTTACTATATATACTGTATATGTATGCACACACACACACAGACACACACAGACACACACACACCTCTCTTCTAAAACTACACATTCAATCTTACTGTATTTGGAAAAACACACCCAGAGTCCACTTTCTGCCACACATTTAACATTAACTTCTGTACATTAGAACATTACACATGCCTTCAGATTTCTTCCCTAGCTTGCACATCACTGTTAGAGCCAGGAAATGTCATGGATTGAGTAAAATGTGGTGAAACTCACTTAACAACGCTCTTGCTTAGCAACCAAAACTTTGGACTCAATTGTCATACGTCAAGGACTATCTCTGCCTTCCTGTGCATGGCAAACTTGTCCTAGTAAACTCATTCTCCTTTCTGGCAATTTTCCTCTCTGGTAGAGGCACTAAAATAATCCAGACAATGTAAGGTTTCCTGCTGCAGCACGGGGTTGGACTAGATGACCTTCGAGATATCTTCCAGCCCTAAATTGCTGTGCTGTTTCAAAGTGTCTTCTGAAGCCACGTCTATTGGCAGGGTTTGTGGTACTTTCTTCCTCTCTCTCTCTCTCTCTCTCTCTCTCTCTCTCTCTCTCTCTCTCTCTCTCTCTCTCTCTCTCTCTCTCTCTCTTTCCCTCCCTCCCTCCCTCCCTTCCTCTTTCTTTCTTTTTCTTTTTTCTCTTTTTTCTCTTTCTTTTTCTTTCTCTCTCTGTCTTTCTCTTTCTCTCTCTCTCTCTCTTTCTCTCTCTCTTTTTCTTTCTTTATCTCTTTTTCTTTCTTATCTCTCTCTCCCTTTCTTCCTTTTTTTCTTTTTCTTTCTGTCTCTCCCTCCCTCCCTCCCTCCCTCCCTTTCTCCCTTCCTGTGAAGAACCCCAGAAGGTCTTTGGTAGCAGGAAGAAAAGCCAGACGTTTTGAAACTGAGAACATGCCCATTGATAATCTGGCATTCTTAGAACTCCACTGTTGATTAGCTTACCTGAGAAGGATAGCTTAGCAGCCACTTACAATAAGCTCTCAACTCAAACTCCATGCATGTGGGGATCCTCAAACAGTGAGGATGAAGTGTGAGTAAAAGAGTTTGACCTTCCCTCTCTCCCTCCCTCTCTCCCTCCATTTCTCCCTTCCTGTGAAGAACCCAGAAGGTCTTTGGTAGCAGGAAAAAAACCAGATGTTTTGAAACTCTCAACTCAAACTCCGTGCATGTGGGGATCCCCAAACAGTGAGGGTTTCTTTCTTTCTTTCTCCCTTGAAGGCCCCCCCCCCTGCACTCTTTTTGGGCCTAGCAAGCCTCCCTACAGCCCCCTGGGAGCCAAAAGGGGCATGGGGGAACCCTGGAAGCAGGAGTGGGTTCTAACTTACCTTGCTGCCGGTTCGCTTCCTCCCGTGCCGCGCGGCAAAAAACCAAAGCTGAAAAAAAGATGGTGACCACATGCACAGTGCCGGAACTCGGCTTCTGCGCATGCTCAGAAGGGAAAAAAATTTAAAAAGAAAGGAAAAATTCGGAAACCCCCCCCCAAAAAAAAGATGGCAGCACCCACAGACTGGCACCGACCAATCCGGTTCGGTGACATCATCGTGACGTCACCAGCGGGTCGCTACCGGTTCGGCCGAACCGGTCTGAACCAGGAGGAACCCACCCCTGCATGGAATCCTTCCCGTGCTCTCTTTAGGTTTGTTGAAATCAGCTCTTAACAGTCTAATAGACGAGTTTGACTTTGTTCTATTGCTTGTGTCTGCATTATATTGAATTCCAATATGATATAGTCACTCTCCCCCAAAGTTCCTGCAGTCCCTTCTATCATTTCAACTCTGTTGGTAAAAAAATAAGTCTAGTATAAGCTGACCCTCTAGTTCCTTTCTTTACCTGTTGAGAGACAAAAGCTGTCTGCTAGACTTGTCAGGAACCTGTTTGATCTCCCTCTAGGTGGCGTTAATCACAGAATAGTAATAATTCCATTCCTGCCACCAGAAATCCCACAACATTGTAGTCCCAAAGGCCTTCTAGAACAGTCAGGTTTTCCAAAAGCCCATGACAGTGGGTGCTTCCCATGCTGTGGAGAGCAAACTGTTTCTGAAGAGGGGAAACTTCACCCAGAATACCTGCTTTCAGCCCCCCCCATTGCACTTCATGAGCGGGAGGGAACTTCCTTTGGGATTTTCTGTGCTCTTGGGCTGAGCAGGCAGCAAATTTCAAGAGCCTGTTTTAGTTCTTAATTAAATATTCATGATATATTTTGCGAGAACTGATTTATAAATGAGCTAAACAATATTGGATTAGTAAAGTAATTGAAAAAAGTTTGTAAGTTAATGTACAATTTAGAGCAGAAACTTTTTGTCAGAGTTTTTCAACATAAAACATGGTGTTTTATTGTTATATATGGATTACACAAATTATATATGCTGAGTATTGGAAAGATATTACAATACCCATAATAGAAGAATGGTTAATAAAGATGGATGTGACTGGGCTGGCCGTGCCAATGTCTATTAATAATACTTGTGTTATGGGGGCTGGGTCTTCTACGAGGTCAGGCATCGGGCATCTGCTGAGGGCGTCTGCATTGCTGATCCTTTTGCCTGGGCGGTGCACCAGTTTATAATTATATCTAGTTAGAAAAATGGACCACCTTGTCATTCTGGGGGACATGTAGTTCGGGCTTTGTTGGTCTCCCGCGATGAGTCCCAGCAGTGGCTTATGGTCGGTGATGAGTTCGAATCTCCTCCCATAAATGTATTCGTGAAACATTTGATCCCCACAACAGCAGCCAGGGCTTCCTTGTCGATCTGACTGTAGTTTCTTTCAGCAGGGGACAATGTCTCTGAGTAGTAGGCAATGGGCATCTCTGAGCCATTTGGCAATCGATGGCTGAGAACGGCCCCGACTCTGAATGGGGATGCATCACAGATCAGTAGCAAGGGAAGAGTCTCATTGTATTGGATTAGGACACTGTCGGACGAGAGTAGTTCTTTGACTGTGGTGAATACGCTGTCCTCCTGGTCGTCTTCCGTAGTAATTTGTAGAACGGCTCAGCAACGGTTGCCTTCTGTTTTAAGAAAATACTATAAAAGTTCAATAGTCCCAAGAAGGCTTGTAGCTCTGTTTTATTTTTAGGGGTTGGGGCTTCCTTTATAGCTTTTATTTTACTGTCCGTGGGGTGGATGCCGGACCCATCAATTAAATACCCAAGGAACTTGACTTGGTTTACGCTGATTTTACATTTTTCCTTTTTTACTTGGAGTCCCTTTTTTTTGGAACCTCCCCAATGTTTCTTTTAATCGGTCCATGAGTTGTTCATTTGATTCTCCTGATATGAGGCACTCCATCAGGCTTTGGAATAGCCCTGGGGCGACATTTACTCCAAATTGCAGCTGTTTGCATTTGAATGCCCCTCTATGCATCACAATCATTTGGGGCCTCTGCAGTGGCCGCATCCACTGGTAATTGTTGATAGGCCTGGACCAAGTCCAATTTGGTGAATATTTTGCCATTTCCCAGTGAATGTAGCAGATGTTGCACTACCAGCACCGGATATGCACTTTTCTGTAATGCTTTATTTAAAGTCCCCTTATAATCTTCATAGATGCGGATGGAGCCGTCTGGCTTTACTAGGGTGACTATTGGGGTCTCCCATGTGGCATGATTGATCGGCTCCAGGATCCCTTAGGCAATGAATTTATCCAATTGCTCATCTACCTTGGACCATAGAGCAAACGGAACCCTCTGTGGCTTGAGCCTTATTGGGGTAACACTAGGTTCTAGGTTAAACGAGATAGGTTTCCCTGTATATTTACTTAGGCTCCTGTCAAACACGTCCCTGAATTTTGACAGCAACTGGTGTAGCTCATTCTCTCTGATTTGGTTTATGCCCATGATGCCAAGTCCTAATGGTTTGAACCATTCGATGCCCAGCAATGTGGGGCGGTCGCTTGCGATGATGGTCAGGGGAAGTCGGCCATAGAAGTTTTAAAATTGTACCTTTACTTTGGCTCGGCCCCACATGGGAATGCTGTTTCCCTGGAAGTCGTTCAACTTGATATTCTGCGGCTTGAGTTGTCTTCTGGATATTGTTGGCTTGTGGCGTTGGAGCTTTCGCCAGGACACAATGGTAAAAAATGATCCAGTGTCCAGCTCTATTTCGCATGGGGTTCCTTCAATGTTGATGGTTACATGGTATTTGTCCCCATCGCATGGATCCAAGTGCCCCACGATGGTTTGTTTGATTCCCCGGGTGTCTGGATAGTGCTCCTCCTGGCGCTTATTCAGTTGGAATCCAGGTCTCGCTTGCCCTTGCCTCCCGGGGCCCGATGGTGGTTTGGGATGGTAGGGGTTTGGCTATATGGCCTGGTTCTTTGCACTGGCGGCAGATGGCCTCTTTAAAATGGCACACTGCCCTGACATGGAGCCCCATACATCAAGAGCAATGAGGTTGCTTAAAGTCATTGTCCCGGGGGCTTACCCATTTGTCCAGATATACTTAATGGACGGCTGCTTCTTCTTCCCATTCATCCCCGTATTCGGGAACCTCTGTGGTCCAGTCAGGCTCTCGGTGGGCGCGATGGACCCCACTGGTCTTCCTGATGTCTGCAGTGTAGTTATCTGAGGATTCACAGCCCTCGCTTCTTCGACCATGTCCTTAAATGTCACCCCTCTTCGCACCAACAGTTTCTTTTGGAGGGTTAGGTCCTTCATTCCCAGGATTACCCGATCCCTCATCATCTCCTCGGGGTTGACGAATTCGCACTTTGTCGCAATTTCCCTCAGCTTGGCCACGAAGTTATTTATGGTCTCTCCTTCTTGTTGGCGCCGATGATAGAACTCATTCTGGCTCACCATTGGGGTCGCCGTTGGGGCATACTGGTCTTTGAGAGTATTTTGCAGCATTGTCCACGAGATTGCCTCTATGTCCACGGGTGTGACAAGGGTCTGTGCCATCTTACAGAACTTCGTTCTGCCATAGGTGAGAAAAAGGGCTCTTGTGCGGTTGTCCGGCAGGTCTTGGTAATTGTTGGCTTCCAGGAACATCCTGAACCGGCTCATGTATGTGTGCCATTCTTCTGCTTGCAGGTCGAATAATACTGGTGTGGGGGAGGTCTGGGTAGTCATCCTCAGGTTTGCCGGAGCAGACTGTAAAGATGGCTGTGGATGCCATGGAGTGGGTGGTCAGTTCCTTTCTCTCTTCTTGCCCTCTTCAGAATCCCACCTTCATCACCAGTGTTAGATAGTGGGTGCAGTGAAGAAGAGAAGGGACACGGGAAATTTTCAGCACCTTTATTTCCCTAGCTGCGATGTACAAACTGCCGGCAGGCTGCCAGGGCTCTCTATTTAAGGAACACCGACCAATGACAGCAGTTTATTTTTCCCGCCGCTAGGTCAGCCAATCAGCGGCAGCCATGCAAATTCTTGCTACATCCATTCGTATGTAACACAAACTAATTTATTGCACCATTAAAATTTTCCAAAATACAATCAAAAACAGATAAGCTATTACATATTATCAAAAATAGCAATTCATTTAATTCACTTAATTAAGCAATTCATATTTAACCATTAATAATGAATAATTTTTCCCTTATTCCTTCCAGCCATCCTTGAATTCCATAAATAGAATTGAATTCTAACTCCTATTTTCTTCTAGTCTCTTTGCTTTTTCTGTTGAAGTTCTTATCATCTTTACCCAAGTCCATTTATACTTTTCATGAAGGGACTCCAGTAAATCTCCTCTATTTAATTTAAGAGGATAGTCCACATCACTCTTTGGGCGTTATTTTTATGTCTTTGGGCATTTTAAAATGATTGCCCAAATGCATAGAATATAAACAAAACATATATTTTCCATAAGACAGGATTTTTCTATGTTCTATGTCAGGCAGTGATTTTATGTTGCCTGTTACATGTATATGCAGGGAGATGCATCCCTATCAAATATAATGGTTTATTCCTGAGCACGTGATTAATATGTTCCTAGTACGCATGTGTACATTCCTTTCTTTTGTTCTCCCTTTTCTCTTCAGCTTCTGTAAGAAGCAAGACCTGTTTTATAGCCAGGATGTGACTCATTATTTTTGTACCGAAATAAATATCTTATACCTTAGTATTTAAATTGAGGTTTATTTTTATAATGTCAGAGTTTCAGGAAAAGATCTACTTCGCCTCTGATAAGAGTAATTCTTATCTAACAGTTCCAGACCCCACGCCCATGCACAGAACATTTAAGGACTTTAATTAAACACCACCGGCCCCTAATGTCATTTCCCTGAGCCCTTTTGCATTAAACTTGCCTGCAAACAGCCCCCCACAAAGTTCCAATAAAGCAAAGTCCGGCACAAAGTCAACCAACCACAATACTAAATCCAAAGTCTTGGAATGGAATAATGTACATACAGTAAATATATAACTGCAAAAATGTACAAACCTTTGTTGAGATTTGAAATGGGACAACCTAAAATGCATGATAAAATGGACTAAGAATTTAGGTTATAACATACAAATAGATCAATTGGAGATGGTGGTCAAAAGGTGTGAAATTCACACTATCTTAGAATTTTAAAAGAATTTTTTATGTTGTACTGTTGGCATATGACACCTTATCTAAAATTTGTGAAGGGACTTCTAACTGCTGTTGAAAATGTGGAAACCATAAAGGGACAGTTTACCATGCATGCATGGCAGGCTAGTGAAATAGTGAATGCCAATATATATGCAGAGAATTAAAAAAATAATATTCCGATGAAACTAGAATTTTTGTTAGTAGGACTTATGAATAGCCAATTACAAAAGACTCATGGATGATTGGTTTTATACATGGTAATTGCAGGAAGCAAAAATTGAAAAATACAGAGATAGCCACAATGGCGGGATGAATCACAAAGATGGTAGAACTTTCAGAAATGGCTAAATTGACATGTTTGATTAGGGAAGGAAGAACAATCACTTTATAAAAGACTAAAAACTCCTTAAAGACTTTTTGCTCAAAATGGATAAAAATAAGCTTGTGATTTCTGGATTTACTGGTTAAAAAGGACTGTATTTGGGGAAATGGAACTACGATATATTATGTAATTTTGAGAGGGAAATGGTATCAAGTAATTATTGTAAAAAAAAAAAAGGTCAGAAATAGCTTCTTTTAGTCTTTTTTCATTCTTGGCTTTCTATTATTTTCCACACTTTTTTCTATACCTCTTCCTTTACTATTTGTTTTTACTATTTTTTGTATATATATATAGTCGTCATTTGGATACTTATCATTCCATCTCCAACTTCCATATCTGCTGCATCTCTTCTGATCTGGGTTCAGGGATGGAAGTTACAGTGTTTGTTCTTATGAATGACCTAAATGTAAGGTGACCAGATTTTAACATTGGTAAAGAGGGACACCATTGACCGGGGTGGGTTCCTGATTAAAAATTATTTATTTATTTATTTTTGGTCGTTTTTGTATGCCGCCCCACTCCTGTAGGACTCAGGGCGGCCATACAACTTACTTTCTTTCTTTCTTTCTTTCTTTCTTTCTTTCTTTCTTTCTTTCTTTCTTTCTTTCTTTCTTTCTTTCTTTCTTTCTTTCTTTCTTTCTTTCTTTCTTTCTTTCTTTCTTTCTTTCTTTCTTTCTTCCTTCCTTCCTTCCTTCCTTCCTTCCTTCCTTCCTTCCTTCCTTCCTAACTTTTCTTTCTTTCTGTCTTTCTTCTTCCTTCCTTCCTTCCTTCCTTTCTTTCATCTTTCTTCTTTCCTAACATCTCTCTCTCTCTCTCTCTCTCTCTCTCTCTCTCTCTCTCTCTCTCTCTCTCTCTCTCTCTCTCTCTCTCTCTCTCTCTTTCTCTCTCTCTCTCTCCGTATATGCGTGTGTTTACTAATCCCCTTTCTGTTCCTCCTGGCTCTAGTCTGTCTCACTTGAATGTTACACCTCTTTCATAGTGTGTAGCAACATAAATTTTGGGCTCAATTCTGGTTGTAAGTTAAGGGCTACCTATATTTTTCTCCTCGATGCCTGCTATCCTTCTTCAAGTTTGTATCATCTGTAAATGTATTTTTCACCTCTTATCTAATCTATTTATAATGAAATTGAACAGTGTTAATCCTAAAAGGGAGCCTTTCAGTATACCACTGAACACATCACATAAGGCCACTAAGATATATTTTGGGAGAAATTTATTCAATTGGTTCTCTTTCATTTTATGGAAAATGCAGTAGATGTTCCACCTGATCAAGATCGGAACAGGAAGAAATCAAAGTAAGATGGAGTAGCTGTTAATTCAGAAGTTACTGACTCCAGGACTATAGTATCTCAGTCTACACAATATTTGACCCTTGATAGGGGTTGTGTTTCCTCAGATACAGCAGGCTGCCAATCTGAAGTCCTGGACTCACATCTGTTAGAGGAGTAGGCAAAGACCTATGTTAGGTGTTCTTTATTCAGCTTTGGCTGGTATATCAGTTATGACCTTACCTGAAATAGAAACCACTGAAGACAGTCACCCACATCCTTGCCATATTATTAGGTCTGGGAACTACTAATCCAGAGTATCTTTTTAAGGTTTATTGTTAATATGCTGGCCTTTACCAAAATGATTACAGCATCCAACCAGTGATCAGACACAACTAAACTACAAGATAGTGAGGAACAGAACTGGGCTGAGTGGGGTAAGGTAGAGCACAGTGACACAAGGTGACACAAAAATAAACTGTTGTTTAAATAAAGAGTGAAACCTAAATAGAATGAAATAAGAATAAAATTCTTTACAAAACTTTTATTTTAGAAAAATCTATGTTTACACTGTCTTCTACACCTTTTGATATTTGTAACATTGCATCTTATTACAAACATTGTGGGCATGCCTTTTTTTTAGTATCCCACAACACTTGTATATAAATCACTATAGTCTGAATATAACTATTTTAATTAAAATGAAGAACAGAGATAAAATTTTGAAGTGGAAGCTTTCCATAACTTTTCTTTACACAATGTGGGAAAAACTTCTATGTGGTTGCTAAGGTTCACTATTCAACTTGATATCACATAATATATCCAAATTAATACATTCCCATAAGAACGTTTTCAATTTGTATTGCAAAATATTTTATTTCTTAAATACCTTCTAAACAGTAAAATATGCATAATGAAAAAATTAAGACAATATACACAGAGGTGTCAAACTGGTGGCCCGTGGGCTGGATGTGTCACATGCAAGCCATGCCCACCCCAGCTCCGTTAATGGGAAAAACATCATGAAATGTCATGTGATGGCAATGTGAGGCCGCGAGTTTGACACCCATGATATACAATATTGGATGGTTAGAAAACATTAAGTCCCTTTTACCTGCAAACAATTATTCTGTGATTGTGCAATATTAGCCAAGTTTGATTGATGCAAACTTTAAAAATATTCAAAATCAGAAATATTAAATATTAATTTCAATCTATTAAGTTTGATTACTTTTTCAATTGGCACCTATTTGCACCTATCAAATTAATTTATTAAACAAAATACGTCTAGCCTGTATAAACATTTATATCAATGAGTGATCCTACTTCTCTTATATGCAAAGCAAAGCAAAACCATACATTGTCCCAGTTTATCTCAGTGAAATCAGAATCATCCCAAATTAACAGTATTACAATAAATGTATTTGATATAAAAACAATGAAAACTGTTTTTATAGACTATGCTGATTTTTTTTTAGAAGAATGAACAAAACCTTTAAATTTTCAACCTAACAGGAGCGTTTCAGAAAAGGCAAAGGACACAAGATCAAAAATATAATGTAACCAATAGAGAAAGCAAATGTGCTGCAAGAAGAATTAAAGAAGCAATCCTGGTTCTGTAATTATCAGCTGCAAAAGTTCATATTTTGGACATGTGACAAAACTGTGTGTACTAGAAAAAATAGCTACCCTGCTTGGCAAGATTGAAGGAAGTAGATAGAGAAGACAGAAATGAACTCATCGTCTGAAGTGAGGATGACTTCAATGTGCTATTTCTTTAGCATTTGCAAATGTGTTTACAGTCCTTTTATTTTTACAGCATACTTTTAAAAGGGACACTCTCTTGGTATTTTCCTTTGACCGATTCATTGTTTCAAATAAAAAAGCCTTGAAAATCACACTCATGAAAACTTTGCTTGGGTAACTGACTACAAAAATTTGAAGGTGGGGCGAAGAAAGCCTTCATGGAACACACTTTTTTCTTCCCTCCACCCTGCCCAAAGCCAAATCTTAGCGTTGCAGGGCTCTCTGTTGCGTCTTCCAGTCATTTGAGTCAAAAACGAGCTCATTTGAAGGAACAAGAAATATTAACACATCATACACACACACACACACACACACACACACACACACACACACACACAGAGGAAATTGTTCTGCTCGGGGTTGTGAGGGGCAGGAAGGAAAGGTGCAACTGCGAGGTTATAGGCAGAGCTAAACTGGCTGAAAGGGCAGAAATGTGTATTCAGTTAATTACCGGAGTTGCAGAGGCTGACGGCAAAATAACAGAAAAAGAGGGAGAGAGAATGAATCCTCTGACTAGCGTTCACGTCCCTGGGCCGTTCAGAAGGAACAAGACAAAACCGAAGGTGCTCCTGCATCTTCTGGGAGGCAGGCTTCCTGCCAGCACCCTAAAAGAGCTGCAGCTTCCTTGAGGAGGAGCAAGGCAAGATGCAGCGGCTGACGACTTCAATCAGAATAGAGCTGGGAGGGACCTTGGACTAAACGTCTTCGCTGCAGTTGTGGGTTTTTTTAACTCCCCCCAGTCTCGCACACCCCACTTTCAGGCTGATTTTTTGAAAGAATGCCCTAGTCGTGCATTCTTTCAAAAAATCGGGACTTTTTAGAAACGCAGCGGGACGCGGGACAAATCATTAAAAAGCGGGGCTGTCCCGCCCAAATCGGGACGTCTGGTCACCTTACTAAATGGGATTACATAGTGAGAGAACACCCTCTACATTTCCATGGTCTCCTTTTGGACAATCTACAAGGAATTGTTTACAGTGTTTTTGCACCTTCTGAATAGTGTGGCTCCAAACAGGAATATGCTACTTCAAGGGGAATCTGTCCATTATGTGCAAATCAAGAGGAAGGCTCTGGGTTCACATCATTGGAAAAGACAGGTGAAAACCTGAAGGACAGGCTTCTTGGTTATAGCTTGCCATCTCAGGTCAGGATGAGTGCTGTCTATGTTTTAGGAATATAGCCTGCCTTGAATGTATGGAATAGGTGACATACACAAATCAGTATGAATGAAATCATAAATAAACTGCTGTGCCTTTGTGAATGAACTAACTTTAATATTGTTTCCTTCAAGTTTCATTTTCCATATTAGTTTAATTCTCTAATTTTAATTTTAGATCAGATATAATTCCTCATAGCAGAAATGAATAACACTGTGGAAGAAGATATTTACAATGCATTGAAGGAACTCATTGACAGCCAATTTTCAGAATTTAAATGGAGGCTAAAATTAATTAATTATGATGGAAGGCCAAACATTCCTGGAGCTTCACTGGAGAAAGCTGATCAACAAAAAGTTGCAGATCTCCTGATTCAACATTATACAGAAGATGCTCTAGAGGTGTGCATTCGTGTCCTTCAAAAATGCAACAGAAATGATCTTGCAAAAAACCTTGAAGAAACTGGACAGAAAGGTAAGAAAACGCAACATATTACAGAAATGTTCTCTCTACTTAAGATCAAATGGCAATAAAGATCCATTATCATTTCTTTGCCACTGCATCTTGTTCATCCGATTTGTTGTTGGTGGTTAGGATCGGCAGTGGCTCCCTGGGATTTCTGAGTGGGACTTTCCTTCTAGTATGAGATTCCTTGTCTTGAGCCTGGAATCAAACCAAAGGGAAGGATCTGTACTGTCACTCAATTTGGCATTTTCCTATCACTGTCAAAGTAAACGGATAGGCCAAGTTCAAGCCAAAGATGTTAGTTCATTGATCTAAATGTAAGGGAGATCTTCAAAAGTTTAATTTAATCCATCCTTTTTTCCCGCATCCTACCTGACGTAATACAATATTAAGGTATCTTATAGGTGGTGATGCTATTGTTGCTACTAGGGAAGAGAGCAGGGCATGTAATGCTGGGTGGCGTCAGAGAACAAAGAAGGGGCAGCATTCTCTTAATTCCTTCAATGAACTACCAAAATGAAACATTTTTAAACTATATTTTTTCTTCAAATATATATTGAGACAAAATCTCCTACTTTTATATATATATTTTTAACCCTTAAAACAACCAGCAAAAAAAGAAACAAACTCATGGAACAGTGACTGACACTATTGTTGTATGCAATGTATGTTCAATGTATGTGCTTATGCCCAAAGAATACCCAAATTATAAATGTATTAAACGTAAACTACATGGACTACTAGAAGAAAAAGGAAAGAATCTAGAGGCAGCTCTAGCCAAACTCCAACCTATGCAGCAAGGCTATATCCAAATCGAACCAAATGAAAAAGCAACTCCTAGAGGAATTGACCCTGTGGCTAAACCTTTGGAGGAAGATAAATGGAGGCATGTCACACATAGAAGGAAACACAACAATCAAAGAAAGAAGCAGCATACATGTATCAAACCCCTACTGCCCAATCTTACCAATCTCAATGTAGCCCCATTACAAGTGAGCAATCGATTTCTCCCCCTATATGAAAACACGTAAACTCACAACCTCCCCCTCAAACACATGGAGACACGTAAAAAAGAGACATCATCAAATATCCCTTGAAAAGTCACATTATCACTACCTACCACAATGAGGTAGGTAGTGATGAGAAAAAAGAAAATCTCAAACACCAAGTAGAAGTTGCAGGAAACATGAACAGGCATATGTCTCAGATGCTTTTATACAAAGCTTGGGGAACAAGCAGGGTGAACTAGAAGCAATAGTACACAAGGTGGTATGATATAGTTGCCATTACAGAAACTTGGTGCGGTGAAACTCATGACTGGAATATACTGATGGATGGATACAAATTGTTCAAAAGAAACAAACATGAGGAGGTGGAGTTGCACTATATGTAAGCAATCACTACATATCTACAGAAATGTGCATGATCAAAGATAAAATAACCTGAGAATGTATATCGGTGAATATAAACCATATGAATATGAATATGAACCAGCTGCTGTGGCCTAGAGGTGGAGCTCTTGCCTTACAATCAGGAGGTTGTGAGTTCTATCCAAGGTAGAGGCAGATGTGGGGTCTCCTGCTTGGGCAGGGGGTTGGACTAGATGACCTGCAAGGTATCTTCCAACTCTGTTAATATGTTAAACATGTTAAAAGGGGAAAAAGTGACATTGCCATAGGCCAGTGTATACTACCGGCCACCCAAGCAATCAGAAGAAATAGATGAACTTTTTGCCAGCCAGTTTATAAATATATGTAGGAAGTATACCACAGTAGTAATGGGAGACTGTAACTATCCTGATATCAACTAGAAGACAAACTCTGCAGCAAGGGATCTATGATTACTTGATGTTGCTAGCTCGGCATGGCCAGCTGGGGGCAGCCTTCTCACCACCTCCAAGTCCCCTCTGTCAACTCAGAGCTGACATTTCTTCACAGGATATCTCAACACAGGAAATTCGCTGCAGGGATAATTCACTGCAGGTGCCGGATGGAGAGCCATGTAAGCAAGCGGACGAATGAGCAAGTGGGCTGTCAGAGGGGAGAGGTATTGGGTGGGGTGCTGAATGGAGAGCTGGGTGGAAGGGTTAGGGAGCAGGCTGTCAGAGGGTGGTGTCGGTAGGTTGGCTCCAACCCAAATGCTGCAGTGGGGGATGGGGTAGAGGACGGGAAGGCAGCGGTAGGCAGAGGCTTCCTATTTTGACCCCCCTCCGTTGCCTTTCAGTCTTGGCTTCAACCCAAACGGGCAGTTTGGATGTGGTGGGATGTGGGCGGCACTAAGGCGTCTTTCACTCTGCAAGATTTTTTTTAAGCTCTGCAGCTCTGTCAGATTTTTTGCCCATGCTGTGGCTTAGCAAGTTTTTTTGAAAGCACCGCAGCTCTGCAAGTTGTTTTTTTACAACACTGTCACCCATCTACAAGGCAAAAAAACCTCACAATGTGGCAGCAGTACTTTAAAAAAAATCCTTTCTATTTTTTTATATATTATGGTATATTATGATTGTGTACTATTTTTATATATGAGAGTGGTTTAAATGTAAAATTATGGAGTGGATACAATTAGAAAGAATTTTGATGATTAATATGAGAAATTAAAAGTATAATTGGGCATTTAGGTTTTTGATAGAACAAAGGATAAAAAATAGAAACGATGAATAAAGAGACTAAAGAATTAGAGGAAGCAATGTGGCATAAAATTAAGAAGCAGGAGACAGTAAATATCTTGAGAAGTTAAGCGAAAAGCGGTCAATTTGGAAGGAAATTTGAAATTAACTGGTGAACATCCCAGATGACAAAATTAGCAAATTAGATTTTTTTTCTTTTTTTCTTTTTTTTCTTTTTTTTGGAAGTACGATGGAAATAGCAGCATATACCTAGAAGAAAGTACTACATAAAAAGAATAATAATATAATTATAATGGTTAAAATTGTTTTTAAAGAGATATGATTATTTAAAATTGAGATTAACATCAGTCTGTCAAATATAACATGAGTTAGTATAAAAAGCACTCAAGGAAAGGTAAAGAAAGTGAAAGAGGAAGGAGAAGGAGAAGAAGAGAAGGTGTAGAGAAGGTAGAGGAAGAGGGAAGGAGTTAGAAAGTAGGAGGCGAAGTTGGAGATAGAGAGAGGGGAGTGTAATGGAATAAAGTAGAACAGACTGATGACTGAGGAGGCAAGTGTTGAATAAGACATTGATATTTGAATGATTGATTATATTGAAAAAATATGTATTTTTGTAATATCTTAAGGTATATGTGTATTAAATTGTATATGAAGTGATGGAGAAAATAAAAAAATTGTCAAAAAAAGGATGCAGAGGTGTATCACTGTAAAAAAAAACCTGGCAAAGCCGCAGCATAGAAAGAAACTGGAAGGACCATGGCACCTTAAAAACTTGCAGAGTGGCACAAGCCCACTGCCCGCACACCACCACAGCCAAGCTGCCCATTCGGTCCAGAGCCAATTTGCAGAGGCAACAGCGGTGGTAAGAGGGTCAAAATGAGAAGTACCCCACTCAGTGCTGCTGCTATGCTGCCCTCTGAAAACCTGTTCACTTGTTTCCCAACTGGAGCAGCCCAAGGTGCAGAGGCACTGGCGAGGAGTGTCAAAATAGGAAGCCCCCTGCCACTTCCTCCCCACCTGCACCCCTTCCTCTTCTGCAGCTGAACTGCCAGTTCAGTGTTCAGGGCAAAGCCAGCCTACCACTGCCACCCTCTGACAGCCCGTTTGCTCAACCTCATGCCTGCTCTCCATCCAGTGCCCACCCATTGTTGCTCCCCTCTGACAGCCCGCTTGCTCACTCACTTGCTAACTCACCCAGCTGTCCATCCAGCGCCTGCAGCAAGTAATCCCGAAAGTAAATTTCCAGTGTTGAGATGTCTTGTGAAGAAATAGTACCAAGTTAGCAGAGGAGACTTGGTAGTGGCAAGAAGGCCACCAGCAGCAGGCCACACCAAGCTAGTGGCATGGAGTTGTCCCATTCCAGGGCAGCAAGGGAGAGATCAAACAGATCTCTAACCAACCTATCCAACAATTTTGTTATCCTAAGAGGATGTGAGGGCAGAAGAGGGCAGAGGATGTGAGGGCAGAGGAGCCGAGGTGGCGCAGTGGTTAAATGCAGCTACTGCAAGCTACTCCAGCTGACTGCTAGTTCAGCAGTTCAGCTGTTCAAATCTCACCAGGCTCAAGGTTGACTCAGCCTTCCATCCTTCTGAGGTCGGTAAAATGAGGACCCAGATTGTTGGGGGCAATATGCTGAACTCTGTAAACCACTTAGAGAGGGCTGTAAAGCACTATGAAGCGGTATATAAGTCTAAGTGCTATTGCTATTGCTAACTAGAGAAAAAGCTATACCAGACCTAGTTCTTACTAATAGAGAAGTGATAGAGGGAGTTGAAGTTGCTGGAACTTTGGGTGAGAGTGACCACATGATGATATAATTCAATACAATGCAAACACAAGTAATAGAACATAATCCAACCAGTGTCTTAATCTTTAAAAGAGCTGATTTTAACAAACTCAGAGACAGCACAGGAAAGATTCCATGGATAAAAATCCTACAGGGAAAACAACTCAAGAAGCACAGGAAACTCTGAAAAATACGATCATAAAAGCCCACCCTAGTACAATACCACTGAAAAAGAAAAAGAAATCCAAGAAGAAACCAGCATGGTTGTACAAAGATCTCTTTGATAAACTGAAAGACAAAAAGGACAAGTACAAAATATGAAAGAAACAAAAGTAAAAAATAATAAAAAAAGTTTCTTTCAACATATAAATAACAAGGAAAAAGTCAAGGAAACAGTTGGTCCACTAAAGAGAGAAAATGGCAAGGAAGTAACAGGCAGTAGAAAGAAAGCAGAGCTACTTAACTCATACTTTGCATCAGTCTTCATGCAAAAAGAAACTATAGCCCAATCTACCCAAAACATAACTGTAAAAGACAGCCTAGAAATAAAAATAAAAATAAGCAAGAAAATGGTAAGAGAACACCTGTCTGATCTTGACAAATATAAATCACCAGGACCTGATAGATTAGATGCTGACTCTGTAGACCACTTAAGAAGGGCTATAAATCACTGTGAAGTGGTATATAAGTCTAAGTGATATTGCTATTGCTAGACGTTCATAGAAGTTATAAACCCATGCATTTACTATTTTTTAAAAAAAATACTCTATGACTTACCCATTTTTATAATGTGTATTTCACTAATTCTAGTTTATCTTTTGTTGCAGATGTTGATGCTCATCAACTTCCAGATTTATCAGGTAAGGCTGGAATCATTCAAAGTGTCATTGGTCTCCCATGGATTTCATCCATGGCCTCCTTCCATCTTTCTTGTTCAGCTTTTGGTAATGCCAACACTTCTTTATAACTTCTTGGCTCATACCACACATTACATACTTTTACCTTGCTGGCAGAATACCTGTCAGGCGGAATCCCTTTGTTACATCGCTCTGACCTACGTGGCATTGACTGCTCCTGTGTTTCAAGCCTTTCTGGCTTCATGTCTTGTTCAGCCTCTCGTCCCTGAACATTGACATCTTCAATAAGCAATTTTACATCTTTAGATGAGTTATTGTCATTAAATAGATCACCGCCACTAAGTGAACATACCCAGAATTTGCATTAATTCTGTCCCAGTTTTGTTCTGCAAAACTAGCAGACCTTGAAATTACAATTATTTTACTTCCATCGCTTAAAGCGATATCCTTTTGACCCTGGCTCATAGCCAAAAAACCTGAGCTTTTTAGCCTTTTTTGCCTTCGGAATATGTACCCATGCAGTACTTCCAAATATTCTTAAATGTGCCAGAGATGACTTTCTCCCATATAGAATTGCATGTGGAGTATTATTAATGGAGGAACTCCACAGCCTATTAACTAAATAATTGGCAGTCAATATAGCTTTACCCCAATATGACCTGCTCAAACCAGAATCCTCCAGTAATGAATCTTTTATTGTTTGCAAAACACCATTCCTTCTTTCAGTTACGCTGTTCTCTGCTGCTGTGTAAGGATTTGTACTTCTGTGTTTTATTCCCAATTGTCCCAACCATTGTTGAAATTTTGTTGACATAAATTCAGTACCTCCTGTCAGTTTGCAACCGACACATCTGTTGTTTGTACCTTCTCTCTACAAAGCTTACCCATTTTTAAAATTGCTGTAGCACCTCTGTTTTACTCTTAAGCAAGTAGCAAAACCCAAACCTGCTGTAATCATCGACAATGACCAGCGCATACTTTGCTCCTCCCAAACTGCTTGCATAGGTCCCACCAGATCTGCATGAACTAGCTCTAGAGCTCTCTTTGTTTGTCTTGTGCTATATTTGCTAACTGGCAATACCTTGGACTTCGATGCTTTGCATATTGCACAGTCCAAATATGCCTTGCAGCCCTTCAAATTTAGCCCTTCTGCAAACTCGTGCATTTGCTGCAAAACCTTAAAGCTAGCATGGCCAAGTCTTCTGTGCAGGAGATGAATGCATGAATCATGCTCTGCAACATTCTTAAATATCTGGGAACGTCGAACCTTTTGTCCCTGCAATACATAAAGATTTATCCTCCTTTATGCCTTGTGCACATATATTCCCATTCCTTTTGATGAGACACTTTCCATTTACAAAAGTGGCCTCAAAACATTGCTTGTTTAAATTAGACACACTTAACAAATTATGTTCCATCTCAGGTACACATAACACATCGGTAAACCTTGATACCAAATATGGAATTTTCACACCGCCTATTCCAATGACTTTTGCCTTCTGACCATTTGCCAAGGCTACAGCTTCTTGAGCTACTGGAACAAACCTGTAAATAATTCAGAGCCATTAACAATTGTTTGACTTGCCCCACTGTCTATTAGCCACTTGTCTCTGTTATTGCTATAGCAAACTTTTGCAACATCAAAATGTTCCTTTTGCAAATCAGTTTTCTTTGCTTGCACATTTGTCCTTTGTTGCAAATTGTTCCTCTGCAAACAGTTCCTTTTCAGATGTGTGCTTGCACCGCAAATGTAGCAATTTCTCTCTTGCTGAGCTCTCTGCTTGCACAATCTTTCCTGTGTTGTTACTTGGTCCCATCTGCTGCTTGTTCCTTCTCCGGAAACTTGCAGTCTGGACCCCCTCCTCAGGAATTTCACCTCCTCGTGGCTGCTCCTAAAATGGCGCTTTTCTTCCTCATTAAGCAAGCATGCCATTAAAGCCTCAAAATTTAAGTCCTGCTCTTCCTTACACTCAAATATCACAGAAACTGTGTCCCAGGTTTTATCTAAACTGTTCAACACCAATAAAACCTTCTGGGACTCAGGGAATTTAATCCCATGTTGTTCTAAGTCCAAAAATAAACTTTGCATTTTATTTAAATACTGTTCCACAGATTCGCCTGGTTGCAAACAGACCCTGTAAAGTTTTCTCGACAATTGCACGATATTATGTGCAGAAACATTCACGTGCACAGCTCTCAATTTCAACCAAATCTCCTTTGCAGTCTTTAAATTGGCAACATTTAGAAATTGTTCATCATCTAAATTCAAGATGAGATAAGCCATTGCTTGATCATGGCTTTTCTGATCAGCAGCTGCAAACACTTGTGGTGGATTTTCTATGATATACCACAGCTCTTTAGCTTTCAGTAAACATTCCATATTCACAGCCCAAACAATGTAATTCTTCTGGCCCAAACGAGGCACAGAGCTTTCCTTTAATTCCATTGCAACCATTCTGCTAATTCTGCCCTGTTTTTATACTTTCTAAACACAGGCAATTTCTTCCAGCTTTAAATTACTATGCAGTCCTTAGTGTGCTCTCGGCCCATAACCTATCAGAGAATTTTAATTCTCTGTTGCAGAATAAATCAGAAGCTCACACAGTTGATTGCCTTTAGCTGAATTAAATAACTTCTTTATAATCATATCAAAATATTTAAGAACCAAGGTGGCGCAGCGGTTAGAGGCAGTACTGCAGGTCACTTTAGCTGACTGTGATCCGCAGGTCAGCGGTTCAAATCTCACCGGCTCAAGGTTGACTCAGCCTTCCATCCTTCCAAGGTAGGTAAAATGAGGACCCAGATTGTTGGGGGCAATATAAATATACATTGCTTACTGGTGTAAACCACTTAGAGAGTGCTTGCACTGTGAGGCGGTATATAAATCTCACAAAATAAATAAATAAATAAATATTTACAGTACCATACATTCTTCTTTACAGCAAGTAGAAAGCATACTTCTTCCAGACATCATAGCACAATGAAGACTTTACACCGAGAGATAGAGAAACAGACTGAGACTGGAGAACACGTCCAGCTCCTAGCTTAATTCTTTATACATGCTCAGTAGCACTTTACTCACATTGGCTGACTGAGTTACCACATGACTCTTCCAGATCATGAATATTCCAACAAAATTCCTAAGGTTCAACCCTTTTTTTAAAATCACCCTGGACTTTGTAAGCATTCCTAGCTTCAGTGAGGGCCTTTTGTACAACAGGCCAGGTGTTTTATACTTGATTAATCCACTCTTTTAATGATGGAATTACAGGATCTTTCACTGGTAATTCAGGTATAGGTTTGAATTCTCGTCCTGTAGCTATTTGTAACTAAGTGAAACTGTTGCTACGGTGCACTGCATTGTTGTAAGCAACTTCAGCAAACAGCAAGAGGTCAGTCCAATTGTCTTGTTGATAATTGATAAAGCATCTCAGGTATTGTTCCAGAACCGAATTGGATCCTTTGATTCCACCATTAGTTTGAGGATGGTGACTAGAACCTAGTCCTTGTTTAGTACTTAGTAAGTCCAAAAAAGCTCTCCAAAATTTAGAAGTGAATTGGACCCTTCCTGTTGGAGATTATTCACTGTGGAGTAGCATGTAATCAATAGATGTGTGTAGAAACATCTTTGCCAGTCCTTTAGCTGTGGGGATCTTTTGGCAGGGGATAAAATGGAGCTACTTAGAGAAAAAGTCCATTATGACTCAAATTACTGTGTTCCCTGAGCTTTCAGAGAATTCCATGATAAAGCCCATAGAGATCTCTGTCCAGTGTGCTGAGGGCTCAGCTACAGTTTGGAGGAGATCTGATGTCTTCCCTTGCCTTCGCTTTGCGGAAGCACAAATAGGGCAGTTGGAAACATAACTTTCAATGTCCTTCTTGAGGGAAACCACCAAAATTGCCTTTTAATGAGGTGTAAAGTTTTTACAAACCCAAAATGTCCCACCTGTTTGGCATCATGGCGCACTTGTATAACTTTAAGTCTCTGACTGGCAGGCACATATAGCTTGGCCCCTTCCCAAGCTAGTCCATCCTTTTTCCCCCCCACAAAGTTTTTTATTTTATTTCACATATTTAAATTCACAAATATACCATTTCATTTTCTCATTCCTAATACAATACTCCCATACATATTCTCTATTTTATTAAGACAATTATACAGTCGAGGCTGCTTTTTTGCCATCCCTTAACCTCCTTTTTGTTTCCCACAACCCTTCTCTCTCTTCTCCTCCCCTTCTACCTTTCTTACTTTCCTCTCCCTCCCTTCCATCTTTCTCTACTTCCCTTCCCTTTCCTCTCCCCTACTCCTCTCCTCCTCCCTCCTCTTACCTTCTCTCCTATCCTTTTTCCTCTTCCTTACCCTCCTCTCCTCTCCCTATCTTCTTTCCTCCTCTTCCTCCTCCTTCTCTCCTATCCTATTGTTGTGTTCTTTTATTCTAATAAATCTTGGGATGGCCTTCCAGTAGTCTCAATTCATTGTTTATTTAAAAAAAACCTCTTCTCTGTTTCTTCTTCACATTTTTCACACATTGATATATTCCATTCTAATGTATATTTGTCTAGTATAACTTTTCTATATTCCCCTTCCTCCTCCCCTCTTCCATTTCAAGTGTATCATCTGGATTTCTCTTTCACTTTTATTTTCCCTCTAGTCATTCATATTTTTTTTCTAACCATTCATAAAATCTTCCCCATGTCTTGTAATACGATTCCTCTTTATCTTTTAATCTAAGTATTAGTCTATTCATTTCTGCACAGTCTAAAATTTTCTTTATTATCTGTCCTTCTTTGGGTATATTTGCTGCTTTCCAATTTTGTGCAAATACTATTCTCGTTGCTGTTACTATATGCACTATCAAATAGGTATCTTCTTTACTATGTTTTTCTGGTAAGCAATAGCACTTTTCTTATATACCGCTTCATAGTGCTTTACAGCCCTCTCTAAGCGGTTTACAGAGTTCAGCATATTGCCCCCAACAATCTGGGTCCTCATTTAACCGACCTCGGAAGGATGGAAGGCTGAGTCAACCTTGAGCCTAGTGAGATTTGAACAGCTGAACTGTTGAACTAGCAGTCAGCCTGCAATGGCTGCATTTAACCACTGCACCACTTCAGCTCTTAAGATACCCAATAGGAAAGTTTCTGGTCTTGGCATGGCCAGCACACAACGGCACAGCACATGACTCCGGAACTCTGGAGAAAAGTGCTGAATACAAGCCATTTTCGGGAGTCTTTGAGGCCCTAGCTGTCCTGTAGGGATGGTGAAGAACCAGAGTACAGGCTGGTGTAGACAGGAAAAATGCAATTTCCCTGGAACGCCAGTAAAGAGCTTAGGACCGGACGACTTGGAAGACAGTCATGACGAGCTGTCAGTAGTTGGGGCGGGCACTCAAAAGAAGAAAAGAAAGCCGGATGAATCATCTGGGTGAGATCTATTTAAATCTGTCTTGTATGCAAAGTGACTCTGAGGCTAAGTGGTTCTTCCTTTGAAGAAGATCTTTTGAGTAAAAGTGTGGCAAAGAAGAGCGAGGGGGAGCGGAAGTTAATGGCTGCCTCCAGAGTCCAGAAAAGAACTGATTGAAATAAATTGAAATATTGTCAAGACTAAATTACAGAGTGGTTGAAAGTAAACTGGAATTTATATTATATATTTTCCTTCCCCCCCCCCTATGATTTTGGATAATCTGAGACTGAAAGTGGAAGTTTTATGGACAAAAGTTAAGCTGTATTGCCACTTAGTGGCAAAAAAAGGATAAAAAGGGAAAGGGGGGGAAAGTCTTTGTGACCTTGGACAGCGCATAGTATCCAAAACAACAGGTGGATATAGTTTTGTTTTTATTTTCTGTATCTGAGAAATATTTTTAAAGAAAAAAAGAACTAAGAACTGAGCTCTTCCACTTGCTTTTTAGCTTTGCCTTTTTATTCCTTTTGTTTGACAAGAAATTTTTATTCTCTTGTAGTTTTACTCTCAGTTTTCATTTGTATTTTTGGGAAGTGTTTTTTCCTTTTATGGATTTCGGTTTATAAGGATTATATTATTATTGGAATCTCCCAATTTGCATATATGTATATTTTTTGGTTGGAGAAGAATTTTTTCTTTTTTTATTTTTTCTTTTGGGATCTCTTTTGTATATTTGTAACCTTTGCTATTCCATATTTTTTATTATTTTAGAGGTTCTTTTTAATAGCTTTTACAAATTTTTGGATTTTGCTTTCTCTTTCTTTTTGGTGTTTGTTATTTTTCCCCCCTCTCTTTTTATTTTTGAGGCCTGCTTTTAAGCCTATTTGGATTAAGATATCAAGAACTTGAAGCCTGAAAGTCCAAATTGGAATAGGGTAACAAGAACCCGAAGATAAGCATATTCATGATTTGGATTATAAAATTGATGGTTTGAAGACAGGAACAAAAATGAAGAAAATAACAACACATGCATCAACAATGGCAGCGAGTTCTGTGGCAAAAAAAAAAACAGCGGATCCATCAACACATCAGGACAAGATTAACCCACTTAATAATTAAATGGGTTTAATTAACCCATTAAAAAAACATGCTACAGGCGATACATGAAGACTTAAAAGAGGGAATGAAGAAAGTAAATGAGAAGATAGAAAAGGTAGAGGGAGAAGTAAAAGAGGTGAAAGAGATGATGGGGAAAACAGAACAAAAAGTGCAGAAAGTGGAAGAAAAAACTGATATGACAGAAAAAAAGTGGAAGAGATGGACCAAGCTAGTCCATCCTGAATCGAACAAACATTTTTATGGCTAGTAAACCAGGTGTCATCCTTTAGAGCGGCCTTAAAAGCAGCTGCTGTGGCCCATCCACAGGAAGTTTTCCTTTTCCCTGTGCTCTCATGGTTACTTGGGCAGCCAGCTGGTCCGATGGGAGCATAGGTTTGACTTCTTCCACCATAGAGCTATTGTACTGAGGCATTCTTGACAAAGCATCAGGAAGGAAATTCTTTCCTTCTGGCAAATAGCATAAGGTAAAATTGAAGGTCTTTAAGGTTTCCAGGTTTTTGTGATCAGTCCATACCTGGAAAGGAATTTTACTCCCCTCCAAAAAATGCCTCCAAGAAAGAAATACCCACAGAACTGTATAGGCTTCCTACTCCCATATGGCCCAGCGCTGTTCAGTTTCAGTCAGCTTTTTGGATGTGTAGGTACAGGGTTGTAACTGTCCCTGCTCATTTTCTTGCATCAGCATGGCTCCTACCGCTGCATCACTGATGTCTGCCTGGATGATAAATGGCTTGTCAGGATCCGGGTGCTTAAGCACTGGTTTAGCAGAGAAAAGCAGTTTGAGTTTTTCAAATGCCGCCTGGCACTCTGTAGTCTATTTCAGTGGTTGGCTAGGTTTGTTCCCCCCTTCTTTTGTCTTCAGTAAGTTTATAATGGGGAGGGAAATTTGCACAAAAGAAGGAATGAATTGTCTATAAAAAATTGGTGAATCCTAGGAAGCTCTGCGGTTGCGTCGAGATATGGGGTGGTACCCATTCCAGCACTACCTGCACTTTCTCTGGATCCATTTCGATTTTTTCATGGGAAATTTGATAGTGTAAATAGTTAATCTTATCCTGATGAAACTCACATTTGGATAGTTTGGCATACAACTTAGCAGCAGAAAGTTTCTGGAGGACAGCTCTGACTAGTTTCCCATGCTCAGCTTTCATTTCTGTGTAAATTAAAATGTAATCTAGATAAACCAACACCCCTTTATACAGGTGCTCATGCAGGACTTCATTTATCAGCTGCATGAATACTGTGGGCACCCCTTGTAGTCCAAAGGGGAGCATCCTAAACTGGAAACAGCCCAACAGGCAATTGAAAGCGATTTTCCACTCATCTCCTTCTCTGATTCTAATGCGGTAGTAAGTGTTCTGGCTTTTCCCAAAACATGAAGCAGACTCCTTGCCCTGATAAAACCTCTTTTATTTAATGTACAGTGAATTTCTCTCCAGCAAAGTCTTTCCTCTCCCACAGTCTTTCAAGATAATTCCCAATTACCGACCTTTATCAGGCTTGGAGAGTGGCCAGGCCAATATCTTTCAGATGCTGCAATACTTGGCAAGAATGAACTAATTAAGTGAATTAATTGTCTTCTGCAAACTCCCCTCCCTGTTCACTCCTCTTTTATTCCCTATGGGAGGGGCCATTCATCGTCCACCTGTGGTCTTACTCCCAAGTCGACCCTTGTTCCTCAGCTGTTCCCTTCGTCTGGCAACTCTGCGCATGCACACACTGGGAACAAGCTCCAGCTGTTCTTCTGTCTCACAGATGTCTGACTCCAAAGGCAGCTGAAACCTGTCAGACTGCCCTGGCCCCATCTCTGCCTCCCATATAGAGCACTCGTCCAAGCCTTTCCCAGACTCCAGGACTGGCCCATGTTCTTCCCTAACCTCCTCACTGTCTGAATCTGCTGCCAGCTCCATTGGCCACTGGTGGGCCATAACAGTAAGCCTCCCGCAAGTCCAACTTTGTAAAAAATTTCCCCTTCGCCAAATGGATCAACATATCCTTCATGAGGGATATTTTCCACACAGACCATGTTCAGCCCTCTGTAATCAACACAGAGGCACAAAGATCAGTCCTTTTTTCCCCTAAATAAGACGGCATCAACTCTGGGTCTGGCTGGTTAGATAAAACCCTGAGCTAGGTTTTTGTCAATGAATGCACAGAATGCACAGAATGCTCATCTAATTCCCTGGGAGTCATTGATTAGAGCTTTGGTTTCAGCAACTTATCCCCTGGGAGAATTTTGATGGCACAGTCTGTAGGCTGATGAGGGGGAAGTTCGTCCAACCTCTTTTCACTAAACATCTCCCTCAGGTCCTGATACTCCCTTGGATGGCCGGGAAAAGTTTCCCTTGCACTGCAGCTCCCACCTCTCAGTGAAGAACTCTCTTAGTCCCACATTCTCGATTGTACTGGGGCTTGCTGCCTGGTGGGAATTTCAACAACCGCTTTAATCCATGCATGGGTTCCACTGTTTCAGCCAAGGCTAGTACCAGGACCAGAGGCCTCTCCATCCCCGGGGAGACTGAATTTTAAGTCTCTGAGTGGGTGGGCACCCATCTGCAACCCTAAGTGTTCAGTGACAAACATGGCAGGAATGCCCCCCACCACTAAACTGTCCAGATGGTAAAATGCAATTGGGGTTTTTAGCCTCCTTAGGTGGATCCCCATTTTCTCCACCAGAACTGGCTTTACTAAGCACTTGATGCACCCCAAGTCTAGAAGGGCTCTCAATGAGTCTTTCTGTATAGTTCCTGGGAGGTGTAATTCTATGGGCATCGTTACTGGTGCAATGAGGCCACTTAACAAGGGGTCATCATCTGAATCACTGTCAGATAGTCCCTGGTCTTCCTCCGGTGGAGTCAGAGTTCTCCCTTCTTTTTGGGGGGAGGGAATGAATTCTACAACCTATGAAACTTTGAGGGCCATCTCCTTTGTGCAGGCCTGTGGTCTCACCACTTTACCTCCCAGTACTGGTTCCCCTTTCTTGATAGGATGGCTTGCTCAGCACTCTGCTGCTTGATGACCTTTTTTGAAGCAGGTGGAGGAGTGCTGTGGCTGGGCTTGGGATTTGGTGGCCTCCCTTTTTCTCTCCAGGAGTAATCTCTTCCATGCCTTGCTGCTACGATAGTTGTTTTGGTTTCGGTTGATCTCCATCTCCTCAGCCAGCACACACCAGTTGTGGAGGCGAGCAGAGGCCGCCCTCACAACACACATGATATGCAAGTCATCATTCAGCCCATCTCTGGAGCAACTCATGAGGATGTCCTCTGGCCAGTTGAGATGACAGGCCAAATCCTGAAATGCCTCTGTGTACTCCATTGCTGATCTGTACCCTTGCCTCACGTTTCTGATGTGGTCTCTGGCTTTCCAGTCAGCTAGGGAGTCTTCAAATTGCTGTCTCAGGGCAGTCATGAATCAATTGAAGTTCTGCAGCTCAGGGGCATTGGCACTGTATAGAGTTATCATCGATCTGGCTGCAACCCCTTCTAGTGCCAGAGTGATGACTCTGACCTAAGCTCCCTTGATAGGGATTTTGTTACCATATTCTTGCATGTAGGTGAGGATCTGTGCTAGGAAAAACCCCAATTGTTGAGGGTCTCCATCGAATTTCATGCCCGGGGGAGGACTTTCCTATCTGGGGAGCTGCACATCTCCCAGGCTTGGGACATTTCCTGCTCCTGCATCTTTCTGTGGGGTCCCCACTGTCACTGCTACTCCTGCCATGGTGGCTGTCACTGCTACTGGGGTGTCCAGGGCTGAGTTTTTTCCTTCTCCCTCCTCTGGCTGGTTGTGACATGCATCGGCCCCTGACATGCGAACTAGGGCCTCTCATGCCTTCAAGTTTTGAAATGCATCCATCATGTATCGCATGGCTTGATTCATGAGGTCAGCATGGTTGGGTTCATCCCCTTCCTCCTCATCCTCCTCATCCTCCAGCACTTCCAGCTCCTCTCTCCATCCCTGCTGGTGACTGCTTTGGGTAAAGGTCACTCCCTCTGTCCTTCTTTCCCAGTTGTCCTTTTTGCCAACACTTACGGGCCATCTAGTCTTGGCGGTCTCCTAGGCTGCAGCTTCCTCTGTCCATCCGGCAGAGTTCACACCTGATTGAGACTTGGTAGAGGCTTTGCCCCAGCATTTGGTTTCTTCTTGATGACTGCTTTGTGTTGACATCATTTGCACAGTCTCCACGGTAGTGTAAGTGCCTCTCTGGGTTGACCATTTTGCAGACTCCACCTAATGTAAACACCTGCCTCAGCTATCTTCTCAAGAAAGTAAGACTCTTAAACAGTTTGCATTTCAAAAGAAACTTTTACTGAGAAGTAGTGATTGCAGAGAAGTCGGGCAGAGTCTGAAATTTGTGCACGAAGCCTTAGGCTAACTTTTCTCTTCAACTCCCACCCCAATGCCCCATGTCCATCAGTAGCCAGTAAAATGCCGTAAAGGTGTTTTGAAAAACTCCGAGGCTGATGGTGAGAAGAGGTCATCCTAGGAACACTGTGACCTTGAATTCCAGGCTGGGACCCTCCGAGATGGAGCCTGTGCAGATGACCCTTTCGCCCTCTCCCTAAACTCCCAAGCAGTTACAGCAAAAGCGAAAGCATGCAAAACATTCAACCCGCAAAGCCTCTCCCACTTCAGAATGGCAGAGTTCTGACGGGGGACCTGACATCCTGATTATTGTATTTCATCAATTTAACATATGAAAAGGGATCAAAATTCAATTTTCTGGATATGATATATCATGATATTGAGCGTGATGTAATAGTGATATGGGTTGTTTATTTATTTTATTTTATTTATTTATTTATTTTTGTTTGTCAAGCATATATGATTACAAGCAAAGTAGAAACAAAGTATAAACATGATTGTATATATATATTAGTACAAGCATGATTATGAGTATAAGAAGTATGAATATATGGGTACATTAGGACAGGAAGGGTAGGCACGATTGTGCGCTTATGCACGCCCCTTACAGACCTCTTAGGAATGGGGTGAGGTTGATGGTAGATAATCTAAGGTTAAAGTTTTTGGGGTTTGGGGAAGAAACAATAATAATAATAATAATAATAATAATAACAGAGTTGGAAGGGACCTTGGAGGTCTTCTAGTCCAACCCCCTGCTTACGCAGGAAACCCTACACTACTTCAGACAGATGGTTATCCAACATCTTCTTAAAAATGTTTAGTGTTGGAGCATTCACAACTTCTGGAGGTAAGCTGTTCCACTGATTATTTGTTCTAACTGTCAGGAAATTTCTGACAGTTAGTCAGAAATTGAGTCAGGTAATGTATTCAATTGAGTCAGGTAATGTATTCCAGGCATTGACCACTCTGTTGTTGAAGTCGAATTTTTTGCAATCAAGTTTGGAGCGGTTTACATTAAGTTAGTATCTAATGTGAGCTCGTGTATTGTTGCAGTTGAAGCTGAAGTAGTCATTGACAGGTAGGACATTGTGGCACATAATTTTATGAGCTACACTTAGGTCAGATCAAAGTAATCTATTATAATATATATATTATAATATTATATAATATATATATATAAAATAATAGATTATATAATCTATTATCTATTATCTAGTAATCTTATATTCTGAAGGCAGTGTCAATCTAAGTAACTAAAATTTTATATTTATTTAGTATGTATGTATATATATATATATATATATATATATATATATATATATATATATATATATATATATGTATATATGTATATATATATATATATATATATATATATATATATACATATACATATACATATACATATACATATACATATACATATACATATACATATACACATATACACATATACACACACACACACACACACACACACACACACACACACACACACACACACACACACACACACACACACACACACACACACACACACACACACACACACACACACACACACACACACACACACACACACACACACACATATATATATATATATATATATATATATATATATATATATATATATATATATATATATATATATATATATATATACTAAAAGGGCCTAGGAGAGAGAATTTATGCTGAATGAAATTGTTCCAAATTTGGTATCATCACTACATATGCATATTTGTATAATTCAGAATTTTGGAAATCAAAACCTCATATTTTAATAACAACTGCATCTTTTTAAAGATATGTTGAAAAGCATATGTAGAAATAGATAGTTTGAATTGAAGAACCCCAAGGAAATTTACTGAAGTACATATTTAATTGTGGAAAATCCATTGTGTGTGTGTGTGTGTGTGTGTGTGTGTGTGTGTGTGTGTGTGTGTGTGTGTTTTCTCTCTGTCAATAAAAAGCAATCCAGACTAAATATGAAGTATGCTGGGAATTACACTCATTCTGAGAATATTTACCATATCCCAAGGGGGTAATGTTTAAAAATACCCATCTATCAAAGTCCAAAGAAAGAACCTTATATAACCTGTTAGTATTTCATGCAATCATTTGAGAAATGTGTGAAATAAAAAGAGTTTGAAAATGATAACTATTTAATGTACTTATTAACAAGTATTTGCCTATTCACATCAATTCTGACAAACCAACTAACAAAGAATCCTACAACTTTCCTCAACACATTAATCCAGAGGGTGGATGGGGGTGTATCTTTCTTCAAGGAGAAAGATACACAGACAAAACACTTAATTGAGAGTCTTGTGCAGGTCTTATTTTTCACACTTCTAATTTAATTCATTCTTCCTTTAGATTACAGAAACTACATTAAAGAAAAATTTGAAACAATGAAAGATCCTAATGCTGTTCCAGGTGAATATGTGCTCTTGAATCAGAGATACTCAAAGCTAATGATCCTAGATTATCACCTATCTAAAGAGGAAAGAGAAGATGAAATTCTGGCAATAGGAAGGAAACATCGTGAAATGATCAGCAAAAGAGCTGAGTCTTCAACCAGCATTGAAACATTATTTAACCCTGATAAACATGGATTAATTCCACAAGTTGTTGTACTACAAGGAGCTGCAGGAATTGGAAAAACCATAATGGCCAAAAAAATCATGTTTGATTGGGCTTCTCAACAACTTTACCAGGACAAATTTAATTATGTTTTCTATATTTGCTGTAGAAAGATGAATCTCCATGCAGAGACAGAGATGCATAGCATTGCAGAGATAATTTCGGAAGGATGGCTCAAGTGTCACAAATTAAAAAATGTCATTCCAAACATACTGAAGAATGAAGACAAGCTTCTGTTCATAATTGATGGGTTTGATGAATTGTATTCCTTTGATCAGTCCAAAGATTCCTTTTGCTCTGATCCCTGGAAGAAGGAGCCAGTGAGAATTCTTTTGAGCAGTTTATTTCAAAAAAAGCTTCTTCCTAAATCCTCTCTTATAATCACAACAAGACCAACTGCTTTGGAGAAACTCCATCAATGTCTAGAGCGCCCAGGTTATTTTGAGATACTGGGATTTTCTACAAAGGAAACAGAAGAATATTTCTACAAGTTTTTTGGAAATAAAGACCAAGCAATTCAAGCTCTCAGATTTGTTAAACAAAATGATACCCTTTTCACCATGTGTGTCATTCCCCTTGTGAGCTGGATCATCTGTACAGTTATAAAACAAGAGATGGAGAGAGGCAAGGATCTTCAGAAGACACCATACACTCTCACTGCAATCTATATGCTGTATCTCTCCAGTTTGTTAAAGTTTCACCATAAAGAACCCAAACAGGATGTCCAATCAAATGTGAAATGCTTCTGCTCTTTGGCTGCAGAAGGAATCCTGAAAAATAAAATATTGTTTACGGAAGAAGAAGTCAAGAAGCACAGTTTAGATCAGGGAAACTCCCTCCCCCTTTTTCTGAATCAGAGCATCTTCAAAGAGGATATTGATTGCATTCAAACCTACAGCTTTATTCATTTAAGTTTCCAGGAGTTTTTTGCTGCTTTGTTTTATGTCCTAGAAGAAGGAGATGAGCAGCATTCTCAAAATCTGAATGAAAATTTGCAGACATTATTAGAAAGACATAAACCTTTTAGGACTGATTTTGAAGTAGGATTTCACTTCCTCTTTGGTTTTTTAAATGAAGAAAAAAAAATGAGAGAGTTGAAAAAAAAATTTGGATGGAAAATTTCTCCTAAAAATAAAGAATTCATGTTAGACTGGGTGAAAGATAATTTAAAAAATAGTGGATATTTCTTGGAAAAAGAAATGCTTTGTTATTTATATGAGACACAAGATGACAATTTTATAAAAAATGCACTATATGGTATCACTGAAATAAATGATAACTGGAACTCTTATATGGAATTGATGATCCTCAGCTATTGTATTCAACACTGCCAGAATTTAAAGAAACTCTTTGTTGAATGTACTATTTCTCTATATGATACGGAGACAGAATCATTTCTTTCAGAAAATGAGTAAGTATTTTGAAAGTCTGTTGAACATTTCATTTGGTTTATGATCCTGTCACCACTATTCTATAACTTAATGTCTCAAATATAATAAGAGAAAAGAAAAATGTCACTTGGGAGCATGCATAAGTGTCTTTGGGCAGCTAAGTTAAAGATGGCTTTCAGTCCTTAGAAGTGAAGATAAGTATTATCTTCGAAGTGAAGCAGTATTCCAGTATTTGAGGGGTTGCCACAAAGAAGAGGGGGTCAACTTATTTTCCAAAGCACCAGAGGGCAGGGCAAGAAACAATGGATGGAAACTAATCAAGGAGAGAAGCAACCTGGAATTGAGAAACTTCCTAACAGTGAGAACAATTAAGCAGTGGAACATCTTACCTTCAGAAATTGTGGGTGCTTCATCACTGGAGGTTTTTAAGAAGAGACTGGACAACCACTTGTCTGAAATGGTATAGGTTATCCTGGTTGAGCAGGGGGTTGGACTAGAAGACCTCCAAGGTCCCTTCAGCTCTATTCTAATTGAATGAAGAGATAGCTTGGGCTAGGTGGGATGGGAGGATGATTTAAAATTAGCAGTTGTCCTTTTGGGTGGCCAATACCAATAAATCCTGCTCAAACTTAAAGAGCCTGATAATGATATCACCAGGAAGTGTTTATCTCAGCTCAAGATCAGAGAGGCAATTGCTATTGAGATCTAGAGGCTGTAACAATTTTAAATAAACAAATTAAAAACGTGATTATTTTATGCATAGCCCACTCCTGACAGTCTTTAAAGAGATTGGAAGTTCACTGGGTCATAGCAAAGCTCAGGGTCTTTCTCTCTTTAATTAAAAAGAGCTAATTCAACACTCTCAAATGTTCCATTTGAAAGTTTCATTGCATGTAAAACTTGCCCTCTTACATGGCAGATACAGGGGTGGGTTCCTCTCAGTTTCGACCGGTTTGCCTGAACCAGTAGCAGCCCACTGGTGATGTCATGATGACATCACCAAACCGGATCAGTCAGTGCTGGTCCGTGGGGGCCGCGATCTTTTTTTTGAAATGTTTTTGAATGTTTTTGCATTTTTTTATTTAATTTTTTTTATTCTGACTTCTGGCACTGTGCATGCGGCCACCATCTTTTTTTGACTTTTTTTTCTTATTTTTTTTTCAGATTTTTTTTCAATTTTGTTTTTCAATTTTTTATTTTCTTCTGAGCATGATCAGAAGCCAACTTCTGGCACTGTGCATGTGGTTGCCATCTTTTTTGGGCTTTGCTTTTTTTCTTGATTTTTTTCAGATTTTTTGCTATTGCGCATGCGCGCGCAAAGCTTACGCGTGCCCATGTGGCGCGGGAGGGAGCGAACCGGCAGCAAGGTAAGTTGGAACCCACCCCTGGGCAGATAACATAAAAAGGTGCTTCTGTAATAATTGGAAACTTAAGCTCCTCCCTTAAAACATTTTAAAACAATTACCCGTATTTTTCGGAGTATAGGACGCACCGGAATATAGGACGCACCTAGATTTTAGAGGAGGAAAACAAGGAAAAAAGTATTCTGAACCAAATGGTGTCGTAATATATTATTTAATAAAATACCAGTGTAGCAGAATACTTTTTACAACCATGTACACTTTTTACAACCATGTACACTTTTTACAACCATGTACACTTTTTACAAACTTCAAACTTGACAGCTTTAAGACTTGTGGACTTCAACTCCCAGAATTCCTCCTCCAGTCATGCTAGCTCAGGAATAGGAGTTGAAGTCCACAAGTCTTAAAGCTGTCAAGTTTGAAGTTTGCAAAAAGTGTACATGGTTGTAAAAAGTGTTGCCAAGTTTGAAGACCCTTGCACCCCTAACCCAGGGGTCTTCAAACTTGACATCTTTAAGACTTGTGGACTTCAACTCCCATTCCTGAGAAGCATGACTGGAGGAGGAATTCTGGGAGTTGAAGTCCACAAGTTTGAAGACCCTTGCACCCCCTTGGCAAGTTTAAGACTTGTGGACTTCAACTCCCAGAATTCCTCCTCCAGTCATACTAGCTCAGGAATGGGAGTTGAAGTCCACAAGTCTTAAACTTGCCAAGGGGGTGCAAGGGTCTTCAAACTTGTGGACTTCGACTCCCAGAATTCCTCCTCTACTCAGCAACCTTAAAAAAACCCTTAAAAAAACCATTTTAAAAAAAGTTCTAACCTGTCGGCTCTCTGCGGACGGCAGCAGCAGCTCCTCAGGTGCCTCGGGAGCAGGCTTCAGGCGGTGGGGGGGGTTTTGGGCAGTAGCGGCGGTGACGGCTCGCTTCGGGTAGCAGCGGGGGCAGCGGGGATGGCAGCGGGGGCGGGACGGCCGCGGCAGCGGGACAGCAGCGGGGACGGCACAGCGGCGGGGGCAGCAGGGACGGCGGCAGGGGGACGGCGGGGGCGGGATAGTGGTGGGGACGGCGGCGGCAGCAGCACAGCGGCGAGAGCGGCAGGACAGCGGCGGCAGGGACGGCGGCAGCGGCGGGGGCAAGCAGCGGATGGAACCGGCCAAAAATGCAATGCACGGAGGCCGAAAACATCCGAAGGGTGGGGGCTGGTGGGTGGGTAGGGCTACATTTGGTGTATAAGATGCACCCAAATTTTCACCCTCTTTTGGGGGGTAAAAAGGTGCGTCTTATACTTCGAAAAATACGGTAGTCGTTTGTTAAAAAATGATTGAGTATATAGTTTTATCTGAGATTTTAATTCAAACTGTATCTCATTTTTCATTTCAAATATCACCCATAACCTTTTGAAGAGCTCTGAAGCTCCAGAACTTGGATTAGGGAAGGAAGGAAGATCATGCTGTTCACCAGCCGTGTGGCATGATCACAGCTGTGGCCACCATTTTCAGAGTGGCCAATTGAATTGTGGCCAGTCCAAAATAGTGTTCAATTCTGAAAGCAAGCCATGTAGGTTAGCAATGGAGCAGCTTGTTCTTCTCCAGTGCCATCTCCAGAGAGCTCCACAGTCTTTCTAGCGCCCCATGGATCACATTGGAGAAGAGCAAGCTGGTCCATCCCTAGACTCCTTGGCCCACTTTCAGAAGTGAGCACCATTTTGCAGTGGCCACAATTCATTACAGTCAGTCTGAAAATGGCACCTGCTTCCGGAAGCAAATCACACAGCCTTGGGACAGAATAGTTTGCTCTTCTTCTTGAATGTGATCTACGGAGCACTGTGGATCTGTGGAGATCTCCTCAATTTCATCTGCAGAGCTTTCAGTAGGAGAACTACAAATATAAGTGAGCAATTGGTGATGACAGATGGGGTGGAACGTATGGGATCTGATAGGTGTGGAAGCAGGCCTAAGGCCTGAGGGAACCCTGAAGGGAGGGAATCAGAGCATGGGGTTGCCTCAGAAGTGGCCTTAACGAGGCCCATGGCAGAACCTGCACTAAGCCTCCCAGGGCCTCCCATCAAGCACCTGGCGCACCCTGTGCTTTATTTAATGACCACTTTGGGGAGAGGATGGATAGGGGGTTATAAGTAAAACAATCACATGGGAACTGCACAGCTGTCATGACTTCTGACTGTAATGGGCAGATTCCAACAGTTGTTGGTCAAGGACTCCCCGTAACCATTTCATTTACAAAGTGGTCTTTTTCTACTATTAATTTCTCATGCTGCAATATGAATGAATTTATTTCTGATTACTTTTCAAATGGACTGGAATGCCCAATATATTTGCAGAGTAGAGTAACTGGAAACACTGAAGTAAAAGTCTGATGAACAAAAATGTCTTTCCTTTTTAGGGATTGGAGTTTGTATGAAAGATATATGGAAGACGTCTTTAAAGCACTGACAAAACTGAGAAACTTAGAAGACCTGCGGTAAGAAAGTGCTAGCATTTTATTTCAGATGTTATTGATAATGAAACGAGTACATAATATTAGAAGTTTGCGTATTAAACTAAATATATTGTTACAGGAATCTCTCAGTAATTTCTCATGGTCAACAATAGAAGATGCTTTAGTTCCCGAAGCCTACCATGGAACTGATATAATTGACACTGAGAGAGAAGGAAACACAGTTTGGAAAACTTAAGGAAGGGTGCAGCACTTTCACTGGAATTTCTTAATAAGAGGCAGGAAATAGGCTAGAACAGAACAGGATAGAATTCTTTATTGGACACACAAGGAATTTATCTCTAGTGCATAAGCTCTCAGTGCACATACAAACAATGAAGTGATAAGTCATAGATCATAAATCATAAGATACAATCATAAATCATAAGATACAACAACAATTGATAAATCATAATATACCAATAGGAGAAGGTAGTAGGAAAGATGAAAAGTGAGAAAGATGAGAAGATGAGAAGATGACAAGGATAATAGCAATACAGACTACGATGTGGGTACATATCTTTAGGCATAAGACAGTGCTGTAGGAGTTAGGTATTTAGCAGAGTGATGGCATGGGGGAAGAAACTATCTTTGTGTCTAGATATTTTGGCATGCAATGCCCTATAGCAGCATCTTGAGAGGAGAACTTGAAACAGTTTATGTCCAGTATGTGAAGGATCTGTAAATATTTCCTCAGCCCTCTTTCTGGTTCGTGCAGTATGCAGGTCCTCAGTGGAAAGCAGCTTGGTTGCAACTTTTTTCCCCTGCAGTCCTAACTATCCTTTGAAATCTGTACCTGTCCTGTTTGGTTGCTGTGCCAAACCAGATAGTTATCAAGGAACAAATGACAGACTCAATAATTCCTCTGTAGAACGGTATCAGCAAATCCTTGGGCAATCTGAGCTTTCTGAATTGATGTAGGAAGAACACTTTTTGTTGTGCCTTTTCAATAATGGTTCTAATGTTAAGTGTCTATTCCAAGTCCTGGCAGATTATTGAATCCAGAAACTCTAGTATCTACTGTTGATACTGTGTTGTCTAAGATTGTAGCAGGTGGTAGAATAGAAGGGCTTCTCTTAAAATCTACTATCATCTCTACAGTTTTCAATGTGTACAGTTCAAGATTGTTGCAGCTGCACCACAGGGCCAGTTCTTCAACTTCTCATCTATATGCAGATTCGTCATCATCTTGAATAAGACCAATCAGTGTTGTATTATCTGCAAACTTCAGTACTTTAACAGAGGGATCCTTTGAGATGCAGTCATTGGTATAGAGAGAAAAGAGTAGTGGAGAGAGCACACAGTCCTGGGGGGCACCTATGCTAATTGTACAGGTAACTGATGTGATTTTGCTTAGCTTCACCTGCTGCTTGCTATCTGTTAGAAAGACTTTTGTCTGTGAAATAGACATTGCCAATGGTCCCTCTAAGGTGCGCGGCTGCGCGGCCACGCACGTGATAAGAAAATGCCGCGCAGCAGTTTCCAACTGCCGCACGGCGTTTTCTAATGTGAGAGGGAACATTGATCACCAGCCTATCAGGGTGGGTGGGGGGTGGGGGGAAAGGAGCCTTCAACGAAGAGAGGCAGAGGCAGCAGATGGCGGAGAACGTGGGTTTATGGCTTTAACTCTTGCCTCCTCAGGTGGGCTCCGCTGCTAGGGAGAGGAGGAGAGTGAGATCAAAGGCTGCTGCCCACCAGCTTACTCTTCATCCAGGGAGGCCAGTTCGGTCCCTCCAGAAAAGAAAACGCTGCGCAGCAGTCTCCAACTGCCGTGCAGTGATTTTCAATGTTAGAGGGAACATTGGACATTGCACCTCTTTTTTTAAGGATCACTACCGTAGAGGTGGGGTCCCAGAGGGATGGAATCAGGCATAGGAGATTTGACTGTTGTTGGTGTATCTGAGATGCAGAGGATAGCAATAATTGACAGTGGTCTTTTCTTAAACCTACAGTAGAATACATTTAGATCATCTGCCAGTTGCCAATTCCCTTCAGCAAGGGGGAGTGGTCTGCTCTAGCTAGTGATATTTTCAGGATTTTCCAGACAGTGGCTGGCTCATTTGTTGAGAGCTGATTCCTCAGCTTTTCAGAGTAGCTTCTCTCTCTGTTTTCTCCAGGAAAGGCCTTTCCTCAAGCTATTGTTTTTGCCAGCAGTGTTGGAGGAGGCCTTTGAACCCAAAAATGAAGCTCCAGACGGGTGAGCTCTGTTTTCATGTGCGAAGGCCTCCTCCAGCACTTTGCTGCCAAAAATGTAGCTCCATTTTTGATGGCAAAGTTTTGGAGGAGGTCTTTGCACATGAAAACAGAGCTCTGGAGGGGTTTGTGCATCCCTCCGGGCCCTCTTTTTCGTCCGGAAAGGCCTCCTCAAGCTCGTCCCTCACAAGCTCGTTCGGCCAGAAAGGGCTTTTTACAACAGCTTGCCGAAGTGCTTGGAAGCCAATAGGACTCTTTAGGCAGTGGATTTCACTGCGTAAAAGCATCCCATCACTTCCAAACTCTTTGTGAGCCAAGTCTGGAAGCTTCTGAGTGTTGTGATCTCATGTGGCAGAGAGGCTGGAGAGGAGACAGCTTGCTAGATCTTTGCAAGGTAAGTGACCTGGTGCAGCAGGTTGGGGGGGAGGAAACAATTGTGTGCAGCATGAGGTATCTCAGTGGGTCAGAGAGGACTTGGATTGTCTTAAACAGGTGTCCTTTTCAATCACTAGGCCCCCCATAGCCTTCCCCACCCTGAGATGCCTCATGTGCATTTAACGAGCAGCACATTCCATTAGTGAATGTATGGGTGAAAGGAGGGAGTGATCGCATTCAAGGTATGAGATTCACTCCTACGAATCCTCAGGTTATGAATGGAATATGCAGGCTCCATTTCATTCGTAACTTGAGGACTACCTGTAAATGCTACTTATTGGGTTTTTATATTATGTTCTCATTTTTGATAAATCTTAATAATAAATCTTAACCGAATGGAAGCAGCAGGTGAAGCTAGGCAAAATCACACCAGATACCTGGACAATTAGCACAGGAGCCCCCCAGGGCTGTGTGCTATCTCCACTTCTCTTCTCTCTATACACCAATGTCTGCATCTCAAAAGATCCCTCTGTTAAAATACTGAAGTTTGCTGATGATACAACAGTGATTGGTCTCATTGAAGACAACAATGAATCTGCATACAATCTGCTGGCTCTTCAGCTTTGAAACGGAGATGAGCACTGCCCCCTAGAGTCGGGAACGACTAGCACACATGTGCGAGGGGAACCTTTATCTTTACCTATATCTAACCATATGATACCTTAGTTCAGGGGTCTCCAAACTTGGCAACTTTAAGACTTGTGGACTTCAACTCCCAGAATTCTGGGAGTTGAAGTCCACAAGTCTTAAAGTTGCCAAGTTTGAAGACCTCTGCCTTAATTGATTATATGCCCATATTGCTTTTGTTTTGTTTTTAATTATTATTGTCCATTTTTATATGTGATACTACTAACCAGAAGGTATCATTCTAATTCTTCTGAGTAATTGCTGTTCTTTCAGTTTGGCAGGATGGTCCTTCACAGAGTCCTGCAGCAGGCATCTTGCTGAAGTCTTCAAGAAAAACCAGAGACTGAAAATTTTATATTTGGAATTCAAGGACATAGATGACAGAACAGCAGAATTGCTGTATGAGGGGCTCCAAGATCCAAACTGCAAAATAGAACAACTAGAGTGAGTGATCAGTATTACTTTTAAGTTTGGTATGTGTTACTTTCTCTTGAATTCTGGAAAAGTATCCATGGAAAGATCATTGCAATTGTGATATTTAACCATATTATCTTCTGTTTCTTCTGTTTTTTAAGATACAATTCTATCTGTGATCATAATCAAAAGGGTATGATGATAGTTGGTTCTGGGGGATATGAGATACTCTCTTAGCTGTTAACTGCTGAGAATCTGGCAGAGGGACTAAATTTGAGGGAAGAGGTCAGTTCCTAGGGATAAGCTCAGAAGTTTATACATGTTCATTAAGCAATCTGCAGATATGACAGCAATTTTACTGATTAAAAAATCTGGGTGTCAAAGTCTTTAAGATCCTGGGCAAGTGCTGCAGTGAAAGCTGTTGAACTGTTACGATAGTCCTGTGGCAGGCGAGTTCAAGTCAGCTGTCACTTGGAACCATCTAAAGAGTCTTCCCACTCAAAGGCGAAGTATGACTGACACTCTTTAGCCAGAGGTATACAGAAGAAGACATCTTTTAAATCTATGACCGTATACCAACTCTGGTCGTTTGGCTCAACCATCACCGACACTCTCTCTCTAGATACTGAGCTGAATAAACATATTGGTAAAGCAGCCACTACATTCTCTAGACTCACAAAGAGAGTATGGCTTAATAAGAAGCTGACTGAACATACAAAGATCCAGGTTTATAGAGCCTGTGTCCTGAGCACACTCTTGTATTGCAGCGAGTCTTGGACCCTTTATGCATGGCAAAAGAGAAAGTTGAATACTTTTCATATGCGCTGTCTCCGAAGTATCCTTGGCATCACCTGGCATGACAAAGTTCCAAATAGCGCAGTCTTGGAACGTGCTGGAATTTCTAGCATGTATACACTGTTGAAACAGCGACGTCTTCGCTGGCTTGGGCATGTTGTGAGAATGGATGATGGGCGGATTCCGAAAGATCTCCTGTATGGTGAACTAGTGCAGGGAAAGCGCCCCAGAGGGAGACCACAGCTGCGATATAAGGATATCTGTAAGAGGGATTTAAAAGCCTTGGGAATGGACATTAACAGCTGGGAAACCTTGACCTCTGATCATTCCGCTTGGAGGCTAAAGATGCAGTATGGCCTTCTCCATTTCGAGGAGACACTTGTTCGGCAGGCCGAGGCGTAGAGGCAGTCCTGGAACCAGCGAAATCTGGGGGCCAGGCAGGGGACAGAATGGATCTGCCCTCAGTGCAGAAGGGATTGCCACTTTCGGATTGGCCTTTTTAGCCACACTAGATGCTGTTCTAGGAACTCTTTCTAGGAACTCTTTCCAGAGCACGATACCATAGTCTTTCGAGACTGAAGGTTGCCAATGATACCAACTCTGGTCGCTAGAAAGTGTAGTCAGCGAAGTGAACGGATTGGCCATGACGGGGTGAAGTGGGCGCAGGGGTAGATTCCGGATTCTGCTACTGCCAGTTCGCTCAAGGACATGCTGTGCAGGTAGGCGTGCCTTGCGCGCCCCGCGTGCTTGAGCAGTATTAAAAAAAGCTTATGTGCATGCGCAGAAGCAAAAAACAAGATGGCACCACCTACAGCGCCGCCGAGAGAATCTGCTCGGGGGCGTGGCAGGCCTGGGTCGCTGCCGGTTCCAGCGACCCAGGCTGCCAAGTTATTAAGAACCAGTCTGAACCGGTAGAAACCCACCTCTGAGTGGGCGGAGCCAGCGGTTGGTCTCCCTAAGGTCATGAACCATTCTCCTAGTCCCATCAGGCTTAGGGACAGGAAAAATTGCCGTTGACCAATATGATTGTGTGTTAACAAGGAGACCAGTTTTCAGGAAAAGTGAGACTTAATGCCAAGCCTGGCTTCCCGTCTGATGGGGTATTGGTGAATTGTCATAGGTTGAGCATCTGGGAGGAGCTGAGCCATGTGGGATGTGGCAAATTTTGAAAATCCAGGAGTTCCTTGGTACCACACCTGGGGGTTTATCTTGTTAGAGTCAGGGCCATTAAGGATCGTTCCCTTTTCCAGGAAACAAAGATAAGCCCTTTCTGGGGGAATTTTAAGGGAGACTCCCTGCTGAGTGCATTGTATAACTGTCCCCAGTTTTCCTAGGAGATCCCTTCCCAAAAGGTTGATGGGACATTGTGGCAATATTAGAAAAGAATGCTTGAGTGATGGTCCCCTGGTTGGTTCAACCACCATTGGGTGACTGATTGGGGCGTTCTCTTCTATCCCAGTTGCTCCAATAATGGGGGTAGTTGTGGAAGAGAGGCAGGGGATTGATCCATCGTTTAGGACACTGAAAGTAGCCCCTGTGTCAATCAAAAAGGGGTAAGATTTATCCCCACTTTTAGCTCTATCAGAGGGTCTGGGGAAGCAATTGACTCTCCAGAGCCCCGTCAATAATTTTCTGGATAAAACTCAGGAGTCTGGGCTGACACGAGGGGTGAAGAAGCTGGGGTTTCCGGCCTGAAGCCTCCCCGCCCCCTGTGTTGTCCTCGTCCTCGACTGGGCTGTTGTTGTTCAAGGGGGCATTCTCTCCTCCAATGGCCAAATTGATGACACACTGGGCACACTGGTCTCTCTGGATGGAGTTACTCCTGGGGTTAGCTGAAGTTCCCCTCCCTCTTCTTTGGGGACTCAGAGCAGCTGCTAAAAGACCAGCTTGTTTTCGCATCCTCCTGTCTTTCTTTCTTCCTCTTCCTCCCTCTGGGCATAAAACAGTGAAGGCTGTCTGAACAAGGGTCTCTAAGTCCTTAGCAGTCAGGGTTTCCAGTTTTTGCAACTTCTTTCTTTTTTCTTTTTTATTAAAAAGTTTTATAAGTAGTACAAACATTTTTCCCACCCCTTCCCCCCTCATCCTGTCCCTCCCTCCTTGCCCTTCCACCCCCGTCTCCCCCACCCCCCTCCCTAGACTTCCCAGAACAAGCACAGGGTATAGTATTCACAAACGTAGAACTAAAATATGCTAACAAATTATTGACTTCAAAATCTCTCTAGGTCTTTAACTCCTTATGGCTCAAAACCCTTTAAACATAAACTAAAAATTAAAAATGTTTCATTCAGAAGCTATTTGAATCTTCTTAGTCTGGCATTGTTTTGAATATAGTCAATCCATCTTCTCCATTCCAATATATATCTTTCATTTGAATGGTCTTTTAAGATATGATGAAATTTTTGCCATCTCTGCCAGATGCACGAATTTTAGTGTCCATTCCTCGATGGTAGGTGGATCTTCCTTCTTCCAATACTGTGCCACCAGTAACCTGGCAGCTGTTATTAAATTCAAAACCAACTTAGTCTCTATTACAGTACAATCCGTAATTATTCCCAGCAAAAAAACTGTAGTGTAAATTTAATGTTTTTCTTTAGAATATTTTGAATAATCCACCATATTTTTATCCAAAAAGCCTTAATTTTTTTACATGTCCACCATATATGGAAATACGTAGCATCTTCACACTCGCATCGCCAACACTTAGGTTGTAAGTTTGGATACATACAGGCTAGTTTTTTTGGATCTAAATGCCACCTATAAACCATTTTATAAAAGTTCTCTCTTAGATTTTGAGCTTGCGTAAATCTTACATTTCTAACCCATATCTTTTCCCATGTTTCCATCATTATAGATTCTCCAATATTTTGTGCCCATTTTATCATACAATCCTTGACTAGCTCTGTTTCTGAATCTATTTCCACTAACACATTATACAACCTTTTTATATGCATTTGACTTTTGTCTCTTATTTGTTTTATGAAATTCTCATCCTGCTGCAAAATACCAATTTTTTGATCTTCTCTCCATCTGGCCTGCTGCTGCCTATACTGAAACCAAGTTCTAATTACTCCTTCTTCTCTTAATTGCTCCATAGATTTTAATTGTAATCTAATTCCTTCTTCATAAAGGAGTTATTTGTATGTGATCTTGTCGTCCTTTTGCTCCAAGTTTATATTTTCTATCGTGTGTCTGGGTACTGTCCATATTGGTAACTTGTCATTTAGTTTATATTGATACTTTTTCCAGACACGCAATAGAGCATTTCTTAATATATGACTTTTAAAAGCCTTATCTACTTTCTTATCAAACAATAAATAAGCATGCCAGTCGTAGACCAGACCATATCCTTCAATATTTAATATCCTTTCCTCCGTTAAGTTAATCCAATCAGTAATTGCTGAGAGGGCAGCGGCTTCGTAGTACAATCTTAAATTGGGCATTTTAAGACCTCCTCTTTCTCGTGTATCTTGCATTATCTTCTGGTTTACTCGCGGTTTCTTCCCTGCCCAAACAAATTTATTTATGCCCTTCTGCCATTCCTTCAAATTTTCATCTTTTTTAAGTATAGGTATCATTTGAAAAAGAAATAAAAACCTTGGTAAAACATTTTTACTGCGGCTATCCTACCCAGCAAAGACAATTGTAGTTTTTTCCAGTTTTCCATCTCTTTCTGTATTTTTTGCCATAGTGGTTCATAGTTATATTGATATAATTTAATATTTGTGGTCATAATATAAACCCCTAAATATTTGACCTTCTTAACTATCTCAAATCCTGTTACCCTTTCTATCTCTTCTTCTTGGCTTCTGGTCATATTTTTAACTATTATTTTTGTTTTAGTTGTATTTATTTTAAAACCAGATACTTGTCCATATAAATTTGTTATATCCATCAGGGCTGTAATCGATTGTACTTGTTGGGCTAAGGTAACAACCAGGTCATCTGCAAATGCTCGTAGCTTATACTCATGCTGTCTAATTTTAATTCCCTTTATTATGTCCAACCCCCGTATTTTGTTGAGTAGAATTTCCAGCGTCAGAATAAACAGTAATGGCGACAATTGTTCCTTTTTCTATATTAAAAATATCTGTTAAACCACCATTGATTATTACTTGCACTGTTTGTTTTTGATATATTGCCTTAATGGATTGTATAAAGTGTTCTCCAAGTTGCATCCTTTCTATTAATTTTAATAAAAATTGCCAATTTAATCTATCAAAGGCTTTCTCGGCATCCAGAAATACTAGCACTGCGGGAACCTGGTTGTTCCTTCCCAAATACTCTAATAAATTAACAATTTGCCTTACATTACTCTTCATTTGTCTACCATTTAAGAAACCAGTTTGATCATGATGAATTATTTGCTGCATAACTATCATTAATCTATTTGCTAATATTTTAGCAAAAATCTTGTAGTCTATATTTAAAAGTGAAATCGGCCTATAGTTTTTGAGATCTGTATGATCTTGACCCTCTTTTGGGATCAAGGAAATAAAAGCTGTCTTCCAAGTTGGAGGTACCTCTCCTCCCTGTTGCATATTATTAAATAATTCCTTCAGTGGTTCCACCATTTCCTCCTGTAGGTTTTTATAATAAACGGCTGTCAAACCATCTGTCCCTGGAGCTTTGCCCACTTTCAGCTGCTTAATTGCCAACAAAATTTCCTCAGAAGTTATCAATTGATTTAAATTGTCCCTCTGCTCTTTGGAGGTTATGTAAATATTCTCTTTCTGCAAATATCTATCTATATCCTTATCTTGGACTTTATGACCAGTATACAACCCTGAGTAAAACTCTAAAAAAGATTTTTTAATTAATTCTTGCTCATAAACCTCTTTACCCTTATATTTTATTCTCTCAATAGTCCTTGATTTCTGCTTTTTCCTTAACATATATGCTAACCACCTGCCTGGTTTATTAGCATTACAAAAAGTATTATGTTTAGCATATTGTAAATTGGTTGCCACTTGGTCTGCTATTAACATATTAAATTGACCTTTCAGTAAATTAATTGCCTCCTTAATTTTCTTATCTGTTGGATTAACTATTAACGCTCGTTCCTGTTTTCTAATTTCTTCTTCCAATTCTTTTTTTTCCCCCCTTTTTCTTTCTATATTTATTATTCAAATATATCAAAATGCCTCTCATATATGCTTTACTTGCATCCCATACCATTTCCATCGATGTACCCTTTTGCATATTCATAACAAAAAATTCTTTCATAAAATTTTTACATTCTTTTACGTTTTCTTCATATCTAATCAGATTAACATTTAACCTCCAGGACCTCCTAGGCCCTTTTCCATATTCCAATTCCAACCAGACTGGACTATGGTCTGTCAATGTTCTTGAACAAATCTTCGTGTTCTTCACTCTAGAAAAAAGGTCATTAGTACTTAGTATAAAATCAATCCTTGAAAAGGATTGATGTCTATCAGAAAAAAAGGTGAAATCTTTTTCTTCAGGGTTTCTTTCACACCAAATATCTCTCAACTCCCAGTCATCCATCATCTCCAAAAACAATTTGGGCAATCTTGCTGTTGTTAAAACATTTTGCTTAGGACCCTTCTTGTCCTTTTTCACATCCAAAACACCATTCCAGTCACCCAGAAGGATACAAGTTTTGTACCCCCATTGTATCAACTTTGAATGTAGAAGATTATAAAAATTTTCCAGTTGTTGATTCGGGGCATATACACCAATTACAAGTAATTTTTCTCCTTTTATTGAAAGTTTGATCGCTAAAAATCTTCCTTGATCATCTGCTTCAATTAATTTGGCAATTAAATCTCTTTTCAAATATATGACTATACCGTTTTTCTTCTCTGGTGCTGCTGCTACATATTGTATACCTAATCTTGTATTTATCAGATATTTTTGATCTTGTGTCCTAATATGAGTCTCTTTTAAACAAATTACATCATTCTTGAATTGTTTAAGATAATGAAATATTTTTCTCCTCTTCTGTGGAGAATTCAAACCATTAACATTCCAGGTTAGAAATCGAATTCCCATCTCTGGGCCTCTGAAGCATCTGGAGCATTTTCTGATGGTCTTGCTTCATTCGACCTTTAGGTCTAGCTCCTCCCACTGCTTCTGTTTCGGTAGTTTCTTGAGTTGCCAACTGAAGTTGTTGCTGTCTTAATTCTTCTTTGCGTTTAGCTGTTGCTGCTCTAGTCTGTCTTTGATCCTTTATTTCTTCTTGTATATCAGTTACCTCCAAATTTTGAACATCAATCTGAATTTGTAGCAAATCATCCTGACTCGTCGAAGCTCCTCCCTGAACTACTGTCAACAACTCTTCTCTCTCTCCTTCTTTTACTTCCTTCTTTCTTTTTCCTTCTGGTGATTTTGATGCCCCAGCCTTTAACACATTGGCATAAAAATCTCTTGCTTTCCATATCGTGTTAAGCCGATATCTCTCTCCCAAATAGGTCACCGCTAGGCCGGCTGGAACTTCCCATCTATACTGTATTTGATATTTTTTCAATTCATCCACCAGAAAGGCATAATCCCTTCTAGCTCTCAACATTTTGGGAGGAATTTCTTTCATTGTCATCACCTCCTGTCCTTCCACCTGGAGCTTGTTTTTAAAGGTAGCCTGCAAGATTTCATTGCGCAATGTCCTTGTGGTGAAATATATTACAATATTTCTTGGCAGATGTTTCTGTCTGGCCACCCATGAATTCACACGATATATCTTGTCAGTCCGCCAGCCCAACTCCTCTTTCATCCCCCCAACATCTGCACCAGTGCCTCTAACATCATTTCTTTCAAATTCTCTTGTTTGTTCTCCTTCACCCCTCTTATTCTTAAAGCAAATTCCATGTCTCTGCATTGAATCATTGTTACATCAGCTTCACCCCTTTCAATTTTGTTCTTGATCTCTCCTAGTTTATCGCCCAAAATTGCCGTAGATTGTTTAATTTCTTCAACTTCATCCTCCAATATTTCAATATTGCCTGCCAAACCTTTAAATGCCAATAATATATCTTCCCTAATTTGCTGATTCCGAATTAAAATCTCCTCTGAGACAGACTGTATTTTTTCATTAGTTTCATTAATTTTTTCATTGGTTTCATTAATTTTTTCATTAAACACAGTGGTAAGTTCACCCTGTGTGGCTTTTAGGGCTTCTTGTATCATTCCAAGCGTTAAAGTCTGTGGATGTGTTGGAGGGGCAGAGGCTTGCATTCTAGAAGTATGAATGGGGAAGCTTTCAGCACTCCCAGTTCCTTTAGTAGGAACAGTCTTTACAGGTTTTGAGGCCATTTACAATTTGGATTGATCTTTATATTTTATTCAAAAGCCAAAAGTAAGAGTTCATCAGAATAAAGAATTTTCATGCAAAGGGCTGCTAGCAAAACAAAACTTTCCTTTAACTTTCACTTTCCACGCCCTTTGAAGCCTCAATTGCCATTTTGTTGCAAATTAACTAAGTTGTTACTTCCGAATAAACATTGGAGTTAGATTTGAATACTTGCCATCTGACTTCTCCTGGCTTGTTCTGCCTGCAGCAATTTAAGATGTTGGAATTCTTTTGTTATTGGCAGGAATGGTCGCGGCTTCTTGCTCCGCTGAATAGCAGAGGCGTCCCAGGTCTGGAGCAGACTGACAGGCTTCTAGGGAGCTCTCACCCTTCGTGCCCCAGAGTTTCTCCTGGGGAACTTGGGTGGCCTACCTCCGCCTGTCTGCTCTCCTCTCTCCCCTTTGCCCGGGAAGGAGGTTTTCAGGCCACCAGACAGCTGTTTTTCTGCTGTTCTGGCGGCTTTTATGGTGCCGTGGATCAGGTGCTCACAAAGGAGCATCTACGAGGCGCGCGGAGCCAACCGGAAGTCTCGCAACTTCTTTCTTATGTCAGGGGCACTTTGGCCCATGAAAGTCATTTTGAGCAAAACATCATTGGCTGGACTATCAGGATTGAGGTCAGTAAACCTCCAGAACCCATCCTTCAAGCAATTCAGAAAATCAGTGGGGGATTCCTTGGGATTTTGAAGGATCTGATGAACACGGTGAAAGTTCACTGTTTTGGGGATGCCAAGTTTCAGTTCCTGAACGATAGAATCCCTGGGTCTCTGGAGAATGAGGGCACCCTGATCTGTGTTGGGGTTGACCTCATAGCTGGGGTTAAAAAGTGCCAGGGTTCTGGCCATAAAGCTGCGTCATCGCGATTACCGTATTTTTGGGAGTATAAGATGCACCTTTTTACCCTCCAAAAGAGGGTGAAAACTTGGGTGCGTCTTATACACCGAATGTAGCCCCACCCAGCCACCCCCACCCTTTGGCCTCTGCCTGCCAGCAATTTACCTCTTTGCAGCAAACAGGGCAAAGTCTGATTAGCACAAGAGATTAACTGCCTCCCGACCTACAGCTGACTGAGGCTTGCAAGCCATGTGGTAAAATGGAACTAACTACGGTGGCTGTAATGAGACAAATTGCTGGGAGATAACCTGCTGGCAATATTAGACTGCTGAAATTGCAAGGAGGCAAGCTATAGCCGCTTTGGCTCAGAGGTAGAGCTCTTGCCTCACAATCAGGAGGTTGTGAGTTCTATCCTAGGTAGAAGCAGATTCTGTTAATATGTTATTTTGTTAAATGTTTGTAGAGTGTTCAAATTATTAGACTTATTTTTTAAAGACTGCTTTATTATTGTTCTAGAGTCTAGACAACTTAACAAAATGAAGAAGCTTTTTAAAATAAATGCTTGCTCTGAAGAGGCCCAGTGCTATTGTATCTTCTTTTAAATAGCAGAGAATATTTCCAGAAAGCCACATCAATTTTAAAGATCTGTAAAAGTATAATCTGAAATGTCCTCTTTTAGTATTAAGTATTAGTATTAAGTATTAGTATTAAAAGAAGGCAGCTGAGAAACCCTGACTTAGTCATGTTTCGAGTAGATCTATTTAAATAATTGGGAGGAGTTAGTGTGATTACATTTAAGAAAACTTTCTGGGATTAATATACTGCCATAAATGTACATTTCTCCAATTCTTTGCCATTTCTATGGGTCAGGCACACATGCACAGAAATACACAGCAAACAGTGTATATCATCTGTACTGTTTGCTGTTTGACAAATTGCTGGGAGGCAGAGGCCTTTTTTCCTTGTTTTCCTCCCCCAAAACTAAGGTGCGTCTTATACTGCGGTGCGTCTTATACTCCGAAAAATACAGTAGTTTGAATGGCATGTTGTCTAGCAGCTGTATAGTGCTCCATGGTGGCTTTCAGAACTTGTTGCTTTTCTTCAGCAGACAATAGTGCCGACAGGAGAGTAAAAATGTCAGGCACATTAGGTCTATGGGTGGCGATTACACGTTGAACAAGTTCTACATAACTTTGAAGGGATTCCAGCTTTCCAATTAAAAAGATCATTGGCTGTAAAGGGTGTGTGAACAAACACCAGTTGATCTTTCATAGGAACCTGCTGAAGTGGGGCTAGGATCGAAGGTCCCGGTTGATTGGCAGGCATGTAGGTTTTTCCAGTTCTGGTGTGTGTATGGGCTTAGAGCAGACAATTCCGGATACCAACATTGAGCTGCTTGGTGTGCTGAATCCTGTGAAGCAGGCTGGGACAACTGTGGTGTTGATGGGAGCACTGGATCCTGCAAAGCGGGCTGAGGTGCTGTTGGAAGCTCCTGTTCCTGTGAAACAGGCTGGAATGCTGCTGGAGGCACTTGAGCCAGTGAGGGCACAGCATTTGCATTAGGGGAAGGGGGAACAGTGTAATATGGTGGGGGAAACTTCTTCCTCTTCAGTCACTTTGGCTAGTTTTTTCCCTTTTCTGAAAGTGACAAGGGGGCAAATTTTAGAAGAGGATGTTGGAGTGAGCCCATACGCTTTCTGAATGTCTGGCCGACAAAGGAGATTGAAAAAGAAACCAACATAGCGTTCCTCTTCAGTTCGCCTGATGGTAGCCAAAAAATCAGTAAATTTGTTGATAAAATCCAAATCAAGCCTGCCTTCTGATGGCCGTGCTCTTACATTAGGACCAAGGTAGTAGGTTGGCCAGATGGATTTACAGAGGGTTTTCAGCTTTTCCTTTTTAAAAACAACTTTGATTACTATGATAGGTTTTAACGTGTCCCACAGTCCAGAGGGGAACACGGCTCTATTTTTTCCCCGAGGCTCTTTATTCCAAACAGGCTACCAGTATGATTGCCCATTTTATCTCAATGGGATTTTTTCGATGGGATTTTTCGCGAGTCTGGCAAAACTCTTCCTTTTTCCTAAGGGAATTTCTTGGGCTCATCAGCTTGGGGTCTGGCAGAATTCACCCCTTTTTGTCCTAAATTTCTCGGACCTGATTTTCAAGCTTCTTAAGGGGATCTCTCAGTGTGAGGAATTCCTCAGGCTTTCCCGTTTTCTCAGAATCTGACCAACTCTTCCTCTTTCTCTAAGGAATTTCTCAGGCTCTCCCCTCAGGCTTGAAGTTCCCCCCAAGATCTCAAACTTTTATTTTATTCCACCAGTCACACCCCTTTCAAAGCGATCCACTCTGGCTGATCTTCTCACAAATAATCAGAAATGCAGATTGGATCTCCGCACTCACATCGAAGGCAAACCTCTAGTAGGAATTTCCCTCATTTCATTCACGCACACACAAGGCAACATCCCCCCCCAAATTTCTCTACTCCCCTAGGAGAGTACAATCTTCCCCACTCCCCGGTTCAAGCCTCTTTGGCGTTCAGGTCCGAATGGAAACTGATTCTGCCAAAGTATGACCAGGCCGAGGTCACCGGCTCAAACTTTCCAGGAGCGCTCTTGACGTTGTCGCTGGCCCTTGTTGGTTTCTTCTGTCCACCGTTGTGAAGGCCGTTGCCAAGCCTCAAAGGGGTTTGGCTTGTGGGAAGCCGAATGTGGCTACCTCAAAGAAAAGCAGTGCCTTCGAGTCCCATGTTTTGGGCACCAAAAATGTAAAGTCTGGCAATATGCTTAAGCCAAAAATGAAACAAAACAAGGAGGGTTGAAAACCAAAGAAAGCAGACTTTATTCTTTGATCAAAGTTAAAGTTCTAGGTAAGAAACTCCAAGCACATGCACAAGGGAGGAAACGAGGGTGGCATTTATGGAAGAAGGAAAAGGTTTTATGAAGGATTTAGATCTTAATGCAGGAAGGATGCAATTGATTGCAGGCATATGTTTTTACAGAGGCATATGTGTTACAAATGCATAACAATTAAATGCTTAAAAGGAAAATACTTTTACAGCAGCATAACATATATACCGTTTCTCCCCGAAAATAAGACGGGCTTATATTTTTTGACCCCCCAAAAAATGCCCCTGACCTTATTTTTGGGGGTGGCTTATTATTTTCGGGGTGCAGGCAGGGCGGGGCACGATATGCACCACTTACTGGGTTTTGGCAGCTCTATGGTCTCTCAGCTAGTCTGTTTAGGGAAAAAAAACCTTGCAAACAGACAAGCCGAGAGACCACAGAGCTACCAAACTCCAGTAAGTGGTGCATCTCTCTTGGCAGGGTGGGCGGGGCGAGGCGGGGTGCGCATCCTACCAGACATTTGTCCCAGTACCACTGTCACATTCCTTGGTGTTGTCTCCAGGGCAGCCCATTCTAAAAGAGAACGTCTCACGAGTTCAAACTTCAAAAGTTCAAACTGAAATCAAGCTTGATTGAACTCGCGAGACTTTTCTTTTAGAACGGCCTGCCCTGGACACAACGCTGAGGAATGCGACGGAGGTACAAGTACCAGGTAGGACATGCGTCTCACAGCCCTCCCCACCACGAGATGCCCATCACAGCAAGGGAGGGAATCAGGACAGGCAGAAGCTGCTGGGTAAAGAGCGCTCGTCCAGATCGGCCGCTGCCCTGGCTGGATTTGTAAGCCGAAGAGCCGGAGTTTGGGGCAAAGAAAGAAAGATTTCTGATGCGTTCCTTCCATGCAGCCAAAAGCAGAAGCAGTAGAAGTCTTTTTTCTTTCCCCCAACTCCTGCTCTTTGGCTGTTGAGGGAGATGATTCCCTCTTTACCCAGCGGCTTCTGCCTGCCCAGATTCTCCCCCTTGCCACGCCTGAGCCACTCTTTCTGCGGTGGGCGAGGGAGGGAGGCGGTGACAGGCACAGCCAAAGGGGCAGCGGCAGAGCTGAAGGGGCGGTGGGAGGCGAGCGAAGGAGGCGGCGGTAGGAGAGCCGAAGGGGCGGTGGGAAGTGAGCGAAGGAGGCGGCGGTGGGAGAGCCGAAGGGGTGGTGGGAGGCGAGCGAAGGAGGCGGTGGTGGCAGGAGGCAGAGCCGAAGGGGCTTGCTCTCGCTCTCCCGGCCAGGAGCCGGTCTTTCTGCGGTGGGCACTCTTTTGGCCGGGAGAGAGAGAGAGTAAGTGAGAGGTGGCTACGTGCACCCCCCGCAGGACTGGCTCCGCTGCTCTGGGCTGCCTTCGGCAGTGTTTTGAAACATGCTCTTGCCTGCGATGAAGGGATCGATGATCACCTCCCATTCTTCGCAGGCAGGAGCGCGTTTCAAACTGATGTAGGCAGAGCCCAGATGAGCCGAGCTAGTCCCGCGGGATGTGTGCGCACATGCCTCTCGCTTGCTCTCGCTCTCCTGGCCAAAAGAGTGCCCGCCGGAGAAAGAGAGGCTCCCAGCATGTCCCTCCTTCCCCTGGAAAGTATTTGGAGGTGCTTATTTTTGGGGTGGGGCTTATTTGAAGGTATGTCCCGAAAATCCATATATATATATATGTGTGTGTGTGTGTGTGTGTGTGTGTGTGTGTGTGTGTGTGTGTGTGTGTGTGTGTGTGTGTGTGTATGTATGTGTATATATATATACACACACACACATACATACATATAAATACATATATATATATACATATACACACACACACAAACACACACACACACACACACACACACACACACACACACACACACACACACACACATATATATATATATAATAACAAGTTTCTACTTAATGCAATAATAATTATTGCTTTTTATTTATTACTATTCCCTTCACACCCATTCTCTGCAAAAGCAGATGGGTGCCTGAAGTTGCACAAGGTCATGGTCCCCTGAAGCTTCCAAGTCTGTGGGTGAAAAGTTTTTGTGCGCCTATGGAGCACCACTTCGAAGGGCTTGAGGAGGCTTTGCCAATGAGAAAGGAGCCCTGGAGGGGCGTGCCTGTGCCTCCGGGTCTCCTTTCTCATCAGCAAGCACTTTGCAGATGAGAAAGGAGGCCCATAGGGACATGCGTGTCCCTCCAAAGCTCTGTTTGTACCAGCAAAGGCTTTTTGCAACAGGTTGCTGAAGCCTGCATGAAGATTGTGTCCGCCCCTCCCTAGTTCTACTCAGGAGGCTTTTTGCAAAGGCTTTGTCAGCCCCGAAGCTGAATTGGAAGTGCAGAACTGGAAGTGCCCGTTTCTTTTCTCAGGGCTTCCGACTGACACAGAGAAGGGGGGTAGTGATAAGTTTTGTAGACAAAACAGAATAACTCTTTGGTGAGTCAGAGACATTCCAACAGCTGGCTGGCCAGAGGGGAGGGGAGAGATGTAACCAGCTAGTGTTTAGATTGGACAATGTGATTTATTGTTTTGAGAATACCAAAAATGTTTTCTTTTAAGGTTGTGGATAGCCCGGGAAGATTTAGAACTGGCTTTCCACCAGTTTGTGCCAAGATGCTAATTCCAATAAAGACTGTTATTGGAATGCCTGCCTTGGGGTTCTGCTTTGAAATAGAGGCATTACTTGGAACGCTGACAGGCTTTTTGCAAAGGGCTGCTGAATAGTAAATGAAGATTGCATCCCTGTGGGCTTCGGTAACCCTTTGCAAAAAGCCTTTGCCGGTACGAACAGAGCTTCAGAGAACGTACCTGCCCCTCCCAAGATCCACTTGTGCCAGCAAAGGCTTTTGTAAAGGGCTGCCAAAGCCTACATAGACACAATCTCCCTGCAGGCTTCGGCAAGGAAATGGCAAATGGAGGGAAAACCTGAAGGACCGAAGCCTTCCCTCCATTTGCAAAGTCTTCTACTGCAGATCTTGTCCTGGCCTCAATTTGCAGAAAACAGAAGCCTAAAGCAGTGCAAGATCATGCGAGATCAGTAGTATTGATCTCACACGATCTCGTAGTACTTTAGGCCTCTATTCTCTGCAAATGCACCGAAGGCCTGAAGCAACAAAGCAGGCAAAAAAATCCATGGCAGAGAGGAGATCTTTACAAGGTGAGTCGCCACAGATGGAGTGCTTGTGAAAACCCAGTGGGGCGGGGGGGAGGAGGAATAGGCAGGATGAATGTTGCAGCGCCTCTGCTGTCATTCATAAGTGTGAATGATGGCCGTGATGCTGCAACATTCGTAACTTTGGGACTGGGTTGTAAGTACTTGGGGTTGGGGCAGAGAGAGAAGGCGTGGCTAATTGCCGAGGCGCTATGGATCTTCCCCGCACTCCGCGGGGAAACCCTGAATCCGCGCTGTCCGGGGACCTGGTCTGGATAGGACCAGGTCAAAAACCACCCTGAAGGGGTGATGAAGAAGAGGGCGCTTGCTGGCAGACTGGGAGGGGGCTGCAAACTCCCCAGGGAGCCGGCTTTGTCCTCGACTGGCGGCGACCAGAAGACGGCTTTTAAATGCCGTCCTAGTCTCAGCGGTCACATCGAAAGGATTGTTTTAAAGCTAATTGGAGTCATCTGGGAAGAGAAATTTAAAGTGATGTGCTGGAGAGTGTGGAGAAGAAAAGAAGTTGGTGAGTGGTTTTGCCTGAGAAAACTTTAAGAAAGTTATTAAAATATATTAAAGGGGAACAAAAGGACCGGAAATCAAGGAGCGGCTGCTTAGCTAATGGAGACTATGGAGTGAAAAAAAAGTTTCTTTTTGAATGGAATATAACTAAAACCCAATATCGAAGTCAGGATTTGTGCTTTTAATGATTTGGGAATTTAAAGGAGGATAACCTATATACTGGAAATGATTTATAATGAAAAGGACTGGAAATAATGGAGCGGCTGTAACATATGTGGATACAATAGAGTAACAAAATTAAAGGGATTTGAAACTAAAGCTTAACTTTTAAAGACTTGGACTTTGCTTTAAATATTTTTTAAAGGAGTAAGAATTGGAAAATAAACTTGAAAGAAAATTTGAACTGGATTTGATTAAAAATAAGAAAATTAAAACAGGAAAGGAAGAGCTGGGAAACCTGACTGGAAAGTGCCATCTGGTGGTTGGAAGAATTAATCTTGTGCTGGAATATCTTTTTGGATGTTTGGACAGCTGTGACCCTGAATAAGAAAAACTTTTTTTTTAATTCAAAAAGTTTTATTAGTACAAAGTACAAACATTTTTCTATTTTTTCTCCCCCCCTTCCCTCCTAACCCCAACCCACCCCCTTCCCTTCCCCCCTCCCCCCCGGACTTCCCAGAGAAAGTACAGGGCATAATATTCAAAAAAAAAAGTAAGTTTAGATTAAATTAAAAGAAATTGTTAATTTCCACATTTCTTAAGTCTTTAACTCCGAATTTTTCAAAACTGTTTAAAGCGTGATCAAAAAATAAAAAAAATTTATAAAAAGATTTTTTAAAAAGTTGAAAGAATAAACAGATAAGAAAATAGGAACATTATGTTAATCAAACATCATACCTCATAATTTACATCACTAAACCTCTATCTTTTATATAATCTAATAAGAATAAAAATCAAGAGAAATAAAAGTAAAAGAGAAACAAAAATAAAGTAAAAAAAAGAAAAAGAGAAAATCTTTCCTCTCCCTTTCAATCAATTATAACACAAAACATTTCCTGAAAACTAACTAACCCTTGAATAAATATTACATAAACAATAACTAAACATTAAATATTTATAGCTGTTAAAATACCTAAATATTTAAAATATTCTTCAAATTTTTAATTCCAATATTTTAAAGCTAACCCCTTATACCTCAAAGACCTTAAATTTAATCATAAAATCAAACACAGTATTAATAACATAATATTACAATATATCAAATTATTAGCTTCAGAAAACTTCTGAATCTTAAAAAAAATATTAATAATATAAAAAAGAAATAGAGAAAGGAGATACAATCATATTAACCTCTCCATCCATAAATCATTAGAAAATATTAATAATAAAGAAAAGAAATAAAAAGAAAAAATACAATCATGTTAGCCTCTCCATCCATCCTGTAAGTTTCATCACTGCATCCTTTTGTAACTTGATAGTTTTAAATTTGTCAATTCGCCTCCCAACTGACTCCGATCCTCCATCTCCTTTCCCACATTTTAAGCGTCTTTCTGGCTCTGCCAATCACTTTGAATCTTTGAAGCTGTTTCGGTTTGAACAAATATGTCTGGCTTTTTCTTCTCCTCCTCTATTAATTTCATGCTTCTTTCCTCTGGAATTTTAGATATATCAGCCTTTAAAACGTTGACATAAAATTCAGTAGCTTTCTTTATTGTATTGAGCCGGTATCTTTTTCCCAAAAATTTCACGATTACTCCTGTTGGTGCATCCCATTTATATTGTAAATTTCGTTTTTTAAACTCATCAATCAAGAAGGTATAATCTTTTCTGGATTTAAGCATTTTAGAAGGGATTTCTTTCCATATCATTATTTGCTGGCCATTTACCTGAAGATTATTCTTGAAAGTCGCCTGTGTAATTCTATTCTGTAAGGCTCTTGTAGTAAAATATATTACAATGTCCCTTGGCAGATGGTTTTGTTTTGCATACTAAGAATTGACTCTGTATATCTTATCAATTTGCATAGCCAGTTCCTCTTTAGACATTCCAGACACCTGCTCCAGGGCCTCCACCATCCTTCCTTTCAAATTTTCATATTTTCCCTCCTTCAGGCCCCTCACTCTTATAGCAAATTCCATATTTCTAAATTGAGACATTAACACCTCTGTTTCAAAATTTGCAATGGCATTTTGAATCTTGTCTATATATTCCCCCGAAGTTATCAAGGCTTGTTTATTTTTTTCCAAATCAATCTCCAAAACTTCCATATTTACTGCTAGTCCTTGACAAGGTGCCAACACATCCGCCCTCAGTTGTAGATCCATCTGCTTTAAAGCAGCCTGCATTTTTTTATCTATTTCACTGATTTTTAAATTAAATTCTATAACCAGTTCATTTTTCATAACTTTCAGAGTATTAAGTAAATTTTCAGGTGTTAAAGACTGTGAAGGTGTTAGGTCAGAAGTAAGTTGCATTTTTGAAATATGACCAGAAGAATACTCAGTTCTTTTATTCAAAACAGTCTTTCCAGGTTTAGAAGCCATTTCAGTATTTCCAGAAGAGTACATAGAGAAAACCAGATCTCTACTTAGCAAAGTTCTTTCCAAATCCAAAGCCAGATAATCTTTTATTCTTTATAAAGATATAAGTTGTTATTTTAATCCAAAATCAAGAAACAAAAAGAGAAAAAATCAATTCTCAGGATCAGAAGTTTCCATAAGAAAAAAAAGCTGCTAGCAAAACGAAAGTCACTTTCACTTCCACACCCAAATCTCCGATCGCCATATTGTTGCTTCTTGCTTGTTAAGCTACTTTGTTACTTCCGAAGTGAAAGCCAGCGGTGGAATTAAAGTCAAAAATTTTTATATTTGCCCTTCTAGACTCCTGCCTTTCTCTGACTGCTTTCTTTAAGCTTAGAATAATTATATATCCCATTGTTATAGCAGCGGTGGTTGCAGCATCTGGAGCAGGAGACAGGCTGCCTGGGGAGCCCTCACCCTTTGCGCCCCTGGATGACTCCTAGGGCACTAGGGGGCTCTACCCCACCTGTCAAGCTCTCATCTCTCCCCTTTGCCCGGGGAAGAGATTTTCAAGCTGCCAGACAGCTGTTCTGGCAGCTTTAATGAGAATTCGGAAAGGCGCCCAACGAGGAGCGTCAGCGATGCCGTCGGAGCCAAACTGGAAGTCAATAAGAAAAACTTTTTTGAGAGTTGAGGAGTTGTTATTGTTTGAAAGGAAGTGTTTTGGGTTGACTTGGATAAGAATGAATATGAAAGATGTTTATAACAAATGAACAAAAGGACTTGACTTTTATGTTAATAACAAAGAATGAAAGGATTTGGCTTTCTTTAATCATTATAACAAAAACTTGCAAATTATAAAAAGCTGTGGAACGCACTATTAGCCGCTGAATGGACTGTAAGAAAGTATTGATTTCTGACTCTGAGACGTGGAGATTAGTGATTACTGGGAACTGGTGGCATCTTTGAATGAACTGTGACTAAAAGATTGAACTTATCTAAGCTTTGGATTTAAAAACTGAGATCTGAGACTGAGACTGTAAAGATATGAAAAGAACTGATTATGAAGAATTGGTTGAATTTTTGAAAGAACTTTTTGAAGACTTTAGAAGATCTGTATTTGGAAGATTTGAGAAAGGAAAAAATGAAATACAAATGAAAAAAATGGACAAGAGAACAGAAGAAGAAAAGAAGAATGATGAAAATATTATAAATAATGATGAAAAGGGAAAGAATATTGAAATGTAATGCTGATTAATGATTATGTTAATGATAATGATTACACTGGGTTTGGCAGTGATAATGGAGATAAAGATAACAGTGATAATAGAGATAAAGATATTAAAAACAAATGTTCAGATTAATGATAAGGATTTTGAGATACATAAAATAAAAAAAGGAATGGAGAAAAATGGATATATACAGAAAGTAAATTTAAGAGGAAGGAAAAGAGCGTGGGGAAAGAGAAACTATTGGAATAAAATTAAAAGAAAGGAAAAAGAAGTTAAGCAGATGGGGTGGAGGAAATATATATATATAAATGAAATAGTCGAGAAATTAAAAGGAAATGGATGATGGCATTGAAATATTAAGGAAATGTTTTCTCAGTATTATTATTTAATTAAATAAATATTAATTTAATTATTTAATTAAATAAATCAATGTTACTCAGTATTATTATTTAATTAAAAGTTAAGATTTTTTTTCTGTTCTTTTTATATAGATTAATATTGTTTAATGAATTAAAAGATTTGACATTCTAGATAAAACAATGTTAATTAATACGAGAAGTTCGAATGATAAACATGAATATTAGAGCATAGAAGATATATTATGATTGTGTATTTTTCTTATATATGAAATCAGTTTAAATGAAAAAATTCAAAAAGGGGAAAATGTATTATTTTAGGAGTTGAATACTTAATTGAATAATTCAGAAAGAATTGTGATGATTAATATGTGAAAAGGTATATTATGATTGTGTATTATTCTTTTACATATAAGATTTGTTCAAGTGTAAAATTTAAAAATCCTTTATTTTAATTGAGTGTAAACAATCTAGGAAGAATTTTGATGACTAATATAAGAAATTGGAATGTATAATTGGGCATTTTAGTGACAGATTGTAACTTCTTGTAAAGTATCTCTGGACATTCGTTTTTAAAAACCACTCTGCAGAATCGGGGGGCCACCGAGCTGTCATTATTCTTGTGCTCAGGGCCATCTCTGAAGACTTCAATGATGTTGTCGGGGGTAATGGTTTGTGTATGATGGTTGCTGATGATGTTGCGTACTATGTTGATGTCAGGCTTGTCATTTTCTTCTAGTCCAAATAGGATTGCATTAGGACGTTTTTGCTCATGCTCGATGGTGTCTTTGACTATGGTGGAGATGTTGGTGGTTGGGTTGGTTGGTCCTTGTGGTTGTGGTTTAGGTAGTGGTTGAGGTGGTTGTTGTTGAGTGGTGCTAGGTATTTGGTTTGTTGTGTTTGCATTTTTCTGTGCTTGGATTTTTTTGTTCCATAAATGTAAAACGTGATTCTAGACATGATAGTAGGCGTGATTCTAGGCGTGCTTCTAATTTTGTTTCAATGGTTTCTATGGTTGTTTGTTGAGTCTTTGTGGTTGTTTCTAAGGTAAGGATCCTGTCGGACATAGCAATGAAGTTGTCCAGTTTTGGTTTATGTAAGAGGAAGAAGCTTTACTGGGTAAAACTGAGATTGTGGCTAATTTGAATGTGTATAAAAATGACAGATCACAACAATGATATGGAAAAAGATGTTACCTTGTATATACAAATGAAATCAGCTGATGCTTTAACTAATACACAAATAACAAAACAGGACAATAAGGATGGGTTTTTAGTTGGGATTTAAAGAAGAGACTTGTTAAAGTCTTGAAGGCTTTTCTGAAAAAGATAAAGAGCAAATGAAACAGGAAAGGCCCGGAAAAAAACCTGGAAAAATGCGGGGAAAAACGTGGGTTTTTTTCATTTTTTTCCTGAAGGCTTTCCCCCCCCCCAAAATTGGAAAAATTGAAAAAGAAAAAAACATTGTGGAATATTTTATTTTAACATGATGAATAAAATATTTTAAGACAGGGTGTTCAAATATTTTCCAAATCATTTCTAAAAAAATGTATGATATCAGATTATTCTAATTTCTGTGCACTGAGTGAGGACAAGCAAGTCCTAGGTAACAAACTGAACCCTCCAATGCAAGAACAGTATGCATTTCTTCCTTTGGGACAGTAGTTCCCAACCTGGGAGTCGGAACCCCTTTGGGGGTCGAACGACCATTTCCCAGGAGTCGCCCCGGCATCCTCAGCTCCCCCCACCACTGCCACAAGCCTGGCCACATTGGCTCAACTTGCCCGAGCCCTCCGATTGGTCGGGAGAGGTGCCATTAGGTGAGAGGCGTTTGTGATGCCTGGCGGCTGAACTTTGACGGCATCAGCTAAGGGGCGGGGCATCGCAAGATTGCGCACTGGAGAGTACAAGGCAGTGCTTAAGACATCTGTGGCCGCCCCGTCTCCTGCTCGCAGCGGCAGTTTCTTCCCACTGGTGTTGAAGGGAAAGGGAGTCACGGGAGGGAACGGCCAGCCAACGACCACTTAAGTTTCACAGTGCACGACGGCGGGAAGGAGGACAGCTGGGTCGGAATCGTCTGTCTGGCCTCTCGCCCTCGGCTGGCGCGGAGACCCAGTGAAGAAAGAGGCAAACAGGGAGGGAGGGAAGACAGAGACTGAGAGATATTAGCACAGGGCTAGCCTGATCATACAGGGTTTCCAGGGCTGCTCTCTCCGGGGCGTGTCCGGGTCTCTTGGGGCCGGCCTTGTTTGTTTGTTTTTTTGCACTGAGAGCTTTCTCCAAAGGGTTGCCCCCAAGCAGAGGGCACCTTTTGGAGAAGGCGAGGCGAGGGTGGGGTGGGATGGCTGGCTGGTTGGTTCCCCAGACAAGGTTGGCTCTGTGGGGCAGGCTGGCTTTGCTACAAGTGTAGGCAGGGCAGGCAGGATCTCCTCCCTGCTCACTCCGCTTTCCTGGAGTGACTGAATAACCACAATGCGCTTATTTGTCTGGGTTGCCAGAGAGTTTGGCACGCACGGATCTTGTGATGCTGAGGGCTAGGAGAGCGAAGAAGAGAAAAGAGAAGGAAGGAAGGAAGGAAGGAAGGAAGGAAGGAAGGAAGGAAGGAAGGAAGGAAGGAAGGAAGGAAGGAAGACCAGAGATGTAAGGAAGGAAGGAAGGAAGGAAGACCAGAGATGTAAGTAAGTAAGTAAGTAAGTAAGTAAGGAAGGAAGGAAGGAAGGAAGGGAAGGAGAGGAAGAAGAGGAAGAAGAGGAAGAAGAAGAATGTTATGTGGGAGGGTGGGAGGAAGGAAGCAAGGAAGAGAAAAAAGTGAGATAGGGAAAGAAAGAAAAAGAAAGAAAGAAAGAAAGAAAGAAAGAAAGAAAGAAAGAAAGAAAGAAGAAGAGGAAGGTTGGGAGGGAGGAAGGAAGGAAGAGAAAAAAGCGAGAGAGAGGAAAAGAAAGAAAAAGAAGGAAAGAAAGAAGAGGAAGGTTGGGAGGAAGGAAGGAAGGAAGAGAAAAAAGTAAGAGAGGGAAAGAAAGTAAGAAAGTAAGAAAGAAACTGTTGAAAGAAGAGCCTTGCAAATTAAAATTGTTGTCTTTGCAGGGGTTTTGAGAAGGGTGGGTGAGCAGGCCCCATGGGGGAGGAAGGAATATGGGGCTGTTTTAAGAAGAAAGAGCTTAAAAGAGGAAATTGGCTTTGGGGACCCTGGCAATATTTTTGGATCAATCATGGGTTTTTTTGCCCCCTGTTTGCCTCCTGAAACTTTGGAGTCCTGGGAGAAAGTTACTAAACAGGGATTACTTTGCTGGAAGCTTATCTGATTTCTAGTTTTTCGACACTGCAGGCCACAATTTCTCAACCTCAACAACTTGAATATACCTGGACTTCAACTCCCAAAATTCCCTAGCCAGCTTTGCTTTGAATTCTGGGAGTTGAAGTCCCAGAATTAAAAGTTAATTTAATTAACTTAATTAAAAGTTACTGAGATTGAAAAATATTGCTGTACAATATTGTCGGTTGGTTATCAAGTCTAAATACTTGTTGTGGAAGATGATATTCCTTGTGCTCTTGCAAAGACTGGCCCGAGAATTTCTGATCTGGCATAATTCCATATTGTTTTTGTGATTAATCACTATGCTTTAATTATGTTCAATTTGTAACGATGAAAATACATCCTGCATATTAGATATTTACATTACGATTCATAACAGTAGCAAAATTACAGTTATGAAGTAGCAACGAAAATAATTTTATGGTTGGGGGTCACCACAAAACGAGGAACTATATTAAGGGGTCACGGCATTAGAAAGGTTGGGAACCACTGCTTTAGGAGGTGCTGCTATTGTAACAAGAAAAAGGTTTCAGTTTTGCTTTTACATGTTAGTGGGTGTGTTTGGTTTGTTCTGTCCTCTTCACTAGGCCTCAAAAGCATTGGAAGAAAATACAGAGCAACAAAAAGGACCTGAAAGTATATACTTAATTTAAAAAGGAAAGAGTTTACATTTATCTGAATCCAGAAAACTGAATAATTTAGCTACATTAGTTTATCTTTATAAACTTTTGTGTAAATAATAATTTAATTACCAGTAATCTGGTTCTTCCCCCAGTGACCCCCACACACAACCATAGATTAGTGTCTTCTTGCACAGTAGTCATTTTTTCTTGTTTTTATTTCCTACTCCCCTCAAAAAAATGGTGAGAGCAACATCTAGCATATGGAGGCATTTTCACATTACAAGTTCTTCTGAAAAGAAAAATGTGATTTGCAAATATTGTCAGATGAAATATGCATTTCCAAATGCTACCAGGATGACAAAACACATTCTTGTATGTAACAAGTGTCCTGTAGATATTAAAAAATCCTTCATGGATCGAAGTGAAGAGGACAACAATGATGACAATGCACATAGTTTTTCTCAACATTCTCGTTCAAGAAGTCCTCTTTCTACTCCATCTATAATGTCAGCAGCAACACAGTGTTGTCCCATCAGCAGTATCTTCAAGTAAACAGATACTGAAGATAGCTGCATCCAAAAATTATTCACTAACTTCATTTAGAAGATGACACCTGAAGATCAGGAAAAAATTGATCAAGCTGTTGCAAGAGCAATATATTCTTCTGGAACGCCGTTTTCAATAACTGAAAATACATACTGGCAGGAAGCTTTGAAATTATTAAGACCATCATACCAATTGCCCAGCAGACATTCTTTGAGCAAGCCTCTTTTGGAGTCAGAATATGAACGTGTAATGGAATCGGTGCAAGGAAAAATTAATGAAGCACTGTGTCTTGCACTACTTACAGATGGATGGACAAATGTGAGAGGAGAAGGAATTACCGTATTTTTCGGAGTATAAGACGCACCAGAGTATAAGACGCACCTTAGTTTTTGGGGAGGAAAATAGGGGAAAACAATCTGCCTACCAGGTATTCATCTGGCTAGCGTCCTTAGTCTGGTCAGCTTCAGCATATTGTTTTATTCCCTGGTTAGGACTTAAAAAAACCTTCTTCGGAGAGAGTAACAATGAAAGAGCCTGCAAGACGGTAAGAGCTGGGAAGATCGTTAGCACCTGGTTAGGGCTAGAAAAAAACTTATTTGGAGCAGCTTCAGCACATTATTTTATCTCCTGGTTAGAGTTAAAAAAAACCTTCTTCTGAGAGAATAACAATGAAAGAACCTGCAAGCCAGTAAGAGCTGGGAAGATCGTTAGCACCTGGTTAGGGCTAGAAAAAAACTTATTCGGAGCAAGTAGAGCAATGAAAAAAAATTCTGCAAAGACTTAGGGCTGGAAAAACATTCTTTGGAGAGAGTTACAATGAAAAAGCCTGCAAGGTAAGAGCTGGGAAGATCTGTTAGCACCTAGTTAGGGCTGGGGGAAAAAAAGCTACTTTCGAAGTATAAGACGCACCCAAATTTTCAGCCACTTTTAGGGAGGAAAAAGGTGCGTCTTATAGTCCGAAAAATACGGTATAAATTTTGTTATAACAACACCTCAGCTAGTTTTTTTACAAAAGCATTGAAACAGGAGAGAACAGACATACTGCAGAGTATATCAGCTGTAAAATCTGTGATGTCCTACAGAAAATTGGGAGTGGTAAATATTAGATTTGCATCACAAAGGATCGGAGCCGCCATAACAGTTCAGTATTTTATTAGTTCACAGCTGAAGCAAATGCAGAATGCTGGCCGGCTCCATGCAAAGCCACTTTTAAGGGCTTTGCATGGAGGCGGTCAGCCACTGACATCCATTCAAGATTGCCACCCACGATTAGCCAATCAGCGAGCTACTAGCAAATTGGGGAATGTACCTCCGTATGTAACACCCCTCCCCCCTGGGTTTCTGGATCACCCAACCACTGCATTGATCCTTGCAACATAGTCCCGTAAGTGCAATGGGTGCTTGATAACTCTACAGGATCTGCGCAGTTCAGCTTCTTCAGAGTTTCTGAGCTGCGCTGACATGCTTGCAGCAGCTCCTCTGGCATCTGACAGAAGAATCGGGAACCAGCCTCCGGACATGGTGGCTGCAGACTCCTCTCTGGCATCGTCGTCCTCTGAGAGACCTCTGTTGGGGCTATCTGTCGTCATCTCGGTTGGGTCTGGGCTGTTTAATGCAGTCGCGATCTCCGTGTAATTGTATTGTTCTTGGGGCAGAGACCGACAGCACTCAGTGTCTTGCTCGGGTTCGGTCTCCGGCTGGCGGAGCCGGGAGGTCCCTATTCTCTGTCTCAGTTGGTTTATGTGCCTACTCCACTCCTGGCCATCCTCTAGTCTAAGTTTATATGATTTTGGACCAGTAACTTCAGTTATTGTGGCTTTTATCCATTTGGTATTGCCTGTATAATTTCGGGCGAACACTAAGTCTCCTGTCCTGAATACCCTCTCTGGGACTGGCATTGCTGATGGGGGTTCCCTAGAGTAATTGGGGTTCAGTCTGTCTAACATTGCTCTGAGTTTCCTGCCCATTAATAACTCTGCCGGGCTCCTGTTTGTCATGGCACAAGACGTTATGTGTTGGGCAAGCAAGAACTGGTCTACTCGCTCTTGCCAGTCTCCCGGGCCCATTCTTGTGAGAGTCTCTTTGGTCAGAACCATTCGTTCTGCTTGCCCGTTACTCACCAGTCAAAAAGGAGAGACTAGCGCGTGCCGTATGCCCAGGTTTGCGAGGAAAAGTTCCATCTGCCTGGCCGTTAACTGGGGTCCATTGTCTGAGACCAGGACGTCTGGAAGCCCATGGGTCGCAAATAACTTCCTGAGCACCCTGATGGTGGTGCTCGTTGTGGTGGCTATCATGGGGACTACCTCTAGCCATTTGGAGTAGGCATCTACTACTATTAGGATGGATTGCCCCACTATTGGTCCCGCAAAGTCTATGTGGACCCTTGACCAGTGTCCCCTTGGGGTTTCCCATTCACATGGCGTGGTTCTGGGTGGTGCTGGCCTTGATTCTTGGCATGGGTCACACATGGCCACCCATTCCATAATGTCCTGATCTAGCTGTGGCCACCATAAATAACTCCTAGCTAAGGCTTTCATCCTAACGATGCCTGGGTGACCCTCATGCAATGTTCTAATCACTCCTTTTCTTAGGGTTTGGGGTACTATTACTCTTTCCCCCCAGAGTAAACAACCCTTATTTACTGATAGCTCTTGTTGCTTAGTTTTAAAAGTTCGGAATTCTTCCTCTCCTATGTCCTGTGACCACCCCCTCAGCACCCAGTTCATAACTTTACTCAGTACCTGGTCTTTGGTGGTGTGTTCTGCGATGTCTTTGGCTTTCACTGGGCTGGTGTGTTCAATATCTATGAGTAGGATGTTGGCCACAGGAGCTGGATCTGTGACAAATTCCGGGTCTGGGCAACGGCTTAGGGCATCCGCATGTGAAATGTCCTTTCCTGGTTTGTGGCAGAGTGTGTAATTGTAGCCGGCCAGGAAGATGGACCAACGGGTCATTCGTGGGGACATGTATTGTGGAGTTAGTCTGTCCCCTGCTAGCAGTCCAAGTAAAGGTTTGTGGTCGGTGACTAGTTCAAATGTTCGACCGTACAAGTATTCGTGGAATCTTTTGATGCCCGCTACTGCTGCTAAAGCTTCTTTGTCTAGTTGACTGTAGTTCCTCTCAGCGAAAGGATGAGAACCAACGAAAAACGGTGCCCCCTATCTCTAACTCTTCCAGCCGGTGCAGCATGATACCATGGTCGATGGCATCAAAAGCCGCTGAGAGGTCTAATAGGACCAGGACAGAGGAACAACCCCTGTCCCGAGCCCTCCAGAGATCATCAGCCAATGCGACCAATGCCGTTTCCGTGCTGTGCCCGGCCCTGAAACCCGACTGGAACTGATCTAGGTATGATGAGTGTATTGGCAGGGGGGCAGAGGTCGTCCTCGAGGCCTCTTACATATGGAGTGCCCCAGGGGTCGATTCTTTCGCCCCTTCTGTTCAACATCTATGTGAAGCCGCTGGGTGAGATCATCCGTGGCTTTGGGGTGAAGTACCATCAGTACGCTGATGATACACAGCTGTACATTTCCACCCCAGGCCACCCCAATGATGCCCTTGAAGTGATGTCCCGGTGCCTGGAAGCTGTGCAGATCTGGATGGGGAGAAACCGACTCAGGCTCAACCCTTCCAAGATGGAGTGGCTGTGGTTCCAAGCATCTCGATATAGTCAGATGATTCCATCTCTGACTATCGGGGGCGAGTCTCTAGCCCCCGCCGAAAGGGCTCGCAATCTGGGTGTCCTCCTGGATCCACAGCTGTCCTTAGAGGACCATCTGACAGCTGTGACCAGGGCGACCTTTTATCAGGTCCGCCTGATACGCCAGTTGCGGTCCTTTCTGGATCGGGATTCCCTGTGCACAGTCACCCATGCCCTAGTCACGTCGCGTCTGGACTACTGTAATGCTCTCTACATGGGGCTCCCCATGAAGAGCACCCAGAGGCTCCAACTGATCCAGAATGCAGCCACGTGGGTGGTTTCGGGGGCTAATTGGCGCTCCCATATAACACCCCTCCTGCGCGAGCTGCACTGGCTTGCGGTGGTCTACCGGGTGCGCTTCAAGGTGCTTGTTACTACCTTTAAAGCGCTCCATGGCATTGGACCTAGGTATCTCCGAGACCGTCTGCTGCCACAAACTGTCTCCCATCGACCAGTGTGCTCCCACAGAGAGGGCCTCCTCGGGGTGCCATCAGCCAAGCAGTGTAGGCTGGTGACACCCAGGGGGAGGGCCTTCTCCTTGGGAGCACCCACCCTCTGGAATCAGCTCCCTCCAGACTTAAGAACCATTCACGACCTGTCCACCTTCCGCCGTGCCCTCAAGACGTATTATTTTTATCAAACCGGGCTGGCGTGAAAAAGTTTTTGGGGTTTTTAAGATTTTACCAAATTTTAATTGTATTAAATCAGGGCCACATCGAATATTTTCTTTTAAATGTATATATATATATATATATATATATATATATATATATATATATATATATATATATATATATATATATATATATATATATATATATATATATATATATATATATATATATATATATATATATATATATATATATATATATATATATATATATTAATGTTTATATTGTGTTTTTACTTGGCTGTTCACCGCCCTGAGTCCCCTGGAGAAGGGCGGTATATAAATTTAATTAAACTAAACTAAACTAAACTAAACTAAACTAAACAAAGTTGGTAAAATGAGAACCCAGATTGTTTTAGGCAATATGCAAAAAATGCTTACATTGTAAACTGATCAGAGTGTGCAACAAAGCACTATGGGGCAGTATATAAGCCTAAAATGCTATTACTGTTACATTGCTTTATTTCATTAAGGTTAATGTATGTATGTGGTTACTTCTGGCAGTTCTTAGTGAACTGTTGCTGATTAGAACTGAATGATGAGATTATAAGAATTTGTTTATAGATAAGAGATGAGATATGGAAAGAATAGCAATAGCACTTTACTTATATATCGCTTCATAGTGCTTTACAGCCCTCTCTAAGCGGTTTACAGAGTTCAGCATATTGCCCCCAACAATCTGGGTCCTCATTTTACCGACCTCGGAAGGATGGAAGGCTGAGTCAACCTTGAGCCTAGTGAGATTTGAACAGCTGAACTGCTGAACTAGCAGTCAGCCTGCAGTCGCAGCATTTAACCACTGCACCACTTCAGCTCAAAAAAGAAGAGATCTTTTTTGGAATTAATAGAGAAGGCAATAAGTTACTGAAATTGTTTGTACTTATAATGGAAGGGAAAGTCATTTTTTTGCACTTTCTATTTTTCTTTTCACTATTTTATATTTTTCTTATTTTGTATTAGTTTTTAGATATTTGTATTAGTAAACTTTTGGAAAAATGTTACTGTGCTTCCCCGAAAATAAGTCAGGGTCTTAACTTTGGACCCCCGAAATATGGCCTTGGCCTTATTATCGGGGGGGCTTATTATTTTGGGGGTGTAGGAGGCAGCGAGTGTGGGACTGGATGTCCTGTCGCTGCTGTTGCCTCCCCTCCCTGTTCTTTACGCCAGCCAAGCGGCCCAACATGTCCCATCCCACCCCAATGACAACAGCAGCCTGAAGAATCCGTGAAGGGAGGGACGAACGTTCTCCGTCTTAGTGGCGACATTTCACTTTAATTCTGCTCCTCTCCACAGAGAGATGTTTTCCCTCCTTCTTTTCTTTCGCTCTGTTCTCCAACTGCAGCAAGCAACCAACCCGCCCACCGCCTCCTACAGGGATTTCCCCTGTCCTGATTTCAAACAATCACACACAAAAACACAAGCAAATATTCCCCGTGCCCGCCTTCCTCAAACTGCTCCAAACTGCATGGCTCGGAAGGTGGTTTCTAGGCAAAAGAGGAGGGCATTGTTTCGGGGGAGTAAGAGGCGCCCTCATAGCCCGAGGCTTTCAGAAATGTCGCCCTTCTTGCCCAAAATTCTGTTTTATCTGAAATCAGGGAAGCGAAGTTGTGTCTGGAAATCTGACTCTGCTGTGTGGGCACCTCTGCCATTAAGCGATGGTGGCTTCCCCACTTTCCCGCCGCCAATCTCCTCATGCCATCAGTGACTAAAGGGGTGCTTCTCTTCCTGCCCTTCTTTAGACAAAAGGAGGGTGGGACGAGGAAGAGATGATCCCTCCCCCCATTATGCTCACTCACGCGGCACTGCTTCCCAAAGTTTTCACTATTTTCCCGGCACAGACCGGCCAGGAGAGAGACGCGGCGTAGCTGCGAGAGTCGAGTAAGATGCGTGTCTTGAGTTCGGGCACAATTTGGGGGTGGCAGGTGGAGATGGGACGGGGCTGGCTGCGAGACGCGCATCTTACTCTACTCTGGCAGCTCCGCCGCGTCTCTCTCCTGGCCAGCCTGTGCCAGGAAAATCATGAAAACAATGGAAAGAAGCGCTGCGTGAGTGAGCGCAACGGGGGGTGTCATCTCTTCCTCATCCCACCCTCCTTTCGGCTAAAGAAGGGTGGGAAGAGAAGCACCCCTTTAGTCACTGATGGCATGGGGAGATTGGCAGTTTGAAAGCAGGTAAGCCACCGTCGCTTAATGACAGAGGTGCGAAGAAAAACTTCTCATGAGTGCGAGAAGGTGTTAATTGCTTGCACTCACGAGAAGTTTTTCTTTACATTGCAAAGTGTTTCCCTGCACAGACCGGCTGAGAGAGAGAAGCGGCGGAGCTGCCAGACTCGAATAAGATGTTCGTGCACCATTTGGGAGTGGCAGGTGCGGCAGGGGATGGGGCGGGGTGGGCTGCGCATGCGTAAATAGTTGGGGAAGGGGGCTTATTTTGGGGGGGTATTTCAGCGCATGCCCTGAAAAGCTCTGTTGGGCTTAATATCAGGACATGTCTTATTTTGGGGAAAACACCGTATTTAAAAGAACAATTTGTATTTATATTTGTTGAATAACATTACAGGTTATCCTCAAATTATAAGTACAATTGAGATCAAAATTTCCTTTGTAGTTTGAGGGGTCATGTTGGGAATTGCTATTTGCTGACTTGCAATGGCAACCCTGCCTTTCTGTCAGGCACAAGAAACCACAACAATCCCAGGAATTGGATAAAGAGATTTCTTTATTGTTGATTCAGCAGTTCAAAAGAATCTCACTAGACGGCCAGCCTTCCCTTGAGAATGCCTAATATGTTTGATCTCATACCCCCATTAGAGTCCAAGCTATCATATTTCTTAACTCCCCCTTTTGGGGTCTCCTTCCTTTCAGCCATAGAATCCATCATATCAACCTGCTCTCTAAAAAAGCTCTCTCCTTCCTTCACCTCTTCTTCACCATTGGAGTTCTTGTGGAAATTGGGAAAAGGAGGCAGAGATGCCATTTCACAAGAGTTCTCCAAGTCCAAGGAATCCTCCCAGTGAAATGGTTCTTGCTGCAAAATATCGAGATGTTCTCCCCTCTTTCCCTTAGGAAATGAAGCCCAGAACACTGAATCTTGCCCTCCTCAATACTTCCCTCCAGAGGGACCACCCTACTCTGAAAAGTTAATCCCTTCCCTCATTGGTTCCTCCTCAGGCTCTGGGATCAAAGTGGGTGTTGAAAACTTGGAAGGCCTCAAATTCTATCTGGGAAACACTGATGAAATAGTTCTATCATTTATGGAGCATGCACATACCTTGCATTTTCCTATCATCTCTCTAATTCTGGGTAGTTCTCCCAGTGAATCAAATATTGCATTTCTTTTCCCCATCTCCTAAAGTCCAATATTTCTTCCACTTCAATCTCTTCCTCACCTTCTATGATCATTGGGGAGTGGAGGTGGAGGCTGCCATAAGTACAAGGGGCTTAACAGTGGGTTTCATCACAATTGATTTATACACTGAATTATTATAAGCAAATTCTGCAAGAGTAGTAATGAGGGCCAATTATTCTGGCTGTATGTACGATAACATTTTAAATATTGTTGCAACATCAGGTTAGTTATCTCAGCCTTTCCATTTATAGTGGATTGATGGGCTGATGACAAACTAATCTGGACCTTTAAAAATTGGAACAGTGTTTTCCAAAATCTGGAAGTAAATTGATGTATGTGATCAGAAACTGTCTGAAAGCTATTCCTCTATAACGAAAGACATGATCCAAAAAGAGCTGAGCTGTTTCCCTTGATGTGGGCAAACGCTTGGAAGGGATGAAGTGTGCCATCTTGGTGAAAGGATCTATGACCACCAATATGGATGTATAACCTTCCATTGTAGTGGTGGGTTTCTCTTATCTTTCCTACCAGTTTGCGTCGGGTCGGAAGTGCGTGTTTTGTGCGTGCGCGCAAAGCAAGTGCGCACACCACCATCACACTCGGGTAATGACCCTCTGTGCATGCGCAGAAACCTTTGCACATGTGCAGAGGGTTCTTTGCCAGCCGCTTTCAAAGAGCAGCGACCGGAGGACCGGTTCAGGGGCGTGGCCAGCTGGCCACCATTGCCGGTTCGGCGAGCGGGGGCAAATTTCCGCCATCGATTTGGACGAACCGGTCCGAACCAGCAGCAACCCACCTGTCAGGCCGAAGCCATTTTAGTTGGGGTCTTTGGCCTGCCACACTTTATAGTCTTTTAATGTGCATTCTTTACTGTGGGAAGCTGGGAGGGGGAATTGCATGAGAGCTGTATGCATGTAGCCATAACAAATTCTTTCTAGATAGTCAAGGTCATCCTTTGTCTTTGCACTCCTGACCTGCACGGAAGGAGATGGGTGGATCCTGCCAAGTTGGCAGTTGGAGATTCATCAACCTGATGGACTAGGGGGAGTGGGGACACGGGCTTGATCTTTCAACTGGGTGGAGAAAACCTGGGGACTTCAGAGTCAGGTTTCTCCCTGATGTGCCAACATGGCTCTGCTAATAAATTGGAACTTTGAGGAATACTTTGCCTCGGACTCTGATTTAATTTTGGATGCTATTTGGAACCCTGACACCACTACTGTTCCATTGTTAGTAAGTCTGTTATAAAGTCAATTGACACTGTATGCAAGGCGGAGGGGGGTGCTATTTTTAGGGGCTGTAAAAGTCCTGCCAGCCTCCTTCATGTCTGACAGGAAGCTACATAGTCTTTGATGTTAGCTCCTATCCTAGGCCATCAATAGTCTCTAAGGATTCTGTGCAAGGTCTTTAATACCGTCCTATGCTCTGCCATCTCACTGTCATGGAATATTTGCAGCACCCTTTTTCCTTAAAGTTATTGGCAAAAAGTCCTGCCCTTATGCAGCAGCACTCCCTCTTCCACTGATTAAGAGGACATAGCATCTTCTTGGATCTGTAGTCCGAGTAGTATACTTGGAAGTCAAAGGTGCACATCTCAAGCTTGGCAAACAGTTTGTTCTCTCAAAGTCTTTGCAACACCTCTCTAACATGCTGCCCATGAGCCTCTGCATCCTCAGAGTGAATCAAGATGTCACCAAATAAAGTATTGTAAGAAAATATGTAGTTCAGGATCCCATAACGAACTCACATTGAGCAACAGATGTTCTCATCTTGTCTGCTTCTCCTCCAAACGTCTCAGACAACCACTCTGGGAACATAAAAGACTGATTGCATCATTGGTGCATGTGGAAGCTGGGCGTTTTGAACATTGCTGGACTAATTGGAGTACTGTTGCTTCTAAGTTCCACATTTTCCTTCCATCTAATGTCGGTGTTGGAGTAAAGTTTCTGGATCTGCTGGAGAGATGTAAAGCTGACTACGATCCCACAACCATGTTCAAAGATGCCTCCTTCCCATGAGCAGTGAGTCTGGTGAAGTTAATGTCAGGCACAGGCAAGCAGAAGAGCTCTGGAAATTAGACAAAAAGGTTTCTTTATGGTTCATTCAATAGTTCACAAGAATAGAATAGAATAGAATAGAATAGAATAGAAATGAATTGAATTGAATTGAATTGAATTGAATTGAATTGAATTGAATTGAATTGAATTGAATTGAATTGAATTGAATTCTTGGCCAAGTGTGATTGGACACACAAGGAATTTGTCTTTGGTGCATATCTCACCAAAGAATCTCACCAAACTGCCAAGCTTCCCTTGGGAGTGCCTGATATAGCGTAAGAAGTGTTTGATCTCCCCCCTCCCCATAGAATCCAAAGCGAAAATATTTCCTAACTCCTCCTTTAAGGGCCTCCTTCCTTTCAGCTGTAGAATCTATCACAGTTGTAGTTGTTAACCAACTACAGTTGTAGTTGTTAACCAAAAATCATGGGTCACTGAGTATCCACCCAATCCAAGACATTCTGGGATTGGTCTTTGGTAAGAAAAAGGGACTACCTCCAACTCCCTTCACCTATTTCCCTTCCACCTCTGTTGTTTTTTCTGTCCTGCACCCTGCCTTGTGGATTGGCAAGCAGCCCCAGAACTGCACAGTGTGTCCAGGAAGATTCAGCAAGTGCCAGAAGCATTCATTCCCACAGCTACTTCCTCTCCCAATTTCCTGCATCAAACTTTTCACCTTTTGCACGCAGCGCCTCACTGTGTTGATCATTTTTTTTCAGACCCAACTTCTTAGCAAACATTTCCTACATATGGCTAAAGCTGCACCATCTTCAGAAAGGTTTGTGAAGAGAGTGCAGTTTTAGCTGCTTGGCAGATGAGAAGGGGAAGGCTGGCAAAGAGAGAGCAGTATTAGCTGCTTAGCAAATAGGGAGGTGAAGGCTAAACGACAAGGACAAAACCAACAGAGAAGCCACTATGCTCTGGGGACTGGCTAAAAAAATTCCCTGCTGACATCCAGGAGGGATTTTCAACCATGGAGGATTTTCAGCCCCAGAATACAGACAAAGCTTCTGCTCTGGGGCTAAAAGTTCTTCAAGGCTTGCATTTTAGCACAGAGTTTTTTCAGCCACCCGCCAGAATCAGGGGACTTCCCTCTTGTCCAAACAGGATTGGGAACAGGAATCATTTTCAGTGAGCCCCTAGAGATGTCAGGGAAGCCACTTGTCTCTGTAGGCTGAATGAAAAAGCTCCATGCCAAGTCCTCATGGTAGAAAGAAATGATGTGTGATCTTTCCTACTGGGTTCTGCATGGACTTTCTGGGGAAATCGGTGGGAAAAAATGCAAATGGAAATAGCAAGATTATAAGACATTGGACAGCTTTTTATAAGTGTTGCCAAGTGCCCAGTTCAGAGTTTGGTTGCTACCTGTTCGGACCGGTTCGGGAGAACCATTAACGGAAATTTGGTGTGGTTCTCCAAACCGGTAGTGACCTCTGGCTCGCCACGCCCCCAAACCAGTCCCCCGCTGAGACACTCGCAGGTTGCAACTGCGGCAGGCATGGGGAGGGCAGCCCGGCAAGCTTTGCAGCCACGTTGCTACAAAGCTTCCTGAGCCGGCTCCGCTCTCCCTGCCGAGCAGTGCCTCCCAAAGCGCCCTCACTGCCACCACTGCCCTCTCCTGCCACCACCCTGTTCTTCTGCTGCTGCCCTCTCCTGCTGCACCCATGAGGACTTGAAACTTGAGCCAGTGATCTCGCGCTAAGATGGCCATTCTCCGGCAAGACCAGCCAGCCGGCCAAGGAGGTGGGCAACTGAAAGTGGCATGGAAGGGTGGTCAAAGGCCGGGAGGGCTTGCGAGGGGGGTGCAACACATGGGAGGCTGCCCACAGTTCCTCGGCTAGTCCGGGCTGCAGCTGAACTTGCTGTCCTGAGCCGGCGGAGGCACCATGACATGGTGAGGCTTGTTCATCTTTTGGGCCTGGCCAGAGGCGGGGGAGGATTGTAGCTCCATCGCGTTCCTTAGTGTTCTGTCCACTGATTCTCCCCGCCTCCGGCTCTCGAGTGAAGCGGGAGGGGGAATAAACTCTCACGGGCTGCCTGAAGAAGCCGAGCTGACAGCTAAACTTCTAGCCAGCAGAAGCAGCCGGGCACGCACTTCCTTGTCTCTTCCAAATGCGCTCCTCTCTCTCTCGGCAGGGGGGGGGGAGAATGCATGTAAGACACAGCACCAGGAGAAAGGAACCTTTTGGCTGCATGCTGAACACAAGAAATCTTTCTCCCTTCAAAACTCCGCCAGAAATGAGTCTTCATGAGACTCATCGCGCCTGCGCAGCCTCTTGGAGTGAACGGGGAGAAAGATTTCTTGTGTTCAGCCAAATGGTTCCTTCTGGTTTGGCTTCCTCAGGCAACCCGCAAGAATTAATTCCCCTTCCCGCTTCGCTTGAGAGCCGGAGGTGGGGGAGTATCATTGGACACCAAACCCAGGAACGCGATGGATCTACAACTGCCATGTAGGACGCGCATCACACACCCCACCCCGCCTCACCTGCCACCCCCAAATTGTGCCCCACCATAAGATGCACGTCCTACCTGGGACTTGTAGCTCCGTTGTATTCCTCAGCGTTGTGTCCAGGGAAGGAAGCCCATTGTTGAGATAAGAATTACTCTTATCAGAGGCGAAATGAATCTTTTCCTGGAACTCTGACATTGTCAAAATAAACTGCATTATAATTCTAAGGTATAATATATTTATTTCTTTACAAAAATAATGAAATCACATTCTCGCTATAAACATAGGTGTTGCTTCGTCAGAAGCAGAGAACAAAAGGGAAGAATCAAAAGAAAGGAATGTACACATGCGTACTAGGAACATATTAATCACGTGCTCAGGAATAAACCATTATATTTGATAGGGATGCATCTCCCTGCATATACATGTAACAGGCGACATAAAATCACTGTGTGACACCCCTTCTTTGTCTGTTGGATGGATATGCTTATATCACTCTACACACATTAGATATGTCAAAGAGTCATGTCTTGCTGCTGGTAACGGCTTGTTCAGGATGTCAGCTATCTGATATTCTGTTGGCACATATTCTAACTTAATGAAACCTTGTCTTACTAAATCTCTAACATTTTTATAACGAATGTCAATGTGTCTGGACCTGGAACCTGTGAAACGTGTTTCTGAAATATAAACAACTGATTGATTATCCTCCATCATGGTGATTGGCTTCTTCGGTTTGGTCCAGATATCTGTAACTAAAGAATAGAACCAAGTTAACTGATTACTAGCGTCATAAATACACGCATATTCCGCCTCCGTGGAAGAACAGGAAACAAAACTCTGTTTTCTCACGTTCCAATGAACGGGACATCCATTCAGGTACATTATGAAACCTGATGTGCTTTTTCTTGATTCCTTATCGCTTGCCCAGTCAGCATCTGCATAACAATACAAGTCAGCAAAATCAGAATGTGTAGGTTCTAGCTTTAATTTCATGTGTTGAGTGTATTTTAGGTATCTCAGTAACTTCTTAATACATGACCAGTGGAATTCTGTGGCTTTGCCTACATGTCGTGACAACAAATTGACACTAAGTGCTATGTCTGGTCTAGTCCAACCACTAATGTATAGTAGTGAACCAATTACTGAGCGATAAAGTGTTTGATCCTTGAACTCAGGACTTTGTTCATCTTTCAAATTACAAAAATCTGTTTGCATAGGAGTGTGTGTCGGTGTAGCATCTTGCATGTTGCAATAGTGTAGGAGTTGTTCTATCTTGGCTTGTTGTGAGAGGCTAAACCCCTTCTGTGTCTTTTCAATCTGTACACCTAAATAATCATTGATGTGACCTAGTGACTTCAATGTGAAGAATCTCTTCAGACCTGAAACAAAAATTTCACTCATTTGTTTGTTAGGACCAATGTAAACAATATCATCTACATAAACAAGAACAATTTCATATGCATCCCTAAACCTTTTTGTAAACACGCATTCATCAGTTTCGGACTTAATAAAGTCCATTGAATTTAGTTTGTCTTTGAGACAGTTATACCACATCAAACCTGATTGTTTCAGACCATAAAGACTTTTGTTGAGAATCCACGTGTCCCCTTCTCGGCCACGGAGGTCGTCACGGAATCCGGGGGCGCACTTCACGTAGATTTCTTCATCTAGGTCTGCATGTAGATAGGCAGTTTCAACATCAAATTGGAAGACTTCAAGTCCAAGAATGGAAGCTGTAGTTAAGGCTATTTTCACACTTTCAGTCCGCACTGTAGGTGAGTAAGTGTTTGTGTAATCATCAGGATAACTTTATGCGAAACCTTGTGCTACTAGTCTTGCTTTGTATAATAGTTCACCATCTGGTTTTTGTTTGATTTTGTACATCCATCGTGTGCCAATGACTTTCTTGTTTTGAGGAGGTGCTGCAGGTGTAAATACCTTAAGATTCTGGAGACTGTCCATCTCAACTTGCATGGCGGTGTGCCATTTATCTTGTTCATCTTGTGGAAGATATTTGATTTGAGCATAAGTCTCTGGTGGAAGTGTAACGTTACAGACCAATGGTGGTGGTCTGTTTGTGCATTGCAATGTGTATTTCTTTGGAGGAATACCTTTTGTAGTTCTCTTGGAACGTCTTGGAGCAGTTGTCCAATCTTCTTCATCTTCCTCATCTCCATCGTTGTCGCTAGCATGAGCGTCCGCGGCAGGTGAAGATGGAATGTTGGATGGATCATCTCTAGGAAAATAAACTCCAGGAGAATTAGAATGTATTTTGGACCAATCTGAATCTTCTTCAAAGTTAGCAGAATTAGAAATTGTAATCATATTGTTAGAGTCAATGAACTTTCCCCATTTCGAATTGTCATCAATGCCCATATATCTCAGTCTCTTAGCAATTTGGCCACCTTTTCTTCTTAGCGCTAATGGAATGTTCACCATTGCATATGAACCAAAAATGTGTAAATTAGAAAGGTCTGGCTGGTAGCCATGCAGCATGTAGAAAGGTGTTTGGTCAATCACACTACTCCAAGTGCGATTAACAAGGTAGTTTGCATACTTAAGTGCTTCGCCCCAAAATGAATGTTTCAGATTAGTATCTTCTAGGAGGCAGCGCATCATGGTTTGGAGAACCCCTTGCCGTCGTCCTGCGACTCCATTTTGAGCCGGCGTAAATGGGGCAGATGTTTGGTGAATGATACCGTTTCTGCGCATCCAGTCCTGGAAACGTTGTGACATGAACTCGGAACCACGATCACTCTGGATTCTGCGGATCTTCACGCCATGTTGATTGAAAGTCTGTATTGCAAAATCTTTAAAGATCTGAAACGTTTCAGATTTCTCTCTCATAGGAAAGACATAACTATATCTAGAATGATTATCAACAATAGTTAAGAAATACTTTTTACCGCCAATAGTTGGGCCATAAGGACCCACAATATCAGTATGAATCAAATCAAAAATGCGTGTTGACTTACATATAGCATGTCTTGGAATGGCTGCTGCCTTTGATTTTGCCTTTTTGCAAACAGCACAATCCAAATGTACCTTACATCCTTTGAAATTCAAACCTTGGGCAAACAATGGCATCCGCTTAAGGACGTCAAAACTGGCATGCCCCATCCTCCTGTGCCATTTATGTGTACAGTTGTAATGTAAAGGTCGGCCTGTAAGAGAATTAACAAGGTTAACATTTGAATTAGGAACCTTAGGTTTGCTTTTAGGAGTCAGTGAGGCAATCACAGGATCTCTCTCTTGGACAGCTCTCTCTGGGCCTGTATTGCCATTAATGGAAGGTATTATACTTGCTTGTTTTTGAGACTCAGGTTTTGGCCTTAAGTAGAAGACTCCAGCAATCACAATTGTGTCTGCAACAATCATACTATTCTTAACAATGTAGCTTGCGTTCTTAAAATGATGAATCTGAAAATCTAAAATATTGATTAAATGGGTATAACTAAGCAAATTAAAAGCTGCAGCAGGAACATAATAAACATCTGGAACCAGTGTATCTAACTCTTCAATGTAAACAGTCCCTTTTCCTTCGACTTTGCAAGGATGTTCAGTGAATGTATAAAGTTCACGAAGTTCTGGTTCTGGTGCATGCATTTCTTTGAAAAGGTGCTTTTGGTAAGTAATGCTAATTGAGGCACCTGAGTCCAAAGTCCACAATAAATGTCTATCATATTGCTGACAGGGTTGGACAGCTTGTGTGATGGCAAGAGTGGCATATGGGCCAAATGGGTCGCGCCTTGGACCTGGGCGACGTTGGCTGCCACCTATGCTTCTGCTGCCTCTGGAGACTGTTCCTCTGGGCTGGGATGCACTTCTCCTGTAGGTTGTGCTTCTGGGTTGGTACTGATCCCTGAAATCTGTTCCTCTGGGCTGGACAGGAACTTGTGTGCGTTGCAATTTAAGACAATTTCTGCTTGTATGACCTACATGATCACAATATTGGCAACATAGCAATCTTGGAGTGTATCTCCTCTTTGGGGGTCTTCTATTTGGAAGACGTGTTGCAGCTAGGGGGCGCTACAAGTGTGTGGCTTGAGGAATTGTCTGTGGACCCACTTGGGGTTGAAGAGGAGGCGGCAAAGGAGCCTGCATTGGAGCAGGTGGTGGTGCCTGGGCTGGCTGTTGTACAGCAGGTGGTGCAGCAGCAGGAGCTGGCTGCATAGGAGCAGGTAGTGGAGAAATTGGCACTAACTGGGCCACAGTTGGGGCAGGCGTAGGAGCTTGCATTGGAATAAGCAATTGTCCCATTTGGGTTTGCTGTTGTGTAGTTGGAACAGCAGGGGCTGTAGCAATTTCAGCCTGCGAAGCAGCTTGAGTTTGCAGCATAATTTGTGCAGCCATAGAAATGGGTGGTGCACTTTGTGCCTGTATTGTTTGAGCAGGCTGAAGAAATTGTTCTTGGGTTATAGTTGACAAAGGTTGTCTTTTCTCAGAGATCAAAATTTCTATTCTGCTTAAAGCCATTTGAAAAAGAAGTTCTGTTCTATCTTGTCCACTAGATGGCACTGCAACATTACTTTTGGGAAAGTCTCTTTGTTCATAAAATCTTTGATCAGAGCCAGCCCCTATTGACGTATAGTCATATGTCCCTTCCGGCATATGAAAGGTAACACCCATTTTGGGGTGGGACTCTAATGTTGGAGAGACCGGAAGAGAAGGCCCAGGAAAAGCTTCCGGAATGTGAGGCTGGCAGACATCTTGTTTTTCATATGGGCGGTGGCTTTCTAGTAATTGCCTCCTTAAGTATTTAATTTCTCTGTCTTTACTAGCAAGAAGGTCTTTAAAATGTGAATCAATATATTTTTCGGTGGCTGATACAGTAGTTGAGGTAACTCCCTCAGAAAAACTTTCAAGCAATTGAGGTGGAAGTGGCTCATAATGAGTAATCTTTGGAATGGCCCCCATTTGAGTTGAACTGGCCCCCGGGAGAAAATATGTGTTTTTGACTTTGACTGACCTTTCAAAATCTTTTTCTTGTTGGAAGGCCGCTTCCGCTGTAATTGAATGCGTGGAAGACGGCATCGGAGAAGTTTATAGAGATGCGATGTCAGTCTTTCTCGGTGCATTTATTAGAAGCGAAGAAGGTGCTGGCAAATAGGGTGCCTCTTGAGACTTTTTTGTTTCTTCACCCGGCTGGCCGAGGAGGAGTAAAAATTCTTTCTCCGGAGAAGACATTCTTAAGTAGATTTATGGCGTTTTACTTTAAAAACGGCCAAAAACATTCTTATCTTTCTCTTATTAGGCTAAACGCAATAAATCTGTCAGAATTAATTAAGATCCAGGAACCAATCGTCTGCTATCATGTTGAGATAAGAATTACTCTTATCAGAGGCGAAATGAATCTTTTCCTGGAACTCTGACATTGTCAAAATAAACCGCATTATAATTCTAAGGTATAAGATATTTATTTCTTTACAAAAATAATGAAATCACATTCTGGCTATAAACATAGGTGTTGCTTCGTCAGAAGCAGAGAACAAAAGGGAAGAATCAAAAGAAAGGAATGTACACATGCGTACTAGGAACATATTAATCACGTGCTCAGGAATAAACCATTATATTTGATAGGGATGCATCTCCCTGCATATACATGTAACAGGCAACATAAAATCACTGCGTGACACCCATTGTACCGGTAAAAGAAAACTTCTCGCAAGTTCGAGAAGTTTGATCGAACTCGCAAGAAGTTTTCTTTTACCGGTACAATGGATTTTCTTCCCTGGACACAGTGCTGAGGAACGCGACAGAGCTACAAGTCCCAGGTAGGATGCGCGTCTTGCGGCCGACCCCACCTCTGCCCCAGGGGTGGGTTCCTAATTTTTTTACTACCACTCTGTGGGCATGGCTTATTTTGTGGGTGTGGCTTGCCAGCCATGTGACCGGGTGGGCATGGCTTCTTGGACTGCTGAAGGGAGGGGAACTGAGATAGGTCCTACTGCCCATTCCCCCTCCCCTCAGCAGCTTGAGAAGCCTCAGACATGTGAAAATGCCTAGGATCATCACCGCGTGTTCCTGACTTCTCGGACTGCTGAAGGGAGGGGAATGGAGATAGCTCCTGCCGCCCATTCTTTCAGCATCTCATGCGCTCCCTCAGCCATCCTCCCCTGCTTGGACTCATTGTGGGGTAGGAAGGAAGCACATGAGCAGTGCCGGAAACTCAGCTTCTGGGCATGCGCAGAAGAATTTTTTTAAAAAAAAATAAAAAAATTGTTTTAAAAAATGGCGGTGCCCAGGCACCGGCAACCGACCGCACCGGTACTGTGATGTCACCAGCGGGCCGCTACCGGTGCTATAGAGTGGATCGCACTGGTAGGAACCCACCACTGGTATGATCAAATTAAGAAATCTGAATGTATTGCTCATTTTCTTCTTTTGTTCCCCACCTGTGGAATAATCTTCCCTGCTGAATCTTGCCTTCTCCAGAATAGGCAATCTTTCTGGAGTCAAAGTACCATTGCACAATGTTGTGCAGTGGTCTAGGCATACACAAATATAAAAGAAATGCTGAAATGATAAAAGTTTTCTCCCCCAAAATCATATAAGCTTTCAGTGATATGATATAAAGGGTTGACAAAATTCTCAAGATTTGACAATCTTGTATAAGATTGCAATAGAATTCAATATTTTTTTTAAAAAAACAAGTTTTAGACTCATCTCTTGGTAACAGGTGTTTAGGGACCATAGCCATTACTTTCATTATCAAACACCTTTTCCCAACGCTGAACATTCCCTGGCACGTTTTCCATGCACAAGCTGTACAATAAATTCAATTATTTCCATCTTTCCCCAAGTTACATTTTGGACTCTTGTATAGTGATAAATTATGATGGAAAATATTGTCAAACAGCATCTGGACTGCTAGACGTTCTATAGCAATAGCAATAGCACTTAGACTTATATACCGCTTCATAGTGCTTTACAGCCCTCTCTAAGCGGTTTACAGAGTTCAGCATATTGCCCCCAACAATCTGGGTCCTCATTTTACCGACCTCAGAAGGATGGAAGGCTGAGTCAACCTTGAGCCGGTGAGATTTGAACAGCTGAACTGCTGAACTAGCAGTAGCCTACAGTGCTGCATTTAACCACTGCGCCACCTCAGTTCTCTCCCTATTCTGGATACAGTACTTGGGATCAAACATACTTTATATCATGTGGCAAATTTAGGTTAAGAAAATTACGTTAGGAATCTGAGATGCTATCCAGGAATAGTATTAGAAATCTTTAAAAGGCAAGAGTTATGCTTCTGCAGTAGAAGATAACTGCATTCATGCCATCCCCAATTCTATCCTTGGCACATCCAATTAAAAGGATCAGAGATTGCCAAAGAATTATAAAGAACTCTTCTATCAAGAAGAGAAGATTGCATGCTAGGAGGACAATGGGACAATATGGTGCCATATGGTTTGTTTTTTTCCTGAGATTTATCTCAAATATTCCATAGACCCTCAGTTAGAATATTTAACATTTCTAGTCCAGAGATTATTTTTATTTTTTAAAAAAATCAACTTTATGAGGGAAAAGAGAGAGGGTGTAGTGTAGAGAGACCCATCTTCTACTCTAGTTCCAGTCATAGAGGATCACTGGGTGACCTTGGACCAGCTGTTCATTTTCATCCCAACTTCAGAAATGTATTATTGAGAGAAAAATTAGACGAGAGACTATTATATTATTATTAATTAAATTTATATGCCATCTGACTCAATAAACTGGGCAGCCATCCTGAGCTCCTGGGAAAAAAGGCAAGTTACTTAAATGCAATAAAATGAAAAAAAACCCACTTGAGACTTACCAAACACATAGAAGAAAATTAATTTAAGTCAGAATTATATCAGTATATATTGAATATCAAAAGCAAATTCTCATGAGACAGAGAAATACCTTGGTTTAAAGGTTGTTCCTCCATATTCCTAATTCTGGTTTCCACAAGGAAAAAAAACAGTCTTTGTATTCAGTATTCCTACGGCAAGTAAAGACCAGAGAACCATTGTTTAAATGAAGGGAGTTATCAATATGTTTACCTTTTAACTGGAGATAGAGAATAGTGCCTTTAGAGCGGGGGTCTTCAACGTTGTCAACTTTAAGACTTGTGGACTTCAACTCCCAGAATTCCCCAGCCAGCACATGCTGGCTGAGGAATTCTGGGAGTTGAAGTCCACAAGTCTTAAAGTTGCTAAGGTTGGAGACCCCTGCTTTAGAGGACTGAAGGCAGTTTGAAAGAGCACTTGCTCCTATCAGAGACTGCGTTCATCCATTGCTGGCTTCATTGCTGGTAAACAATTGGGTTGGTTTTTGTGATACTTAAGAGAGACAAATAGACAAATAGGGGACAACAGAAATCGGCTTGTACCAGAAGAAAATGTGTCTCTCTCCAACCACTTTGTGGTTTCCTTAAAGCTCCCATCCTTTCTTAGCCATACAAAGGATAAATAAAACTAAATACTGCATTTTTCGGAGTATAAGACGCACCTTAGTTTTTGGGGAGGAAAATAGGGAAAAAATAATCTGCCTACCAGGCATTCATCTGGCTAGTCCTTAGTCTGGTCAGCTTCAGCACATTAGTTTGCTGGTTTTGAGCTCACGTGCTTGCTTTTTATCCCCTGGTTGGGGATAAAAAACAGTTTGTAAAACACTTCACCTCTCTTCAGAGAGAGAAACAATGAGAAAAGCAGGCAAAGGGAAGATCGCTTGGCTAGCAAAGCACGGAAGAGGAAGATCGCTTCTGCACCTCGTTAGGGCTGAAAAAAAGCTTAGTAAAAGCTACATTCGGAGTATAAGACGCACCCAAATTTTCAGCCTCTTTTAGGAGGGAAAAATGCGTCTTATACTCCAAAAAAATACGGTAAGTTGTTTTTTCTCTATGTCTTTTTCTGCATTTATCCAAAGAAGGATTAGTGAACAGATTTATTTTTATTTTTTAAAAAGGGGGAATACATAGTGCTAAGAATTAATAACATTCTATTAGGACTCGGCAGAGCAGTGAGGCAAACTGAGCCAATAGTCCAGTTCTGGATGCAGGTAGTCCAAGATCCAATGGGCCACAGACAGATGTTTGTTTGTTTGTTTAATTATTTTATTTTATTTTATTTTATTTATTTTATTATTTTATTTTATTTATTTTATATTTTATTTTATTATTTTATTTTATTTTATTTTATTCTTTTATTTTATTTTATTTTATTCTTTTATTTTATTTTATTTTATTCTTTTATTTTATTTATTTTATTTTATTTTATTTTAGTCAAGGATGTATAAGGTAACAGATATAAGTATAAACATGATTCCATGTTCAATGTTCTGCAGCAGAGAAATCATAAAGAGCTCAAATGTGGTTACCATCTTTTTCCAAGGATGGATTGTGAAAAGTGTTAGGGCTTTTTAGGGCAGGGTGGACCCTGATTGTAAAGTCAGCTATCAGTGTTTTGGATGGGATTGCTGTCTCTTGTTCAACATGGCTTGTTTTCCGCCAGCTGGGTCCAGTAGTGAATCGAGTACAGTTTTAAATGAGAGAATCTATGGGAAATCCTGTCTTGAAAACTCTCATTGCCTTACGACTCTTGAGCTATTTCAGACCAGGGATTAATTTCATGAGATTTAGAAAGTGTTAATTTTTGCACTACCAACTTTCAGGTTTTTTAAAAAAATTCATGGCTTATTCAGTATTGCATATTTTCATTGGTAATGAACCTGTGGGAATTGGAAGTGACATCTGAGGAAGTAGAGCAAAGAAACCGTGGCTCTTCAGATCTCATTACTGGATTGTGAAAATATAATCCAATTAATTTTGGGTCAATTGAATAGGATAGGATATAGTTCTGTATCAGGGATGGGTTCCTAATTTTTTTACTACCACTCTGTGGGCGTGGCTTATTTTGTGGGTGTGGCTTGCCAGTCATGTGACCAGGTGGCCATGTGACCGGGTGGGCATGGCTTGCCGGTTATATATTAGTTATTTCAGAGAGATGTTACTACTATTTTTGCTATTTTATACCTTACATGAAAAGCTTTGCATACAAAGTGTGTGTTACACCATGGCAACACAGCAACCTTTATATGCAGAAAATGCTATAGTTAAAAGACAAGCAAGTCTCATACAGCATTTTTGGTTTCAGTCATGGATTCCTTAGACGAAAATATTGAGGACTGTTAAAAGAACAGTATCTTTTAACAGTCCTCAATGTTTTCGTCCAAAGAATAACAGTATAAAACTTTATAAAATTAACAGTATAAAGGTTAAGCTTTCGGAAAACGTCCACTTTGGGAAGCTTTAGGCAAAAGCGAAGGAAAAGTGTCAAATGCGAGCTTCTTATTATTTTCAAGCAAAGGGACGGGGAAAGACTTAATTGTCAGGTTTCTGGGCATGCGCAGAAGAAATTTTTTTAAAAAAATTAAAAACACATTTTTTTTAATGGCGGCACCCAGGCACCGGCAACCGACCGCACCGGTACTGTGACGTCACCAGCGGGCTGCTACCGGTGCTATAGAGTGGACCGCACCGGTAGGAACCCACCACTGCTCTGCCCCACTGCCACCCCCAAATTGTGCCCCACCATGAGGCGCCCATCCTAGATGCTCGTCCAGAGCGGCTGCTGCCCTGGCTGGGGTTTGGAAGCCGAAGAGCCAGAGTTTGGGGGAAAGAAAGAAAGACTTTTGCTGCTTTTCTTGCGTGCAGCCAAAAGCAGAAGCAGCAGAAGTCTTTCTTTCCTCCAAACTCCAGCACTTCGGCTGTTGCGGCAGAGGATTCCCTCGATTCTGGTCACTCTTTACCCAGTGGCTTCTGCCTGTCCCACTTCTCCTCCTTGCCTCGCAAGAGAGAGACAGAGCTAGAGCAATCGAGAGGAGGCTACACCCCCCAGATGCGACTGGCTCGGCTGCTCTGGGCTACCTCCGGCAGCGTTTTGAAATGCGCTCCTGCCTGCACGGAGGCAGTGATCGATGCTCGCCTCCTTTTCCTCGCAGACAGACGCGCATTTTAAATTGCCATAGGCAAAGCCCAGAGGAGCCGAGCTAGTCCCGCAGGGTATGTGCGCACCCGCCTCTCACTTACTCTCGCTCTCCAGGCCAAAAGAGTGCCCGTCACAAAAAGAGCAGCTCCTGGCATGTCCCCCCCTTTCCCCGGAAAGTAGTTGGAGGAGCTTATTTTCAGGGGGGGCTTATTTCAACGCATGCACTGAAAAGCCTGATTGGCCTTATTATCGGGACATGTCTTATTATCAGGGAAACATGGTATGTGTGTGTTTATTTTGTACATCAGGTTGCATAAATCCAGCCTAATATGCTATTCCTGGTATGTGATGTTTTGTATACAGAGAAAGAAGCTTTCTTGTGACCTTTGAATTCTAGGCTTGCTGTCAAACATCAGCCATAATACTAATTACTGTTTTGAACAATATGCAGGTTTTATATGTGAAATTATGACTGAAATATTTCTGCATCTATATTGGTTCTCACTGTCAGGAAGTTTCTCCTTAGTTTTAGGTTGCGTCTCTATTTTTTCACTTTCCATCCATTGCTTCTTGTTTTGCCTTCTGATGCTTTGGAAAACAAATTGCACCCCCACTTTCTGGCAGCCTCTTAAAAGCCTGTTGCCTATCACACTCTTGGGCAAAGCATGTGAGCCATTTCCTCCTTTCAGTGGTCCATGAAAGTACATCTATAGTATGTAGATAATAAAGCTGAAAAAAGGTGAACAACATTTTTACAGAACTATAGATACGTTGAGGCTGGGGGTGACAAGGAATGGCTGAGAGGGGAGGGGCCAGGGGAGGCACCTCTTGACGTGAGTGACATTGAGTTGGCCACGCCTACCCAGTCACATGACTACCAAGCCTCGCCCGCTGAGTCACATGACCACGAAGCCATGCTTGCCGAGTCACATGACCATCAAGCCACGCCCACCATTATGTGACTATCAAGCCACACCCACAAAATAAGCAATGCCCACAGAACGGGTAGTAAAAAGTTTTTAGTTTTAGAACCCACCCCATCCCAGATCACAATCAGTTGCTTATCTATCTACGCAGCTGGATACAGTAGCCAAAGGGTGGCCGGCCTGCCTCAAAGCGATCGCCGGCACAGCTTTGCTCACACAGGAAGCCAATAAATTAACATTCGGACATTCGAATTAGACATATTTACCCCACATGCTCTTAAAGCTGTCTTGGAAACTAAGGGGCGTTTATGGCTAACTAATCCCAGGATTTTAAAATATCAGGCCCTCCTTACACACAATCCTATGATTACCTTAAAGCAATCAGCTGCATTAAATCCAGCCACTCTCCTGCCTGAACCAGATTTGAATACCTCACATTGCTGCATCAAAACCATTGAGGAAACGTCCTCCACCCCAAATGGAAGGGACCATATACTGTTGTCATGTATTCCCCTCTTGTGGTCGAAGTGGCTGAATTTAGGTCTTGGATCCATTGGTCCCGGGTTAAATTGGCCGCTCCCGCCTTGGGGGCCTGCCTGACTCATTGGACTGTTGCTTCTTCTCCATCGCAACCCCTGAGGCTTACGCTTCGTCGACGCGACAGGACGGTCTCCCCTCCTGCGTGCCCTCTGGACGCGGCCGCTTTACGGACTGGAGATCCAGCAGCGGCGGCCACCTCTCCTGGTGATCCACCAGCAGCGATCCCTCTACGGACAGGTGTGCCGTCCAACCCCTCCCCTGCAGGTGTTGCTCCAGGCGCCAACACCCATCACACGGGCAACAAGTACCCTCTCCCTTGGACGCTGCGCTCTCACAATAAGCCTCCACGTGGCTAATTCTTGCAGGGAAAGAAAAAGAGAATAAGGGGGGTGCGGGTTGCAGGTGGCTCGCAAAGGGCCTTTCATGCCTGCCACTTCTTTTTCTTTCCTTCGTTTTCTCTTCTTTCTTTCTCTGCTTGACATTCTTACACTTGTTTGTTTGCTCATAGTATTAAGGGCTCTGAGTTTCATATAACTCAACATGGAACCCAGTCAAAGGATCAGACAGACCACTTGGATTCAGAAATGTCTGATGCCCTCGGTGTGGGTAATAATTTTCTTGTTACTCACTAATGTATTCATCAACTCCATGAACTTATATATAAAGCTGCGTGCAAAAGGCAGTGGAAAGGATCAGGGCCTAATCCCTACTCATGAGGAGGTGCAGGACTGGAGTCCAACCACACTGGAGAATCAGAGTACCCCAACCCCCACCCCACCGCTGGGACAAGAGGAATGCAGAAGTCAAGGTACACCTGAGATCCCTCTAGAAAATCGCCTAGATCTTCAAGGAATGAACACTGCTAACTTACATATTCTTCCTTGTACTGACTGCTTTGTCAATTATTCCTCTGGGCCCCATTTCACGTACTCGGCTCTTAAACCTCCTGATTGTGAGACCTACTCCCTCCCCCCTTGTGAGCAAGATGGGACACGATACTGGCAATGTATATCTAATTCTTCCATAAGATGCCACCTCTTGCGCACTCCATGGGCCACAATATATCAAGGTGCCAGAATCAAAAACACCCACAGGGTACCACGTCAGGTAACAATGGGAAAAGGCCCATGCACCCAGTATGTAGGAGAAAATGGAGGCCTGCACTATATCCAGGGTAAACCCACCACATGCATTCACTTTGATTTGACCACTTGTGTCTACCAACAACAAACTTATCAAAGATGCAATGGCACTAAGGGAATCCTATGTCACCTCCCACACCTCCCAAACCCATCAGGGGATTCTCCATAAATGGATTACTCCCTCAGGATGGACCCCTAGAAAACCTTATAAGGCAAGGGAGCGGGACAAGTCATCTGACCCAAAAAAGAGGTCAGAGCACCCCTTAGAAGAACGCATGAAACACAACTTATGGGTCCGATTGGCAAAGATAACCAATAATGATGCCTTTTGCCTGTCCGAATCATTTGATTTAATAATAATAATAATAACAACAGTTGGAAGGGACCTTGGAGGTCTTCTAGTCCAACCCCCTGCCTAGGCAGGAAATCCTACACTACTTCAGACAAATGGTTATCCAACTTCTTCTTTAAAACTTCCAGTGTTGGAGCATTCACAACTTCTGGAGGCAAGCCGTTCCACTAATTAATTGTCCTAGCTGTCAGGAAATTTCTCCTTAGTTCTAAGTTACTTCTCTCCTTGTTTAGTTTCCACCCATTACTTCTTGTTCTACCTTCAGGTGCTTTGGAGAATAGTTTGACTCCTTCTTCTTTGTGGCAACCCCTGAGATATTGGAACACTGCTATCATGTCTCCCCTGATCCTTCTTTTCATTAAACTAGACATTCCCAGTTCCTGCAACCGTTCTTCATATGTTTTAGCCTCCAGTCCCCTAATCATCTTTGTTGCTCTTCTCTGCACTCTTTATAGAGTCTCAACATCCTTTTTACATTGTGGCGACCAAAACTGAATGCAGTATTCCAGGTGTGGCCTTACCAAGGCATTATAAAGTGGTATTAACACTTCGCGTGATCTTGATTCTATCCCTCTGTTAATGCAGCCTAGAACTGTGTTGGCTTTTTTGGCAGCTGCTGCACACTGCTGGCTCATATTTAAATGGTTGTCCACTAGGACTCCAAGATCCCTCTCACAGTTACTACTGTTGAGCAAGGTACCACATATACTGTACCTGTGCATTTTGTTTTTCTTGCCTAAATGTAAAACCTTACTTTTTTCACCATTGAATTTCATTTTGTTTGATAGCGCCCAATGTTCAAGTCTGTCAAGATCCTTCTGTATCTTGAGCCTATCTTCTGGAGAGTTGGCTATTCCTGCCAGTTTGGTGTCATCTGAAAATTTGATGAGTTCCCCATCTATCCCCTCGTCCAAGTCATTGATAAAGATGTTGAAGAGTACTGGGCCTAAAACAGAGCCTTGGGGTACTCCACTGCATACTTCCCTCCATGTAGATGCAGTTCCATTGAGCACTACACGTTGAGTGCGGTTGGTTAGCCAGTTTTGAATCCATCTGGTGGTGTTCCTGTCCATTCCACATTTTTCTACTTTATCTAGTAGTAGGTTATGGTCTACTTTATCAAATGCCTTACTGAAGTCCAAGTAAACCACATCGACAGCATTCCTCTGGTCCACTAATTTTGTCACTTTGTCAAAGAATGCAATTAGATTAGTCTGGCATGATCTGTTTTTGACAAACCCATTTTGGCTTTTGGTTATTTCTGTGTTTGCTCCTAGGTGTTCATTGATTCGTTGCTTGATTATCTTTTCCAAAATCTTCCCTGGTATTGAGGTAAGGCTGATAGGTCTGTAGTTTCCTGGATCTGTTTTTTTCCCTTTTTGAAGATGGGAACTACATCAGCACTTTTCCAGTCCTCTGGCAGTTCCCCGGTGCTCCAGGATCTTTGAAAGATATAGTTCAGTGGTTCTGAGATCTTGTCTGCTAGTTCCTTCAGAACCTTGGGGTGTAATCCATCTGATCCTAGTGATTTGAATTCATCTGATTGTTGGTGATTTGAATTTAGAGGGTTTGACTACCTGTTTGATTCCTGTATGTACCCCAGCCCCGGTCATCAAAAACTTGAGTGCAATAGGCTACCTACTCCCGGCACACGATTTTACGTATGATACATCTGCCGATTGGGGCCCAAGTAGTAGACAGGAGCCTTATGCACCCTTACATCTATACACTCCTCATGTTGTGGTGCCACAAGGCCTCACCTGTGCCCACGTTGTCAATTGCTCGTTGGATAAAATTGGAAAACCTCATTGTATGTACCAAGGGCCGTCCAACTGGAACTGTTCGGCATATGAGCAGATTAGTTTTAATTGGGCCCATATCTGGCTGCCAGACGGATGGTTTTTCACCTGTGGCTCTCAGACCTATAATTATATTCCTGCTAATATCTCAGATTCATACTGTTGTCTTAGTCGCCTCACAGCTTTTTTACCATCTAAAGCTGAGGTACAGAAGGCCATGCAAAACACTTCTCCAGTCAGGACACGCCGAATGACGAGTCTAACGGCCGACTGTATGTCTGAAATTTCCCTGCTAAGCATGGCCGAATACGTTGCACTTGCGACTTCTATGGTAGGGGTGCCTGCTTTAGCTGTCAGGGCTCATAAAGTGGCCAACACCATTGCTTGTAGCCTTGCAAAAACCATAAATGCTACTTCTATTGCCCTTTCTGCCCTGAACACTGAAGTTCGGGAATTACGAAAAGCCATCTTACAAAATAGGGCAGCGATTGATTACCTTTTGCTAAAAGCCCACCTGGGATGTGAGAGCTTTGCGGGAATGTGTTGCTTCAATATAACTGATCAATCTCATGTTGTGCAAAACCAAATAACCAAACTTAAGAATTTAGAAAAGGACATTAAATAGGATGAAGGCTTAGATTTCCTTGGGTCATGGTGGGATGCTCTATGGTCATGGCTGCCAACAGGCTGGTTGGGTCCCCTGTTTCGGTATGGGGTTCTCAGTTGTGTCGTTTTGATAGTGGCCTGTTGCTTTATGCAATGTATCCCCAGTTTATGTACCCAATTTCTATCAGCTTGCTGCCCCTCTCGGTCTGCTACCCCGGCCCAAGACCGCCTCTTGGCCATGCAGGACTATGCGAATGAGGACTTGCTGGCCCTCATTTATGAAACCCCAATCACTGGAGGGTATGGTGAGTTGAAACTCCACGGGGATCGCATGATTTAGGTGAAGTTTCAAGAGGAGGGAATGAGGCAGGGGGCATTTGTTATCAAATAATAACCAAAGAGATTTGCTTTATAATCTATCTAACTTTATAACCTATTTCTCTTCCTTTCTGTAAAGAACTATTTCACATATCCTGTTTCTCACTTTGAATGTATTTGCAGAAGTTAACTTATGTATAAGAGGAACTTGCCATATGTACGGGAACATTATGCAAGGTGCTACTGGAAGTAGCTTGGTTGTGTAAGATAATCTTGTTGGGCTTATCAATATATCCTATAGCTTGTGTGTTAGTATAATCATTGGAACATAATACATTTTAAGGTGTCTTTTGGGAAGTTACAAATAGGGAACTTGCATTCAGCTGACCACAAGTCTATAACAGGAAGAGCTTGTTTACGGAAGGTACTGAGAGCTTGCTCAAAGTAACCGAGGACAATTCAGTAAAGGAACATGTTACCTATTGTCCGCCAGAGATGGGGTAACATAGACACCCCACAGGGTAATCACATGTACTAACTTCTCTATTTTGTTACTTCTCCATTTCTGTATTATGACATGTTGTGATTTCGGATTGGTTGGCCATTGTAACGCCTCGGAAGGGGCTACGATTGTATTACAGTATAAATATAACCCCTTGGGTGATGCCTCGGGGTTCAGACTTTGGCATACGAATACTCTGAACCAATTGCACAATACAATAAATCTGTGTTCTCCTACTTGGGCGTGGTCTTCTTCCTCGGGTGGTAGGCCCAAGCTTAGTAGGCCCAGCCTGCTAGGCCAAAGCCTGCTGCTTCAACATGACTAAGGAGGTGCTTCAATGGCCATAACTGAAGGCATGAGTCATAAGTCTTTTCATTTAGCATCATCATAACATTCAACAACCAGAAGACAAGAATGACTATACCTGTAATTCTGTATGGTTGGTGGTGCTGAATAAATCTAATCGACATTTTCAAATACACACATTTATTTACTGTTTCTCAGTGGACATCATCACCCATATTGTGCTATATTTATTTTTTATTTTTCTTTCCTACCTAAATATTTAACTGAACAACAAACAGGTGTGCAAATATAATATATTATTTTTTCTTTCTCTTTACCCACATTTACTTTACCTGATATTCCACCTAAAGAATTTCATTTTAGAAAATATAATCTGTGAAGAATCTTTCAGTCAAAATTGTAATAAGTGAATATGTGAATTTCTTACAAAACTATAATATGTCACTGTTTATTCCTTTCAGTTTGATGAACACAAATATTCCAAATTGAGTAATATTTTGAAAATATATCCAAGAAAAAGCAGTTCATTTGCCATACATACATTCCCTTGAATTCCTATAAAAATACAATCCATAATTAATTATTAATTGTGATTATTTTGGACTGCAGACTTTCTGGAAAGATCCTGACTAAATCTTGCAGCAAGCATCTTGCAGAAGTATTCAGGAGAAACCAGAGATTGAGAAAGTTATGCTTGGACGTCTGGAACCTAGATGAGAAAACAATGGAACGATTGTGCGATGGGCTCAAACATCCACAATGCACAATAGAGACATTAGAGTAAGTGACTATTTACTTTCAGTTTGATCTGCATAAGTGTCTTTTGATTGTTAATATTTTAGAAATATATCTAAAGAGACTGAATTCAGTTGCGATACATGGTCATATTCTCTTCAGTTTCTATAAAATACATTGCATACCTGGTATTCAAGAAATAATTGTAATTTTTCATATATATTTCTGGTGGGACTGGGAGGGCTTAGGGAAAACTCTGTGAATGTCCTAGAGTGGCCCAACCAGAGCCCTGACTTGAACCCTAATGAGCATCTCTGGAGGGACCTGAAAATGGCTGTCCACTGGCAGTCATCATCCAACCTGACTGAGCATGAGAGGATTTCCAAGGAAGAATGACAGAAAATCCCCCAATCCAGTTGTGCAAAGCTTGTTGCATCATACCCAAAAAGACCCGAGGCTGCAATTGCTGCCAAAGATGCTTCAACAAAGGTTCAGGAAAGCCTCCTGAACCCTGGGGATAGTGAAAAATGAGCCAATGGGCCAATCGGAAGTTTTTTTCTGAACTTCTGGTTGGCCCGTTGGCCCGTTGACCCGTTTTTCACCGTCCCTAGGGTTCAGGAGGCTTTCCTGAAGCCTGGGGAGAGCAAAAACGGCTGAAAAGAAGGCCGAAAATCAGCTGGCCAGCACGCGCATATGCTCTGGAGCTGACACTGGGCAACGTCTTGCGTGCCCTCAGATATGGCACCACGTGCTACCTGTGGCACACGTACCATGGGTTCGCCATCACTGCCCTAGAGGTAATCCATCCAGGCCCACACATAACAGGTCTCACTGCTGCTGAGTTTTCATTCTGGGGAACAAATCCTGGACCAGCTGTCCTGCCCCAAAGTTTCTCAGGCAGTCCCTGCATGGACTCAACCAAAGTTACAATATTGTAAAATCTTTATGTGGGCTTGTGCTGCACCTGTAAATACTCAGTTTTGTGAGACACAGCTTACAGCAACAAATTACGCTATCCTGGAACATAGCAGTATAAAGTAAGGTGACCAGATTTTAATATTTCTAAAGTGGGACACCATTGATGGGGGGGGGGGTTTCTAGGGGAGCAAGATGGGAGGGGTCCATCTCTCTTATCCTGCAGCTTTGTGCACCCCCCCAAACACCCCCCTTCATCGCAGCCCTTACCGCTGCCATGGCCGGGGCTCGCCTCTGCTGCGTCTGGCCCGGAAAGGGACAGCGGCAGGAGAAGGAAGAAAGCAAACCGTGGCTGTGGTGCTCCGGGAGGGCAGGGGGGTGAGGGTTCTTCACAGCCACGTGCTGCCTCCGTTGCAGAAGCCGCTGCCAGCCAGACGGGCAGCAGCCCTCTGTGTGGGGAGACGGCCAGGCCTGCGCTTGGAAGAGGCTGCCGCTCTCGCTGCCCGCTTTCTTCCTTCTCCCACCACGAAACAAAAGTGAACTGCGGCAGTCCTGCTTCGGGAGAGCAGGCGGACGTCTGCAGCCAGCTCCGGGCCAGCCAGGGAAAAAACCCCTTTTTCAAAAAAAGCAGGACTTTTTTGAAACGCCGCAGGACGCGGGACAAATTATTAAAAAGCGGGACTGTCCTGCCAAAAGCGGGACGTCTGTTCACCTTAGTATAAAGGTCAAAGTGAGATAAAAACTGGCTAGGGTAGGGCTGTCAAACTCCCGGCCTGCGGGCCAGATGCGTCACATACAGGCCACGCCCATGCCCAGTTTAGCAAAGGGAAAAAAGTCCCAATAAGCCCCAATGAGTTTGACACCCCAGGGCTAGGGAAAACAGGTTGAGTTTTCTATAACAATTCCAAATTCATGTGATCAGTGCAGTTTTCAGTGGTAAAGAAGCGCCCTCCAGCCAATGACATCGTTGCCCTAAAGCTGCCTTTACAGCTCCTAACAAGCAACTCCTTGTTAATGATGTCATAATTTCTTTCTAGGGGTATTCATGCTCTGGAGTAAAAGGCACAATCTATCAGTTATTTCTCCTCATCCATTTGCAAGCGAACAGCTCTGAAAGCCATGTCTGTGTCGAATTGCTTTGGAGGGTCAGGGTGGTCAAGAAGGGGCTGTGAAGTTTTAACTCTTCCAATGCTGATTGTCTCCTTTCTGTCCATGCAAACCTAGCTTTCTTTTTCAACAATTATGTGAGAGGCTTAACCCTGTGGGAGAAGATAGGAATGAACGGCCTGTGAAATTTTGCAAAGTCCAGGAAGTATTAAACATCTTTCATGTTGGTGGAGGAAGAATTCCAGGGAGAAATGGGTGGTACCTTAGTAGGATCCATCTGAAGACCATTGGTTGAAATTCTGTAGTCCAAGTTGTCAACTTGCTGCAGGTCAAAGGTGCATTTCTCAAGCTTGGAAAACAGTTTGTTCTCTCAAAGTCTTTGCAACACCTCTCTAACATGCTGCCCATGAGCCTCTGCACTGAACTGAAAAGCAGTTCAGTTGCCATATATACATTCCCTTGAATTCCTATAAAAATACAATCCATAATTATTTTTCAAGAAATAATTGTGATTATTTTGGACTGCAGACTTTCTAGAGAGATCCTGACTAAATCTTGCAGCAGGCATGTTGCAAAAGTATTCAGGAAAAACCAGAGATTGAGAAAGTTATGCTTGGGGATGTGGGAACCAGATGACAAAACAATGGAACGATTGTGCGATGGGCTCAAACATCCACAATGCACAATAGAGACATTAAAGTAAGTGACTATTTACCTTCAGTTTGATCTGCATAAGTGTCTTTTGATTGTTAATATTTTAGAAATATATCTAGAGAGAGTCAATTCAATTGTCATACATGGTCATATTCTCTTCAGTTTTTATAAAATACATTGCATACTTGATATTCAAGAAATAATTGTAATTTTTCATATATTTTTCTGGTGGGGCTGGGAGGGGGGACAGGTGGCAGGGCCGTGGCTTAGGGAAAACTCTGTGAATGTCCTAGAGTGGCCCAAGCAGAGCCCTGACTTGAACCCTAATGAGCATCTCTGGAGGGACCTGAAAATGGCTGTCCACTGGCGGTCGTCATCCAACCTGACTGAGCATGAGAGGATTGGACAAGGAAGAATGACAGAAAATCCCCCAATCCAGGTGTGCAAAGCTTGTTGCATCATACCCAAAAAGACTTGAGGCTGCAATTGCTGCCAACGATGCTTCAACAGGTTCAGGAAAGCCTCCTGAACCCTGGGGATGGCGAAAAATGGGCCAATGGGACAATCGGAAGTTCTTTTCCGAACTTCCGGTTGGCCAGTTGGCCCGTTTTTCACCATCCCCAGGGTTCAGGAGGGTTTCCTGAAGCCTGGGGAGAGCGAAAACGGCTGAAAAGAAGGCCGAAAATCAGCTGGCCAGCGCATACATATGCCCTGGAGCTGACACTGGGCAACGCCTTGCGTGCCCTCAGATATGGCTCCACGTGCTACCTGTGGCACACGTACCTCGGGTTCGTCATCACTGCCCTAGAGGTAATCCATCCAGGCCCACACATAACAGGTCTCACTGCTGCTGAGTTTTCATTCTGGGGAACAAATCCTGGACCAGCTGTCCTGCCCCAAAGTTTCTCAGGCAGTCCCTGCATGGTCTCAACCAAAGTTACAATATTGTAAAATCTTTATGGGGGCTTATGCTGCACCTGTAAATACTCAGTCTTGTGAGACACAGCTTACAGCAACAAATTACGCTATCCTGGAACATAGCACTATAAAGGTCAAAGTGAGAGAGAAACTGGTTAGGGTAGGGCTGTCAAACTCCCGGCCTGCGGGCAGATGCGTCACATACTGGCCACGCCCATGCCCAGTTTTGCAAAGGGAAAAAAGTCATGATAAATCACGTGACACTGCCATGACGGCGTGAGTTTGACACCCCAGGGCTAGGGAAAACAGTTTGAGTTTTCTATAACAATTCCAACTTCATGTGATCAGTGCAGTTTTCACTAGTAAAGAAGCCCCCTCCAGCCAGTGACATCATTACCCCAAAGCTGCCTTTACAGCTCCTAACAAGCAACTCCTTGTTAATGATGTCATAATTTCTTTCTAGGGGTATTCATGCTCTGGAGTAAAAGGCACAATCTATCAGTTATTTCTCCTCATCCATTTGCAAGCGAACAGCTTTGAAAGCCATGTCTGGTGCATCTGTCTGAATGTCGAATTGCTTTGGAGGGTCTGGGTGGTCAAGAAGGGGCTGGGAAGTTTTAACTCTTCCAATGCTGATTGTCTCCTTTCTGTCCATGCAAACCTAGCTTTCTTTTTCAACAACTATGTGAGAGGCTTAACCCTGTGGGAGAAGATAGGAATGAACGGCCTGTGAAATTTTGCAAAGTCCAGGAAGTATTAAACATCTTTCATGTTGGTGGGGGAAGAATTCCAGGGGGAAATGGGTGGTACCTTAGTAGGATCCATCTGAAGACCATTGGTTGAAATTCTGTAGTCCAAGTTGTCAACTTGCTGCAGGTCAAAGGTGCACTTCTCAAGCTTGGCAAACAGTTTGTTCTCTCAAAGTTTTTGCAACACCTCTCTAACATGCTGCCCATGAGCCTCTGCACCCTCAGAGTAAATCTAGATGTCACCAAATAAAATATTGTAGGAAAATCTGTAGCTCAGGATCCCATAACAAACTCACATTGAGCGACAGATGTTCTCATCTTGTCTGCTTCTCCTCCAAAGGTCTCAGTCAACCACTCTGGGAAAATAAAAGACTGGTTGCATCATTGGTGCAGGTGGAAGCTGGGCGTTTTGAAATTATTGCTGGACTTATTTATTTATTTATTTATTTTATTTGTCAAATACGTATTAGATAATATACGTACATAAGTATAAACATTATTTGAATACATGAAATGAATACAAATAAAAGGGAACATTAGGATAGGGACGGTAGGCTCGCTGGTGCACTTACGCACGCCCCTTACAGACCTTTTAGGAATGGGGTGAGGTCAACAGTAGACAGTCTAAGATTAATTAATTAATTTAGATTTAGATTTATTATTAGAGTTGGAAGGGACCTTGTAGGTCATCTAGTCCAACCCCCTGCTCAAGCAGGAGTTCCTACACCATTTGAGACAGATGGCAGTCCAGTCTCCCCTTGAAGGCCGCAAGTGTTGGGGCTCTCACGGCCTCCGTTGGCAAGCTGTTCCACTGGTTGATCGCTCTCACCGTCAGAAAGTTTCTCCTCACTTCCAGGTTGAATCTCTCCTTGGTCAGCTTCCATCCATTATTCCTTGTTTGGCTTTCTGGTGCCATAGAGAACAGCCTGACCCCCTCCTCTCTGTGGCATCCCCTCAAGTATTGGAACACTGCTATCATGTCACCCCTGGTCCTTCTCTTCGCCAGACTGGCCAAGCTCAGTTCCTGCAACCGCTCTTTGTATGTTTTATTTTCCAGTCCCTTTATCATCCTGGTTGCTCTCTTCTGCACTTTCTCTAGGGTTTCAATGTCTTTTTTGTAGTGTGGTAACCAAAACTGGATGCAGTACTCTAGGTGTGGTCTGACCAAGACTTTATAGAGTGGTACTAGTACCTCTCTGGTCCTTGATTGTATCCCTCTATTTATGCAGCTCAGGACTGCGTTGGCCTTTTTGGCTGCTGCTGCACACTGCTGGCTCATATTTAGTTGGCTGTCTACCAAGACTCCAAGATCCCTCTCGCAATAGCTGCTATTGAGTGTGGTTTCACCCAGTTTGTATGTGTATTTTTTATTCTTCTTACCTAGGTGTAGAATTTTACTTTTCTCCGTGTTAAATTTCATTTTATTGGTTTGGGCCCAGTGTTCGAGTCTGTCAAGGTCCCTCTGGATTTTGAGTCTGTCCTCTGGGGTGTTTGCTACTCCCGCCAGCTTACTATCGTCTGCAAATTTGGTTAGTTCTCCTGCTATTCCCTCACCTAGGTCATTTATGAAGATATTAAAGAGTACTGGGCCTAGGACGGAACCTTGTGGTATGCCACTGCTTACTTCTCTCCATGTGGACTTAGAGCCATTGAGGACTACTCGCTGGGTACGGTTGGTCAGCCAGTTGTTAATCCATCTGGTTGTGTAGCTGTCTATCCCGCTTTTTTCTAGCTAATGAAGAAGTAGGTTGTGGTCTACTTTGTCAAATGCTTTGCTGAAGTCCAGGTATATTATGTCTACTGCATTTCGCTGGTCTACTAATTTGGTCACAGTGTTGAAAAATGAAATGAGTTTGGTTTGGCATGACTTGTTCTTAACAAATCCGTGTTGGATGTTGGTTATTACTTGGTTTGTTTCTAGATGATGGGAGATCTGGTTTTAAATTATTTTTTCCAGTATTTTCCCAGGTATTGATGTTAGGCTGATTGGTCTGTATTTTCCTGGAAAAAGGAACACACCCTTGTGAATTGAAATACTGTTGCTTCCAAGTTCCACATTTTTCCTTCCATCTCCTGTCGGTATTGGAGTAAAGTTTCTGCATCTGCTGGAGAGATGTAGAGCTGCCTACGATCCCACAACCATGTTCAAAGATACCTTCTTCCCATGAGCAGTGAGTCTGGTGAGGCTAATGTCACACCCAGGTGTTTGAAACGACTTCAGCCAACGAAAGGAACTTAGATGGATTAAAAACAAAGAGAAAATTAATAAATATTGAAAATTAATAATAATAGCAGTTTGCAAAGTGCAGAGGGTCTTGGGATGAAACCTCAGCAAGCAGGTTCAAACCAAGAGCCACCCCTATAAATTCCAAAACATACGTTATATACAGGTTTCATCTCAACGCCCAATTTCCCTCTCATTGGATATGTCCTCAAGGGTTTGCAGCTAATCCTGGGATGTCTCCAGGGAAAATTATCTCCTTTCTCTACCTATTCGTTTGGCAATGAAGCATTCTGCTACATAGCATCCCATCTCCTAAGCCAGTGATAGTGAACCTATGGCACGCGTGCCACAGTTGGCACGTGCAACCATATCTGCCGGCACACAAGCTGTTGCCTAGCTCAGGTCCAGCGCACATGTGTGCGCTGGCCAGCTGATTTTTGGCTCGCACAGAGGCTCTGGGAGGGCGTTTTTGGCTTCCGGAGGGCCTCCGGGGAGACTAGGGAGGGCGTTTTTGCCCTCCCCAGGCTCCAGGGAAACCTGGGGAGGACGAAAAATGGGCCTACCGGGCCTACCAGAAGTTGGGAAATGGGCCATTTCTGGCCTCCAGAGGGCCGCCGGGGAGGCCGTTTTCACCTTCCCCAGGGATTGAATTATGGGTGTGGGCACTCTCGCATGCGCAATAGCACGCGCACATGCACTTTTGGCACCCGAGGAAAGAAAGGTTCGCCATCACTGTCCTAAGCGTTAAGGAATGTACTTTCAGCCTCCCCTCATCGGGCCCCTTTCAAGCTTCTAGAGATAAAAATTCAACATTCAAAGAGATTATATCAACCTCCCCCCCAAAACATAAAAGGCATATCAATGGAGCATGTCAAAAGTATAAAAACAAATCATGCAGATACAGAGAGGTATATTTCATTTGATAACAGATTAATATAATTAGAAAGGACCCCGTAAGTCATCTAGTCCAACCCCATCATACTTTTTATTTTTGAATTCTTATTTCTTACACAGGCAACCAGAACAGCTCTGGAAATTAGATAAAAAGGTTTCTTTATGGTTGATTCAACAATTCACAAGAATCTCACCAAACTGCCAAGCTTCCCTTGGGAGTGCCTGATATAGCCTAAGAAGTGTTTGATCTCTCGCCCGCCCCCCCAATAGAATCCAAAGCGAGAATATTTCACCCGCCAGAATCAGGGGGCTTCCCTCTTGTCCAAACAGGATTGGGAACAGGAATAATTTTCAGTGAGCCCCTAGAGATGACAGAGAAGCCACTTGTGTCTGTAGGCTGAATGAAAAACCTCCATGCCAAGTCCTCATGGTAGACAGAAATGATGTGTGATCTTTCCTGCTGGGTTCTGCATGGACTTTCTGGGGAAATCTGTGGGAAAAAATGCAAATGGAAATAGCAAGATTATAAGACATTGGACATCTTTTTATAAGCGTTGCCAAGTGCCCAGATCACAATCACATGACTAAGGAGGTACTTCAATGGCCATAACTGAAGGCATGAGTCATAAGTCTGTTCATTTAGCATCATCATAACATTCAACAACCAGAAGACAAGAACGACTGTACCTGTAATTCTGTGTGGTTGGTGGTGCTGAATAAATCTAATTGACATTTTCAAATACACACATTTATTTACTGTTTCTCAGTGGACATCATCACCCATATTGTGCTATATTTATTTTTTATTAGTTTCTTTCCTACCTAAATATTTAACTGAACCATAAACAGGTGTGCCAATATAAGATATTATTTTTTCTTTCTCTTTACCCACATTTACTTTACCCGATATTCCACCTAAAGAATTTCATTTTAGAAAATATAATCTGTGAAGAATCTTTCAGTCAAAATTGTAATAAGTGAATATGTGAATTTCTTACAAAACTATAGTATGTCACCGTTTATTCCTTTCAGTTTGATGAACACAAATATTCCAAATTGAGTAATATTTTGAAAATATATCCAAGGAAAAGCAGTTCATTTGCCATACATACATTCCCTTGAATTCCTATAAAAATATAATCCATAGTTATTTTTCAAGAAATAATTGTGATTATTTTGGACTGCAGACTTTCTGGAAAGAACCTGAATGAATCTTGCAGCAGGCATGTTACAGAAGTATTCAGGAGAAACCAGAGATTGAGAAAATTTTGCTTGGAGATGTGGGAACCAGATGACAAAACAGTGGAACGATTGTGCGATGGGCTCAAACATCCACAATGCACAATAGAGACATTAAAGTAAGTGACTATTTACTTTCAGTTTGATCTGCATAAGTGTCTTTTGATTGTTAATATTTTAGAAATATATCTAGAGAGAGTCAATTCAGTTGCCATACATGGTCATCTTCTCTTTAGTTTCTATAAAATACATTGCATACTTGATATTCAAGAAATAATTGTAATTTTTCATATATTTTTCTGGTGGGACTGGGAGGGGGGGACAGGCGGCAGGGGCGTGGCTTAGGGAAAACTCTTTGAATGTCCTAGAGTGGCCCAACCAGAGCCCTGACTTGAACCCTAATGAGCATCTCTGGAGGGACCTGAAAATGGCTGTCCACTGGCGGTCGTCATCCGACCTGACTGAGCATGAGAGGATTTGCAAGGAAGAATGACAGAAAATCCCCCAATCCAGGTGTGCAAAGCTTGTTGCATCATACCCAAAAAGACCCGAGGCTGCAATTGCTGCCAAAGATGGCGAAAAATGGGCCAATGGGCCATTTGGAAGTTCTTTTCTGAACTTCTGGTTGGCCCGTTGGCCCGTTTTTCACCATCCCCAGGGTTCAGGAGGCTTTCTTGAAGCCTGGGGAGAGCGAAAACGGCTGAAAAGAAGGTCGAAAATCAGCTGGCCAGCACGCACATATGCACTGGAGCTGACACTGGGCAACGCCTTGCGTGCCCTCAGATATTGTGAGTCCCTCCTTGTGAAATGGGGTCATGGGGTTCAGAAGGGCTTACTGCTTACATACCTGGCTCCCTGCCGCGTAGTAGCTGCCCTGCCTGAGCTACTCGATGTGATAGCCACGGTGGCGGTTGACACACCCAGGCTTTTGGTCATGGGTGATTTCAACCTGCCATCCGTTGGTGAAACGTCTGAGTTGGCTCGGGAGTTCTTGGCTTCCATGACGGCCATGGACCTAACCCAGTTAGTTCATGGCCCCACACATGAGGGAGGACACACTCTAGACTTGATTTTTGTCTCTGGCCAGTGGTTGAGTGGTCTTGATATATGAGATGTAGTCATTAAACCCTTGTCATGGTCAGATCACTCACTCCTTCACCTAGACCTCCATACCGCTTCCCCATGCCGCAGGGAGGCGGAACCAGTTAGATGGGTCCGCCCCAGGTGCCTGATGGACCCGGATAGGTTCCAGATGAAGCTTGGGCCACTTCCTGATGATCTAGCCCTCAACTCGGCTGAGGACCTGGTTGCTGCCTGGAATAGGGCGGCTGGTGGGGCCTTGGACCGAGTCGTGCCTTTGCGGCCTCTGACTCGGCTCCGATCCCGTGTGGCTCCCTGGTTTACTGAGGAGCTGAGGGAGATGAAGCGCCGGAAAAGACGCCTAGAGAGCAGTTGGAGTGCCAGTCTCTCTGAATCTGACCGAACACTGGTAAGGTCGCATGTTAAGACCTACCTAGTGGCGATAAGAGCGGAGAAATCTAACTATTTTTCCGCTCTTATCGCGTCATCAGAGAATCGTCCAACGGCCCTGTTCAGGGTGACCCGTTCCTTACTCCATCAAGAAGCGCGGGAGGACCCCTTGGAAGGCAGGGCTGAGGATTTTGGACGATATCTGCATGACAAAATTGCTCAGATTCAGGGGGAACTGGACTCCAACTGGGTGGATACGGACGCGGTGACAGGGAATAGTCTTGAGAACGTTATCTGGGAAGAGTTTGACTCGGTGACCCCTGAGGATGTGGACAAGATTCTGGGGAGGCTCAGTGCGGCCACATGTTTATTGGACCTGTGTCTCTCCTGGTTAGTGCTGGCTTCCCGGGAGGTTACACGAGGCTGGCTCCAGGGAATTATTAACGCTTCTTTGGGGGAGGGTTACTTCCCCACGGCCTTGAAAGAAGCGGTGGTGAGGCCTCTCCTCAAGAAGCCCTCCCTGGACCCAGCACTTTTAGCTAACTATCGCCCTGTCTCCAATCTTCGCTTTGTGTTGAAGGTTGTTGAGAGTGAGGTCGCACGACAGTTTCCCCAGTACTTGGAGGAATCATCATATCTAGATCCGTTCCAGTCGGGTTTCAGGGCCGGGCACAGCACGGAAATGGCATTGGTCGCATTGGTTGATGATCTCTGGAGGGCTCGGGACAGGGGTTGTTCCTCTGTCCTGGACCTATTAGACCTCTCAGCGGCTTTTGATACCATCGACCATGGTATCATGCTGCACCGGCTGGAAGTGTTACGGATAGGGGGCACCGTTTTTCGTTGGTTCTCCTCCTTTCTCTCCAACCGGTTGCAGTTTGCATTGGCAGGGGGGCAGAGGTCATCCTCGAGGCCTCTCACATATGGAGTTTCCCCAGTACTTGGAGGAATCATCATATCTAGATCCGTTCCAGTCGGGTTTCAGGGCCGGGCACAGCACGGAAACGGCATTGGTCACATTGGTTGATGATCTCTGGAGGGCTCGGGACAGGGGTTGTTCCTCTGTCCTGGTCCTATTAGACCTCTCAGCGGCTTTTGATACCATCGACCATGGTATCATGCTGCACCGGCTGGAAGAGTTACGGATAGGGGGCACCGTTTTTCGTTGGTTCTCCTCCTTTCTCTCCAACCGGTCGCAGTTTGCATTGGCAGGGGGGCAGAGGTCGTCCTCGAGGCCTCTCACATATGGAGTGCCCCAGGGGTCGATTCTCTCGCCCCTTCTGTTCAACATTTATGTGAAGCCGCTGGGTGAGATCATCCGTGGCTTTGGGGTGAAGTACCATCAGTACGCCGATGATACACAGCTGTACATTTCCACCCCAGGCCACCCCAATGACTTGAAGTGATGTCCCAGTGCCTGGAAGCTGTGCAGATCTGGATAGGGAGAAACTGACTCAGGCTCAACCCTTCCAAGACGGAGTGGCTGTGGTTCCCAGCGTCTCGATATAATCAGATGATTCCATCTCTGACTATCGGGGGCGAGTCTCTAGCCCCCGCCGAAAGGGCTCGCAACCTGGGTGTCCTCTGGATTCACAGCTGTCCTTAGAGGACCATCTGACAGCTGTGACCAGGGCAGCCTTTTATCAGGTCCGCCTGATACACCAGTTGCGGTCCTTTCTGGATCGGGATTCCCTGTGCACAGTCACTCATGCCCTCGTCACGTCGCGTCTGGACTACTGTAATGCTCTCTACATGGGGCTCCCCATGAAGAGCACCTGGAAGCTCCAGCTGGTCCAGAATGCAGCCGCGCAGGTGGTTTCGGGGGCTAATTGGCGCTCCCATATAACACCCCTCCTGCGTGAGCTGCACTGGCTTGCGGTGGTCTACCGGGTGCACTTCAAGGTGCTTGTTATTACCTTTAAAGCGCTCCATGGCATTGGACCTAGGTATCTCCGAGACCACCTGCTGCCACAAACTGCCTCCCATCGACCAGTGCGCTCTCACAGAGAGGGCCTCCTCGGGGTGCCATCAGCCAAGCAGTGTAGGCTGGTGACACCCAGGGGGAGGGCCTTCTCTGTGGGAGCACCCACCCTCTGGAACCAGCTCCCTCCAGATTTAAGAACCATTCATGACCTGGCCACATTCCGCCGTGCCCTCAAGACATACTATTTTTATCAAGCCGGGCTGGCGTGAAAAAGTTTTTGGGGTTTTTAAGATTTTATCAAATTTTATCAAATTTTAATTATATTGTCTTAAATTAGGGCCATATCAAATATTTTCTTTTAAATGTATTTATATTTTAATGTTTATATTGTATTTTTATTTGGCTGTTCACCGCCCTGAGTCCCTGGAGAAGGGCGGTATATATCAGTGGTGGCGAACCTTTTTCGGCTCGCGTGCCAAAAAGGGGGGGCGCGCTCGTTCGCGCGCACTCACATGCCCACACCCATTCCCTCCCCCCCCCCACGCATGCGCACAACACCCCCACATGTTGCGCCCTGCGCATACACCCCCACCCCCGCACAAAGGCTTACCGGAGCCTGGAACGACGAAACCGGCAAACTGGAAGTGCGAAAAAACGCGAAAAAACTACAAAACGGACAAACCGGAAGTGCGGGAAAGTGCACTTACGGTTTGTCCGTTTTGTAGTTTTTTGCATTCCGGAGCTTCCGGGAGCTGCCCTGAACCCTCCGGAGTGCAAAAAACAGCACACCGGCAAACTGGAAGTGCGTTTTTTCGCACTTCCGGTTTGCTGGTGGGAACCCTCGCGTGCCGGCTTCTATGACTCCGCGTGCCATAGGTTCGCCACCACGGCTATATATATTTTAAAATAAATAAATAAAAATAAATAAATATGGCTCCACGTGCTACCTCTGGCACACGTGCCATGGGTTCGCCATCACTGCCCTAGAGGTAATCCATCCAGGCCCACACATAACAGGTCTCACTGCTGCTGAGTTTTCATTCTGGGGAACAAATCCTGGACCAGCTATCCTGCCCCAAAGTTTCTCAGGCTGTCCCTGCATGGTCTCAACCAAAGTTACAATATTGTAAAATCTTTATGGGAGCTTGTGCTGCACCTGGAAATACTCAGTCTTGTGAGACACAGCTTACAGCAACAAATTACGCTATCTTGGAACATAGCACTATAAAGGTCAAAGTGAGAGAAAAACTGGCTAGGGTAGGGCTGTCAAACTCCCAGCCTGCGGGCCAGATGCGTCACATACTGGCCACGCCCATGCCCAGTTTAGCAAAGGGAAAAAAGTTCCGATAAATGACGTGAGGCTGCTATGACGCCGTGAATTTGACACCCCAGGGCTAGGGAAAACAGTTTGAGTTTTCTATAACAATTCCAAATTCATGTGATCAGTGCAGTTTTCACTAGTAAAGAAGCCCACTCCAGCCAATGACATCATTGCCCTAAAGCTGCCTTTACAGCTCCTAACAAGCAACTCCTTGTTAATGATGTCATAATTTCTTTCTAGGGGTATTCATGCTCTGGAGTAAAAGGCACAATCTATCAGTTATTTTTCCTCATCCATTTGCAAGCGAACAGCTCTGAAAGCCATGTCTGAATGTCGAATTGCTTTGGAGGGTCTGGGTGGTCAAGAAGGGGCTGGGAAGTTGTAACTCTTCCAATGCTGATTGTCTCCTTTCTGTCCATGCAAACCTAGCTTTCTTTTTCAACAACTATGTGAGAGGCTTAATCCTGTGGGAGAAGATAGGAATGAACTGCCTGTCAAATTTTGCAAAGTCCAGGAAGTATTAAACATCTTTCATGTTGGTGGAGGAAGAATTCCAGGGGGAAATGGGTGGTACCTTAGTAGGATCCATCTGAAGACCATTGGTTGAAATTCTGTAGTCCAAGTTGTCAACTTGCTGCAGGTCAAAGGTGCATTTCTCAAGCTTGGCAAACAGTTTGTTCTCTCAAAGTCTTTGCAACACCTCTCTGACATGCTGCCCATGAGCCTCTGCATCCTAAGAGTAAATCAAGATGTCACCAAATAAAGTATTGTAAGAAAATCTGTGGCTCAGGATCCCATAACAAACTCACATTTAGCGACAGATGTTCTCATCTTGTCTGCTTCTCCTCCAAAGGTCTCAGTCAACTACTCTGGGAAAATAAAAGACTGGTTGCATCATTGGTGCAGATGGAAGCTGGGCGTTTTGAAATTATTGCTGGACTAATTTATTTATTTATTTATTTATTTTGTCAAATACATATTAGATAATAAACGTACTTAATATAAACATTATTTGAATACACGAAATGAATACGAATAAAAGGGAACATTAGGATAGGGACGGTAGGCTCGCTGGTGCACTTACGCATGCCCCTTACAGACCTCTTAGGAATGGGGTGAGGTCAACAGTAGACTGTCTAAGATTAATTAATTAATTGAAGTACTGTTGCCTCTAAGTTCCACATTTTTCCTTCCATCTCCTGTCGGTATTGGAGTAAAGTTTCTGCATCTGCTGGAGAGAAGTAGAGCTGCCTATAATCCCACAACCATGTTCAAAGATGCCTCCTTCCCATGAGCAGTGAGTCTGGGGAGGTTAATGTCAGGCACAGTTGTTTGAAACGACTTCAGCCAACGAAAGGAACTTAGATCGATTAAAAGCAAAGAGCAAATTAATAAATATTGAAAATTAATAATAATAGCAGTTTGCAAAGTGCAAAGGGTCTTGGGATGAAACCTCAGCAAGCAGGTTCAAACCAAGAGCCACCCCTATAAATTCCAAAACATACGTTATATACAGGTTTCATCTCAACACCCAATTTCCCTCTCATTGGATATGTCCTTAAGGGTTTGCAGCTAATCCTGGGATGTCTCCAGGGAAAATTATCTCCTCTCTCTACCTATTCGTTTGGCAATGAAGCATTCTGCTATGTAGCATCCCATCTCCTAAGCGTTAAGGAATGTACTTTCAGCCTCCCCTCATCGGGCCCCTTTCAAGCTTCTAGAGATAAAAATTCAACATTCAAAGAGATTATAACAAACTCCCCCCCAAAACATAAAAGGCATATCAATGGAGCATGTCAAAAGTATAAAAACAAATCATGCAGATACAGAGAGGTATATTTCATTTGATAACAGATTAGTATAATTAGAAGGGACCCCATAAGTCATCTAGTCCAACCCCATCATACTTTTTATTTTTGAATTCTTATTTCTTACACAGGCAACCAGAACAGCTCTGGAAATTAGATAAAAAGGTTTCTTTATGGTTGATTCAACAGTTCACAAGAACTTCACCAAACTGCCAAGCTTCCCTTGGGAGTGCCTGATATAGCCTAAGAAGTGTTTGATCTCTCGCCCCCTCCCTCCCCCAATAGAATCCAAAGCGAGAATATTTCACCCGCCAGAATCAGGGTGATTCCCTCTTGTCCAAACAGGAATGGGAACAGGCATCATTTTCAGTGAGCCCCTAGAGATGACAGGGAAGCCACTTGTCTCTGTAGGCTGAATGAAAAACCTCCATGCCAAGTCCTCATGGTAGACAGAAATGATGTGTGATCTTTCCTGCTGGGTCTTGCATGGACTTTCTGGGGAAATCGGTGGGAAAAATTGCAAATGGCAATAACAAGATTATTAGACATTGGACAGCTTTTTATAAGCGTTGCCAAGTGCCCAGATCACAATCACATGACTAAGGAGGTGCTTCAATGGCCATAACTGAAGGCATGAGTCATAAGTCTGTTCATTTAGCATCATCATAACATTCAACAACCAGAAGACAAGAACAACTGTACCTGTAATTCTGTGTGGTTGGTGGTGCTGAATAAATCTAATTGACATTTTCAAATACACACATTTATTTACTGTTTCTCAGTGGACATCATCACCCATATTGTGCTATATTTATTTTTTATTTTTATTTCCTACCTAAATATTTATCTGAACAACAAACAGGTGTGCCTATATAAGATCGTATTTTTTTCTTTCTCTTTACCCAAAGTACGATATTCCACCTAAAGAATTTCATTTTAGAAAATATAATCTGAGGGAGAATCTTTCAGTCAAAATTGTAATAAGTGAATATGTGAATTTCTTACAAAACTACAATATGTCACCATTTATTCCTTTGAGTTTGATGAACACAAATATTCCAGATTGAGTAATATTTTGAAAATATATCCAAGGAAAAGCAATTCAGTTGCCATACATAAATTCCCTTGAATTCCTATAAAAATGCAATCCATAATTATTTTTCAAGAAATAATTGTGATTATTTTGGACTGCAGACTTTCTAGAGAGATCCTGAATGAATCTTGCAGCAGGCATCTTGCAGAACTATTCAGGAGAAACCAGAGATTGAAAAAGTTATGCATGTACATCTGGAACACAGATGATGAAAAAATGGAACCATTGTGCGATGGGCTCAAACATCCACAATGCACAATAGAGACTTTACAGTAAGTGACTACTTTCAGTTTGATCTGCATAAGTGTCTTTTGACTGTTAATATTTTTGAAATATAGAGATTCAGTTGCCATACATGGTCATATTCTCTTCAGTTTCTATAAAATACATTGCATACTTGATATTCAAGAAATAATTGTAATTTTTCATATATTTTTGTGGTGGGACTGGGAGAGGGGACAGGTGGCAGGGGCGTGGCTTAGGGAAAACTCTTTGAATGTTCTAGAGTGGCCCAAGCAGAGCCCTGACTTGAACCCTAATGAGCATCTCTGGAGGGACCTGAAAATGGCTGTCCACTGGCGGTCGTCATCCAACCTGACTGAGCATGAGAGGATTTGCAAGGAAGAATGATAGAAAATCCCCCAATCCAGGTGTGCAAAGCTTGTTGCATCATACCCAAAAAGACCTGAGGCTGCAATTGCTGCCAAAGATGCTTGAACAAAGGTTCAGGAAAGCCTCCTGAACCCTGGGGATGGCGAAAAATGGGCCAATGGGCCAATCGGAAGTTCTTTTTGGAACTTCCGGATGGCCCGTTGGCCCGTTTTTCACCATCCCCAAGGTTCAGGAGGGTTTCCTGAAGCCTGGGGAGAGCGAAAACGGCCGAAAAGAAGGCCGAAAATCAGCTGGCCATCGCACGCATATGCGCTGGAGCTGACATTGGGCAACGCCTTGCGTGCCCTCAGATATGGCTCCACGTGCTACCTGTGGCACACGTGCCATGGGTTCGCCATCACTGCCCTAGAGGTAATCCATCCAGGCCCACACATAACAGGTCTCACTGCTGCTGAGTTTTCATTCTGGGGAACAAATCCTGGACCAGATGTCCTGCCCCAAAGTTTCTCAGGCAGTACCTGCATGGTCTCAACCAAAGTTACAATATTGTAAAATCTTTATGGCAGCTTGTGCTGCACCTGTAAATCCTCAGTCTTGTGAGACACAGTTTACAGCAACAAATTACACTATCTTGGAACATAGCAGTATAAAGGTCAAAGTGAGAGAAAAACTGGCTAGGGTAGGGCTGTCAAACTCCCGGCCTGCGGGCAGATGCGTCACATACTGGCCACACCCATGCCCTGTTTAGCAAAGGGAAAAAAGTTCCGATAAATCACGTGATGCTGCCATGACGCCGTGAATTTGACACCCCAGGGCTAGGGAAAACAGGTTGAGTTTTCTATAACAATTCCAAATTCATGTGATCACTGCAGTTTTCACTAGTAAAGAGCCCCCTCCAGCCAATGACATCATTGCCCTAAAGCTGCCTTTACAGCTCCTAACAAGCAACTCCTTGTTAATGATGTCATAATTTCTTTTTCGGGGTATTTATTTATTTATTTATTTGTTTGTTTGTTTGTTTGTGAGATTTATATACTGCCTCACAGTGCAAGCACTCTGTAAGCGGTTTACACCAGTAAGCAACGTATATTTATATTGCCTCCAACAATCTCTGTCCTCATTTTAACTACCTCGGAAGGATGGAAGGCTGAGTCAACCTTGAGCCAGTGAGATTTTGAATCGCTGACCTGCGGATCACAGTCAGCTGAAGTGCCCTGCATTACTGCCTCTAACCGCTGTGCCCCCTCGGCTCTATTAATGCTCTGGAGTAAAAGGCACAATCTATCAGTCATTTCTCCTCATCCATTTGCAAGCGAACAGCTCTCAAAGCCATGTCTGAGGCATCTGTCTGAATGTCGAATTGCTTTGGAGGGTCAGGGTGGTCAAGAAGGGGCTGGGAAGTTTTAACTCTTCCAATGCTGATTGTCTCCTTTCTGTCCATGCAAACCTAGCTTTCTTTTTCAATAACTATGTAAGAGGCTTAACCATGTGGGAGAAGATAGGAATGAACTGCCCGTAAAATCCAGGAACTGCCCGTAGTCCAGGAAGTATTAAACATCTTTCATGTTGGTGGGGGAAGAATTCCAGGATGAAATGGGTTGTACCTTAGTTGGATCTATCTGAAGACCATTGGTTGAAATTCTGTAGTCCAAGTAGTCTACTTGCAGGTCAAAGTGCACTTCTCAAGCTTGGCAAACAGTTTGTTCTTTCAAAGTCTTTGCAACACCTCTCTAACATGCTGCCCATGAGCCTCTGCACCCTCAGAGTAAATCAAGATGTCACCAAATAAAGTATTGTAGGAAAATCTGTGGCTCAGGATCCCATAATGAACTCACATTGAGCGACAGATGTTCTCATCTTCTGCTTCTCCTCCATACGTCTCAGACAACCACTCTGGGAACAAAAAAGACTGGTTGCATCATTGTTGAAGGTGGAAGCTGGGCGTTTTGAAATTATTGCTAGACTAATTTACGGTATTTATTTATTTATTTTATTTTTCAAGTATGTATTAGATAATATAAGTATAAACATTATTTGAATACATGAAATGAATACGAATAAAAGGGAACATTAGGATAGAGACGGTAGGCACGCTGGTGCGCTTATGCATGCTCCTTACAGACCTCTTAGGAATGGGGTGAGGTCAACAGTAGACAGTCAAAGGTTAATCAATTAATTGGTGTACTGTTGCTTCTAAGTTCCACATTTGTCCTTCCATCTCCCGTCGTTGTTGGAGTAAAGTTTCTGCATCTGCTGGAGAGATGTAGAGCTGCCTATGATCCTGTTAAGTTTCCATGGGAATGAAGAATCGAGACATAGAACAGTTCAGCACCTTTATTTAGAATCAGCTCGTACTCAGAACGGACTGCCAGTAAGCTGCAGGGAAGCCGCTTTTACGGGCTTCCCTGAAGCCAGCCGGCCAGTGACAGCAGTTTATTTCTGTCGCCACTACATCGGCCAATCAGTGGCGGCTATGCAAATTTACTCCGTATGTCAGTATGTAACACCCCTCCCCTCTTTGTCTCTTGAACCTCCAATCAGGGACTTACGTAAGTCACATAGTCCCGTAATTGCACAGGACGCCTGATAGTCCTACTGGGTCTGCACAGTTCAGTTCATTGTGAGTCTTCAACTGAAACAGACATGCCTGTTGCTGCTCCTCCTCTGCTTTGTGGAAAAATCTGGAACCGGCCTCCAGGTGTGGCGGCTGAACTCTGGGCGGCAGCGTTCCCTGGCTCTGGCTGACTTGTTGGTGGTCCGGCGGCTATAGGTAGAGGTTCACGCTCCCTCTCTGGGCTTGAGTTCAGGGGTTCTTGGTGTCTCGCAGATAGGGCCTGCTCCTCGCCGTGGTCGTCTGGTTGACTGGTATTGTAATGTCTGCGGGGCAGAAACCGGTGATGAGTTTCTGGAGACCTTCTCCTGAGTTTCTGCTGCTGTTCCCGTTGTTGTTTCTGGTTGGTGAAGCCATGACTCTCCTCCTCGGCTCTGTAGCTGGTATGATATGCCTTCGCCACTCTCGACCATCATCTAGTTTTGTCAGGCTGTGATTTTTATATTGCCTGTTATATGTATATGCAGGGAGATGTATCCCTATTCATTATAATGGTTTATTCCTGAGCACGTGATTAATACGTTTTTGTACGCATGTGCACATTCTTTTCTTTGTTCATTCCTTCTGATCCTAGCTTCTATCGAAGCAAGACGTGTTTTTATATCAGAGATGTAGAATAATGAGGATTTATTGTTTTGTACCGAAATAAATATTTTTACTTAGAACTTTAAACTGCGGTTTCATTTCTAATGTCAGAATTCCGGGCAAAGATCTATTTTCGCCTCTAGTGAGAATTTATTCTCATCTTAACATGGTATGCAGAGGATTAATGGTTCCTGGATTCTAATTAATTCTGACAGGTTTATTGAGTTTAGCCTAGTCAGATAGATAAAAATGTTTTCACTACTTTTGAAGTGAAAACTCCATAAATCTACTGAAATGCCTTCTCCGGAGAAAGAAATACCACTTATACTTGATCAACCAATTCAAGAAGAAGAGAAAACTCAAGAAATAACTTATATTCCTGTCTCGTCTACGCTCCTAATTTCTCCTCCGAGACAGATTCCTCTTGCATCTCTACAAACTTCTCCAGCGCCATCTTCGCCCACGCACTCAATTACCGCTGTGAAGGCTTTACAACAAGAAGAAAATTTTCAGAGGTCAGTACAAGTCAAAAGCACGCCTTTCACCCCGGTGCAAGTTCTACTGAAATGGGGGCTGTTCAAACAGGAGCTATTCCAAAGATCTCTCATTATGAGCCATTTCAGCCCCAACCACTTGAAAGTCTTTCTGAGGAATCGCATTCCAGTAATATATCAGCTACAGAAAGATACCTTGATGAACGTTTTAAAGAGCTCCTTGATAATAAAGAGAAAGAAATTTAATACTTGAGGCAATTAATTGGAAAGCAGACGATTATATGAAACACAAGATGTCTGCCAACCTTCTTACCTTCCACAAGATTACCCTGGGCCATCTTTTCCGGCTTCTTCCACATTGGAGTCCCACCCAAAAATGGGCGTTACTTTTCACTTGCCGGATCAGACATATGACTATACGTCATTAGGGGCTGGTTTTGATCTAAGACATCATGAACAGAGAGACTTTCCCAAAAGTAATGTTGCAGTGCCATCTAGTGGAGAACAAAATAGAACAGAAATGATGTTTCAATCAGTGATACAAAGGCTTGATCTTCTGATGCCTGGCAAAAAGCAACCTTTGTCACCTATGCCACCTGGAGGTTTTGGATTGCAGTTTGCTCCACCTCCACCTATAGCACAACAACAAATTCTTCAACCTGCCCAAACAATACAGGCACAAGTTGCTCCGCCTGTTCCTATGGCAGCACAAATTATGCAGCAAACCCATGCTGCTTCACAAGCTGGAACTGCTCCAGCTCCTGCTGTCCCAACCGCCCAACAGCAACCCCAAATGGGACCACCACTTGTTCCAGTGCAAGCTCCTACACCTGCCCCAATCGTGGCCCAGCTCGTGCCAATTTCACCACCGCCTGCTCCTTCTCCTTCTCCTATTCAGGAGAAACCAGAGATTGAGAAAGTTATGCTTGGACATCTGGAACTGAGATGAGAAAACAATAGAACGATTATGCGATGGGCTCAAACATCCACAATGCACAATAGAGATATTAGTGTAAGTGACTATTTACTTTCAGTTTGATCTGCATAAGTGTCTTTTGACTGTTAATATTTTGGAAATATATCTAGAGAGAGTCAATTCAGTTGCCATACATGGTCATATTTTCTTCAGTTCCTAAAAATACATTGCATTCTTGATTTTCAAGAAACAATTATATTTTTTCATATTCTTTTCTGGTGGGGCTGGGGGAGGGTACAGGAGGCAGGGCAGTGGCTTAGGGAAAACTCTGTGAATGTCCTAGAGTGGCCCAACCAGAGCCCTGACTTGAACCCTAATGAGCATCTCTGGAGGGACCTGAAAATGGCTGTCCACTGGCGGTCGTCATCCAACCTGACTGAGCATGAGAGGATTTGCAAGGAAGAATGGCAGAAAATCCCCCAATCAAGGTGTGCAAAGCTTGTCGCGTCATACCCAAAAAGACTCAAGGCTGTAATTGCTGCCAAAGATGCTTCAACAAAGTACTGAGTGAAGAGTCTGAATAATTGTGCCAATGGGATATTTCAGTTTTTTTCTTTTTAATAAATGTACAGACGTGTCTAAAATCTGTTTTCTCTTTGTCATTATGCGGTATTGAGTGTAGATTAATGAGAAAAAAAATGAATTTCAGCAACTAGAATCAGGCTGCAGCATAACAAAATTGACAAAAGTGAAGAGGGTCTAAGTAATTTCTGAATGGGTCTAGGACAGTGATGGCGAACCTATGGCACGCGTGCCACAGGTGGCATGCGGAGCCATATCTGCCGGCACGCGAGCCGTTGCCCTAGCTCAACTCCAGCATGCATGTGCGTGCCGGCCAGCTGATTTTTGGCTCGTGTGGAGGCTCTGTGAGGGCATTTTAGGTTTCCAGAGGGCCTCCAAGGGGGTGTTTTCGCCCTCCCCAGGCTCCAGGGAAGCCTCTGGAGCCTGGGGAGGGAGAAAAATGGGCCTACCAGGCCCACTGGAAGTTGGGAAATGGGCCATTTCCAGCCTCCAGAGGGCCTCTGCGGGGGCGGGAGAGGTCGTTTTCACCCTCCCCAGGCATTGAATTATGGGTGTGAGCACTCACACGTGCGTGCCAGCACACGCGCACGCGTTTTCGGCACCCGAGGGAAAAAAGGTTCGCCATCACTGGTCTAGGACCTTCAGGCTCCCACCCTTGGCCATGCCTCTACTGCCTCCAGCCTCCAGCCACCAGCCTCAGCCCATTTACAGCCAGCTTTCATCCTCCTCTGGCCTTCCTCCAGTGATTCTCCCTGGCCAATGGGCATCTGGCCCTCCAACCCTTGCTCTTTGGCTCAGCCCATTTGCTGAAACACTGTTTATCCCAGGTGTTTCGCTCCATGGTACAAAAAGCTGCCAGCCAATTGGGTGGCAGGTGGCAACGATGGAGCTGGGTGGCCAAGGGGGTTAGGAGGAGGATGTGCTTAGTGACAGGTTACAGAAGAGAGCAGGGGGGCGGTCAGAAGCACTCAAGAGAAACCAAAAATTGAGAACATTAGACCTCTGTCTTGAGACCTCTGTCTTGTTGCGGCAAGTGGGGATGATGGCACAGGCAGGTCAAAGCGGCGGTGGTGATGGCTGGAACCTTAGTGTGTGGGAGCAAAGTACCATTTGCATTTGTGTGGCAACAGCATTCCACCTTCATCACGGTACATTTGTGCCAGCTGGTGGTGCCAAGGCAGCCCTCGCCTCCCGCTGCTTGGGGTTCTGATCGGTAAGCCGCATTTGGGAAGCACTACAGCAGAGAGAAGCAGTCGGAGTCAACCTTAGCTTTGGTGTCCATTGCAGCTAGGAATCTTAAATGAACATTTGTCTTGTAGCCAGCCTGGGCGCTAGATCATCCTTCTGCAAGCTCTGTCTCTCAAGGAGCCCGGCCGAAGTTTTGAGTGATGCTCGCTGAAGCACTTTGACTCTCAGAGATGGGATGGGGTCCTTCAGGCATTTAGCTTGGCTGCTTGTTTAGAAGCTCCAGCCCCTCCCTCCCTCCCCGGGAGTCAAAGATTTTTCTGGAATCCATTAAAATTTTCTCGTGGACCACTGGTTAGTGACCACTGCTCTAGGAACTGCCAAAACTGCTCATGCTGCTGCATTCTGGACTAGTTGTAGCTTCTGGACACTCTTCAGGCATAGCTCCATGTGGATTGCATTGCAGTAGTCTGTCTGAGAGATGACCAGGGCATAAGTGACTGAAAGGAAACAGAACCAAAATTATAGACATAAATGACATAAAATAACTCTGAGAATCTCCATAGTCTCCTGCAAGCTATATAACCATAAATTTAGTTTAGTTTAGTTTAGTTTAGTTTAGTTTAGTTTAGTTTAGTTTAGTTTAGTTTAGTTTAGTTTAGTTTAGTTTAGTTTAGTTTAGTTTAGTTTAGTTTAGTTTAGTTTAGTTTAGTTTAGTTTAGTTTAGTGTCATTGTACCTTGTTCAGCAAAATCAAGTTTTCAATGCCTTATAAAAGGCCAGCAGAATTGTGGTAAGCCTGATCTTGAGGGTGATGGTGTTTCAGAGTATGTGAGCTACGTATCTTATAGCAGTGGTCACCAACTGGTGATCTGCAGACCACTGGTACTCTGCAAGAACATTTTTGTGGTCCTCAGAAAAATCTTTGGCTCCCAGGGAGGGAGGGAGGGGCTGGAGCTATTAAACAGGGGGCCAAGCTAAGTGCCTGAAGGACCCCATCCCATCCCTGTGAGTCAAAGTGCTTCAGCGAGCAGCGCACAAAACTTCGGTGGAGCTCCTCAATAGACGAAGTTTGCAGGCAAGCCGGTGCACCCGGGTGGAGGAGTTGCTTCGGGATGACCAAAGGGCCAGTCCTGTGACTACTTCTCTGGAATATGGGACCGACTTTTCTACCAATGTCAGCAAGCCATCGTCAGTCTGCTGTCTTCTTTTTCCTTCACTCAGATCGACCACAAAGCTTTTCCTTGAGAGAAGGAACACAAAAGAGGTTCCTGGAAGGCTGTGTGCCTGGACCAGGAGCTTTCCCTCAGGCCTCCTGCCCCGAGGCCTCGCAGAAGCAGAGACGTGTGGGAGCCTGAGAAAATGTGCCTGGTCCGGGCGCACAGCACCCCAGTGTCAAACTAGGTTGATGTTTCCCTGCATTGAGCCAGCAGACAAAACAGGAAAGGGGGGCAGAGAAAAACAGTCCAGTTGCCAACCCTGACCAAATCCTGCAGCAGGCATATTGCAAAAGCACTCAGGAGAAACCAAAAATTGAGAACGTTAGACCTCTGTCTCGAGAACCCAGATAAAAAACCAATGGAACTGCTGTGTGAGGGTCTCAAACATCCACAATGCACAATAGAGAAACTGCAGTAAGTTATTCCCCCCCCTTTCTTGTTGATCTGCACAACTGTCCTTTGAGTGTTAATTTTTAACACTCAAAAGGGGGAGGGGTTTTTGGACTCTCAAAGGGGAGGGGGACAGTTTCCCGACCCCTGGACCACCAGCTCCCCGAGAGTTACAACTATGCCACGAAGAACGGTGACTTTACAAAGAGCCTAAGGACTGGAGACTTTTCTTTTCTTCTCGACGATCTTCCCTTGGGGAACCCCAAAGACATTACATGAAAAGGACATAATAGGGGGAGACTGAGGCTATGACAGGGGTCTCTCTTCTCCAGTAACCCCCCCTATACTTTTAACCTTTCGGTTTTTACCTCTGATATGGTATGGTGGATGGATGTAAGAGGTTACGACTGAGGAGGTGAATGTGTAGATTGAAATGACTTGTGAAAAACTGACTGAGTTGGGGGCTAGGACGCGGGCTCCCTCCTCTGAGTGTGGAAACAGAAGCGGAGGAGGGCTTGGGTCCAACTCCCAGCTCAGTATGAATGGTATGTATGGCCTGCAGGGGGAAAGGAGGACCAGTGGGGAGGGGGAGGGGATCTTTGGGGGGTGGAGGGCTGGAATATTTCAGTCATGATAGGGAGAGGTAGGTATAGCGGGAGCAGAGGGGTGGGCCGCTCTCGGGGAATAAGACCTCGCTGTTTACAAGCGATCCCTTGTTTTGGCCCCTCTTGTGTGGTTCCATCTTGCTCAACCCAAATACCTGGTGACCGGGGTTTTCAGGGCCCTGGGCTCAAGCTGATGCTGTTGAATGCCAGGTCCATTGTCAACAAAGCCTCCCTGGTACGTGATTTAATCACTGACGAGGGGGTAGACCTGGCATGCATAACTGAGACCTGGCTGGGCCAGGAGGGGGGAGTTGCCCTCTCTGAGGTATGCCCAGATGGGTTCTCAGTTCTGCATCAGCCACGACCTGAGGGAAGGGGGGGGAGGAGTGGCCATTATAGCGCGCCAGAATCTGCATCCTCGTAGGAGCCCTGCCCCCAGATTGTCGGGTGTGAGACGCTCCTTCTGAAGTTGGACTTAGGAGTTCAGGTGGGCCTTTCGTTAGCGTACCTGCCTCCAGTTGCGTTACCAAGGCCCTGCCTGAGCTGCTTGAGGCAGTAGCAAGCCTGGCGGCGGAGTTCCCCAGGCTTATGGTGCCTTCGGCAGGTGAAACCTCTGGTGCAGCTCAGGAGTTCATGGATTCCATGACAACCATGGACCTGACCCAAGTAATCCAGGGTCCGACTCATGAGGGAGGTCACATGCTTGACCTAGTGTTTCTTTCGGGGCAGTGGAGAGATGATCTGAAGCTTGGGGATTTAGTCACCACCCCGTTGTTGTGGTCAGATCATTTCCTACTGAGGTTGGATTTCACAGCCCCACTCCTCCCCTGCAGGGAGGCGGGACCAACTAGGTAGTTCCGCCCCATGCGCCTAATGGAGCCGGAAGGATTCCAGAGGGAACTTGGTGAAATACCTGAAACCCTAGTCCACAATTTGTCTGAGTCCCTGGTGGCTGCCTGGAACACCGCAGCATCGGGGGCATTAGATCAGATTGCGCCTTTGCGACCTCTCCATGGAAGTGGATCCCGGAATGCTCCCTGGTTTACTGAGGAGCTCCGGGAGATGAAACGCCACAAGAGACATCTGGAGCGACGCTGGACAGCCAGTAAAACCGAATCCGACCGAACACTTCTAGGAACTTTTATTAAGTCTTATTTAGTGGCGATAAGGGCGGCAAAACGATCTCATTTTTCCACTCTTATTGCATCCGCAGATTCTCGCCCAGCCGCCTTGTTTAGGGTGACTCACTCCCTCCTTGCTAAAGGGGGGAAGCGAGGAACACTTGCATGGTAGAGCTGAGGAATTCGCTCAGTTTCTGATGGATAAAGTCGCTGAGATCCGGTCGAATCTGGACTCTGGCTGGACAGAGCCCATTGAGTTGACAGGGGCAAGTATTAGTCCAGCATTGTGGGAGGAGTTTGAGCCAGCCACTCCTGATGACGTGGACAAGGCCGTGGGTGCGATGAGCTCTTCTACCTGTTTATTTGACCAGTGCCCCTCCTGGCTGGTTTCGGCCAGCAGAGAGGTGGCATGTGGCTGGATACAGGCGGTGATCAACGCTTCTTTTAGGGAGGGATCCGTACCGCAGCCTTTAAAGGTTGCGGTGGTGAGACCCCTCCTTAAGAAGCCTTCCCTGGATCCGGCGGATTTGAAGAACTTTCGTCCGGTCTCCAACTTACCTTTTATAGGTAAGGTTGTTGAGAAGGTGGTAGCTTTTCAGCTTCTTCGATTATTGGAGGAAACTGATTATCTAGATTCTTTTCAGTCGGGTTTCAGGCGTGACAACAGTACAGAAACTGTCTTGGTCGCCCTGATGGATGATCTCTGGCAAGCCCGGGATGGGGGTTATTCTTCCATCCTGGTGCTACTTCACCTCTCAGCGGCTTTCGATACCATCGATCATGGTATCCTTCTGCATCATCTCAGCAAGTTGGGAGTGGGAGGCACCGTTTTACGGTGGTTCTCCTCTTACCTCGCCGATAGGATGCAGTCGGTGTTAACAGGAGGACAGAGGTCGTCTCCTAGGCCCCTGACTTGTGCCTCAGGGTTTCTGTCCTTTCACCCATCCTGTTTAACATTTACATGAAACCGCTGGGGGAGATAATCCGTCGACACGGGGTGAGTTTCCAACAGTACGCTGATGACACCCAGCTGTACATTTCCACCCCGTTTCAATTCAGGGAGGCAGTGGGTGTAATGTGCTGATGCCTGGAGGATGTCAGGATCTGGATGGGGAGGAACAGGCTCAAGCTTAACCCCGACAAGACTGAGTGGCTCTGGATATTGCACCCTAAGGACCATGTCGACTGTCCCTCCTTGGTTCTTGGGGGAGAAAAACTAACTCCCTCAGAACGGGTTCGCAATTTTGGAGTTCTCCTAGATCCACAGCAAAAATTAGACCAACATCTTACAGCTGTGGCTAGGGGAGCCTTTGCACAGGTCCGCCTGGTGCACCAATTGCGACCATACTTAGAGAAGGAGGCTCTACTCACGGTCACTCATGCTCTTGTCACCTCTCGATTGGACTACTGTAATGCGCTCTACATGGGGCTACCCTTAAAGAGTATCCGGAGACTTCAACTGGTGCAAAATGCGGCTGCGCGTGCTGTGGTGGGTGTCTCAAGATACACCCACATAACACCCATACTCCGCCAGCTGCACTGGTTGCCCATTGATCTCCGGGTGCAATTCAAGGTGTTGATCATCATCTTTAAAGCCCTACATGGCTTAGGACCAGGTTACCTCCGGGACCGCATCCTACCTCATACATCCCTACGACCAGTTAGGTCCCACAGAATCGGTCTCCTCCAGGTCCCATCAGCAAAACAATGTCAGTTGGCGGGACCAAGGGAGCCCCGGATCTCTGGAACCAACTACCCCCAGAGATCCAAATTATTCCCACCTTACTGGCCTTCTGGAAAGCCATTAAGACATGGCTCTTCCTGCAGGCAGTGTGAGAGATTATTGAACATCTTAATCTCCCTCTTGGTATGAATGGCGTTGGTTGGTCTCTTCCTATTTTTAAAAATTGCTTTTATGACCGTATTTTAAATTATACAATTGCTGTTCTTGTATATGCTGTACGCCGGCCTGAGTCCCTCTGGGAGTAGGGCGGCATATAGGAATTGCAAAATAAATAAATAAATAAATAATTTCCTGGAAATATATCCAGGGAGAGGCACATTTTCTCAAATTTTGATAAAATACATTGCATGCCAGATTTTTAAGAATTGTAATTTTTCATACTATTCTCCGCAGCCTTCAGGGAACGTTATGGAATGAATCCTGCAGCAGGCATCTTGCAGAAGTACTCAGGAAAAACCAGAGATTGAATGAATTACACCTGTCCCTCCAGGAACCAGATGACAAACCAATGGAAGTGCTGTGTGAGGGCCTCAAACAACCAGAATGTACAATAGAGACGCTAAGGTAAGTGACTGTTTTTTCCTTTGAGTTTCATCTGCGCAACTGTTTTTTTATTTTCAATATTCTGGAAATATATCCAGGGTGAGACAGTTCAGTTGCCTTCCATAATCACAATCCCTTTGCTTCCTACAAGAATAGATTCCCATTTTTTTCCAAGAAATAATTGTAATTTTTCGTACTATTCTCTGCAGGCTTGATGGGGAGATACCGACCGAATCCTGCATCAGGCATCTTGCAGAAGTACTCAGGAAAAACCAGAGATTGAACGTATTATACTTGTCCCTCAAGAGACCAGATGACAAACCAATGGAAGTGCTGTGTGAGGGTCTCAAACATCCAGAATGTTCAATAGGAACGCTACAGTAAGTGATTGTTTTTTTAATTCAGTTTGAATTTCACAACCATTTTTTGGACTGTTAATATTCTGGAAATATATCAAGGGATATATCAAGGGAGAGGCAATTCAGCTGCCTTATATACACTTCTCTCTATATACCAATGACTGCATCTCCAACGATCCATCTGTTAAACTACTGAAGTTTGCAGATGACACAACAGTGATCGGTCTCATTCGAGACAATGATGAATCCGCATACAGACAGGAGTTTGGACAATTAACCTTGTGATGCGACCAGAACAATCTGGAACTGAACACACTCAAAACCGTAGAAATGGTAGTAGACTTTAGAAGAAACCTGCCCATACTTTCACCTTTTACAATACTAGACAACACAGTATCGAGTCTTAGGGCGAGTCTTAGTCCTGTTATATGGGATGAGTTTGAGCCTATCACTCCTGATGATGTGGACAAGGCCATAGGAGTGATGAGCGCCTCCACTTGTTTACTGGACCCGTGCCCCTCCTGGCTGGTCTCAGCTAGCAGGGAGGTGACCCGCGGCTGGCTCCAGGCTGTTGTGACCGCATCTTTGAGAGAGGGGTCCATCCCACAGCACTTAAAAGCTGCGGTGGTGAGGCCCCTCCTCAAGAAGCCTTCCCTGGACCCAGCGGATTTAAAGAACTTCCGTCCAGTCTCCAACTTACCCTTCATGGGTAAAGTTGTCGAGAAAGTGGTGTCGCTCCAACTCCTGCGGTTATTGGAGGACACTGATTATCTGGATCCCTTTCAGTCGGGTTTCAGGCGCGGCTACAGTATGGAGACTGCTTTGGTCGCGCTGATGGATGATCTCTGGCGAGCCCGGGATGGGGGTCACTCCTCCATCCTGGTGCTACTTGACCTCTCAGCGGCTTTCAATACCATTGACCATGGTATCCTTCTGCGTCGTCTTGGGGAGGTGGGGGTGGGAGGCACTGTTTTACGGTGGTTCTCCTCCTACCTCTCTGACAGGACGCAGTCGGTGTTGACAGGAGGACAGAGGTCGCCCCTAGGCCCCTAACTTGCGGGATGCCACAGGGCTCGGTCCTCTCGCCCATCCTGTTTAACATTTACATGAAACCGCTGGGGGAGATCATCCGATGACACGGGGTGAGGTATCAGCAGTATGCTGATGACACCCAGTTGTACATCTCCACCCTGTGTCAGTTCAGTGAAGCAGTTGAGGTAATGTGCCGCTGCCTGGACGATGTGAGGGTCTGGATGGGAGTGAATAGACTCAGACTCAACCCTGACAAGACTGAGTGGCTGTGGATATTGCCCCCCAGGGATTATGTCGACTGCCCCTCCTTCATTCTTGGGGGAGAAAAATTGACTCCCTGAGAACGGGTTCGCAATTTGGGTGTCCTCCTAGACCCACAGCTAAAATTGGAGCAACATCTTTCAGCTGTGGCTAGGGGGACCTTTGCACAGATCCGTCTTGTGCACCAATTGCGACCCTTCTTGGAGAGGGAGGCTTTGCTCACAGTCACTCATGCCCTTGTCACCTCATGGCTAGACTACTGTACCGCGCTCTACATGGGGCTACCCTTGAAGAGCATCCGGAGATTGCAATTGGTACAGAATGCAGCTGCGCGAGCTGTGGTGGGTGTACCGAGATACACCCACGTAACACCTATTCTCCGCCAGCTGCATTGGCTGCCTATTAATCTCCGGTCGCAATTTAAGGTGGTGGTTTTGACCTTTAAAGCCCTACATGGCTCAGGGCCAGGTTACCTTCGGGACCGCATCCTACCACATACCTCCCTATGACCGGTTAGGTCCCACAGGGAGGGCCTCCTCCGGGTCCCATCAGCCAAACAATGTCGGTTGGCGGGGCCGCGGGGGAGGGCCTTCTCTGTGGGAGCCTCTGGAACCAACTCCCACCAGAGATTCGGACTATCCCCACCCTGCTGGCCTTCCGTAAAGCCATAAAAACATGGTCTTCCGGCAGGCGGGGTGAACAAGAAGCTCAGATTCCCCCATGAATGGTGTTTTTAATAATGTTTTAATAATGTTTTTAATTATTAAATTGTTTATTACATTTTTTTACTGTACGTTTCTTATCCACGTTGTACGCCGCCCTGAGTCCTACGGGATTGGGCGGCCTATAAGAGCGTAAATAAATGAATGAATGAATGAATGAATGAATGAATGAATGAATGAATAAATAAAAATAAATAAATAAATAAATAAATAAATAAATAAATAAATAAATAAATAAATAAATAAAGTATCAACAGTAGAGACCTTCAAATTTCTAGGTTCTACCATATCACAAGATCTAAAATGGACACCTAACATCAAAAATATCATCAAAAAAGCACAACAAAGAATGTTTTTTCTGCGCCAACTCACAAAGCTCAAACTGCCCAAGGAGCTGCTGATACAATTCTACAGAGGAATTATTGAGTCTGTCATCTGCACCTCTATAACTGTCTGGTTTGGTTCTGCAACCCAACAAGACAGACACAGACTTCAGAGGATAATCAGAACTGCAGATAAAACAATTGCTACCAACCTGCCTTCCATTGAGGACCTGTATACTGCACGAGTCAAAAAGAGGGCTTTGAAAATATTTACAGACCCCTCACATCCTGGACACAAACTGTTTCAACTACTACCCTCAAAATGATGCTATAGAGCAGTGGTCCCCAACCTTTTTATTGCCGTGGACCGGTCAACGTTTGATAATTTTTCCGCGGCCCACTGGGGGGGGGGGTTTGTGGCGTCGCGTTGATTATTACCGTATGTTCCGGCGTATAAGACGACTGGGCGTATAAGACGACCCTTCCTACTATCTTTCTTTTTCTTTCTGTCTTTCTTCCTTCCTAACATCTTTCTTTCTTTCTTTCTTTCTTTCTTTCTTTCTTTCTTTCTTTCTGTCTGTCTGTCTGTCTGTCTGTCTGTCTGTCTGTCTGTCTGTCTGTCTGTCTGTCTTCCTTCCTTCCTTCCTTCCTTCCTTCCTTCCTACCATCTTTCTTTCTTTCTTTCTTTCTTTCTTTCTTTCTTTCTTTCTTTCTTTCTTTCTTTCTTTCTTTCTTTTTCTTCTTTCTTCCTTCTTCTTCCTTCCTTCCTTCCTTCCTTCCTTCCTTCCTTCCTTCCTTCCTTCCTTCCTTTTCACACTTTATTGCATACTTTCCTACAAGTAAGAATCCATCTGATGCCTTTTCTATGCATTTTATGACAAAGAACCAATAACAGGAACCCTTTTCTTCTACCTTGGATTTTTTAATTTCTTCACAATTGCAAGCTTTGTGATAGACAATTAGGCAACATATGCCTTGTACTGTGAAAACTACTTTGCTCTCTGTAGAACAAATGAAGAAACTTTCTGGCAACCCTCCAATATTGTCCAATAGGGACAATGGGATATTGAGAGAATCCCTGTGTTTGTGCTGTTTAATTTGTTGCTGCTGTAGCAGCTTCCTTGCTCCAAAGTGATATTTGTCTTTGAGTTGGTGGTTTCCATCATAGCATTGGTAATGATTCTTTCTTTCTTTCTTTCTTTCTTCTTTCTTTCTTTCTCTCTCTCTCTCTCTCTCTTTCTCTCTCTCTCTCTCTCTCTCTCTCTTTCTTTCTTTCTTTCCTTCCTTCCTTCTTTCTTTCTCTTCCAGGACGCCAAGTGCGGGGAACCGCACCAAGCGAGGTAGGTGGGTGGGTTGCTCCCCTCCCCTCCCCTCGGAGGAAGAAGGAGCCTCTGTCACTGTCTCTCGCGGGGCTCCAGCTACCCGACTGAGTCCCCGACCGCGGCGCTGGCAGGGTTAAAGTGCATGGGAGGGAAGGAGAGCGCGCACTACCGCTGCCGCTGCTGCTTTCGCTGCTCCGATATTTCTTCGGTGGGCGCGCGCGGGAGGAACCGCTGAGCAGAGGCACCCGGCAGCTTAAGGCAAGAGGCGGGCGGGAGACGCGGGCAGGAACCTGCCCCGATGCCACCACTTCTGGCATCCCCGTGCCTCTCACCCCGCTCGCCGGGTGCCTCTGCTCAGCGGTTCCTCCCGCGCGCGCCCACCGAAGAAATATCGGAGCAGCGAAAGCAGCAGCGGCAGCGGTAGCGCGCGCTCTCCTTCCCTCCCATGCACTTTAACCCTGCCAGCGCCGCGGTCGGGGACTCAGTCGGGTGGCTGCAGCCCCGCGAGAGACAGTGACAGAGGCTCCTTCTTCCTCCGAGGGGAGGGGAGGGGAGCAACCCACCCACCGCTTGGCTGGAGAACGGCGGGGATGTGGCCACGGCCGTTTTTCAGCTCCCCCCGGCTCGGAATTTTCAGTACCCGGCGTATAAGACGACCCCCGACTTTTGAGAAGATTTTCAAGGGGTAAAAAGTCGTCTTATACGCCGGCACATACGGTAAATCAAAACAATCTCAAATATAAACAATTTTAATTTAATTTAAGTAGCAGGGCGGCCCGGTACCATTTGTTCTGCGGCCCGGTACCGGGCCGCGGACCGGGGGTTGGGGACCACTGCTATAGAGCACTGCACACTAGAACAACTAGATACAAGAACACTTTTCCCCCGAACGCCATCACTCTGCTAAACAAATAATTCCCTCAACACTGTCAAACTATTTACTAAGCCTACTCTACTATTAATCTTCTCATCGTTCCCATCACCCATCTCCTCCTACTAATGACTGTATGACTGTAACTTTTTTGCTTGTATCCTTACGATTTATATTGACTGGTTCCTAATATCATTTGATTGCTTATTTGTACCCAGACTATCATTAAGTGTTGTACCTTATGATTCTTGACGAACATATCTTTTCTTTTATGTACACTGAGAGCATATGCATCAAGACAAATTCTTTGTGTGTCCAATCACACTTGGCCAATAAAAAATTCTATTCTATTCTATTCTATTCTATTCTATTCTAATCAAATTTGCTTCAATTCCTATAACAATATATTTTATGCTTGTTTTCCAAGAAATAATTATAAGTTTTCGTACTCGTCTCTGCAGGCTTGCTGGAGAGATCCTGAGTGAATCTAGCAGCAGGCATCTTGCAGAAGTACTCAGGAAAAACCAGAGATTAAGAACATTATACTTGTCCCTCAAGAAACCAGATGACAAACCAATGGAAGTGCTCTGTGAGGGCCTCAAACAACCAGAATGTACAATAGAGACGCTAAAGTAAGTGACTGTTTTTTCCTTTGAGTTTCATCTGCGCAACTGTTTTTTTATTTTTAATATTCTGGAAATATATCCAGGGTGAGAGAGTTCAGTTGCCTTCCATAATCACAATCCCTTTGCTTCCTACAAGAATAGATTCCCATTTTTTTCCAAGAAATAATTGTAATTTTTTCGTACTATTCTCTGCAGGCTTGATGGAGAGATACCGACCGAATCCTGCATCAGGCATCTTGCAGAAGTACTCAGGAAAAACCAGAGATTGAACGTATTATACTTGTCCCTCAAGAGACCAGATGACAAACCAATGGAAGTGCTGTGTGAGGGTCTCAAACATCCAGAATGTTCAATAGGAACGCTACAGTAAGTGACTGTTTTTTCAATTCAGTTTGAATTTCACAACCATTTTTTGGACTGTTAATATTCTGGAAATATATCAAGGGAGAGGCAGTTCAGTTGCCTTACATAATCAAATTTGCTTCAATTCCTAAAAGAATACATTCTATGCTTGTTTTCCAAGAAATAATTGTAAGTTTTCATACTCATCTCTGCAGGCTTGCTGGAGAGATCCTGAGTGAATCTAGCAGCAGGCATCTTGGAGAAGTTCTCAGGAAAAACCAGAGATTAAGAATATTATACTTGTCCCTCAAGAAACCAGATGACAAACCAATGGAAGTGCTGTGTGAGGGCCTGAAACAACCAGACTGTACAATACAGACTTTACAGTAAGTGACTGTTTTTCTCCATAGAGGGTGGAGCTAGCATCTGGACATGGGTTGTCCTCGTCCGTTCATCCAATAGGACTGAGTCTTTTAAGCTGTTTATTCCTGCCTGTGTGCCAGGATCCCCAGCTTTACTCAGTCCTCAGACAATGATGGACGCGTGGTTGCTAGCTCTTCCCTCTTTCGAGAAATTGCTATTTTTCCAGTTTGCTGATTTTCCTCTCTCTTCTCTATGAACAGTGAGTTACTAGCTGATCCCCCCTTCACTGGGATCGCTGTTTTCCTAGAAGCTCAGAGCCTCGGCTCGAGCTGATAGCAGCCGATTGCCTCTTCTGCCTGTAGGCGGCTCCTTTTAAAGCCAGAGGGGCTGTATTTAGCCTTCCGTGCTGCCGCCAAAGTTTCTGCGCTCCGCTTCACAGCTGACTCAAAAAGAAACAGGCTTTTTGTTGGTGGGGGCTTAATGCCTTCGATCTGAGGCAGAATGAGTGGCAGGAGGAGTTTTCGCGCTCCCCATTAGCACGTGGTGTGTGAAAGCGGCTTGCATATGCAGGGCTGGAGCAGAGAGAGACAGTTCAGTTCAGTTCAGGGAAGCAGTTGATGTACCGTATTTTTCAGAGTATAAGATGCACCATTTTACCCTCAAAAAGAGGGTGAAAACTTGGGTGCGTCTTATACACCGAATGTAGCCCCACCCAGCCACCCCCACCCTTTGGCCTCTGCTTGCCAGCAATTTACCTCTTTGCAGCAAACAGGGCAAAGCACAAGAAGAGCACAAGAAGAAATGATCTGCCTCCCGACCTACAGCTGACTGAGGCTTACAAGCCACGTGGTAAAATGAAACTGAATCTAGGGTGGCTGTGATGAGACATATTGCTGGGAGATAAACTGCTGGCAATATTAGACTACTGAAATTGCAAGAAGGCAAGCTAGAGCTGCTGTGGCTCAAGAGATAGATCTTTTGCCTCACAATCAGGAGGTTATGAGTTCTATCCTAGGTACAGGCAGATTCTGTTAATATGTTATTTTGTTAAATGTTTGTAGAGTGTTCAAATTATTAGACTTATTTTTTAAAGACTGCTTTATTATTGTTCTAGACAACTTAACAAAATGAAGAAGCTTTTTAAAATAAATGCTTTCTCTGAAGAGGCCCAGTGCTATTGTATCTTCTTTTAAATAGCAGAGAATACTTCCAGAAAGCCACATCAATTTTAAAGATCTGTAAAAGTATAATCTGAAATGTCCTGTTTTAGTATTAAGTATTAGTATTAAAAGAAGGCAGCTGAGAAACCCTGACTTAGTCATGTTTGGAGTAGATGTATTTAAATAATTTGGAGGAGTTAGTGTGATTACATTTAAGAAAACTTTCTGGGATTAATATACTGCCATAATGTACATTTCTCCAATTCTTTGCCATTTCTATGGGTCAGGCACACATGCACAGAAATACACAGCAAACAGTGTATATCATCTGTGCTTTTTGCTGTTTGCTGTTTGGCAAATTGCTGGGAGGCAGAGGCCTTTTTCCCTTGTTTTCCTCCCCCAAAACTAAGGTGCTTCTTATACTGTGGTGCATCTTATACTCCGAAAAATACGGTAATGTGCCATTCCCTGGATGTTAGGGTCTGGATTATTATTATTATTATTATTATTATTATTATTATTATTATTATTATTATTATTATTATTATTATTATTATTATTATTATTATTATTATTATTATTATTATTTATTCACAAAAAATGTAATACACAGCAAACGAGATTTATATGCTGGATTTCGTATCACTATATCACAAGTCGAACATTTCCCAAGCGTCTAGGACTGTGTGATGTATTTTCGTATGATGCGCGCAGATCCAAGTAGGGTGGCCTTTTGCAACTGACAGATCGTGATTTTGTCAATGTTTATTGTTTTCAAATGCCGGTTAAGGTCTTTTGGCACAGCACCCAGTGTGCCGATTACCACTGGGACCACCTGTACTGGTTTATGCCAGAGTCGTTGTAATTCAATTTTAAGGTCCTGATATCGGTTAAGTTTTTCTTGTTGTTTTTCATCAATTCGACTGTCACCTGGTATGGCGACATCAATGATCCACACTTTTTTATTTTCCACAATCGTGAGGTCTGGCGTATTATGTTCCAAAACCTTGTCAGTCTGAATTCGAAAGTCCCAAAGTATTTTGGCATGTTTGTTTTCAACTACTTTCTCAGGTTTATGATCCCACCAGTTCTTTACCACTGGTAGGTGGTAGTTGTGGCACAGGTTCCAATGAAGCATCTGGGCCACGTAGTTGTGCCTCTGTTTGTAGTCCGTCTGTGCGATTTTCTTGCAGCCGCTGAGGATATGATCAATTGTTTCATCAGCTTCCTTGCAAAGTCTGCATTTTGGGTCATCAGCTGATTTTTCAATCTTGGCTTTGATTGCATTTGTTCTAATTGCTTGCTCCTGGGCTGCAAGAATCAAGCCTTCTGTCTCCTTCTTCAGTGTTCCATTAGTGAGCCATAACCAGATCTTCTCCTTATCAACTTTTCCTTCAATCTTGTTGAGGAATTACCCATGCAAGGCTTTATTGCACCAACTGTCGGCTCTAGTTTGCATTGCAGTTTTCCTATACTGATGCTTGGTCTGCTGCACTTTCAGAAGCTTCCAGTTGTTTACTTCAATCAATGCAGGTTCTTTATTTTCTTTGACGTATTCTGCCAATGCATGTTTTTCTTCTTCTACTGTTTGTTTTACTTGTAAAAGTCCTCTGCCACCAGTTTTTCTGGGCAGATATAGTCTGTCAACATCACTACGAGGATGAAGTGAATGGTGAATGGTCATGAGTTTTCTTGTTTTTCTGTCCAAATTGTCCAGTTCAGCCTGTGTCCAGTTTATTATGCCAGCAGTATATGTTATAACAGGTATAGCCCAGTTGTTTATGGCCTTGATGGTGTTGCCTCCATTGAGCTTGCTTTTGAGAATTTTTCTGACTCTTTGTGTGTATTCTTTACTGACCACATTCTTCACATGATCATGTTTGATATTATCCAGTTGTAGTATGCCCAGGTATTTATAGGCCTCTGGCTGATGACACTTTATGGCTTGACCATTAGGCATGTTTATGCCCACACTTTCAGTGATTTTGCCCTTCTTCAATGCTACTGTGGCACATTTGTCCAAACCAAACTCTATGCTGATATCATTGCTAAAGATTCGGACAGTGTTGGTCAGAGACTGAATTTCAGTTTCAGTTTTTCATACAACTTCAGATCATCCATGTACAACAGGTGTGAAATTTTATTAGATTTCTTAGATGTTTGATAGCCAAGGTTTGTTTTTTGTAAGATTGTTGACAGCAGGATCATGGCAATGATAAAAAGTAATGGTGACAATGAGTCTCCCTGGAAAATTCCTCTTTTGATGTTGACAAATCCGTAATTTTCATTTCCCACAAACAGTTCAGTTTTCCAGTGCTTCATCATGTTTTCAATAAAACTGCCAACATTTTTACAAATCCCAATGGTGTCTAGGCACTTGATGATCCAACTGTGTGGGAGTGAATCAAAAGCTTTTTATAGTCAATCCATGTTGCGTGAAGATTAGTTTTTCGGCTTTTGCAATTCTCCAGAATCATTTTATCAATCAAAAGCTGATCTTTTGTGCCCCTGCTTTTTCGTTTGTTGCCTTTCTGTTCATCTGGTAAGATGTCATTCTCTTCAAGATAATCTTGAATTCTGTCAGCTATAATGCCAGTCAATAGTTTAAACATAGTGGGTAGACACGTTATTGGCCTATAATTTCCTGGTGCTGCTCCTTTTGCTGGGTCTTTTTGTATCAGATATGTTCTCCCAGTTGTCAACCATTCACTGATACTTCCTTTTTGCAGCATCTCATTGAATTTTTGGGCCATTTTTTCATGCAGACTGGTCAGATGTTTGAGCCAAAATCCATGCAGTTGATCACTGCCAGGTGATGTCCAGTTCTTTACTTTCCTCACACGTTTGCTGATCATTTCAGTTGTTATTTGCATCTGTTCCATTTTCTTGTGTGAGAATTTTTCCTCAAACTCTTTTATCCACCCAGCATTTTTGTTATAGTCCTTCTCATTTTCCCAGAGCTCTTTCCAAAATGCAGTTGTTTCAGTTTTCTCAGGCTTTTCAACTACTATGTCTGTTGGTTGATTCAAGGTCTGGTAGAACCGCCTTTGGTCTAATTGAAACAGTTGGTTTTGTTTGTACTGGGTGATTCTGGCTTCATATCTTTCGATTTTTCTGGCTGTTGCTGTAATTTGTTCTTTCACAATTTCCAGAACTTCTTCGATTTTTCTGGTATTCAGCCAGTACCTTCTGATCAGGTATTTTTTGATCTTCTCATTCTTCAGTTTTTTCCTCTTTCATACTCTTCAAGTTGCTTGCATCTGATCGTAAACTTTTTATTTTCAACTCCAACCTGATCTTCCATTTTGGTTTTCCAGTTGATTTTCTAGGAGGCTGCAGGAGCCCAAGCTCTTCTGTTACTATTACTGCTGTACTATAAGCAAACTGATTTATTTGTTCAATGGATGCTATTTGGACCATAGCAAGTACAGTGTTCACATCCTTCATCAGCGGTGCAAGTCGTTTTTTGGGCACAGTTTTCAAAGTTGGAAGCCGTCTTCTTACTGCATTTAATACAGTATGGGCTGTGAGTTTATCCCTCAGTTCTTGTTGCCTTGTTGTCAATGTTCCTGGTGTTGCAACAAAGACATCAAGTTGTGGTTCCTTTTCATTTTCTTGAAAAATTTCCATATTTTCTTCTGGTTCAGTTTGTTCAATGACTCCTAATGTTACTGAAACGTCAGCCACTGTCTGTACAGTAGCCTGATGTTCATTTGCTTCGCAACTTTTTCGAATTTCTTCAAGTTCAACCTCACTGTATACTTTATTTCTGATTATGAATCTTCTTTGATCAGCCAGTCGAAGTTCAGTTATCTTTGAGTCAGGGTATACTTGTTTCCACAGTTGGTACATCCTTTTTTGGTAGCCACGCTTTTGAGGTTCTGATTTGTAGTAGCATTTCATTACTGTACGATTCTCTGACATGGTGTATTTCTGCCGCTTCTGTAATTGTTCATTTGAATTTTGATTCCGTAACCCACTTTCCCGCGAATGCCCGGAATCAGCAGCATCCGCCGCGGACCTTTTTATCCTGGGCGACGGCCGAGCCAGTATAGACTTCGATTTTGTTTGTTTCTCCATAATACTAATGGGTTAGGTGCTCTTAGTTCTATTCCTCAGCTGAGACCACTCTGACTTGGTTGAACCTTCTGGTAGTAACACTACCGTCAGCACAGCTCTCAGCATCATTGGAGTAGTTAAGCCCCACCACCACGGCAAGGTGGCACCCATTGGGGGGGATGATGATGATGATGATGATGATGATGATGATGATGATGATGATGATGATGATGATGATGATGATGATTATTATTATTATTATTATTATTATTATTATTATTATTATTCGCACATGTATGCCGCCCACTCCACAGAGACTCTGGATGGGAATGAATAGGCTCAAGCTCAATCCTGACAAGACCAAATGGCTGTGGATATTGCCCCCTAGGGATTATGTCGACTGCCCCTCCTTGGTTCTTGGGGGAGAGAAATTAACTCCCTCGGAACAGGTTCGCAATTTGGGTGTTCTCCTAGATCCACAGCTAAAATTGGAGCAACATCTGTCAGCTGTAGCTAGGGGGACTTTTGCATAGGTTCGCCTGTGCACCAATTGCGACCCTACTTGGAGAGGGAGGCTTTACTCACAGTCACTCACGATCTTATCACCTCATGACTGGACTACTGTAATGCGCTTTACATGGGGCTACCCTCAAAGAGTATCCGGAGACTGCAATTGGTGCAAAATGCAGCTGTGCGAGCTGTGGTGGGTGTTCCCAGATACACCCATGTAACACCCATTCTCCGGCAGCTGCATTGCATACCCATTAGTCTCCGGACGCAATTTAAGGTGTTGGTTTTGACCTTTAAAGCCCTACATGGCTCAGGGCCAGGTTACCTTCGGGACCGTATCCTACCGCATACCTCCCTACGACCGGTTAGGTCCCACAGAGTTGGTCTCCTCCAGGTCCCATTGACCAAGCAATGCCGGTTGGCGGGGCCGAGGGGGAGAGCCTTCTCTGTGGGAGCTCCATCTCTCTGGAACCAACTCCCACCAGAGATCCGGACTATCCCCACCCTACTGGCCTTCCACAAAGCCATAAAGACATGGCTCTTCTTGCAGGCGGGGTGAAAAGAGATCGTATTCCCCCATGGATGATTGGTTTTTTTAAAAATTTTGTAATTTTTTAAATTGTTTTTTTAATATTCTTGATTGTTCTTATTTCTGCTGTACACCGCCCTGAGTCCTACGGGATTGGGCGGCCTATAAGAACTTTTAATTATATTAAATTAATTAAATTAAATTGCCCAGCCTGAGCAGCCATGGTCTCCAAACTGACCATTCGGCCACCGGAGTCAAGCGCTCCACAAACAAATCGGCTGGGGAGCAGGCAAAGCAGTTTTTTCTGTGCCGGAGCTGGAGATCACTCCCTGCTTTGCTCCTGGGTGCTTAGGCGCCATTTGGAAAACTTATTGCCTGCCTTTTGAATGCTAATTGCCTGCCATGCTGCCTAAGTGTCTGCTGACGATCTTCCTTGCAGTCATCCTTGTCGCCTTCAGGGTCCTAGTGCCTGACACTTGTTGGCTCGCCCCTGGCTAATTATCTCCCTCTCCGCCTAGAGCGGCTGCCTCTGACCAGCAGACTGGCTTCCTTAGCAGGGCCATTCACAACCATCACCATTTTGGTAGATCTCCTGAATCTCACCACAGGGAGAGGAGCCAGGGCGCCATTTTGACCTGCCCCATTTTGCCTAGCGGCTCTTTCTCTGTGTCTTGGCAGCCATTTTACCAGACCTTGTGGCAACAGGCATTGTTTTTGGCTGGGATCCTGGGCATTCCCAATTCTTTTTGGAGCCAATTCTGCCTCCATTTGACCTGCCTTGTATCCTGCCTTCCTAGGCTTGCTTCACCAGCATTATTAAATACGAAATATATATATAATTTAAAAAAATGAGAGCCAAGTTTAATAAATCACTGTATAACATTGACATCTTTCTATTAACAGATACTTAGGGGGCGTGCTCCTCTATCTGTCCTGATACCCATGAGCTCTCGGGAAGGGTAGGCTGACAAGGCCAAAAAGGGTGGCAAACAGACCAACAAATCAAAGAACACTTCTCAGGCTGAGCCAATCCAGGCAAATCTGGTCCATCCAGTTCCCATAAGGATTCCCACAGTCACCATTCTCAGACTAGGGGATCCAACGCTGCTGAGCGTGATGAACAACGCAGGAACAGAGCACTAGAGAAGTTGTACGCCTAGTCAGGCAAATCTCCTGATCCACGACCTAGTAGCGATGATCCTCCTTCTCTGAATCCTATCTCAAGGTTGCCACCTGACCAATTATCATTAGATCAGCATCAAATCCAGGTAGTCCCCTCTGAGGTCTGGGGGAGGCCGGCGGAACCCTCAGTAGTCCAGCCAGGTGCTTCTTTCAGGGCAGAATCATCTGCCAGCTTCACTCCTACGGCTGCTGGTTTACGTGGTCCTGATCAACCTGGGCCTTCTGGCCAACAAAGGCCTACAGTATCAGCTGAGATGCAGACAGTGATTTCAGCCGCTATTAGCAAAGGCATTGCTGAAGGCATGCATCAATTGGGGAGGTCTTCCTCAGTGTATTCTGATAGAGCTCGTCATTTCGGCGAGGATCAGGAAGGGTTTGCCCCAGGTACCAGTGCCAGAGCCTCTCTGTCTATGTAGCTTCGGAGTGCTCCACCAGTTCTCGCTCAGACTTGTTGGAGGAAGAGGGTCATCTGGGTCTTGATCTATCTAAGGATGAGGGTATGATTGCTGACTCTCCTTAGGTATCGACCCTCTTCCAGCCAGCGCTGTTTAAATCTCTTCTGTTCAAGGCCAAGGCCTCCGCCAACCTCGATCCTCCTCCAACCGCAACTGATGTTCCTCGCTCCATCACTGATCCATTATTTGTGGAGCCAACGGCTGAGCTCAATGTGATTCCATCCTCTCCTCTCTTCTTGGATGCTGTTCGCCATCATTGGGCCGCCCCAGCTTCAGGTCCCATTCCATCCTCTCTGGACAAGAGGTACTTCAACGTACAGCAGGAATTGGCGGCGTCCCTGCAATTGCCTTCTGTTGATGCCCCCGTTGCGACCATCCACTCGGCCACCACCATGCCAGGTGAACCATAGGAGCTCCTCAAGCGCAAGGACAGAAGGACGGAGCAAGCTCTTCTGAAGACTCATCAGGCGGCTGCCTGGGCAGTTCGTGCTTCAACAACAGCATCGTTCTTTACCCGTACTTCACTCATCTGGCTTCAGCAACTTCAAGAGAGAATTCCCGCCAAAGATGTCCGCTCTCACCAGGACATCAACAATCTTCAGGCTGCAGCCCAATTTTCAGCATATGCCACCCTCCAAGCTGCTAGATTTTCCTCCCGGGCATCGGATCTGCCGTGGTGGCCCGACGAATGTTCTGGTTGTGACAGTGGCAAGCGGATACCCGCCATAAGTGGCATCTTGCCTCCACTCCATTCAAGGGGCAGCAGCTCTTTGGGGAGTCTCTGGACCCAATTCTCATTGAGTCCAGGGACAAAAGGAAGGTTTTGCCCTCCTTCTCCAGGAGGGGATCCTTCTGCTACACGCCTTATTAGAGGCAGTCCTTTCGGACCTCCGACTCCACAGGGTTTTCTCCCAGATCACAAGGTCAGTATGGGGGCAGGCAATGACAGGGTCCAGACAGATCTAGCAGGGGCAGACCATTCAATTGGCCATTTTGCGGGGGAGGCAGTCGTCCCTTCAGACATTCCAAGTGAGGCTCCGTCTGACACTCCCATTGGTGGCCAGCTGGCTTTATATGCTGACAGATGGGAGGAGATTACGTCAGATGCCTGGGTCCGCGAGACCATTTGATCAGGTCTCTCCATTGAATTTCTGTCCCCCCACAAGGTTTTTCCTACGTTGCCCTGTGTCAAACAATCATCCCAAGCAGGCCCTCATGGATTTGGCCACAACACACCTTCTGGACATTCAAGCCATCCAGAGGGTGCCTGCAAACCAAATAGGGCAGGGGTACTACTCCATTCTTTTTGTAATCCCAAAGTCCTCGGGGTGGGGTGGTGGGGTGGAGGGCTATTTTGGATCTCAAACTTCTCAACTGCATTGTTCGCTACAGGCAGTTTAAGATGCACTCCTTGACGACTATACTTGGTAGCGTGCCTTGATAGACCGTACAAAAGGGTACCTGCATATTCTGATTCAGCCATCACATCGTCAATATCTCAGATTTTGTTATGCAGGAATGCACTTCCAATATTCTGCCCTTCCGTTTGGTCTATCCTCGGCACCTAGGGTCTTCACCAAGGTCCTATCAGTCGTGGCTGCTCACCTCAGGGGTATTCCCATTCACATCCAGTGCTACCTCAATGACATACTGATTCAGGCCCCGTCCAGACACCAAGCGGTGCAGGACGTCCAGGCGACCATGTTCATCCTTTGGTGCCTCGGGTTTTCCATTAATTTGGAAAAAAGTCATCTTTCTCCCCTTACATGCTTAAACCACCTAGGAGCCATTGTGGACTCTCTGGAGTGTAAGGTGTACCTTTCCCAGGAGTAACGGGACAGCATTAAAAACCTGGTCTCCGTAATTAGGCCTCAACATAGGATCCCTCTGCAATCTCTTTCTACGCTCCTGGGCAAAATGATCTCATGTATATCGATCGTTCCCTGGGCTCGCCTCCACTCCAGGGACCTTCAATGGTTTCTTCTTACATTTCAGAGGTCAGGTCATGCCTTTGACAGTGAGGGTTCCCCTCCCATCAGAGGTGCGTCGTTCCCTCCTCTGGTGGTCCTCAGATGCCCTATCCAAAGGGTGTCTGTTCCACGAACCGGAGAGAATCGTAGTCACCACGGATGCTAGTCTGTCAGGTTGGGGGCCCACTCCCAGGCCACCATGGTTCAGGGTCGCTGGACCAGAGTGGAGGGAAGCTGTCTACCTGGCCCTGAAGCAACTACGACATTTCGCATCCGGCAGACACATCTTGGTGCTCACAATGTGAGCATGAAGGCCCACATCAACAGGCAGGGGGGCACAAAATCTCATTCCCTCATGTGGGAGGCCAGGAGACTGGGTCTGTGGACAGAATGTCATCTGCTATCCATCGCGGCTGCACACATCTCCGGGGAGTCCAACATCCAAGCGGACTGGCTTAGTCGGTCAGAAATAGACCACGCAGAGTGGCGTCTGCATCCAGATATCTTCCGTGAGCTGACGAGTCATTTCAGTCTTCCACGTTCGCTACCCCGGAGAATGCTCAGCTCCCGAGATTCTTTTCAAGGCACAAGACCCAGGGCGCGGAGGGGACAGATGCCCTTTGCTGCAGCTGGCCTCCCAGCCTGCTCTATGCCATTCCTACTCTTCCCCTACTGGCCAGAGTCATAACCAAGATTCTGGAGGAGAGAGCGGAGGTCTCCTGGCTCCTCATTGGCCCAGGAGAGCCGGGTTTGTGGACCTAATGTCCCTGTCAATATCACAATCCTGGCAGATACCAGTCACTGAGTCTGTGCTCAGCCAGGGGGCGCTGATCCATCCGGACCCTCAGTGGTACCATCTGACCGCCTGGCACTTGAGTGGTGCGCCCTGAGGCGACAGAACATCTCCGCCAGGGTCATCAAAACCATGCAGGCATCTAGGCAACCTTCCACTGAACGCATCTATTCTGCCACCTGGAAGGCCTTCTGCATGTGGTGTGCAACAAAAGGCCGTTCCCCCGTGCAACTCACCAAAGTCATCATTGACTTTTTGCAAGCGGTTCTGGATAAGGGGCTTATCCAGAACAGATAACCCTCTGGGCTGCCTCTGGCAGCATTTTGAAATGGGCTCCTGCCTGCGAGGAGGCGGCGAGGCAGGGATCCATGCTCGCATCCTCTTCCTCGCAGGCATGAGCGCGTTTCAAATTGCTGGAGGCAGAGCCCAGAGGAGCCGAGCCAGTCCCGCAGGGTGTGCGTGCACCCACCTCTCGCTTGCTCTCTCTCTCTCTCTCTCTCTCTCTCCCTCCCTCCCTCCCTCCCTCTCTCTCTCTCTCTCTCCCCCCCCGGCCAAAAGAGTGCCCGCCGCAAAAAGATAAGGAGCTGGATAAGTGCCGAGGTGGCGCAGTGGTTAGAGTGCAGCACTGCAGGCTACTTCAGCTGACTGCTAGCTGCAGTTCAGCTGTTCAAATCTCACCAGCTCAAGGTTGACTCAGCCTTCCATCCTTCTGAAGTCGGTAAAATCCAGACCCAGATTGTTGGGGGCAATATGCTGAACTCTGTAAACCGCTTAGAGAGGGCTGTAAAGTACTATGAAGCGGTATATAAGTCTAAGTGCTATTGCTATTGCTATTTCCCCTAACACCATCTGGAGGCAGGTGGCGGCCTTATCCTCCGTGTTATTCTGTGGCTTCCTGGAGTCATTGGCTCAACATCCCACGGTAAGGAGATTTATCCGTGGGGCCACTAATCTGTGTCCACCAGTCATCCACAGATACCCTACCTGGGGTCTGTCCAGGGTCCTTAACTCCCTAACGGTGGCACCATATGAACGATTATGCGAGACTTCCCTTCATCACCTCACCTGCAAGGTCACCTTCCTGGTAGCCATCACCTCCGCCAGGAGGATTTCGGAACTTGCAGCACGCTCTGTGCATTAGGACCGTTGCATCTTTCACCTGGACAGGGTGGTGCTTTGTTTGGACCCTTCCTTTCTTCCCAAGATCAACTCTTGGTTCCATCGGGCCCAGGAGGTTATTCTCCCAAACTTTTGTCATAACCCTTCCCATCCACTAGAACAAAATGGCACACGTTGGACGTCCTCAGGGCTCTGTGAATTTACATTCAACGCACTACTCTGATTCTTAGGACGGAGTCCCTATTTGTTTCCTTTCTGCCATCCATGATGGGCCACAAGGTGACCCTCTCTACAATCAGGCGTTGGCTGAGGGGCACCATCGCCAAGGCATATGATCTGATGTCGCTTCCCATCCCTCCCGAGTGATGGCGCATTCCATGCGTAGCGCTGCTACGATGGCGGCCAGGGCGACTCAGGCCTCCATTGAGGAGGTCTGTAGAGCGGCTACTTGGCCTTCTCATTTGCCCTTCATAAGACATTATAAGATTGACGCCTTTGCCTCGGCAGACGCAGCCTTCGGGTGCAGGGTGCTCCAGAGGGTGCATTCTCAGTAATGTCTCCGGAACCAGGACCAGCCCACCCTCAGACACACAGCTTTGATATGTTCCATGTCTAGATGCTAGCTCCACCCTCTATGGAGAAGGGGCATTGGTCTTACCTGATACGCTCCTTCTTGTAGGGTGGAGATAGCATTTAGCCCCACCCTGGCTCTTTCTCTGGTCCTGGCTCATGCCTGTGTTTTTTCTGAACTGCCCTTTAATTTTGTACCATTGTAAGAGGAGTACCTATCTGTAAGCAGCACCACATGTCGAGTCGGTCTTCTGCCTTCATAAAGCTGGGGATCCTGGCACACAGGCAGGAATAAACAGCTTAAAAGACTCAGTCCTATTGGATGAACGGACGAGGACAACCCATGTCTAGATGCTATCTCCACCCTACGAGAAGGAGCGTATCAGGTAAGACCAATGCCCCTTTCCTTTCAGTTTCATCTGCGCAACTGGAATATTCTGGAAATATATCCAGGGTGAGGCAATTCAATACTTAAATAATCACATTCCCTACAATTCATATAAGAATACATTTCTGGTGTGCATGTTTTTTTTTTAAATTTTCATACTATTCTCCACAGGCTTCATGTAGACATATCGAGTGAATCCTGCAGCAGGCATCTTGCAGAAGTACTCAGGAAAAACCAGAGATTGAGAGAGTTGGATTTGTCCTTCAAAAGCCCTGATGACAAAACAATGAAACTATTGTGCAATGGGCTCAATAATCCGGAATGTAGAATAAAGAATCTAAAGTAAGAAATGCATATACTTCTCAGTTTGATCTGCACAACCATTGTTTGATTGTTGTTTTTCTGGAAATATATCCAGGGTGAGGCAGTTTAGTTGCCTAACTTAATCACAGTCCCTTCAAGTCCTATAAAAATACATTCTTTTTAATCACTTTTTTATCTGTAGGAATCTCTTCGCTTTTCCAATATTGTGCAAATAAAATTCTAGCTGCAGTTAATATATGTAAAATCAAATATACATTCCCCTTATTGTATTTCTCCGGTAGAGTACCCAACAAAAATATTTCTGGCTTCAAATCAATATGTTGTTTTATCATTTTTTCCAGCCATATACCGTATTTTTCGGACTATAAAACACACCGGTGTATAAGACGCACCAAGATTTTGAAGAGGTAAGTAAGAAAAAAAAGCTTTTGTCCTCCCCGGCCCCCAGGAGCACTCTGCAGGCCTCCCAAACCCTCTGCACGCTCCATTTTTCGCAAAAATGGGCCAATTTTTCACCCATTTTTGCGAAAAACGGGGTGCACAGAGGGTTTGGGAGGCCTGCAGAGTGCTTCTGGGGGCTGGGGGAAGGCAAAAATGCCCCCCTTTTTGCAAAAAATGACCCATTTTTTGCAAAAACGGGGGTGTTTTTGCCTTCCCCCAGCCCCCAGAAGCACTCTGCAGGCCTCCCAAACCCTCTGCGCGCCCTGTTTTTGTGAAAAACTGGCCCATTTTTCACAAAAATGGGATGCAGGGGTGGGGCTTCAGGAGGGCAAAAAATGGCTGTATTCGGTGTATAAGACGCACCAACATTTCCATCCTCTTTTAGGGGGGGGGGGGAAAGGTGCATCTTATACTCTGAAAAATACGGTATGTATCTTTGTCCAATACTTTTTTGCTTTTGGTCATGTCCACCACATGTGATAATATGATCCAGGTGTCTGATGGCATTTCCAACAATTAACTGATTTATCTTTGAACATCTTTGCCAACCTTGATGGTACAAAGTGCCATCTGTAAAACATCTTATGCAAATTTTCTTTATAAGCAGTTGACATCATTAATTTATAATTCCTATCCCACAATTTCTGCCATTTATCTAGCTCTATTGTATAGCCAATGCTATCATTGTCACTTTCACCTGTTCATCTTCCAGTTTAATACCTAATAGATAACTATACGTTTTCTTTATCAATTTTCCATCTGTTCCTGTTAAAACCTGGTCTAATTATGTTAACTCTTTGTAAAAACCATATATTTTACCATCTTTCTCATGTCTAGAATGTATCTGCACTTGTGAATACCATGTCATATCAATCCCTTGTTCACTCAATTCTTGTTTAGTTTTGAGTTCCCCTTTTTCCTTCAAAATATCTTTGTACCTAACAATATTCTCCATATTAATAACATTCGGATGTATCAGTACTTCCATTGTGGAAAGCCAGACTGGTATTTTCAAATAATGTTGTTCTTTAATTTTCTCCCATACTAACAATAATGCGTTCCTAATATAATGTTTTTGAAAGTAACCGTGTATTTTATTTTTCCCATACCACAAGAAGGCATGCCAACCCAGTTGCAAGTCATGCACCTCCAAAGTCAATAGTCTTACCGTGTTTCCCCGAAAATAAGACAGGGTCTTATTTTCTTTTGACCCCCAAAATATGGCCTCCCTCCCCCCCTCTCTCTTATTGCTTTAATCATATTTATAAATCTCTCCCCAAAATCCATTTCTTTTAATTGTGATAACTAAATTGCCAATTCACGTTATCAAATGTTTTCTGTGCATCCTAAAAAATCAGTGCCATTTGTTTTCCTGGATGTGCTTCGTAGTACTCCAAGGTGTTTATAATCATTCTCATATTATTTTTAATTTGTCTATTAGGTAGAAAGCTATTTTGATCTGAATGTATGAATTCATTCAAAAATCTTTTCAATCTTTCTGCAATTATTGAGGTGTATATTTTGTAATCAGAGTTCAATAAAGATATCGGTCTATAATTTTTTATCTGTAGTAAGTCTGAGTCTTCTTTCTGTATAAGAGTAATATATGCTTCCATCCACGAGTTTGGTACTTTCGCTTCTAGTAATACTTTGTTGAACACTTCCAACATTGGTAAACCTATAGAATTTTGTAAGTCTTTGTAAAGTTCTGCTGGTAGCCAATCATATGGTTCCTCAGTTTTTATGCTTTCTTCATCAGTCGGCTGTCACAGCTCCGGTCAGGCATGTAATGTCCGTCTTTTTCTTCCCACTGGATTCAAGAGCTTGCCCTGGATCGATCCAGGAGTTTGTGGGCTCCTGGAGATCAACGAGATGTGCTCTCTATCCTCATCACCCCTCCAGAGTGATTTAGGTCCTTCCGAACCTTCTTGCGGGTTGAATTCGGTGCTATTTCCACGGAGCCCCGTGGAGATGTGTCGTGTTACCGCAACGCCAGCCTTCTCCCCCCCTCTAGCCAGGGAGGGAGGGAGGGAGGGGCTGGAGCTACTAAAAAGGTGGCCAAGCTAAGTGCCTGAAGGACCCCATCCAATTCCGGGGAGTCAAAGTGCTTCAGCAAGCAGTGTGCAAAATTTTGGCTGGGCTCCTCAAGAGACGGAGTTTGCAGGGGGACGATCTAGTGCCCGGGCTGGCTACAAGAGAAATGTTCATTCTCGACCATATTTGAGATTCCTAGCTGCAATGGACAGCAAAGCTAGGGTTGACTCTGGCTGCTATTCTCTGCTGTAGTGCTTTCCAGATGCGGCTTCCCGCTCCGAGCCCCATGTGGCGGGAGGCGAGGGCTGCCTTGGTGCCACCAGCTGGCGCAAATGTGCTGTGACAAAAGCGGAATTCTGTTGCCATGCAAATGCAAGTGGCACTTCGTCCCGCAAACTAAGGCTCCAGCCATCGCCACCACCACTTCAGCCTGCCTGTGCAACCATCACCCCTTGCCACAACAGGACCATTACCTCATTCTAGCTGGTGAGGGCTGCACTACTCCTTGCACGTTGCGCCACTTGCAAAGTTGCACATTGCACATGCCCCCCCCTACAGCAGAGATTTCCAGTCCCACCCCGAGCTGACCGGCTAGTCCCATATTCCAAAGTTCTACTAGTCACAGGCCTAGCCCATTGGTTGTCCGAAAGCAGCTCCTCCACCCGGGTACACCGGCTGCTCCCTGGCAGGCACCCGGTTGGAGGAACTGCTTGGGGATGACCAATGGGCCAGTCCTGTGATTACAAGTGCTCTGGAATATGGCACCAACTTTCCCACTGACATCAGCAAGCCAACATCAGTCTGCCGTCTTCTTTTTCCTTTACTCAGATCGACCATAAAACTTCTCCTTCAGAGAAGGAACACAAAAGAGTTTCCTGGAAGGCAGAAGCAATGATGGGCAGGAGGCCGAGAGAAAGTGCCTGGTGTTCTGCCCCAGCTATGAACCACGAATAACACAGCACACACCAAGTCCGGGCAACCCTTATTTTAATTAAATAAAGACTACTAATAAGCTTTCTTAGTAGTTTGTTCAAACAAAGGTTACAGTTTCAATCAGTCTTTCAGGAACCAAGGCTGGTAATTCAAAGTCATTAACAGCCTGACCAAAGTTCAAAGTAAAATAACTCAATTCTTGATGCATTGTCCGATATCATTACTCTTACCGTGGTTTGGCAAGACGCCCAGAAGCAATTAGCCGAACAGATAACACAGGAAAACCAGAGCCAAAGAGACGTCTTCTGAATCCGATACATGAGGTGATTATGAAGAGTTGTTTCCTGCAAAGTACTGCAGCAGACATCATCCCTTAAATAGGCTAGGGGCGTGGCCAATTAGCCCCAAGCCTTACTCCCGAGGCGACCTCCTCCTGAGGAACCATTCCTGCCTTTTGGCAGCTCTGCGTACCCAAGCATTGAGAATAGGCTCCTCCTCTTCTTCCTCTTCACTGGTGGGAGTTTCTGGAGGTTCTGAAGGCCCTGCCTGAATCTCTGCCTCTGGCACCGAGTCCTCACCAACCTCCTCACTGTCCGACTCAGGTACCAGCTGCACAGGCCGCTGATGCATTGCCACAACAGCCTCATCGCTATCGGAGTCCGCAACCAGCTGCACGGGTCGCTGGCGGGCCACAACACCTGGTCCAGGCACACAGCACCCCAGCGTCGAGCTAGGTTGACATCCTCCTGTGTCGATTCAGCAGACAAAACAGAAAAGGGGGGGGGGGCAAAGAGAAACAGTCCAGTTGCCAAGATACCCCAGAGTGGGAGGCCAGCGAACCAGAGAACTTCTTCCTCATCTTCCCAGGAGCACGGGACTTCTTGCGACCAGGCCCTGAGCTCCCTTGCAGTTTGTTCTGCTGCTGTAGGATGGGCTGCAGCAGTTCCACCTTGGCCCATGCCAGCTCCTTGCAGTCACCCATGCCGGGATTGCTGCAGAGTCTCCCCCCTCAGGGTCTTTTTGTGCAGGTCGGAGGGGAGCAGAATTTCCAACTTAGTGTTCTGTCCCAGCTGCCGAACCAAGAAAAACAACACAAGCAACGTAAAAACAAACCTTGTTTAATACTAGTCAAACTACTAATACTCTCTTAGCAGTTGTGTCTGTTAAAGTCCATGAAATTATAAATAAGTCCTTTCGGTGCACCAGCTGTTAATTAACGTCTTAACAGTTGGCCTGAGTCCAAGCACAAAGAAGCAAGAAGTCCAACAAATTAGGCTATCTGATATCAGTCACTTGAACTTACAGAGGTTGGCAGAAAGCCCAGAGGTCATTAGTAGGAGAAGTAATGACGTTTGGAATCAAGAGCTGAACAAGAGTTTCAAAGACCAAGACAATACATGGAATGAATGGAGTTGTTTCCTGCAACGTGGTTGAGTGTGGTCAGTACTTAAATAGGCTAAGGGAGTGGTCAATTAGCCCCAAGCCTTACTCCCGAGGAGACCTCCTTCTGAATAGCCACTCCTGCCTCTTGGCAGCTCTGCGTGCCCGTGCATTAAGAATAGGTTCCTCCTCTTCTTCCTCGTCACTGATGGGAGTGTCTGGAGGTTATGAAGGCCCTGGCTGAATCTCCGCCTCTGGCACCGAAGTCCTCTCCAACATTCTCACTGTCTGACTCAGGTGCCAGCTGCACGGGCCGCTGGTACATCACCACAACAGCCTCTTCGCTATCGGCATCAGCTACCAGCTGCACGGGCTGCTGGTGGGCCACAACACTTGGGGTCTGCTTCAGCCTCCTGGTGCAGGGCTTTGGGTGAAGGCTGGAGGGAAGCAGCGCTGGTGGTGAAGGGCCTTGTTCCAGTGGGACTACATCATGGCCTGGAACTGGCAGACCATTATCAGCATGCTGAGCCTCCAGGTGCTAGTATCTGGCCTTGCACTACCGCAGGTCTTCCCTCTGCTTGGAAAGCCTATGCTTGTAGTCCTCAGTGGGTGCTTCTGCTGAGCCTCCTTCCCGGTCAGAACCAATTTGAACTGAGCCAGCTGTTTTGCCAACTATTTGTCATGGTGCCTTCTATGCTCCAACAACTGCTTCCTGTTGGGGCCCTAAAGAGTCTGGGCCGAGGAGGCAAGGAGTGGCTGGGAGGGAAGGGGCAAATAGAGGCTGGCTCTCTTGAATGTTCACACTTACATTGTATTTTAAAATTTTCTAAATAAATAAGAGATGAGAAGCTATAACTTAGAAATGTTGCATAAGATTAGTTTTATTTGTGAAACTGTATAGCTATTTAAGCTTTTGGGGATGTGATATTTATTATCTGTGATGCAATCTTTCTCTATACAAGTAAGCCTTAAGTAACAGACTAAAATAATCTTTAAATATGTGTTAATTCTTGATTTTTCGCATTGGATATTCATTTGAGACAATGTTATTTTGATAGTTCTCTGTCCCCTGATTCTTTGCATGTGATTAATATTAAAAAGCCATTATTACATTTTCTCATTCTTTTTCTAAAAGAATAAAATTAATTAGTGTATACCTAATCAGATTGATCCATTACAGTATGGGGGGGGGAATCTTACTCTAATTACATGTCTGATCCTATAGGGCAGTGATGGCGAACCTTTTTTTGCTTGGGTGCCAAAAGAGCGTGCGTGCGCACCCACACCCATAATGCAATGCCCTCCCCCCGTGCATGTGCGCATTCCCCCCAGTGCTGCCTCCCCGTGCATGCGTGCAGACCTCACTGAAGCTTCCGGACTTCCAGTAGGCCCGTTGGGCCATTTTCCGCCCTGCCCAGGCTTCAGGAAAGCCTCCTGAAGCCTGGGGAAGACGAAAAACGGCCCAACGCTTCCAGTAGTTTTTTGCCTTCCCCAGCCTTTGGGAGGCTTTCCTAAAGCCTAGGGAGGGCAAAAACGGCCTCCCCCACCCTCCAGAAGGCCAAAAATCAGCTGGCCAGTGCGCACATGCGAGCTGGAGCTGACATAGGGCAACATCTCGCATGCCCTCAGATATGGCTCCACATGCCACCTGTGGCACGCGTGCCATAGGTTCGCCATCACGGCTATAGCGTCAAGAAGTGACATTATAGGATTAGTTTCATTTTGTCAGATTCTTATCCAAACTAGTATGTAATGCCAGAATACTTCAGAGAAATAGTAACCAATCAATAAGTCCAGAATGTAAAAATCAGTTCAGAACACATTTGAAATTAAATGACTTACAGCATTATAAACTATTTGACTATAATAATGCCAATTTTTAATGTCACTATCCCATTTCTTTATTTCAAATGTGATAATTGATCATTCTCATGCTACTATTTTCTTTCATACTTTTTTCACCTTCCTGGTTTCCTTTTAAAAAGAGTCTCCTATATCAACTATTTCTGGAAGTCTTCCAGATAAAACTTTTGTTGTAACTCAAAATTAGCCTTTAGATCCGTCCACCAAAGACTCCCCCACTCACTGCAGCACTTGCAGTTTGTCCATTATTTGCCCCCAGTTACATCTTGGACAGGTGACGAAATCATGAAAGAGAGCTTCTCAGCTACTGATTGGGCAGGGAGAATTGGGCTATATAAATTAAAGAGGGGGAAGGACACTGCTTAGATTCTAAGATGAAATGAAAATATGAGAAAGCTGTTTGCCTAGTTATTTGGTGGGGGGATGGGAGATGAAGATCAATTTGAGAAACACTGGGATACCAAGGATTTTAAAAAAAGGCTCACACTCCCTGTTAAATTGTAGTGATAGCAAATCTTCCCAAAGAGACTGGAAATCAAACTTTCTGATCAGACAAAACAACCTGGAATGAGTGAAAATAAATCACCCCTGAAATTATCTAGGATGAATCAGATTATAATCAGATTATAATCACATTATTAGGGATTTTTGCTAGGAGGTTAACATCCTTTTTTTAAATTATAGGTTGAATGGAAAATACATTATACAGAATGGAAAATGGAATGAAACAGCTATGGTGGAATCTCCAGCTAGAATTTGGGGAGGAGTGAAGAGACTGGCAAGCTGAGTCCTCGCAGAACACGAAGAGGCGCAGAACTGACCGCTTTCAGAATCCCTGAAGCCCTAATCTGGCTGGCATTTAGACTTGCTGCAGCCAAATCGCTATTGTCAACTTGCCACAGCCAACTCACCATGGGACAAGAGTTAAATTAATCAAAGAAATGGTGGAATAGAATAATTTAAAAAAGGATGCAAAAGGAGGGACAAAATGAATGACAAAAATTAAAACATTAAAAAAATATTTTAAGCAATTAAATTGAATGGTTTAATTGTCATGCGACAAGTTGGCTGCAGTGAGTTGGCTGTGGCGAGTTGGCTGTGGTGAGTTGTCCCATTCTGATCTGGTTGTTGCCAAGAGAATGCAGCCTATCCGTGAAATTCTTTTTTTTTTATTGAAAAGTTTTAAAAGTACAAAGTACAAACATTTTTCACTTCCCCCCCCCCTTCCACCCTCCACCCTACCCACCCGACTCACCCTCCCCACCCACCCACCCGGACTTCCCAGAAAAAGCACAAGGTGTAATTTAAAAAAAAAAGCATAAAACTAAAAAATACTAAAAAAAGTTATTAATTCAAAAATACCTTTTTCATCCTTAACTCTTTGTTAATCCAAAGACTTGAAAGTATAATCTAAAATTTCTCAAAAATCTAACATTAATAAACTGTTTGGGTTATCTTAATCTGATACTTTTTTTTGAATATATTCAGTCCACCTACTCCATTCCAATATATATCTTTCATTTGAGTGGTCCTTAAGGTATGATGAAATCTTGGCCATTTCAGCCAAATGTGTCACTTTGAGTGTCCATTCTTCAATTGTAGGTATATCTTCCTTCTTCCAATATTGTGCCACCAGTAACCTGGCAGCAGTTATAAAGTTCAAAACCAACTTAGTCTCTATAACAGAACAGTCCGTAATTATTCCCAGCAAAAAAAAATTGTGGTGTGAACTTGATCTTTTTCTTTTAAATATTTTGTATAATCCACCAAATTTTTATCCAAAAAGCCTTAATTTTTTTACAAGTCCACCATATATGAAAATATGTAGCATCCTCACATTCACATCTCCAACATTTAGGATGTAAATTTGGGTACATACAAGCTAGTTTTTTGGGGTCTAAATGCCATCTATAAAACATTTTATAAAAATTTTCTCTTAAATTTTGAGCCTGTGTAAATTTAACATTTCTAACCCATATCTTTTCCCATGTTTCCATCATTATAGGTTCTCCAATATTTTGAGCCCATTTTATCATACAATCCTTAACTACTGTAATTCTGTTTCTGAGTCTAATTCCAATAAAATATTATACCGTTTTTTTATATGCATTGGGCCCTTATTTTTTATTTGTACAATCAGATTATCATCATTCTTCAAAATATCAGTTTTTTGATCATCTCTCCATCTAGCCTGTAATTGTCTATATTGAAACCATGTTCTGATTATTCCTTCCTCTCTTAATTTCTCAAACGGTTTTAATTGAAATAAAATTCCATCTTCAGAAAGAAGTTCTTTATATGTAATCTTATCTAATTTTTGTTCTAAATTTATGTTTTCTATCGCGTGTCTGGGTACTGTCCATAGAGGTAGCTTATCATTTAATTTACATTGGTACTTTTTCCAGACACGCAGTAAAGCATTTCTTAATATATGGCTCTTAAAAGCTTTATCTACTTTTTTATCATCTACTAAGTAGGCATGTCACCCGTAAAACAAACCATATCCCTCAATATTTAATACACTTTCTTCCGTTAAATTGATCCAATCCGTAATTGCTGAGAGAACTGCTGCTTCATAATACAATTTTAAGTTAGGCATTTTTAAACCACCTCTTTCGCGTGTATCCTGCATAATCTTCTGATTTACCCTTGGCTTCTTCCCTGCCCAAATAAATTTATTTATACCCTTTTGCCACTCCTTTAAATTTTCATCTTTTTAAAGTATTGGTATCATTTGAAAGAGGAATAAAATTTTTGGTAAAACATTCATTTTAATTGCAGCTATCTTACCCACCAAAGACAATTGTAATTTTTCCCAATTTTCCATATCTTTCTGTATTTTTAACCAAAATGGTTCATAATTATATTGATATAGTTTTGTATTTGTGGACATAATATAAACCCCTAAATATTTAATCTTTTTGTCTATCTCAAAACCTGTTACCGTTTCTATTCTTTTTGGTTTCTTGTCAAGTTTTTAGCTATTATTTTTGTTTTAGCTATATTTATTTTAAAGCCAGATACTTGTCCATATGAATTAATTGTATCCATCAGAATTCTAATAGATTGTAATGGTTGAGTCAACGTAACAACCAGGTCATCCGCAAACGCTCGTAGCTTGTATTCTTCCTGTCTAATTTTTATTCCTTTTATTGTATCAAGCTCTCTTATTTTACTAAGTAATATTTCCAAACTCAAAATAAACAGCAAGGGAGACAGGGGACATCCTTGTCTTGTTCCCTTTTCTATATTAAAAGTATCTGTCAATCCACCATTAATTATTGTTTGCGCTGTTTGTTTTTGATATATTGCCCCAATGGATTGTGCAAAGTAGTCTCCAAGTTGTAACTTTTCTATTAACTTTAATAAAAACCGCCAATTCAATCTATCAAAAGCTTTCTCAGCATCCAAAAATACTAATGCTGCGGGGACCTGGTTGTTACTTCCCAAGTACTCTAATAAATTAACAATTTGTCTAAAGTTAGTTTTCATTTGTCTACCAATTAAAAACCCCGTTTGATCATGATGTATCATCTGTTGCAGAACTATCATTAATCTATTTGCTAAAATTTTAGCAAAGATTTTGTAGTCTATATTTAAAAGTGAGATCGGCCTATAATTTTTTGGATCTGTATGATCTTGACCTTCTTTTGGGATCAGAGAAATAAAAGCAGTCTTCCAAGTTGGAGGTACATTACCTCCCTGTTGAATATTGTTAAACAATTCTTTAAGTGGTTCCACCATTTCCTCCTGTAATTTTTTGTAATAAACAGCAGTTAGACCATCTGTCCCCGGGGATTTACCCACTTTTAACTGTTTAATTGCCAATAAAATCTCTTCTGAAGTTATCAATTGATTTAAAATATCTCTCTGCACCTTAGAAGTTATATAAATATTCTGTTTCTGCAAATATTTATCTATATCCTCTTCTTTAACTTTATCCCCACTATATAATCCTGAATAAAATTCTAAAAAGGATTTTTTAATAAGTTCTTGTTCATAAACTTCTTTACCCTTATATCTTATTTTTTCAATAATTCTTGATTTTTGCTTCTTTCTTAGCATATATGCCAACATCTTCCTGGTTTATTAGCATTGCTAAAAGTATTAAACTTAGCATATTGTAAATTAGTTGCCACTTGGTCTGCCATTAACATGTTAAATTACCCCTTTAATAAATTAATTGTCTCTTTAATTTTCTTATCCATTGGATTAGAAATTAAAGCCCTCTCCTGTCTTTTAATCTCCTCTTCTAATTCTTTCCTTTTTTCACCTTTTTTCCTTCTATATTTATTGTTCAAATATATCAAAATACCTCTCATATACTGTATTTTTCGGAGTATAAGATGCACCGAAGTATAAGACGCACCTTAATTTTGGGGAAGGAAAACAAGGGAAAAGGGCCTCTGCCTCCAAGCAATTTGCGAAACAGCAAACAGCAAACAGCACAGATGATATACACTGTTTGCTGTGTATTTCTGTGCATGTGTGCCTGACCCATAGAAATAGCAAAGAAATAGCAAATGTACATTATGCCAGAAAGTTTTCTTAAATGTAGTCACACTAACTCTTCCCAATTATTTAAATAGATCTACTCCAAGGTAACTAAACTCTAATACTAAACAGGACACTGTTACATTTCATACTATACTTGTACAGAGCTGTTAAAATTAATTAAAATTTCTGGAAGTGTACATTATTCTCTATTTAAAAGAAGATACAATAGCACTGGGCCTCTTCAGAGCAAGCATTTATTTTAAAAAGCTTCTTTATTTTGTTAAGTTGTCTAGATTTACAGGGATCTCCAACCTTGCAACTTTAAGACTTGTGGACTTCAACTCCCAGAATTCCACAGCCAGCAAAGCTAACAAAGCTGGCTGTGGAATTCTGGGAATTGAAGTCCACAAGTCTTAAAATTGCCCCTGGCTCTAGAACAATAATAAAGCAGTCTTTAAAAAATAAGTCTAATAATTTGAACATTCTACAGACATTTATAGTTATTCACTTACCCCCTTCCATCCAGTTCAGCAAAAAATAAAAATCTGCCTGTCTCTCCCAGCTATTTGCCTTTGTAGTTAGTTTCACTTTCATTTTCCCATGTGGCAAACCTAATCAGCTGTCGATCGGGAAACTCCTACTGACTTGCTTGGCTTTACAGGCTCTTCCCTCTTTCCTGCAAGCAGGTAAATTGCTGGAAGACAGAGGCCAAAGGGTGGGGGTGGCTGGGTGGGTGGAGCTGCATTCGGTGTATAAGACGCACCCAAGTTTTCACCCTCTTTTGGGGGGTAAAAAGGTGCGTCTTATACTCTGAAAAATGCGGTAAGCTTTACTTGCATCCCAAACCATTTCCGTGGAGGTACCCTTCTGCATATTATTGACAAAAAATTCTTTCATTAATTTCTTACACTCCTTCACATTATCCTCATATCTAAATAAATTATCATTTAACCTCCATGACCTTCTAGGTCCATTTCCATATTCCAATTCCATCCAAACCGGACTATGATCCGTCAATGCTCTTGAACATATCTTCATCTTTTTTACCCTAGAAAGAAGGTTATTAGTAATCAAAATAAAATCAATCCTTGAAAAAGACTGGTGTCTATCAGAAAAAAAAGTAAAATCCTTTTCTTCTGTATTTCTTTCACACCAAATATCCCTCAGCTCCCAATCCTCCATCATCTCGAAAAAGGATTTTGGCAATTTAGCTCTTGAAAAAATATTTTGCTTAGGGCCCTTCTTATCTTTTTTGACATCTGGTACACCGTTCCAGTCCCCTAGAAGAATGCAGGTACTGTAGTCCCATTGTATCAACTTTGTATGTAGAAGATCATAAAATTTTCCCTGTTGTTGGTTCGGGGCATATACACCAATCACCAATATTTTCTCTCCTTTAATTAAAAGTTCAATAGCTAGAAATCTTCCTTGATCATCTGCTTCAATTAACTTAGCAATCAAGTGTCTTTTAACATATATAACAATTCCATTTTTTTCTCTGGTGCTGCTGCAACAAAATGTGTTCCTAATCTTGAATTTATCAGATGTTTTTGGTCTTGTGTTCTAATATGTGTTTCTTGTAGGCAGACCACATCATTATTAAATTGTTTAAGGTAGTGAAATATTTTCCTTCTTTTCTGTGGTGAATTTAATCCATTGACATTCCAGGTTAGAAATCTACTTCCCATCTAAGGGCTTTTGAAGCTTCTGGAACATTGTCTGGACATCTAGCTTCTTTATTTCCTTTGGTCTTGTTCCTCCCACTGCTTCTGTTTTGGTAGCTTCTTTAGCTACCAGCTGGAGTTGCTGTTGAGTCATTTCCTGTATGTGCTTAGTTGTCGCTCTGGTCTGTCTTTGTTCTTTTATCCGTTCTTCTCCAAATAAGTCCAAGCTTTGATCCAGATGAGTTGTGGCTAAATCTCTTTGGCCAGATGAGGCTCCTTCTTGCTGAACTTCTTCTCTTTATCTTGCTCTTTCATCCTCCTTTCTCCTCCCTTCTGGTGATCTTGGTGTCCCAGCCTTTAAAATGTATGTATAAAAATCTCTTGCTTTCTGTACCGTATTAAGTCGATGTCTTTCTCCAGCGTAAATCAAAGATATTCCAGCTGGGACCTCCCACCTAAATGGCAATTGTTGTCTTTTAAGTTCTTCCACTAGAAAGGAAAATTCCTTTCTAGCTCTCAGCATTTTTGGAGGAATCTCTTTCATTGTCATCACTTCTTGTCCTCCCACCTGCAACTTATTTTGATAAGTTGCTTGTAGAATATCATTACGCAATGTTCTATTGTTAAAATATATTACAATGTCTCTTGGAAGGTTTCTCAATCTGGCCACACGAGAATTAACTCGGTATATCTTATCCATCTGCCACACCAACTCTTCTTTCCTTATCCCCACCGCTTGAGTAAGAGCCTCCAACATCAAATCTCTCAGGTTTTCCTTTTTGTCTTCTTTAACACCTCTAACTCTGATCGCAAATTCCATGTTTCTATAATGAATCATTGTAATTTCATCTGCATCTTTCTCCTCTTTATCTTCAACGTCTTCTATTTTCTCTCTCAGGGCTGCTGTAATATCTCTAATTCGTTCCGCTTGCTGTTCCACATACTCCACATTATTTGCCAAGCCTTTAAGTGCTTCCAAAATATCTGCCCTGATTTCATTATTGCAGATTTCAATTTTGTCAGAAACAACTTGTATTTTGTCATTAATTTTATCAATTTTATCATTGGATTCATCAATTTTTGTATTAAAATTAATAGTCATTTCAGCCTGCATGGCTTTGAGACTTTCTTGTAACATCCCCAGAGTTAGAGGCTGAGCTTGTACTGAGAGAGTTTGCAGTTTAGAAGTGAGAGTGGGTGAGCTCTCAGCGCTTCCAGCTCCTTTAGAAGGAACCGTCTTCACAGATTTAGAAGCCATTTGAATTTAGATAGATCTTTATAAAAATCCAAATTATATTAGTTTAATACCAAAAAGAAGAATCTCAAAATCAAAGTTCAAGTCCAAATTGAAGTCAAAAGCTCTCTTGTGTAAGCCTGCCAGCAAAACAAAACTTTCTTTCTTTGTTCTCACTTTCACTTTTCCACACCCTTTCAAGCTTCAATCGCCATTTTAAAGCCACTTGCTACTTTATAACTTCCGAAATAAGAGTCAGCAAGAGTTAAGTATAGATACTTGCCCAGCTTGCCTCCTGGCTTTTTCTGCTGCTATTATTCAAAAATAAATTTAAAGCAGGGTTGGTCGTGGTCTTCTTGCTCCGCAAAACATTGGAGATGTCCCAGGTCCGGAGCAGCGGCAGGTTTCCAGGGAGCCCTCACCCTTCGCGCCCCAGGATTTTCTCCTGGGGCACTTGGGGGACTCTACCTGTGCCTGCCTGCTCTTCACCCTCCCCTTTGCCCGGGGAGGGGGTTTTCGGCTGCCAGTCAGCTGTTTGTCAGCTTTCTGGTGGCTTTGACGGTGCCGGGGACCGGCGCTCCCAAAAAAGAGCATCTTCGTCGATCGCAGAGCCAACAGGAAGCCTCCGTGAAATTCTCTTATCAGCTCAGGGTTCCTTGCATCTGACAATGGCTGAGCCTTCGGATGCTGTTTCTTCATGCTTGCTTGAAGGTCTATTTTTTTCCATTCTGAATATGGTAAAGAAGAGTTGCAATTTAATATACAGGTAGTCCTCAATGTACACCCACAATTGAGCCCAAAATGTCTGTTAGTAGGTTAGACGTTTGTTAAGTGAGTTTTGTCCCTTTTTAACCCCTTTCTTGCCACAGTTGTTAAGTTAGTAACGTAATTGTAAACTGATTCTGATTTCCCCGTTGACTTTGCTTGTCAGAAGATCATAAAAGGTGATAACATGACCCTAGGACACTGCAACCGTCAAAAATATGAGTCAGTTGCCAGAGCATCTGAATTTTGATCACATGACCATGGGGATGGTACAATGGTCATAATTGTGAAAAATGGTCATAAGTCACTTCTTCAGCTCTGACTGGATGGTGGGGAATGGAAAAATAGAGAGCTGGTCATTTATATTCTTTTAGAGAGTCATTGAGGCCACCTGGAGGTTTATCTGTGTCCTCAGAGTCGCTTGAGTAGAGCTAATGTGTTTGGAGTTTTCTTGGCTGAAGGATGTTTTCTGCCCTGTGTCCCTTCAATGTTGAAGATAGGCGCAGGCTGTTGGGAATGAGTCTGTGTCTCTCAAAAAGAATGCAAATGACTAGCCAAACAACAGAAGACCACCTAAGCTTTTTGAATATTTCATATTGAATGAAACTTACTAAGTCTCTCAATAGGAAATTAGCATATATCAGCAACTCAATCAAACCCATAAGAAATCCCCTCAAGATATGGAAATCCTTTACGTAAACGATCAGATTCTCCAGCCCCATCACCTGAGGTCAACAACTGGACACACAAAAGGTGAAGATCATCTCACCATGCGAGATGAGAAAATCGTGTTTCTTCCTTAGCAGACTCAGCTCAATCCTCTGAGGCAAACTAAGTTTGCACATTCTCTAAAACAAAGACTGAATTTTGCTATAACTATTACTAACCCTATCTTTCAATGTGCATCCACCTTCGATTGCTAAGCTGTCGGTTCAAATAAATTCTACTTCTGCTTCAAAGGTTCTCTTGTATTTTTATCAAATATCACAGTTAATATCTTCAGTGCTTTGGCCCTTACAAACCCCAAATGCTGAGCAGATTGGAGAGACCTGGAAGGCAAAGTGAGAATCTCTCATTCATCTTTTCTGAAACAAAAACCCTTGATGAAACTTAGCCTGATCCAGAGCTTTATGTGAGTGCTGAATCAATCTTTTATTACAGTCACAGACCAGAATTATTATTATTTTAAAAACTGAAGAAAAAAACAGAAGGCATGATAACTTGTTTCCCAAAAAATAAGACCTATCCCCAAAATAAGCCATAGTGTGTGTTTTACTTGTGCGCCTAATATAAGCCCTACCCCCCAAATAACCCCTACTTAGGTGCCTGCACAGCTGGCTGCCCACCCATTCCATCTGGTTACGTGTGGTAACATGGCCACGATGCAAGGTGTGGTGGAGCTGCCCCACAGGCCCCGCTCGGCCACCTCCCCCTCCAATACCGCTGTCACTGCCATAACCATCAGCCACTGCGATGGGTAAAGGCGGTCATAGCGATCCAGATGGATGATCAACCTTCGCCCAGGAGGCAGCTGATAGTTGGAATGACCAATAGACCCTGCCCAGCACCTCTGTGAGGCCGCACAGCTGATCATCGGGCCAATGCCTCTGCCGCATCGACCAACTGATCATTGGGGCATTGCTGCCTCTCCGCATCCCAGTAGGCGCTTTCCTCGTGCTGCCCCACCTCCCCGCTGCACAGCTGATCCGCAGCTTGTTCTCCGCCAATCAGCTGGTCCTCGGCATTCTCCGTCACACCGCTGCAGCCTCCGGCTCCACACACCCCAACACCAGTGCAGGGGCTTCCCTCCCCCAGTAAGGCAAACCCCAGGAGACTGGGGTTTGACAACCTCAGGGCCTCTACAGCCAGGCCATACCCGACCTGAGACCTGCCTTCTGGCAGCAGCACCAGCAACCATGTGCAGCAGGAGCCCATGTAGCTGCCAGCCCACTTCTTCTGTTTGCTCATGGCCACCGGGGGAGCAGGAGCCTGAGGTGTGCCGGTGCTATGGCCACAAGGCAAGGCAGGTGTCGGGGCGTGGATAGCCTGGCTGTGGGGGCCCTGAGGTAAGCTGGTGCGGGGCACGTGGGGCAGCTCATCCCACATCTTGCCTCATGGTTGTGGCTATGGTGCATCGCTTGGCATCCTCCATTGCGGCTGTGAGCAAGGAGAAGAAGTGGGCTGGCGGCCACGCAGTGTCCTGCTGGACAGGGCTGCCAGAGTTGCCTCCGTGAGGTGAGGTAGGTGTCGGGGCATGGTTGGCTTGGCTGCGGGGACCCAGTGTGGGGTGTGGGGGGCACTTGCACCCCCTGCCTCATAGTAGCGGCACTAGTGTGTCACATGGCCTGCTGCCCCACCGTGAGCAAGCCGAAGGGGGGGTAACACCCCCCCATAAATAAGCCCTAGTGCTTATTTTGGGGCCCAAAAGGAAATAAGACCCAGTCTTATTTTGGGGGAAATGCGGGTAGTATACTACAGTTAATGGTGGGATAATTGATGGGCAGCCAAAGTCTGTCTACTTTTACAGACAGTAGACAGAATTAATCTTATACGCCGTATGTTCCGGCGTATAAGAGGACTGGGCATATAAGACGACCCCCAACTTTTCCAATTAAAATACAGAGTTTGGGATATACTTGCCATATAAGACTACCCCTCTTACCATCTTTCTTTTTCTTTCTGTCTTCCTTCCTTCCTAACATTTCTTTCTTTCTTTCTTTCTTTCTTTCTTTCTTTCTTTCTTTCTTTCTTTCTTTCTTTCTTTCTTTCTTTCTTTCTTTCTTTCTTTCTCTTTCTGTCTGTCTTCCTTCCTTCCTTCCTAACTTCTTTCTTTCTATCTATCTGTCTGTCTTCTTTCGTCTTCTTTCTTCCATACTTCTTTCTTTCATCTTCCTTCCTAACATCTTTCCTTTTCTTTCTTTCTGTCTTCCTTCCTAACTTCTTTCTTTCTTTCTTTCTTTCTTTCTTTCTTTCTTTCTTTCTTTCTTTCTTTCTTTCTTTCTTTCTTTCTTTCTTTCTTTCTTTCTTTCTTTCTCCTTCCTTCCTTCCTTCCTTCCTTCCTTCCTTCCTTCCTTCCTTCCTTCCTTCCTTCCTTCCTTCCTTTCTTTCTTTCTTTCTCCCTGCAGGAGGAAGAAGGAGCCTCTGTTGCCGTCTCCCGCGGGGCTCCAGCTACCCGGCTGAGTCCTCGACCGTGCCGCCACCAGCGTTAATGCGCATGGGAGGGAAGGAGAGTGCGCGCTGCCGCCACCGCCATTGCTATTGCTTCTCCGGCATGTCCTTCGCGCAAGGCACAGCATGTGCGAAGTCTCCCTGGTCGCTGTGGCTGCACCGGGGAGCCCGCGTCCTTGTCAATGATGGAGACGCGCGCGTGGGAGGTACCGTGAAGCAGAAGCACCTGGCGAGCGAGACGAGTGGCGGCACAGCGGCAGGCTCCTGCCCGTGTCTCCCGCCAGCCTGCCCGCCTCTTGCCTTAGCATTTAAAATGAGAGGTGGGCAGGTGGGAGACGCGGGCAGGAACCTGCTGCCAACGCCGCCACTCACCTTGCTCGCCAGGCGCCTCTGCTCCGTGGCCCCTCCTGCGCACGCAGCATCTCCATTGTTCACAAGGACACGGGCTCCCCGGTGCAGCCACAGCGACTGGGGATACTTTGCACATGCTGAGCCTTGCGCAAAGGCCACGCCGGAGCGGCAATAGCAGCAGCAGCGGTGGTAGCACGCGCTCTCCTTCCCTCCCATGCACCGCAGCCTTCCCAGCAGGCTGCCGGACAAGCCGGAGGAGACCGAGACGCAGGACGGTAGCGGGGCTCCTTCGGCCACTTGGCCGGAGAACAGCAGGGATGTGGCCACTGGCCATTTTTGAGCTCCCCCCAGCTCGGAAGTTTTAGTACCTGGCTACCCCCGACTTTTGAGAAGATTTTCAAGGGGTAAAAAGTCATCTTATACGCCAGAATATACGGTATATTCAAAGAAACTGTATCACACTCATCTGATAGTAATAGCTCTAAATAAAAGAGATCAGAATTTCCCAGATATTTTGTCAGGCGAGGAGTTGCCCTTCCCCCTGCGCATGCGGTCACAACCCCCGCCATGCTGCCCCCCCACGCATGTGCATAGGCCTCACTGAAGCCTCCAGACTTCCGGTAGGCCCTTGGCCCGTTTTTCACCCTTCCCAGGCTTTGGGAAAGGCTCCGGAGCCTGTAAATGACTAAAAATGGGCAAAACGGGCCTACCGGAAGTTCAGAAACAAACTTCCGGTAGGCCCGTTGGGTCATTTTTCATCCTCCCCAGGCTTCAGGAAAGGCTCCAGAGCCTGGGAAGGGCGAAAAATGGCCCAACGGGCCTACTGGAAGTTCAGAAACAAACTTCCGGTAGGCCCGTTGGGTCATTTTTCATCATCCCCAGGCTTCAGGAAAGTCTCCTGAAGCCTGGGGAGGGCGAAAATGGCCTCCCCCGCCCTCTGGAAGGCCAAAAATCAGCTGACCAGTGCGCACATGCATGCTGGAACTGACATAGGGCAAAGCCTCGTGTGCTCTCAGATATGGCTCTGCATGCCACCTGTGGCACGCATGCCATAGCTTCGCCATCATGGTACTATACAATAGAATATGGCTTTGGTTTTTTTTATATATATAATGGCAAGTCAATCACACTTTCTGAATTGGAGATCAACAGTAACCAATCAATTATTGTAAGTCTAAAATGTACAATTCAATTCAGGTAAACAGATGAAATTTCAGATGAAAAACTTCCAATGCTGTATAAAGTATTATAGCAATGCCTATAACCCTTTTTGTGAGACTATTCAATTTCTTTGTTTTCAAGTTTGATGAGATCACTCATTTGTATTTTCTTTCATCTTTTCACCTCCCTGATTTGTCATAGATGTTTATTACAGAGCCTTAAACCAAATTATTCCTTGATGTCTTCCTTATCTTGAATCAAAGTGAGCCTTTTGATCAATCCACCAATGGTTGCCCCACTCAGTACGGCCCTTTCAATTGGTCCATTATTTGCCCAGTCACATTTTGGATACAATGAAATTATGGAAGAGAGCTTCTTGGCTACTGATTGGGAGGATCGAATGAGAACAAGGCTACATAAATTAGAGAGGGGGAGGAATTAATTAGTTGTTAGCTGTAAATCTTAAACCCAACTGGATTTATTCACTTTTTTATCAGGCTGAATTATATTTATTGTTACATACTTATTGAACTGGTCTTATTGTATAGGATATCAAACACAAACTAATCAGTGACAATGCCAGGCAAAAACACCAAAAACAACACTACAAAAAACCCAGAAACAAAAGACCTGGAAAACAGCAGCAACCGAAACGACCCGAACACATGCTACAAATACAATACTACCATCAATGAACAAGACGCTTCTGAGAAATGTTACATATGCACCAAATCTGCCCATCACTCCTGCCTAAAAATAAACAAGCATGTAGCCACCTTTCTCCAAGAAACGCTTTCATTTTACAATATATGCCCATCCTGCTCACCAAAACTGGACAACTTCATTGCTATGTCCGACAGGATCCTTACCATAGAAGCAACCACAAAGACTCAACAAACAACCATAGAAACCATTGAAACAAATTAGAAGCACGCCTAGAATCACGACTACTATCATGCCTAGAATCACGTTTTACATCATGGAACAAAAAATCCAAGCACAAAAAAATGCAAACCCAACAAACCAAATACCTAGCACCACTCAACAAAACCACCTCAACCACTACCTAAACCACAACCACAAGGACCTACCAACCCTACCACCGACATCTCCACTATAGTCAAAGACACCATCGAGCGTGAGCAAAAACGTCCTAATGCAATCCTATTTGGACTAGAAGAAAACGATGAGCCAGACATCAACAAAGTATGCAACATCAGCAGCAGCCATCATACACAAACCATTATCCCCGATGACATAATTGAAGTTTCCAGAGATGGCCCTGAGCACAAGAATAATGACGGCTCGGTGGCCCCCCGATTCTGCAGAGTGGTTTGTAAAAACGAGCCCAGCAAATGGAAATTTATCCACACTATAAACTTCATTGCCAGAAACAAACAAATCACAGCAAACGTAGATCTAGACCGGATCTATCACTATTACAATGCATCCGCTCCCGTGAACTCTGTGCGGATCTCAAAAGACGGCTAGATCTAGGTGAAACAAACTTATACATAGATTACCGTGCCGACTGCATCAAAAACAAGACCCACAATCCATCCCACAACATCCAACCAACCATCCCCCAACAACATAACAACATCCCTCAAACCACAAACCAAGACTAGGAAAGCGTGCCCCTTACTACCTCAATCCAATCCAATTCTAATCTCAAATGCAAACTAATCAATGCAAGAAGTGTAGTAAAGAAAATGCCCGAATTCCTCCTCCTACTAAACACTGACACCTTCGACATTATCTTTGTCTGCGAAACATGGCTAAATGCATCCCTCCCTGACTCCATCATCACAGCAAGAAACTACCTTGTCTTCAGGTCCGACCGTGAAACCCGCAGAGGAGGTGGAGTAGCTATATTCTACAAAAAGTCACTAAACCTAAAAAATATCCAAATTGCACATGATCTCACCCTTCCTGAAAACATCGTTTGCGATCTGTCCTTAAATACACTTCGCTTCCTACTTTGTTACAGAGCCCCAGACTACGACATCACACATGCGAACAAATTAACCTCACTGCTAACCTGGGCAACATCCTGCCCGTACCCCCTAATCTTCCTTGGAGACCTAAATCTACCTCTCATTAACTGGACCCTAAACGAATGCACGACTGAACCCATCCATACAACCATATACAATGTTGTTACCTATCTGGGACTCGGCCAACTAGTAACGAACAATACTAGACTCAACAACTGCCTTGATCTCATATTCTGCAATAGCAAAAGTGCAATTTATGGACTTCAAAAAAAAGAACCCTTTTCCAGCAGCGACCACAGCATGATAGACTTTAGCCTAAATCTACACCATTGTAAGAATCACATTAATAATGGGACACCCAAGTATAACTTTAAAAAAGCCAACTATGAACTCATAGACGCCAACCTTTCAACTCTTGACTGGCAAACTCTATTCTCTAACTGTAACACTGCCGATGACCTCTATAACATCTTCTTGCTCGAAATCAAAAGAACTATCAGATTACACATACCACTAATAACCACCATAACCAAGAAAAACAAACTACCCATATCAATAAGGAACTTACTTACAGATGAGAGAGAGAGAGATAGAAATAGATAGGAGAGAGACAGAGAGACACAGAGAGAGAGAGAGGGAGAGAGGGAAAAAACAAAACAGGCTATACAGCTAACTTCAAAAACCGCTACAAAAATATATGCCACCAAATAAAGACAGAATGCTCCAACTATCACAGCAAACAAGAGGAAAACCTCCTGCGCACAAAATCCAACTGCGCCTTCTACAACTTCATAAATAACAAACTCAAGGACTCGAGACCCCTCCCACCACTAAAAGGACCCAACAACAAAGAATGCTATGATGAAACAGTCAAAGCAAACATCTTCAACACATTCTTTGGCTCAGTCTTTGTAAACAGCAACGGCTCATGCCCAAAATTCCCCAGTCGTACCGCAAATAATCACAATACAAATAGACTTCACTGAAGACAACATTGAAAAAGCACCACGCAGCCAAAAACCTTCCCTGTCAATCGGACCTGATGGACTATGTGCATACTTCCTAAAAAAGCTCTCCACAGACATAGCTGAACCACTAAGCATAATCTTTGAAAAATCCTTCAGGACCAGTTCCCTACCAAAACTATGGTCACTAGCCACAGTCATCCCCATCTTCAAAAAGGGAGATCCCAGTCTAGTAGAAAACTACAGACCAATCTCTCTATGCTGCGTCACATGCAAAGTCATGGAATCAATCATAAACCAATCCATTACCCACCACCTAGAAACTAACAACCTATTCTCAAACAAGCAATTCGGTTTCAGAAAAAAATTATCCTGCAATCTACAACTACTACACTGCAAAAACATATGGACCTCAAAACTTGACCAGGGCAAAACAATAGACGCAATTTACATAGACTTCTGTAAAGTCTTCGACTCAGTGGTTCACGATAAACTACTTCTGAAACTGAAATCCTACGGCATCTCTGGACCCCTTCATGACTGGATAACTGTGTTCCTGTCAAACAGACAACAAGTGGTCAAAATAGGGAGTGCCCTATCAAATCCCGTACCTGTTAACAGCGGTGTTCCCCAAGGCAGCATACTAGGACCAACACTCTTTATACTTTATCTAATTGACCTTTGCGATCACATTACAAGCGACTGCGTTGTCTTCGCCGATGATGTAAAACTCTTCAACACCACCGACAACACTGCTATCCTCCAAAAAGACCTAGACTTTGTGTCAGAATGGTCAAACATCTGGCAACTCCAAATCTCAACCAACAAATGCTCTGTCCTACACATTGGCAAAAAAAATCAGATACAAGCTGAACAGACAAGACCTTGCAGATGACCCTCACCCTGTCAAAGACCTTGGAATACTCATATCAAATGACCTAAGTACCAAAGCCCACTGCAACAACATCGCCAAAAAGGCTTCAAGAATTGTTAACCGAATCTTACGTAGCTTCTTCTCCGGTAATATCACACTACTAACCAGAGCATACAAAACATTCCCCAGACCAATCCTTGAATACAGCTCATCTGTCTGGAACCCACACCGCATATTGGACATAAATACATTAGAAAGTGTCCAGAGATACTTTACAAGAAGAGTCCTCCACTCCTCTACTCGCAACAGAATACCTTATGCAACCAGACTTGAAATCCTGGGCTTAGAAAGCTTAGAATTACGTCGCCTTTGGCACGACCTAAGCATAGCTCATAAAATTATCCGCTACAACGTCCTTCCTGTCAACGACTACTTCAGCTTCAACCACAACAATACACAAGCACACAACAGATACAAACTCAAAGTGAACCGCTCCAAACTTGATTGTAGAACATACGACTTTAGCAACAGAGTGGTAAATGCCTGGAACTCACTACCTGACATTGTGGTTTTGTCACCAAACCCCCAAAACTTTACCCTTAGATTGTCCACTGTTGACCTCACCCGATTCCTAAGAGGTCAGTAAGGGGCGTGCATAAGTGCACCAGCGTGCCTACCGTCCCTGTCCTAATGTTCCCTCTTATCAGTACCCATCTTATGTATATAAATGTTATATCTATGTATATTACCAACCCGTACTTGACAAAAATAAATAAATAAATAAAATAAATGACGCTCAAGTTCAGAGATGAAAAAATATGAGAGAACTGTTACTTTTTCCTGACTCTGAAAAAAATGATGCAGACTAATTTGAGAAACACAGGGACACCAAGAATGCTATAAATTTCCCTCCTAAATGGATAGTTTATAAAGAGATAGGAAATCCTCCCAAAGACAATGGAAATCAACTTTTCTGAATTAAATAAAATGTAGAAAGAATGAAACCAAATAAAATCTGGAATTTTTTGAGGTAGATCCGACTATATTTGGAGTCTGCCCTCAGAGATGCCAGGTGGGTCCCTGTACAGCCCTGATAGAGATATTACTGGGAACTTACATTTTGTTGACAGATTAAAATAAGAATTGGGTTTTCATTATAGATTGAATGGAAAATATATTATACAGAATGGAAAGTGGATGGACATGGAGTGCACAGCTAAAGCCTCCAGTGCAAATGCTGTTTCTTCATGCTTGCTTGTTTGATCTATTTTTATTTCTATTCAGAATATAGTTAGAAAGTGTTGGAATTTAATATATTTCAAGTGAAAGTCTGAAGAATGCTTTTTCAGTAACCTTAATCAGAACTGAAGACAAGAATTGCAGCCAAGCCAGACTTACAATTGGATAGACTGTAATCTAAATCCTTGCTGGCAGATTGTAGAAGGAACAATTTGGCTGGAAAACAGGCTTGTTGAAGAAATTTGAAGGAGGCCTGGATTTCACAGTCTTAGAACTGGCAGATTCAATGATTGAACTGGACTCCCTTAAAGAAGATCGATTTACCATACCCGATTGGTAAACAACTATGCTGTCTGAGGAATTCTGGGAGTTGAAGTCCACAAGTTTTAAAGTTGCCAAGGTTGGAGACCCCTGCAAAAGCCTTCCTCCAAGCTTTAAAACAGAAGAGGGCTGCTGGCAGCTCATGATGGGAACAGGCTGGGATAGCCTCTTGTATGACCACAGTCCTATGTGCTCCAGGGCCATGAAAATCCAGCTGCTTGGTGAGCGTCTATTAAATGATCTTCCTTCTTGAAACAGGGGGAATAGTTGCCTGTGGTTATTCTTTCAAGGAAGTCCAGAATTGGACACCAAAATCATGAGTACTGAAATAACTTTTATTGGAGGGATATTGTAATATCCTGGGAGAACCTCTAGAGGGCAGTTATTAAGCGGGAAGTATAAGCGTCTGGATTGGTGGAGTTGGCATGAGGGTTCGGTATAAATTGAGCTGTCACCGAGGGACAGCTGTTCTGTCAGTTGCGTTAGCTTGAGTTTCATGTTAAATAAAGAGTTGCAGTTGCCTCAGCGTCTGGTCTTTGAGAGAGTGACCCACGAACACAACAAGTGGCGACGAAGGTGGGATTACGGAAGACCTGAGACCGCCAGAAACAGACCGCTGAGGAACACGTTGTGTGTGGTACGTAGAGTCGGAAAAAAATGTCCACACAACACACTTTCGCTCCTTTTAATCCTCAAGGGGAAATGTGGCAGTCCTACGTCGCCTGTTTCAATTGGTTTTTAATCGCTAATAACTACACTGAGCTCTCAGGGGACAGGAAAAGAGCATATTTCCTGGGATTCTGCGGCCCTGAAATGTTTGAGACAGCTCAAGCCCTGTTCGCCCCCAAATCTATACATAGCATGCCGTGGGAGGATTTCCTCGAGAAATTGAAAGACCATTACACCCCCCTCCTTCGCGATGCACTCGGCATTACTCATTCTACCACATAAATCAAAAAGAAGGGGAAACAATAAACCAATATGTGGCTGCCCTACACAGAGCCGCATTGTATTGCGAATTTGACAATTTAGGAGATTACTTTTTGGACAGGTTAGTCTTCGGAATGAGAGACTGTAGATTAAAGCGGCGGCTCCTTGCTATATATGGCCTCAGTTTTCAAATGGCATCAACCGAAGTTCGCGCAGCGGAACTGTAATCTCAATCGCTTGCCGAGATGGAGGAAGGAGCGCTGCCGGCCGCTGCGCCCCACACCAATGTGATACTCTCCCCGAAGAAATCGAAAAACAATTATCAATTGAAGAGGAAGTCTGCCGCCTCTCTGAGAGCCAAGGTCGCGCAAAGCCCAGGGACCGCCCGCCCTGAAGCTGTTCGCCTTGTATGGGTTGCGGGGGGGACCATACGAGGGCGATGTGCAATTTCCGAGAAGCCATCTGCCGGCGGTGTGGCTGCAGGGGCCACATAGCTAGAGTTTGCTGGTCGGGGAAGCCCCCAGCAGCACAACCCTTCCGAGATTCACCTCCCGTGCCACAGAGGTGGCCACTGGGACCTTCAGCCTCAAGGCGAAGAAACTGCTATGCGATTTATCCCAGTTTCAGCAAGTCATCTTTTGCCATCCGTAATACACATTTGGCTCCGTGCAATAAGATCTCTGTTACCGTTCAGCTGGGGTGCACAGACTGCCCCATGGAAGTGGACATGGGCTCCGCAGTGTCTTTAGTATCCTGGAGCACCATAAAACATGTTTTCCCGCGTATGTCTAAGAAAGACCTTGAGTTTTGCTCCCTATCCCTCCGAGACTATCAGGGATCCCATATTCCAATTATTGGGAAGGGGCTGTTTCCTGTCAAATTTAAAGATTTGTCTGGCCACTTGCCTCTCGTCATTGTTGATGGCCCCCTCACCAGCCTCTTAGGGCTGGATTGGTTTGCAGCACTGGGGTTTCCCTTGAGGGCATAAATTCAGTTAAGACAGCAGATATGGGCACTGCTTTAGCAAAGGAATACCCTTCTGTCTTTGATGGCCAGCTGGGAAAATACAAGGGCACACCTGTGTCCTTTAATTTAGACCCCATGGTAGCCCCGGTACGCATGAAGCCTCAACGAATACCCCTCCCTTTAAGACCGAAAGTAGATGCAGAGATAGATCACCTCTTGGAGCAGGGAGTATTAGAACCAGCTGATCAGGCTTGATGGGAGACCCCCATCGTGACCCCAATTAAACCAGATGGAAGTGTCAGATTGTGTGCTGACTATAAATGTACCGTTAATCGTGCACTGCCCCACCATGCTTACCCGGTACCTGTAGTGCAGCATCTGCTGCACTCCTTGGGCAGGGAGTCTGTGTTTGCCAAAATAGACCTGACCCAGACTTACCAACAATTGCCTGTGGACGAACAAGCAGCAGAAGCTCAGACCATAATTACCCATAGGCGAGCATTTCGTTGTCATCGCCTACAATTTGGGATTAGCACCGCCCCTGGAATCTTCCAGAGTTTAATGGAAAGATTATTACATGGCATTCCAGGGATGGTGCCCTACTTCGATGATGTTCTGATCACTGCCCAAAATCAATCAGAACTACTTGTCCGTGTCAGAGCAGTTTTAAATAAGTTTCAAGAGATAGGACTCTGAGTCAAACAGTCAAAGTGTGTTTTCTCCACCCCTAGCATAGAATTTCTGGGGTTTCTAATCAATGCTCAGGGAATACACCTCACTCCAGCAAAGACCAGGGCCATCAGGGAAGCCCCTGCCCCAAGATCCAAGTCGAAGTTACAGGCCTTCTTGGGGCTCCTCAATTTCTACGCAATTTTCTTACCACATAAGGCAACCGTGGCAGAACCATTACACCGGCTCTTGGATGCTGGGGTTCTCTGGCAGTGGGGGCCAAGAGAGAAACACGCCTTCGCTGCTGTAAAAGACCTTCTGATGGCAAACTCAGTTCTAATGCAATACAGCGATAAATTTTCACTCATTCTCGCTTGTGACGCCTTGCCGTACGGAGTAGGAGCAGTCCTAAGCCGCTGACTTCCGAATGGGCATGAAGCCCCCATTGCTTTCTTTTCACGCAAATTGGCGGGCCCGGAATGCAACTATGGACACATCAATAAGGAAGCATTGGCTTTGGTTGCAGGGGTCCGCCGATTCCACCACTATTTGTACAGGCGAAAATTCAACCTCATCACCGACCATCAACCGCTTCTGGGCATTTTGAACAGCGACCGACAGACCCCCCCAGATGACTTCCCCTCGCATGATCCAATGGACTGTCTTCTTGGCCAATTACGACTACCAACTACGCTACAGACCGGGGAAACACATTTCACATGCTGATGCCCTCAGCAGATGCCCCCTACCTATGGTGCTGGAGGATCCTGCTTCGGCTTCATCAGTTTTGGCAATTTCTGATTTACTGTTGCCGATTAACGCTTCCGACATCGCGTGAGCCACTGCAAAGGACAGACTTTTGTCCAGGGTTAACTCTTGGGTCTTACGGGGGTGGCCAAGGGATCAGGTACACCCAGACTTTATGCCTTTCAAGGTTTGCCAATATGAATTATCGGTAATGAAGGGTTGTCTGTTGTGGGGGGACAGGGTAGTTATCCCTCCTGAATTTAGGAAGCCTATTAGAGACACCTTGCACAAGGGCCACCCCGGCATTGTACCCATGAAGGCTTTGGCCAGGGGCTACGTCTGGTGGCCGGGAATCGATAAGCAGATCGAAGAAAAGGTATCTGCATGTCACCCTTGTCAATCTAACAGGGCAGCCCCCCTGAAAGCTCAGCCCCGAGAGTAGGACAGACCTATGGGCCCGTGGTCGTGCCTACACATAGATCTTTCCAGCCCTATGCATGGCCAGATGTTTCTAGTAGTTGTCGATGCCTTCTTTAAATGGTTAGAAGTATGTGTTATGAATGCCACCACCTCTGAGGCTATAATACGGAGCCTCATGTCCTTGTTCTCTACCCATGGGTTCCCAGATTTGATAATTTCTGATAATGGCCCCCAATTCACGGCATCCAGGTTTGAGGCCTTCCTGGCTAGTTTGGGGGTCAGACACGGATTAATCGCCCCCTGGCACCCTGCGAGTAATGGCCTAGTTGAAAGAATGGTACGCACAGCTAAAGACGCACTCAAGAAAATGAACCACGGGGACTGGCATCATAAGTTAGGGGAGCTTCTCCTGTCATAGCACACCACACCTTGCGTGTCGACCAATAAAACCCCAGCAGAACTTTTAATGGGCAGAAGGTTGCGTACCACATTAGATAGATTGCACTCCATGTACACACCAGTACAACCGTGGGATTCGCCACGCACCGGCCGAGCATTCAACATAGGCGACCCCGTTTATGCAAGGAATTATGCAGGCAACCCAGTATGGCTCCCGGGGATAGTGTCGGGAATTAGTGGCCCACGCTCTTACAGGGTGACAATTGCAGACAATAGAGAGTGGCACCACCACGTAGACCAGTTACGATCATGGGGGGGGTAGCCAGGACATGGAGCCCCCTGAGTCAACCGACGCTAACAACCCTGCACAGGGGGAAGGGAACTTAGCACAGGGACAAAATCCGCAGCCAAACAATCCTCTACCCCTTATAAACTTACCAGAGCTGAGGACACAGGACCCGGGAGAATCGCTGCAGGAACCACCTCCTATGGGGACGGAAGAAAGTTCCCCGGAAGCTGAGCCACAGGAGCCGAGGAGGTCCAGGAGAATACAGAGAAGATCAGCGTATCTCGAAGACTATGCATGCTCCAACGTAAGGGAAAGGGGTGTAATATCCTGGGAGAACCTCTAGAGGGCAGTTATTAAGCAGGAAGTATAAGCGTCCAGATTGGTGGAGTTGGCATGAGGATTTGCAGTTGCCTCAGCGTCTGGTCTTTGAGAGAATGACCCACGAACACAACAGATATGGTAATTGTTGAGTTTGGCGAAGGAAGAGGCTTGAGACAGCTTTAAGACAACAGCTCTTTATTAACTATGTACACAGATCCAGCAGAGAGCCAGGCTGACAGCTTCCCCTTTTATAGGGAGCTGTCAGATGGCTCAGCCAATCAGCGGTCTTCATTTTCCCACTTGAATAGCAGACCTTATTGTAACCAGGCAGTCGCAATATTCAACACCCCTCCCCTCTTAGTTGGAACCGTCCACTTAGCATACGTAGTTCCGTAGATAGGCAGGGCATTTAGGAACCCTAGTGGACCTGCGCAGTTCAGTAGGGGAATTGGCCGCAGCTAGGGAGGTTGAGTCTGCTGTCGTCTCTGGCTCTGCCTGTGGAAGCTTCTGGAAGCTTTCGGGCAGGGTCATGGACTCTACTGGAACCGGTTCGGGGCTGTGACATCACTGGAACTCTGGATCTTCAAGTAGGTGTTCCGTTACCCTCGGGGTTGACTCAGCTGTAGGGAAATTATTATTTGGGCAATGTTGATTATCTGCGTTTGTTGGTTGGCGGCTGTGCAGTTGGTCAATATGCCGCCACCATTTTCACCCATCTGTTAACAACACAACATAGGACTGGGGACCTGTGATTTTGACTATTTCCTCCAGTAGCCATAGGGACCCCTCGGCAAAGTTTCTTGTGAATACTTGGTCACTTATTTTAAATGACCTGGTTTGTTTCTGAGCGACCTGCTCCTTGTGATTGGAGTAACTGGGGTGTAGCCTGTCTAGTACTGAGCGGAGCTGCCGGCCCATTAACAGCTTGACTGAGCTTCTTCCCATTGCTGCATTAGGTGTTATATGTTGTATTAGTAGAAATTTATCCACTCTGGCCTGGCAGTCACCTGGGCCTAGTCACCAAGTGCCTCCTTGGCTGATCTGACCATGCATTCAGCCTGGTCATTACTGGCCAAATAGAAAGGAGCGGTCAATGCATGGTGAATGCCTTGTTCGGCTAAGAAGCCCTCGAACTGGGTGGCCATAAACTGGGGCCCATTGTCAGAAACTAACACGCCTGGTAACCCGTGAATGGCAAAGAGTTTCAGGAGTGTTCGGATTACTTCGGCAGTGGTTGACCCCATTAAGATAACGTCCAGCCATTTAGAGTACATGTCAACCACTACTAGGAATGTTTGGCCATGGAATGGTCCAGTGAAATCTAAGTGGACCCTGGACCAGGGCGCTCTAGGCCTCTCCCACTCTTGTACCGAGGCCTTGGGGGGGTGAGGCCCTAGACTCCTGGCAAGGTGTACAGCCGGCCACCCACTCTTCTATCTGTTTGTTCATTTTTGGCCACCAAACATAACTCCCGGCCAGTGCTTTCATCCTGACCACTCCCCGGTGACCCTCATGCAATGCCATTAGTATATCCTCTCGTAGTGACGGAGGAACGATGATGCAATCTCCCCACAATAGGCAACCCCCTTGAGCTGAAATCGCATGCTGTTTATAGAAAAAAGGCTTAAACTCCAGGCTAACAGGCCCTTGGGGCCATCCTCTCCACACCCAGTTCAAAATCGTCCTGAACATAGAGTCCTTGGCTGAATGGGCAGCCGTGTCAGCTGAGTGACCAGGCCAGAGTCCAAGCAGTCAATGAGGAGGACAGGGATGCCCAGAGTGCAGTGGTCCACCAAGTCAGGCAGGGGGCAACGGCTGAGGGCATCGGCATGCCCCATAGATTGGCCGGGCCGGTGGGTCAGCTTGTAGGAATACGCTGAGAGGAAGATGGTCCACCTGATGAGCTGGGGGGAGAGAGACGCCGGTGTGGGGCGGTCCCCAGCAATAAGCCCTAACAAGGGCTTGTGGTCAGTGACCAGCTCAAAGTATCTGCCGTAGAGATATTTGTTTTGACTTCAACAACAGAGTGGTCAATGCCTGGAACACTTTACCTGACTTAGTAGTTTCTTCCCCAAACCCCAAACCCCAAACCCCAAACCCCAAAAACTTTAACCTTAGATTATCTACCATTGACCTCACCCCATTCCTAAGAGGTCGGCATAAGCGCACAATCGTGCCTACCATTCCTGTCCTAATGTACCCATATATTCATACCTCTTTTACTCTTATTCATGCTTGTACTATTATGTGTGTGTGTGTGTGTGTGTGTGTGTGTGTATACAAACAAACAAAGAAATATTGCTGAGCTCCTCTTGCAGACAATGCCCCATTATTTGGAAAGAAGGAAGGTTTTCTTCCTCCCGGTGAAGGAGCTAGTTGGGATTCCTGACCTGAACCGATCCTGAAATCCAGAGATCGCCTTCTGTGCCCAAAAAAAGCCCCTGCTTCATTCCAAACATTCACAACCACCACAGATGTGCGAGTCCACACAGAAGAAGGCCACAGGAGGTAATAGAGGGCCAGTGTCACAAAACCCAACACAAGGAGTTTGACCTCCCTCAGTACTGCTCCATTAGGCAGGAAGTCAGAAAAAAATAGGATTGAGGAGCAACTTCAGGAGAAAGGAATATCTATCTATCTATCTATCTATCTATCTATCTATCTATCTATCTATCTATCTATCTATCTATCTATCTATTTATTTATTTATATTATATTTATTTATTTGTCAAACATGTACAGGATAGCAGTTGTTTGTATAAACGTAAGTAAAAAGTACCGATAACAGAGGACAATAGGACAGTAGGACAGAGACGGTAGGCACAGTGGTGCGCTTATGCACGCCCCTTACAGACCTCTTAGAAATGGGGAGAGGTCTACTGTAGACAGTCTAAGGTTAAAGTTTTGGGGGTTTGGGGAGGAAACCACAGAGTCAGGTAGTGCATTCCAGGCATTGATCACTCTGTTGCTGAAGTCATATTTTCTGCAGTCGAGTTTGGAGCGGTTTACATTAAGTTTGAATCTATTATGTGCTCGTGTATTGTTGCGGTTGAAGCTGAAGTAATCATTGACAGGAAGGACTTTTTGATATATGATTTTATGAACTACATTTAGATTAGATCGGAGGCGGTGTAGTTGTAAATTGTCTAATCCCAATATTTCAAGTCTGATGGAATAAGGTATTTTATTGTGAGCAGAGGAGTCTTCTAGTGAAATACTTCTGGACTCTCTCAATCGTATTAATGTCTGATATGCAGTGCAGGTTCCAGACAGGTGAACTGTATTCCAGAATTGGTCTAACAAATGTTTTGTATGCTCTGGTTAGCAGTGTAATATTGCCAGAGAAGAAGCTATGCAAGATTAGATTTAACAACTCTTAGTGCCTTTTTGGCAATGTTGTTACAGTGGGCTCTAGCACTTAGGTCGTTGGATATGAGTACTCCAAGGTCTTTGACAGAGTGAGGGTCGTCTACAAGTTCGTTTCCTCCAAGTTTGTATTTTTTTATTCTGATTCTTTTTGTCAATGTGTAGGACAGAGCATTTGTTGGTTGAGATTTGAAGTTGCCAGTTGTTTGACCATTCTGCTACATGGTCAAGGTCTTTTACAATACATGTTTTACATGTATTGTAAAACATGTTTTACAATACATGTTTCTCTTGAGACTGACTGTGAAGTTCAGAGCTTATGGATGAAATATCTGGCTTAATTATTTGGAAGCATTCTCCCTTATGATTATATCTTAATGGCTGAATGACATTATTGATGGAAATTTCTAGACAATTCAATTTGCACATACTTTTGAGTTTGTTTACTTTGGACCCAAGATAGAGGCTATCCAAATATGGATTTCCCTCCCCCCCAAAAAAGATATTACCAGAATGAAAATTGCCTCAGTGTAGGTTTTGACTCCCAAAAGGCACGAGTGAAGTAGGACTAGATTCCAATCTAATTACCACAGAACTGATATTGAAAAGCAGAGCTTTCATGTCAGTGAGGAAACATTTCAGGCATTTCATGAGCTCTAGATCCTTATTTCAGAAATGTTATAAATGTCTGGATAACTAGGAAAAACAAATCAGAAATGTTGGAAAACCATGCAAAGGCCCTTCACAAATGCTTTCCAAAGAAATGGAAATAGCTTAAACAATACCAGTTATTTACAAAGTCATCTACTGAGGTAATTTAGCTAGCAAAATAATATTGTACTTTATAATTCTGATGAGTTGCAAAGAGAAAATAATTACAGGTAGTCCTTGACTTATGACCACAATTGAGCCCAACATTTCTGTTGCTAAGGGAAAATTTGTTAAGTGAATTTTGCCCCATTTTATGACCTTTCTTGCCACAGTTGTTAAGTGAATCACTGCAGTTGTTAGTTTAGTAACATGGCTGCTAAGTGAATCTGGTTTTCCCATTGACTTCGCTTGTCTGAAGGTCATAAATATTAGTCAGTTGCCAAGCATCTGGATTTGATCACGTGACCAGGGGGATGCTGCAACGGTTGTAAGTGTGAAAAATGGTCATGTCAGTTTTTTTCAGTGCCTTTGTAACTTTGAACGGTCACGAGATGAACTGTTGTAAGTTGAGGATTACCTCTAATGCAAGAATTACACTGTACAAATGATATAAATGTTCAACACCCAGTTGGATTGCTACAACACAAAAATATTAAAGCAGAAAGGCAAAGGCACAATTTTTCAATTAAGTATCCGTAGAACTTGCATTATCCCAGGCTGTATAATATAACATTAGGTACTGATTAAAGAAACATTTCTCCAATAATATTGCGGAGAAATTAATAAATGTCTCTGTAATATGCCAGTAATAATGTAGAGTAAGAAAAGTATCAACTTTTTAATATATATATAGAATTCTTTATTTAAATGCACACACATAGACATAAAACATACATTTAAAAACCTGGACACATTGCAACTGTCCTGTTATATCTTTCCATACAATAATAATTCTATAGCAAATGATATCTTCCTTATTTATATTATAATACATTATTTTTGGTCTTACACCAACATTCCTAGTTTATAGTTATTTTTGTCTGATCCATTTTCTCCATCTATCCTTATTTTCACTTCTTTTGACTGTTTCTGTTATCTAACCAGTAATAGAATTTCTCCCAAATTTTATAGTATTCTGTCTCGTCCTTGTCTTTCATTTCCATTGTTAATCGGTCCATTTCCACACAAGCCATTGTTTTATCTATTAACTCTTCTTCAGTTGGTGTTTTTTCATTTTTCCAATTCTGTGCGTATATTAATCTCGCCACGTTTATAACATGAAGAATTAAGTAAAATTGTCCTTTTTCATATTTTTCATGGGCTATCCCTAGTAAAAACAGTTTGGGAGTTCTTTCTGTTTCTTTCTAATATTTCTTCTAGCCATAGCCGCACCTTATTCCAATATGTCTTTGCTTTATTACACAGCCACCACATGTGGTAATATGAACCTTTTGCTAGTTTACATTTCCAGCACATAGGTGACAATTTCTTGTCAATTTTCGCTAGTTGCGTTGGTGGCATATGCCACCTATAGAACATTTTAAGTTGATTTTCTTTATATGCTGTGGCTAGTGTCAGTTTTTTATTCCTGCTCCATAGTTCTTGCCATTTATCTAGGTTGATATTGTATCCGAAGTTTTGTGCCCATTTGATCATTGTATCTTTGACTTGTTCCTCTACCATTTTATATTCTAGTAAGTATTGATATATTTTCTTTATTGATTTGTCTTCAGGTCCCACCAATATTTTATCTAGCACTGTTTCTTTCCCTATACCTTGTTCTCTTATCCTTTTCATACCTTGATTTAATCTGCAAATATGCCCACCACTCTAGCTCAATCCCCTCTTCCTGCAATTCCTGTCTAGTTTTTATACTTTCTTCTCCTTTTAATATTTCTTTGTATGTTATTGCTTTTCCTGCTTTCATAAAATTTGGATGTACGAGTGCCTCGAGAGGCGAGAACCAAACCGGGATACCCTTATACAATTGTTTTCTTATTTTAATCCATACTGTGAGTATCGTTCGTCTGACTTGATGTCTTAGGAAATACTGGTGTGCTTTTTGTTTATTATCTCATAGAAAGATGTGCCAGCCGGCTTGCATGTCATGGCCCTCTAGTGCTAATATCCGTTTATTGGTTAGGTTAATCCATTCCTTTGCCCATGTAAGCACAGCCACTTGGTAGTACCCTTCCCAGTCTGGTAAACCAAGTCCCCCTCTTTCTTTTGCATCTTGTAGAAGTTTTAATCTAATTCTAGGCCTTTTTCCTTGCCATATAAATTGGCTTATCATTTTATTTAAATTCCTGAAATATTCTTGATCCAATTTTGGGATGTTTTGAAATAAAAAAAGAATTTTTGGCAAGATATTTATCTTTATTGTTGCAATCCTCCCCATAAGGGAGAGTTGCAGCTTAGACCAATTTTCCAATTCCAATTTTAATTTTTCTTTTAGTTTATTGTAATTATCTTCTTTAATTGTAACACATTTCGCCGAAAGGTTTATTCCCAGATATTTAATTTTTTTCGTTATTTGAAGATTTAGTTTTCCCATCAATTCTTTTTTCTGTATTTCAAACATGTTTTTCACTATCATTTTTGTTTTATTTTTAATCCATTATCAACTCTTTCTTGATAGTTTTTATATGTGTCATGGCTTCTTTATTTAAATTGTACCCCTTATTATTTTTACAAATAATTCAGAGTGACAAATATACCCAATACACCTTCCTCTTCCTATTTTCCCCACAACAACAACCCTGTGAGGTAGGTGGGGGGAGGGAGGGAGGGAGGGAGGGAGGGAGGGGGAGAGAGAGAGAGAGAGAGAGAGAGAGAGAGAGAGAGAGAGAGAGAGAGAGAGAGAGAGAGAGAGAGAGAGAGAGAGAGAGAGAGAGAGAGAGAGAGAGAGAGAGAGAGAGAGAGAGAGAGAGAGAGAGATGACTTTCATGGCAGAACAGGTTCTTTCTGGATCCAACCAGCAGTTGTAAAGAAGGAGACACTTTGCCCTGAAATGAAAAGAAAGACACAGCATGTAAAATAAGTGACTGGAACCTCTTCATTTATGCTACTTCTCCATGTATGCTTGTAGAACAGAATTGGAGAACCTACACATTTCCAGCTGTTATTAATTTTTACTTCCGTCAGCCACATTGCTGGCCAAAAGTCAGGAATAAAGCTGCTTGTAGTCCAGGTCCTCCAAATTGCTCTCTCTTCTAGAAAGGTGAATTTCAAAATTTCCAGTTAGCAATTGGGGAACACTGTTGCACTTAACATGATCTGGTAGATCAGACAGATTCCACCATGAAGAGCGTCTATACCTTTCCCCACACAAAGCAATGGCTACTGGCGTACTGCCTAACATTATTTTTAGGTGTCAATATCTAGTGGCGTAGTAGACCTTAGCTAAACAGGGTTCTTGCTATGCATTTTCTTCTAGGAGCTCTGGAACAAGAGTTGGAACTCGAGGAATTGCATCAACACCTAAAATTCTCAAGGGCTGCCAGCTATAATTGTTTAGCTAGGTTTGGTTTGACTGGATTCCCACACGGAAAATCCAGAGAAAATAGAGCTATGTGTTATGAAAAGAGGGGAAATCATCAGAGAAATCATGTCATAGATATGTCTGGCATTCATTTATCAGATTCTTCAGCTGTCCTGAGAAAGTCATTACACATATTTTTATATAGATTTTGTTTTTCATCTATAGGGACTGATCTCAGTTTTTGACTGGCTATGGATCTAGATTGGCTCAGTTCCAGCTTTAACAAATATGAATGCCCAAAGGCCATCCTGAGTGCTAGTCTAGTAGTGCTAGCGATATAGAGTTCTTAAATAGTAAGGGACAATGTGGGCTATTCATATTATAGCAATGTAACACCTTCTTTTAAGGACAGACACTCTCCTGTTCCAGCCAGTACCACCTCCAGAACAGATAAGTGTAAATCGGGAGAAGACTTGGTCATTTTGATGGTGGTTTTCTCTTTGGTGAAGGTGAAATTCAACTTGCTTCCTAAGTAGCAAATTCCAGGATGTTCAGCTGCTTTATGTCATCGGGATAAACAGGGTCAAACTTCAGGAAGCTTCTGGAGATCCTAAGAAGAGCAGAAAGAGCTCAGTGGCTAGAATAGGGAATCCCTTACATTACGACAAGCCCTTGGAATAGGATACAGATACATTACCCAGGCTACCATTCAAGATTACCATTCTTTTCCGAACAAGTGATTTTAAAGCAGAATCCAGAATAAGTTCTTCCAAAGCTTGATGGGAGTGGTGGGATGGCAAAGAAAATTATTAAGGTCCAAGTTAAATTAACTAGTTTTTAAAAGGAATGTTAAAGCCAAAAAGCCAGAGCTCATAGTAGAATACATTTCCAGAAACTCTGGAGAATTACCAGGCCAAAGTTGATCCTGCTGGCTAGAGTGGCCGATGCATTTTGCAACTTGATTTTTGCATCATCTATGCACATACTATTCTGTTGGGAAACATCAGCAAAACAAAACAAAATACTGATGGAAGAGAATATTTGAGCTCAGGATTGAATTGTGATGTCCTTGGTGCTCTCTGAGCTTATTTATTTATTATTTATTATTTGTATTTATATGCCGCTCAACTCCGCAGGGACTCTGAGCGGCTAACAAGAATACAAACAACATTAATATAAAAAAGAATTAAAAACAGAATTAAAATACAATATAACAATATATAAAAAACATTCAGTTAATTCAGTAATTCAATCCTTCATTGGCCCCAGGCTTGCCGAAAAAGCCAGGTCTTCACGGCTTTTCTGAAGGCCAATAAGGTGGGAACAGTCCGGATCTCGGGGGGTAGTTGGTTCCAGAGGGTAGGAGCCGCCACAGAGAAGGCCCTCGCCCGCGGGCCCGCCAGCCGACATTGTTTAGCTGACGGAACCCAGAGCAGGCCAGCCCTGTGTGATCTAACCGGTCGCAGGGAGGTATGTGGTAGCAGGCGGTCCCGAAGATACTGTGGCCCTGAACCATATAGGGCTTTAAAGGTGATCACCAACACCTTGAATTGTATCCGGAGACCAATGGGCAGCCAATGTAGCTCACGCAAGATGGCAGTAGTGTGGGTGTATCTAGGAACACCCACAACAGCACGTGCAGCTGCATTTTGGACCAGCTGAAGTCTCCGAATACTCTTCAAGGGTAGCCCCATGTAGAGTGCGTTACAATAATCAAGCCGTGAAGTGACAAGGGCATGAGTGACCGTGAGAAGTGCCTCCCGATCCAAGTAAGGCTGCAATTGGTGCACAAGACGAACTTGTGCAAAGGTCCCCCTAGCCACAGCTGATAGATGTTGGTCCAATTTAAGCTGTAGATCTAGGAGGACACCCAAATTGCAAGCCCGTTCTGAGGGGATTAATTTTTCTCCCCCCCCCCCCCAGAACCAAAGAGGGACAGTCGACCAAGTCCTTAGGAGGCAGTATCCATAGCCACTCGGTCTTGTCCGGGTTTAATTTGAGCCTATTGACTCAAATTTGAGCTTGGTTTGTTTCTTTCAGATGTTTCATTACCAAACTAGGTAACATCATCAGTGCACTTCGTGGGAAAAGAAAAGATTGTCTTAATCTCAGTATCCCTGTTGAGGGATACTGGCTGTTCAGCTAATGGTATTTCTGATGAGCAGAAACAAAAGGAGTTTGATGACTGCAGTTGGAAGCATCTGCCCATGCACAGCTCCTGCAGTGGGGGAAGCTTGTTCCCTCCCCCACCTTGATTTCTAAAAATAGTTATCCCTGTTATCAAATTCACCTTCAGCATTTCCAAAAACCAACAGTCTAATTTTAATACAATTATATATTTATATTTATACTTATATATGTGTGTAGTAAGACACAAGATGGACTTTTGAATAGATAGTAATCACTCACAGCAAGTGCTAAATGAATTCATTCTATCAAATTTTTGTATTGCTTTAGAAAATACTTTTAGTTACAAAATTCGCACTATATTTATTTTTGGATGTGACTTTTCTAACCTATATCATTGCTATGTTTTTATAAGGAATTATTCCCAGTTACACATACCCTACATGCAACTTTTTCTGTACATATGGAGATACATTTTAAGTCAAATTCACAATAAGATAGCGAAGAAATAGATTTTAAGAAACTCTAGGGTTAGGGAAGCTATGTATCCATTCATTCTACAACACAACATGTTCTGGTACATCACATGATTTCGACTAGGAAGAAAACCATGACAATTTTTTTCACCATTCCTAATTTATACCTGAACCCAGCATATCCAAAAAAGATGGCTTGCAGAAATCCACCCATCCCGGTCAAGAAATTTACAGCTCCTGATCCATCAGAGTTTTCCACCCAGATCTAAGAAAATGAATAGATATTCATATGTATATGATTGTTATCAAGAGTAGAAGAACTTAAAGACAAGAATAAAATGTGCCCAATTGGTTGACCTTGAATGGCTCGGTGATATTGCTGAAACATTTGCTCATTTGTTGTTGTGCTCTTTTGATTTCCTTCAGCTCCAACCAGCCAATTGCAAACATGCTCTGAAGGGAGAAAGACACTGGTAACCCTGAGGGTGCAACTCTATCATCCACAAACAGACGCACTGCAGATGGGCAGGGCCCCACACTTTTAAGATGGAAATCACTTGCTCCCTTCCGCAAGGTCAGCTTTTTACCCAAGTCATGGCTGGCCCCTGGGGATCAGTCACAGGCTCATAGATCTCAAGATCATTCCTTCTGACTTCTGGGTCCATGGGGTAGATGAGAGGAAACCCAAGCAAGACAACATCAGCTTGTTTCACTGGCTCACCTGTGGGAAGAGGCATGAAGCAAAGCTCTGAGGTGACCAAGATGTGGGATGGCGATCCCCAAAGAAATGGAACCTCTCATTTTCATACCACATTTCCTTTGATGGCGAAGGGGATACAGAAAGAAAGCCTCTACTTATGTCAAAAAACCTTGATGTATGGGAAGCAAAGATGTCACAATACATTAATATGCTGAGAAAAGCTCACTTGTTTTTTGCTTAACTCTACAGCAATAACCTAGGAGCCTGCTAAAATGGCCACTGGAAGAAGCAACTTGCAGATATTCTAGTATCTGGCCCACCAGTTTAAATACTAATTTAGCCAATATGTGAGAGTTATCTCTTTCCAACTCATTCCCTCTTGAAGGGATAGGCAACAAAGCTATGTGTAAGTATCCAAAGCCTCTGCTGCTTTGACACAACCAATGCCATCCTTATGGTTTCAAGAAGTTTTAGGCAATCCGGCTTCCGGTTCCGGCTCCGACGGCGTCGCTGGCGCTCTTTGCAGGGCGCACCTCCGATCTTCTGTAAAAGCCGCCAGAACAGCTGTCTGGCGGCTTGAAAATCTCTCCCCGGGCGAAGGGGAGAGATGAGAGCGAGACAGGTGGGGTAGAGCCCTCCTAGTGCCCTAAAAACCAACTTAGGGCGCGTAGGGTAAGGGCTCCCCAGGTAGCCTGTCTGCTGCTCCGGAAGATTGGAAGCCTCCGCTCTAAAAGCGGAGCAAGATGCCGCGACCACCGCTGCTGCTTTAAAGGAGGTACAATCATTTTAAAAATACAGAGAGCAGCCAGAAGAAGACAGGAGTCCTGGAGGTAATAGTTTGTACTTTAACTCCATTCCTGATTTTTTAAGCTGGAAGAAACAAAGTAACTTAATAAGGAGTGGCAACAAGATGGCGATTGGCAACGGTGGTGTAAAAGAGAAAGTTATTTTTGCTTTGTTACCAGCCCTTTCCTCTGGAAACTTTTGATTTGAAGGATGATTTTTCCCCCCCTTTTTTTCCTCTTCTTTGGAATTAAGTTATAGATTCATAGAAGGAAAAATCTAAATGGCTCTGGACTTGGAAAAGAATTTTCTTTTTTAAGTAAAGATCTGGCTTTCCTCTTCCTCTCTTCTTTGTCTTTTTTTTGAAAACATTGAAATGGCTTCTAAACTTGAAAAGACTGTAGTGAATAAAAGAACTGAGTACTCCTTTGATCATATTTTAAAGAAACAATCTATGCCTGATTCTTTAACACCTGAGACTTTTTTTAATACCCTGAAACTTATGAAAAATGAGTTAATTTTAGAATTTAATTCAAAACTTGCTGAGATAGAAAAAAAATGCAGGCTGCTATGGAGAAGATGAATTTACAATTGAGAGCGGATGTGGTGAAAGTTTGCAAAGGATTAGCAGTGAATATGGAAATTTTGGAGAAGGATTTGGAAAAAAATAAGCAAAATATAACAATTTCAGAAGAATATATAACCAAGGTTCAAAATGATATATTAAAATTGGAAAAAGAAGCGATGATCTCTCAATTTCAAGAGATGAAATTTGCTATAAGAGTCAGGGGCTTGAAAGAAAAAAAATTTGAAAATCTGAAAGAAAGAATGATAGAGGCACTGGAGCAGGTGTCTGGATTGTCTAAAGATGAATTGGCTACAAAAATCGATAAAGTATACAGAATTAATTCTTGGTATGCAAAACAAAACCACTTGCCAAGGGATATTGTAATATACTTCACTACCAGAGTTTTGCGAAACAGAATCATACAGGCGACTTATAATAAAAATCTTCAGGCAAATGGTCAAGAAATAAAGATATGGAAAGAAATCCCTGCCAAGATGCTTAAAGATAGAAGAGAATATTCTTTTCTGGTTCAGGAATTAAAAATACAAAATTTACAATATAAATGGAATGTACCAACAGGAGTAACTGTAAAATTCTTGGGAAAAAGATATGGACTAAATACAATAAAGAAAGCTACAGAATTCTACATTAATGTTTTAAAGGCTGATATTTCTAAAATTTCCAGTGGAAAAAGGCATGGAAATAAGGGAGGAGGAGAAGGGAAATCCGGATATACGTGATCAAGAGGAAATAATTCCGAAGATTCCAAAAGAGTGGCAGAGCCAGACAGATGTTTATGACGTGGATAAGGAGACGGAGGAATGGGATCAGATGACAGCTGAAGCGACAGATTGGAAATGGCCAAAGGACAGATGGTGTTGAAACTTACAGGATGGTTGGAAAGATAAACAAGATTGTAATCATTTTTTTCTTTTTTTCTTTTCATATGTTGTATTAATATTGTCTATTAATGGTATTATATTTTATTTCTAGATTGTTTTTTAGATATATATTATATATTTTGGAGTTATAAATTTGATACAGAGTATTTTGTTATCATTAATTTGGGGATCTGAAATATTAATATTGTTTATTGATGGTATTTTTATATCAAATATTTTGAAGTTATAAATTGGATATAGTGTAATATTTTGGTATCATTATTTTGAGGATATAGGGATTAAGTTTAAAAATTTAGAGGTATAAAGAGTTGGTTTTTATTCTTTTTATTATTATTATTATATATTTTGGTTACTATTTTTAGTATAGTAGATAATATATATTCTGAGGTGATACCTTAAGGTATAGGAATATTGTTATGAAGGTGTATTTTACGGTTTGAGGTTTAGAGGAAATGTTATATATATATAATATTATGTTATTAATAAGTGGGTAGATTTTAACTAAGTTTAAGGGTGTTGAAATATAAGGGGTCAGCCAATCATTATTGATATATATATATATTAAATATTGGGAAGTTAATACTTTGGTATATTGTAAAATTATGCTATTAATAATGTTTGAGGTTATGACTAAGTTTAGTGTATGAGGTTCATCTTTGTTTTATTTTTATTTTTATTTTTGCTTATTTTTGTTCTTCACTTGTTTACTTTCTCTTTAATTTTTAACATTTTGAATAGTTTTAATCTGGAGTTAAAGATGCCGATAAAATGAGGGATCTAAGAAGTTATTTTAATTTAATTTAAATTTATGTTATTGAATACTATGCCCTGTACTTTTTCTGGGAAGTCCGGGGGGGGGGGGGAGGGAAGGGAGTGGGTTGTGGGCAGGGGGGATGGGGGGGAGAAAATTGATAAAAATGCTTGTACTTTGTACTAATAAAACTTTTTGAATTAAAAAAAAAGAAGTTTTAGGCAATCCGTGGGTAATTGGAAGGAATGGGAAAACAAAGATTTCTTCTGGCAAAGAAATCACCTTGTTCCCAAATATCAATGAAAATGGAAATACAACAATTTTGCCTTTTTTTGTTGGTGAGAGGAAAAGGAAAATCTCTTGGCTTTACACTATTCTTCTCCGCATCCCCATTCCCACATCAGAGAAAGCACATCCCTGAGCAAGAATGCAAAAATATTGACTACTGAGTGTTGGGCAAAATGTTGACTTGACGCCCTCCACATTAGCATGCAGGTTGGGTGATGGTTACATTCTCATGATTAAGTGAACAATTTGACCTTCAGGTGTTAAAGATAGGATGAACACCTCGGTTTCTTCTTCTGAATCCCTCACCTGGACAATATCCATCATATTCTGGATGGTAACGTCTGCTCTTATCCAAAGGCACTTTAAGTTTCTTCATAATCTCCTTCCACTCTTCAGGCACAACAAAATGCAACTGGGAGCCCAAGTCAATTGCAAATTTTAAGCTGAAACGGTATGGAGGGAAAAAGATCTAGCTGAGTTAACCTAGCAGAGAATTACAAATTGGGAAAAGGCTGACATTGAGTGTTTTAAAAGACAACATCAGTATATTTGGGGCACTTATTTTGCTTTGAGGTTGCTCCTGATTGGCATTAAAGAGGTATTAAATTATTCCTCCCAACACATGTTTTAATCACTGCGATGTCATACTTGCTTAATGTTTACTCCTGTGAAATTAAATGCCATCCTGAAGGTACAATGGCATAATTTTGTTGCAGGACACAAATCAGTTATATGCCACTTAAAGAAGTTTTGTGGACTTCCTCTAGTATGGGGGTAAAGACAGGCAGATTTTTTTTTTAAAAAAAGTTCTTACATTAACAGTCTCAAAAAGTATCTACACAAGGTTTGCAATTGTATTTCAACCTTTCTGCTTTTTACCAGCCTTACTTGGGAACAGAATATTGATATCTGAACAATGCTGTTACTCTTTCATAAATTTCAAAGAGATGGCTTCCAATGAAACCAAGAAAATCAGCAGCAACATTTTCAAGTTTATCATCCGTGTATTTCCACTCCTTTTTCTTTAGAGCGTCTTTAAATGAACATGGGGCCTGAGATCTTGGACAGCCAACACTCATGGATTACTTAATGGATTTTTTTTTGTACAATGTGGACGATTAGACTGGAACCTTCCAAATTTGGAATTTTCTGATTCCGTAACTGGCCCACACTAGGGACGTCTTCTCTGGCACTAACTGTTAGGGACGTAATGACAAAATCTAAAGCTAGAGAAACACATTTGTAAACAACAGTCACACATGAACTAAATTTGAAAATATTATATATAAAATATATAAATATATTATTCAAACTGGTTAGGGGAAGTTTTGCAAAAAAAACATATTTCGTAAGACAGAATACCCTTACAAAAAAATCTTACTCTATTTGCATTTGATTGGCCTCCTTTCCTTTCTTTACATGGGCAGTACCTTTCTCAAAGGGGGTGAGGAGGGAGAGGGGGAGGGGAAGGTTAGTCTTAAACCATTGCTGCATTTGAACCTCCTGGAAATCAGAAAGTAAATTCTGTGTCAACTGGAAGTGGGATGGAAGAGGGAGTTGACAAATATACTGCACTTGGTTTGGACTTCGGACCAGAAAATTCAAAGCATCTTCCCAAGAGTTGGGCTGAAGAGATGAAACTCCCCAGCCAGCCAGACTAAAGTATGACATGAAGCTCAGCCTATCGTAATTATACTTTATACTCCTGAAGGAGCTTTTAAATTGCAGGTAATCCTCAAGTTATGACCACAATCGAGCCCAAAATTTCTGTTGCTAAATGAAACATTTATTAAGTGAGTTTTGCCCCATTTTACGGCCTTTCTTGCCACAGATGTTAAGTGAATCACCACAGTTGTTAAATTAGTAACATAGTTGTTAAATGAACCTGGCTTCCCCATTGACTTGGCTTGTCAGCAGGTCGCAAAAGGGGATCGCATGACCCTGGGATCCTACAACAGTCATAAATATGAACCAGTTGCCAAGCATCTGAATTTTGATCATGTGACATGAGGATGTAGCAACAGTCGTGTGAAAAACGGTCATAGGTCATTGTTTTCAGTGATGTTATAACTTTCAACGGTCACTAAATGAACTGTTGTAAGTCGAGGACTACCTGTATTTAAATTTATAATAGATAACAAATGCATTAAGAAAGTGAATTCAATGTTAACCATAAAAAAAAGTCTAAAGTAGAAAAAAGCCAAAGGACATAAAGAAAGAATAGCAATTCTGGAAGAAGAGAAGAATTTTTGGAAGGAGAAGGGCAGAGAAGCAGGATCAGCGATTCTGGAAATCTCTTACCTCCTCTGGGCAACTGCATTTGTATAGACAGAATTATCTACAGTGCAATGATATTAATCTGGGGGCATCACACCTGAAAGGAGGCAGACATTTTTAGAACACAGCAGCCCTTCCATAGGCACCACTGTGAGGTCCTCATGGTTAGGAATGGACAATCTGTCCAATCTTTTTTTCTCTCCCAGAATAACTCTTAGAATCTAAGTATTGATGGATGAAGGTTCAAGGGTGCATATTGGTTACAATCCATTTGGGCATTAAAAAACCCTTTACTGCTCTTCCTCCTCTCCCCCAAGGTCATTCCCACCTATCATTACAGGTTCTGCCTCATCAGCTGTAGCTGCTAGAGGAGATGCACTGAATTGACTTCTATCCTTCCAAGATGGGTAAAATGAGGACCCAAATTGTTGGGGGCAATATGCTGACTCTGTAAACTGCTTAGAGAGGGCTGTAAAGCACTGTGAAGTGGTATATAAGTCTAAGTGCTATTGCTACCCTGCTCAGGAGTTCCCTTACACACTTACCCACAATGTGATAGTTTTCTTCCTCAGAGTTCCACACAACTCGGCTGCACCAGTATTGAGCGATAGCCTGGACTACATCCCAGCCACCTTCCTGCTGAAAGAGCTTCAAGTCCTAGAAGCGCATCAGGAGAGATTCCATTGACCCTGCAGTGCCCCATCTGACTCAAACAAGCTAACCAGGTTTAATGGCAAAAACAGGAGCAGGACGGGAGGCAACAGTGGCTATTCCAAGCCCAGCTCCAGCTACCTGAGTGATGCAGAAATATAGCTCGAAGGCCAGCATCACATCTCCATTGATGTGGATCTCCTCGTCTCCATAAATTTTCTCAGGGCAGACCTCTCGGCCCGTTGCCGCACTCTCCCAGGGAAACTTTGCACCCTGCCACAATCAAAACCAACATAAAATAAAATGATAAGGTCAAGGAATATTAAATAGTAAAATGTTTCCTTTCTTTGGAGGCTTTCAAATCCAGAGAATGCTTTCTTCAGGAATGGGCAGCTTCTTGCTGCATGACAGAAGAGCCTGCTAGAGAACGGCCATTGGCCTCGTTTGCTCAATCCAGTTTCTGTCCTCAGTGAGGGAAGGCAACTTTTCAATGTCATTCTGTGCCTTGTTCAGTTGACAAAGAATAGTACTTGCTGTTGTTAAGTTGTGGCTCCCCACAAAACTCTTCACTTGGGTCAAATGAGGTAAAACCCATGGGGGAGGGGTTGAATTTAGCACCTTCAGTATTCAGCCACATGTTTGTTTGTTTTTTAGAATAGAATAGAATAGAATAGAATTTTTTATTGGCCAAGTGTGATTGGACACACAAGGAATTTGTCTTGGTGCATATGCTCTCAGTGTACATAAAAGAAAAGATATGTTTGTCAAGAATCATGAGGTACAGCCCTTAATTATTGTCATAAGATACAAATAAGAAATCAGGAAACAATCAATATTAATATAAATCGTCAGGATACAAGCAACAAGTTACAGTCATACAGTCATAAGTGGGAGATGGGTGATAGGAATGATGAGAAGAGTAATAGTAATGCAGCCTTAGTGAATAGTTTGACAGTGGTGAGGAAATTATTTGTTTAACAGAGTGATGGTGTTCAGGGAAAACTGTTCTTGTGTCTAGTTGTCTTGGTGTGCAGTGCTCTATCGCGTCATTTTGAGAGTAGGAGTTGAAACAATTTATGTTCATAGGAAAGAAGAGAACACCAGGAAGAAGGCACATGAAGGCCATTGTCTGGATCCAATAGGCAAGTCAAGAATTTTCTGTTGTGATGCCAGTACTGCAGGTTAGATGTTGCCAGTCTTTATAGCCAAGTTTGGTGCAATGGTTAAGGCATCAGGCTAGAAATCAGGAAATTCTGAGTTCTGGTACCCCCTTAGGAAGCAATCCAGTTGGGTGATCTTGGGCCAGTCGTTTATTCTCAGCTCGAGAAAGAAAACAACAGCAAACCACTTCCGAAGTCTTGCCAAGAAAACTGCAGGGATTAGTCCAGACAGTCATCAGGAGTCAAGACTGTTTCAAAGGCATAACCCCCACCCTATCCCTGTAGCTTACCATAACATTTACTGAGACTTAAATTAACTGATTTTAAACCCTCAGCAACAAGTAGCACACTTGAGAAATGCTTACATGCTTGTGCCCTCTGAATCTATGTTTTGTTCCCACAATCTTCAGTGGAGTTTTAGCAGCCAGCTTCTGAATGAAGTCTGCTCTTCAGAATTATGACCTTATAAATTGTTACTACTGTGTAATTGTTCATTGTTATTTAAGCGTATTGCCATAACACTGAGCACTAGAAACTTACTCCAATAGCAATAACACTAGCATTTAGACTTATGTATTGTGCCATAGTGCTTTGTTTCACTCTCTAAGCGGTTCACAGAATCAGCATATTGCCCCCAACAATCTGGCTCCTCATTTTACCAACCTCAGAAGGATGGAATGCTGAGTGAACTTTGAGGAGGAGAGAATCAAACTACTGGCAGTCGGCAGAATTAGCCCGCAATACTGCATTCTAACTACTGTGCCACCAGGGCTCCAATAATTTATCTAGCTTAATTTCAAATGATTTATATACTCATGTGGTGTTACTGCTGGTTGGTCTAAGTTATTTTATTTAATAAATTCTAGAGAAAGTTAGAAACTCATCCTGGATTTTCCGTTGTGCTACTTCAGAAATTCTTCCATAAATTATTTTCAAATTAGCCTGTTGAAATTTGGAGCACCTTGCCTGTTCTAACCATTTATGCTTTCTGAGGAACAGAGAAGAGATCTCTCACTTGTCTTCAAAGCAAGGTCCGAATCTGGAAAAGAAGTCATCTAACTTCTGAGAAAGAGTTAAAATCTCCTCAGTTTAGACACCACTTCCAGCCCTTCTACTTCCAGTCTTCCCCACTTCAGATTGCAAGAGCTGCTTCTGAATATCATCAAGGCTTTTGTAACTAATAAAGGAGAAAATTTGTAGCTCAGGGTTGAAATGAAGGGTCCTTGATGCTCTCCGAGCTTGTTTGTTTTCTTGCAGATGTTTCATTACCCAAACTAAGTAACATCCTAGGACTAGCACTGATGATGTTACCTAGATAGGATAATGAAATGTCTGCAAGAAAAGAAGGAAGCTCAGAGAGCTTTCGTAACTGTTTAGAGCTACTCTGGTTTCAAAGGACTTTTTGCTGCGACACCAGAATTTTGCTTTTGTTTTTTTAAAAAACTTGCTGAAATGGTAAAATTAAAAACAGTTCAAGCCAAGGAGAACCTCTTTAATTAATAAAAAATTGGCTTCATGCCTCCTGTGGAAAAGAGATATGGCATTTCCTCTTGCCTTTGTAAGTGGCTTCTACCTTGTATCCTTGTTCCTGTGCGTTGTGTAGTGCTCCCTCTAGTGTTCGGATCCTGTATTTTAGGACAGCACAAGCTGCTTCTGGATAGAAAAGCAAGATGTTTGGGAATATCCAGGTATCCTAGGTTTAACAACAAAAAAGGACAACATATATAAATATTGCCATCAAATGCAAAAGATCTGCACATTAGAGTAAAGCCAGCAATTATTCCTTCCCCACAAGGGCTCCCAGCTTCAGATGAGGGTGAGATGGAAACAAGCTTCTTCAACCCCACCCTCAAAGTAAAATCTGGGCCCTAGGAATGATGTTGCTTCAGTTTAAAAACTAGAGAACCGCATGATGAATATTCTTCTCTGGGGCAGGAGGAGTTGGTGGAAAGTTGATATCAAACCTCCTCAGGAGACTCTTATTACTGTGGAAGCAAAAATGATGGGCCCAGAATCTTAAAAGTGAATATGCATAGCTAGTCCCAATACACATCACAATTTAGGGGACAGTGTTTAAATCGGGAAGTGCAAGAGCAATAATAAAACATGGTATTTCACATGCCAGATGAAACAACCGGAAGGTTAGCAAAGCTTAAGTTATAAAGGAATGGATAGAGAGGGAGAGAGAGAGGAGGGAAGAAACAGAGACAGATCCAGAGTCAGATCATTTGCTAATAAGACCTTCCAACTTGTTGACCATTTTGAAAAGATACTTTATTCGGGAAGCAGAGACTGTGCCTTAGGACAGGACATTAGATAACAGCCAGATTCAATCCATGTCACCTCCAATTAAAAACACACACATACATTCTACCCCATGTATGTCAGGTGAGATGAACTAAGTCTAACTTTCTATCTTCACTTTCCAGGTTGAGTCACATGTCTGAACCACGGTAACAGTTGATTGCATGGTACTTACATCAACCTGCAATGGAGAGAGGCGGAACTGGGCAAAATTCACAACACCTTTTAGTCTTTGCATGCACATCACAGCAAGCTAACAATAGCTGCAGGCCAGTAGGTGACCAGGTCTTTGTCACGACAGTCAGTATTTTCCCCAGTTCATCTCCACTTCATCCAGTAGTAGCAAACTGGGCAGGTTCCCTTTGCTCACCTGGTCCCAGAAGACATGGCCCCAGTAGTCTTCACCGGATGTGCCGTTGGAAAGGCCTCCTGGGCTGATTCCAGAGAAAGGGACGCTAGCAGAGCCCAGAGGAGGAATGGCACTCAGCAGGTAATACAGGCAGCCATATATGGCCTGGCTGAAGGGAAGAGGCCCGTCCACATCTACACAGCAGCCTTCCCAGAGCGCTGCCCATGCCTGGGTGTGAGACAGATATAAGGAACCCGATCCAACCAGGGACATCCCTTCCCAAAAGCTCCTTTGCACAACCTCTTCAGACTCTGCTATGGCAGTGAGGAACTCCCATCTCTGCTCCTTCTGGTCTCCAGGGAGGGTCACTGATTGGGGCACCGGGGTCCAGATCATGTGTACGGTAGGCTGGGGGCCACCCTCTACTTCTGGGACCAATGTCTTTCCATATAGATAGCTAAGGAGAAAGAAAAAAATGGGAATCCTTATGTTTCTCTCTGAATATTAGAGGATCTACTAAACAATAGAAACATGACTGGAATTTTATACTCATTGAGCACAAAGTCACTGCTTTGCATACGTTTTGAACTCTAATCTAAACCTTTTCCATCTCCCCATTCTCCTTATTCTTTGTATTTCTGCCTATACCTTTTAAGTGCAGTGGCCAATGGTTCTCTTCTCCCTCAATCACTCTGCCTTGTAGACCAAGCTAGTTGGGATTTTAAGAAGTTGTAGAGCCAGCATATCTGGAGGACAGCAGGTTAGGGAAGGCAATGTTAGTCAAAGTCTTTCTTATAATCCAAAGCACCCTCTTAGCATGATAGGTGTTTCCTGACAGCCTCCCTGTGTCCTCTGGAGGGAACTGCATTTATTCCCTATTCAGAACCACAAGAAAAATAACCAGGCTTTGTTATTGCAGTCTTTCAATGCTTGGCCAGGAGCCACAGAAAACATTCCCACAATAATACTCACTGAGCTCCCAGGAAATCTGGCCCTTTCTGCAAGTCCAGGTCTGGACTCTCTGGTTTGAACTGGGTGTGGAGATTCACTGGGATGGGTTTAGTTTCGAGAGCTGATCTTGCGATTGTTATGCTGAAAGCCAGAAGATGGACAAGAGACCGGTGGGCATAGATTGTGTGAGTAGCTGTGTATTCTGAGCACTGGGCTGTATGGATATACGTCCCTGCAGACGGAAGGAAAGGGTCAGTTTGAACGCATGCCCTAAATTCTCATGTCAAATCTACTTTGCAATTTCACATAAGGAAAAGGGGGACAATATAATCCTTCTGTTATTTGATGAACTGAAATGTGAAAAGGGATCTTTGTGATAGTCTGCTTAACAATTAAATGAAATCCAATTCAAGGACTGAAAGATAATCCATTGTTTTGCCAAGTGTCACACAATTGGTCTTTTGGATCCAGAGACAATAAACATACCAGCCAATAAAGAAATTTTAGGCTTTATTATTAACTTAAACTAACAGATTTAAAAGCATAACACAAAAAGCATACATATCAAGCAAGCTGATGCCCAATTTCTTACAAGCTGTTAGGAGCTCCTTCATAAGGACAGCAGTGATAACCCATATTGGGGGGGGGGGATTTTCACAGTATATTGTGCTAGGTTCTGTGCAGAAGCTCCCAGCTTAAAGGCCAGTACTAGAGTTTTTATTAACCTGACATCGTGACTTTATATGACCCTGTTGCTATGGTATCCAGCCTGCAAGACCTGACCTGGACAGGGTGGCACATGATCTGGGATGGAAGCTAAAGAGTCTGAGACTTTTATAGATAAGAAAAGTTTTTGAGCACTCTGTACTGTAATTAAAATACATTCGTATTTTGAAAATTCTTGTCTTCTTCCAGGTTGAAGGTTTTAGGAATCCTCCTGGTTGGACAAGACATGCTGGACAAAAAACTCACGTCATCCTGTTGCTAGTGGGGACTACTTTGCTGCATCTGGAGATCTAGTTGGAGAGGCTGTTTAAAAGATGCTTTTCAAAATAGGTTCGAGAGATTTTATTTATTTATTTATTTATTTATAAGCGCTCTTATAGGCCGCCCAATCCCGCAGGACTCAGGGCGGCGTACAACATGGATAAGAACGTAGAGTAAAAAACAATAGGAGACAATTTAAATTAAAAACATTATTCAAACATTATTAAAAAACACCATTCATGGGGGAACCTGATCTTCTTATTCACCCCATCTGCCGGAAGAGCCATGTTTTTATGGCTTTACAGAAGGCCAGCAGGGTGGGGATAGTCCGGATCTCTGGTGGAAGTTGGTTCCAGAGGGACGGGGCTCCCACAGAGAAGGCCCTCCCCCGCGGCCCCGCCAACCGACATTGTTTGGCCGATGGGACCCGGAGGAAGCCCTCTCTGTGGGATCTAACTGGTCGTAGGGAGGTATGTGGTAGGATGCGGTCCCGAAGGTAACCTGGCCCTGAGCCATGTAGGGCTTTAAAGGTCAAAACCAACACCTTAAATTGCGACCGGAGATTAATAGGCAACCAATGCAGCTGGCGGAGAATAGGTGTTACGTGGGTGTATCTCGGTACACCCACCACAGCTCGCGCAGCTGCATTCTGTACCAATTGCAATCTCCGGATGCTCTTCAAGGGTAGCCCCATGTAGAGCGCGTTACAGTAGTCTAACCGTGAGGTGACAAGGGCATGAGTGACTTTGAGCAAAGCCTCCCTCTCCAAGAAGGGTCGCAATTGGTGCACAAGACGGATCTGTGCAAAGGTCCCCCTAGCCACAGCTGAAAGATGTTGCTCCAATTTTAGCTGTGGATCTAGGAGGACACCCAAATTGCGAACCCATTCTGAGGGAGTCAATTTTTCTCCCCCAAGAACCAAGGAGGGGCAGTCGACATAATCCCTGGGGGGCAACATCCACAGCCACTCAGTCTTGTCAGGGTTGAGTTTGAGTCTATTCACTCCCATCCAGACCCGCACATCGTCCAGGCAGCGGCACATTACCTCGACTGCTTCACTGAACTGACACGGGGTGGAGATGTACAACTGGGTATCATCAGCATACTGCTGATACCTCACCCCGTGTCGTCGGATGATCTCACCCAGCGTTTTCATGTAAATGTTAAACAGGATAGGCGAGAGGACCGAGCCCTGTGGCACCCCGCAAGTCAGGGGCCTAGGGGCTGACCTCTGTCTTCCTGTCAACACCGACTGCGTCCTGTTAGAGAGGTAGGAGGAGAACCACCGTAGAACAGTGCCTCCCACTCCCACCTCCCCAAGACGACGCAGAAGGATACCATGGTCAATGGTATTGAAAACCACTGAGAGGTCAAGTAACACCAGGATGGAGGAGTAACCCCCATCCCGGGCTCGCCAGAGATCATCCATCAGCGCGACAAAAGCAGTCTCCGTACTGTAGCCACGCCTGAAACCCGACTGAAAGGGATCCAGATAATCAGTTTCCTCCAATAACCGCAGGAGTTGGAGCGACACCACTTTCTCAACAACTTTACCCACGAAGGGTAAGTTGGAGACTGGACGGAAGTTCTTTAAATCCGCTGGGTCCAGGGAAGGCTTCTTGAGGAGGGGCCTCACCACCGCAGCTTTTAGGGGCTGTGGGATGGACCCCTCTCTCAAAGATGCGATCACAACCGCCTGGAGCCAGCCGCGTGTCACCTCCCTGCTGGTCGAAACCAGCCAGGAGGGGCACGGATCCAATAAACAAGTGGAGGCGCTCATCGCTCCTATGGCCTTGTCCACATCATCAGGAGTGACAGGCTTGAACTCCTCCCATATAACAGGACTAAGACTCGCCCCCGGCACCTCGGCTTGCCCTGTCCAAATGGAGTCCAGGCCTGTCCGAATCTGAACGACTTTGTCCGCCAGAAACTGAGAAAATTCCTCAGCTCTGCCCTGCAAGGGGTCTTCAGCTCCCTCCTTGGCTAGAAGGGAGCGAGTCACCCTAAACAGGGCGGCTGGGCGGGAGTCGGCGGACGCAATAAGGGTGGAAAAATGCGAACATTTTGCCGCCCGTATCGCCACTAAGTGGCCCGTATCGCCACTAAGTCCAGATTCCTTTATGAGTTATTTTCAGATTCCTTTATGAGCTAGGAACGGATTCAAACTTTAGAGAACATACCTCAGTTTGAATTTTCAATTTTCCACCCCCTTTTCTCCTTTTTAAATCGTAGCTTCACATAGTCTTTCAAAACAAAAGCTAATTTCTATATTCAGCATGGAAATTGAAGAAAGCTGCCCTGACAGGGTGGCAGGAATGTATTGGCCATGGAGACAATATAGATGAGGAGGGTGGCATTGCCTCTTACCTGTCCTGGTGTCCGAACAGAAGGTCTCCCTCAGGTCATCAGCCCCATCCACATCCATTTTGACTTTAAGGGGACTGGGGAGATCAGCCCGATGTGTCTGCCCAACTGCTCCACTGTACACCCCGTTGACATGAAGGATGTCCCTGTAGACTCGGGTGCCCAGATAGGCGTTGGTCAATGTTGGGAGGAGTCTGGCATCAGAAGGCAAAACATCCGTGGTAAATATGGCAGGGTCTTCACCCACCACTGCCATATCAAGAAGAGGGAGGGAGCAATGGCTGGAGTTCCAGCTGGGAAAAAAATAAGGCACACAATATATACTCTATCTTAGTGTTTCTCACCCTTGGGAACTTATGGGTGGATTTCAAGTCTCAGAATTCCACAGGTACCTGGAATCCGCCCATCTTAAAGTTCCCAAGAGTGAGAAACGCTGCTCTGTTTGCATGGCATTGTGCCAAGGGATGGATTTCTATGCCCCCCCGCCCCGCACTCAGAGCCTGGCACTGAAGATCAGCTTAAAATCCACATGGAAAGAAGGACTCAGGTGGAATCCATTCTGTTTGGTAAGGGTGTAAAGGAGAGGCAGGCAGGCAAGTCTTACAGGGTTTTGGGAAGGAGCAATCCACCAGCAATTTCTGATCAGCTAGGAGGGACTAACGGGAAATATAGTCCAAAACTTCAGGCTGCTGCTTTCTAGGGAAGAAAAGAGCCAGCCCATCTGCACAGAAATATTCCCAAGGAACAGAAGAAGTTCTGAAAAGAGGCGCCGGTCATCAAGTCAGAAGCAGGAAGACATCACCTGTCCGGCCCAAATCAGTCTCACTAGCCCTCGATTACGGGAACGCCAAAGCTTCAGACTGGAGGAAGTGCGGCAGCTCCAACCCTTCTTCTTCTCTCCAACTCCGGCCAAGCCGCCAATTCGGACACACACACCCCTGCCTCTTCCGCCTGGCGAATTTGCTGTTTGGTCCTAATTCCGCAGGGTGGAAATAGCTCCAAGTTGAGAAAGGGAGTTTCTTGTAAAAACTCGCCACGCCTTCCGGGCCAATGGACAGGTGGAGCCTCACCATCCTCGCCCCCTCCGGCATCGGCCCTTTTCTGTCCTTTCCATTTTTTATTTTGAGAATCAAAAAGTCTCAAAAGAGCCGCGAGGGGGCAGCATCTGATTGTGGAGTGCCAAATCTGCAAACTTCCTAAGAGTTTCCCTTAGGAAGAGAAAGAGATTTAAAAGTCTGAAAAGAGTTGCGAGCCAAGCGCGAAGAATCCATAGTGTGTCTCCCCCCCACATGTTTAGCTGGAAAATGCCGATCTACAAGAATAAAGATTGGCACCCAAACCGTCCATATCACAGAAAGGTAGACAATAAGTCATAGAGATTTTCTATACTGTGAGAGAGTAGTTTCCTTGAAACCTGAAGAAGGAAAGGTAACACACCTGCACTTTCTCGTCATTACTAAACAATAAAAAAACAATGTAGAAAGTCAGCACCCACCCACCTAGAAAAATGAAATATTTTGGGAAATATTAAAAAGGCAGAATATTATAATTCCCTAAAGGAGAAATGGAGAAAAATAATGTTTAGAGGCAGAAAGCAACCCCCACTTTCCTTAATAGCCCACAGCAGACGTCAGCACTTAAGAGATAAAGAGAGAGCTCTATTCATAGGTAAATACAGGATATTCTGAACAAAGGCAATGTGACAAGGTATAAGGAGGAAGGGTGGGGCATTTTTGAAAACGAAACTCTTCCTTAACAGGAAGACTGAGGACAAAGCTTTAACTTTGTTTACAAATCCAGAATCAATTTAGCTTTCAGCCTCTTTTACTTCACCACAAAACGGTAAGCCTCACATCTAAAATCTTAAACGTGGGAAGGTTGGATTTTGAGGTACGTATTTGTGTGATAGACTTGTCTTGGAGGAACCAGTGCTTTGCCAAAACATGCAGCTTTTGGGAAAGACTTTACAGTTACCGGTAATTTCTGCGGGGACTAAACGTGTCCTGGAAAGGAAGAGGCCGTTCAGCTGAGCTTAAAGTGGTGCTGGAGAAGGAAGGTCCTTGATCTCCACCATCGGCCTATAAACACGTGAAGGCTTTTCGTAAGTTCTGCTTGGCTCAAGGCCTGGCTCCTCATAGAGCAATTGTACTTGATACTGGGATGAAATAACTTTAGAGGCCCTTTCCGTTTCTGGCTTCTGAACCTCTAAGGCGTTGTTTCATTCATTCGGCCAGTTCCTGTGATTTCATATAGACAAACTCTCCTGGCTTTTCAGTGTGCTGACATGCTGTGTAGAGTTCTGGTGCTGTCTTTGCTGTCTTTGCTGTTAATGTTTCACCACATGCTTCAGCAGAAGAAGTGAGGACCCGGGTGTTTGTCCCTGCCTGGCAAAAGCTGTTCTGCCGTCCCCCCACCCCGTGCCACTGTGGAAGAAGAAAAGATGTCTTGCATCCTGGGAGGGGGGGGTTTGCAAGGCATTATGGGCAGATGCAGAGAGTGGGACCTCCATCATTGTTCAATCTCTGAGGCTTCTGTTTGAGCAACTGGACAGAAGGCAAAGGGGAGGGGGGTCTAAAAGCCCAAAGTCCATCAAATGGCAGATGGCATTTTTTGTGCCCAGAATACAGTCTTACATGAGAAATTCTACTTTACTCTTATTTAATGATTTTATGAGGCAGCCCAAATCATTTATAACTGGGCAATGCTCATTGATAAAAATAAAAAGCAATACCCCCCCCCCCAAATGTAACACCAATATTACAATGTAGGATCATCATAATTACTGATTACTGTACATTTATGTGCTGCTATAACTCATAGCCATCATATTTTATCTATTCAATTGGAGTCTGCTAACCCAAGTCCATTTAAACTGAGCCCTTACTTTTTCACTATCAGAAGTTGGAGACCTTGAGAGTCCCTTCCATATCTTTTTCTCATCCATTGATGAGCCAGAGGTGTCGCTACTATTCCTTGAAGTCATTGAGGATCTAAGCCAGGACTTAGATTTTGTGGAGATGTGAACTTTGGGTGTCTCTTGGCTGCACTAAATTCCTTAATGCCCTTCTGTAACAATATTCTAGTGTCTGTGAATACCAGACAAGATTGACATGTTTGATTTGGGAAGGAACAACAATTACTTTTTTACAAGACTGAAAACCCCTTCAATGTATATCTATATACACCAGGGGTGTCAAACTCAAGGCCCGCGGGCAGCATCTGGCCCACAGGGTGCTTAAATCTGGCCTGCAGGGCCGGCCTGGAAATAAGAAAGGACCAACTGGCAGTGCTTCTGTCAGCCAAAATGGGCTGTGGGCGCGCTGTTTTTGGCCTGTTTTCAGCCCCCACGGCCTCCTACAGCAGTCTGGCAGCCAAAAATGGGCCATGGGGGGGGGGCGCACATTTTATATTTTTCTTTCTCAACCCCATGCACTCTATCTTCTTTCCGGTTGGTTGCTTTACACATGATTCCTGGTTTTATTTTATCTAATTCAGAAAACTTGATTTCCATTGTCTTGGAGAGGATTTCCTATCCCTTTATATAATCCATCCATTTAGGAGGTGAATTCTTTTTTTTTACATTATTCTTGGTGTCCTTGTGTTTCTCAAATTAGTCTGCATCATTTTTTTTAGAGGCAGGAAAAAGCCACAGTTCTCTCAATTTTGTTTGTCTCTGAACGTGAGTGTCATCACTTCCTCTCTCTAATTTATGTCACCTTGTTCTCATTGATCCTCCCAAGCAATAGCCAAGAAGCTCTCTTCCATAATTTCACCCCATCGAAGATGTGACCGGGGATGAATAATGGACCAATTGAAAGGGCCGTATTGAGTGAGGCAGCCATTGGTGGATTCATCAAAGGCTCACTTTGATTCAAGATAAGGAAGACGTGAAGGAATAGTTTGGTTTAAGACTCTGTAATAAACGCTCATGACAAATCAGAAAGGTAAAAAAGGATGAACGATAATACTAGCTTAAGAGTGTAAAGCACAATTTGTAGATATGACAGCAGTTATTCTGATTAAAAAAAATATGCTGCTGGACTTTACAGATGTATAGGTTTATAGCCTTTGGGCATTCTCAGATTCTTTCTTACCCTTTATGAAAGTTTTCATTTGTAATTTAGAACAAACATTTTGTTATGTGAGTGGATAATATCACTTCCTGACTTTCTCTTCAATTTTTTACTAGTTTACTTTATACAGTAAAGATCCTTGAATCTTTCTTATACTTATGATTTTTGGAATCTGCTTTAATATAAATATTGGCTTGTAAGGTAGCTGCTAATCTACATTGAAAATTTTAATTTCCATCAACTGTTAAGATATATTTGCTATATACTATATATTATTTGGATTATTATTGGCATTGGCAAATTTGGACTTACCAGACTTTCAGGGAAACAGTGGCAAAGTCAGCATTTCTCTTTGGAGAAGGAGAGGACTTGAGATTGCGTCCAAGCACTCTAGACCAGGGGCAGTGGTGAAATGCTCCCGGTTCGGACTGGTTCTTGCTTACTGGTAGCGACGGCGGCCCATGGTTTGGAGAACTGGTAGTGACGGTTGGCTGGCCACACCCCTGAACCGGTCTCCCGGTCGTCACTCGCTCACCCTGCAAGTGGATGTCCCCGGGCTGCTGAACATGCGCACCGCAGTGCTGGTGCTCCCTCATGACATCAGGCTGGCCTGGCCCTATCCCAGCAAGTCTGATGTCATGAGGGAGCGCCAGCACTGTGGTGAGCATGTGCAGCAGCCCGGGGATATCTGCTTGCTGCAGCAAGGTAAGACCGATGCTGGCGGGGGGAGGAAGACCCATCCGCCTGCCTTTGCCTCCGCAGTAGAAGGTAAGACCTCCGCTGGTGGTGGTGGGGGAGGAAGGAAGACCCATCCACCCGTCTTCGCCGCCGCAGTAGAAGGTAAGGCCGACACTGGTGGTTGTGGGGAGGAAGACCCGCTGTGCTCTTCCCTGGCATGGCGAAGTTCTGGGATGGTGGAGAGCTTGCTTGCTTGGGCTCTCCGAAGCAAGTTCTGCCGCCGCCTTCAGCTGTCCCAAGCAAGCTCTCCACCATCCCAAAACCGTGCTGCCAAAGCAGCATTAGCAGCAGTAGAAGGTAAGGCCGATGCTGGCGGTGTGGTCTTTCCCAGCACGTCGTAATTCTGGGATGGTGCTGTGCCGCCGCTGCTGGTTCTCCCAAGCAAGCTCTCCACCATCCCAGAACTGCAACGCGCCAGAAAATGCACCAAAGAAACAATAGGCTGTGCTGCCTGGCCCCGCTCAACCGCTCTTCTTCTAGCCCATCTGCCCCATGGCGTGAACGAGACAATTGGGCGTGCCTCCCCACCCACCCTTCCTTGCTGAGCGCTGCACCCGTGGCTCCACCCTGCCCAGCTCCGCCTGCTGCCATTTCCCGGGAGACGGCCAGAGCGAGGGGCAGGTGGGAGCATGCGTGGGCCTGGCCGGCACTCGGCTTACCTTCCTGGCAAGGCTTGGAGACCGCCCGGCACCCCCCACCTGCTGGCTCAGCGTCCATTGCTCCAGCACGCCAGCGGGGCTGCACATGCCTGCACATGACAGGGGACGTGCCACTGCCGGGCCGCCTTTCCTCCCAGAGCACTATTTTCCTTCTCCCACTGCCGAGAGAAAGAGAGAAAGAAAGAGGAAGGGAGAGAGAGACAAAAAGGAAAGAAGGAAAGGAAAGAAGGAAAAAGGAAGAAAGGAAAGGAGGGGAAAGGAAAAGAAAAGAAAGAAGGAAAAGAAAAGGAAGGAAAGGAAGGAAAGGGAAGGGAAAGGAAAGGAGGGGAAAGAAAAGAAAAAAGGAAAGGGGAAAGGAGGAGAAAGGAAAAGAAAGGAAAGGAAGAAAGAAGGAAGAAAAAAGAAAGAAAAAGAAAGAAAGGGAAAGAAGGAAAGAAAGAAAACTTATGACCATAATTGAGCCCAAAATTTTGATTGCTAAGCAAGAGTGTTGTTAAGTGAGTTTCACCACTTAAGTGAGTTACAAATTGGCCCCGGACACCTGACCACCAAGCACGCCTACCCGGTCACATAACCACCAAACAAGCCCAACGAGTCACGTGATCACCTGAAGCCACACCCACCTGACCTCCAAGGCACGCCCACAAAATAAGGCACGCCCACAGAACTGGTAGGGAAAATTTTTAGATTTCACCACTGAACAGGGGTCTCCAACCTTTTGGACCTCAGGGACCACCAAATTCATAATTTTAAATCCCGTGGGCCACTGGGGGGGGGCAAGAAGCTCAGCCGCCTTTCAGGCCTACCTGTCTGCTTCTGCGAGGCCTCTGTGTGGGAGGCCCGAGAGAAAGTGCCTGGTCCAGGCACACAGCCTGGAAACCTCTTTTGTGTTCCTTCTCTCAAGAAGCTTGGTCAATCTGAGTGAAGGAAAACGAAGACGGGCAGACTGACGGTGGCTTGCTGATGTTGGTGGGAAAGTCAGTCCCATATTCCAGAGCTGTAATTGTAGTCCCTCCCCTTCCCTCCCTTCCCCCTTCCCTTCCCTTTCCTCCTTTCCTTTCCTTTCCTTCTTTCCTTTCCTTCTTTCCCCTCTCCTCCCTTCCCTTCCCCCTTTCCTTCTTTCCTTTCCTCCCCTCCCTGCCCCTCCCCTCCCTTATCTACTTCCCTTCCCTTCTTTCCTTTCCTGCACCCTGGTGAGGAGCTGCTCCTCATATCCTGCCACTTGGGGCTCGGAGTGGTGAACCGTGTCCGGGAAGCACTACAGCAGAGAAAAGCAGCCGGAGTCAACCCTAGCTTTGCTGTCCATTGCAGATGCTAGATCACCCCCCTGCAAACTCTCGTCTCTCGAGGAGTGCTCGCTGAAGCGGCAGGGGAAATTTTGGCTGGGCTCCTCGAGAGACAAGAGTTTGCAGGGGGCCGATCTAGCATCTGCAATGGACAGCAAAGCTAAGCTTGACCCCGGGTGCTTCTCTCCACTAACAGGCGACCACGCTAACTGCCTGAATGACCCCAACCTGTACCTGGGAGTCAAAGTGCTGAAGCGCAAGCAGCACAGGAACTTCGGCTAGGCTCATTGAGAGAAATGCAAAGATTTCTCTGCGGACCACCAAAATTTTCTCGCAGACCACCAGTGGTCTGTGGACCACCAGTTGGTGACCACTGCTCTAGACAGCAGCTCTCCATGAGGAGACTCTAAAGATGGTGGACACCTTTGGTTACCTTGCACAAGGGAAACTCCTTGGTTCATTCCATCCATTCCATCATCTTTGTTGTACTGGAATTAATAGGATTGAAACATCTCTGGAATATAGGGTGGATGAGACTGCAGTGATTACTAGAGACTTATTTTTTGTTACAAGATTATAAACAAGATTCTTTGTGTGTATTGAGGCGGGGGAAAGGCCCCCCTTCTCCCCCTCGCCTCAGCCCCGGTGCCGCAGCAGGGAGAAGGCAGCAGGGGTGCAGTGCGCCTGCACACCAGCGAGCAGAGGCCGCGCGCACCGCAGCTTCCCTCACATAGACACACAGACACATAAATGGTGCTGAGGCGGCCGCTGAGGCTTCTTCCTCCTCCCTCGCCTCCCTCCTTCCTTCCTTCCCTGCCGGCGCTGGAACCTGAGCTCGGGCTGCTGTGGCTGAGGATAAAGGTTCTAGAGAGGCTTCCTTAATTAATCACTTCTGGGGTGGAGCCACGATGGGCGGGCGAGAGGAGAGCAGCTCCGTTCTCCCAAAATCCAAAATTTGGCAGAATTTCTGTGGATTTAGCCTGAAACATATCATCTTTGCATGTGCGCAGGAATGAGGAGACCCCAGGGAACAATGAGATGAACGGAAATCGTCTTTTTTTTAAGATTGGGGTCTCTAAAGTTCCGAAGCTCTGAAGCTGCGAAACGCCGAACTTCGAACAGAGGCACCATCTCTGCTTCGTTTCCGCCGTGAGACTGCAAATAACTATTGGAGCACCCACAACGTTTGGAGGATTGGGGTTTTTGAAGCTCCAAAGTTCCGAAGCTGTGAAACGCCGAACTTCGAACAGAGGCGCCATTACTGCTTCGTTTCTGCCGTGAGATTGCAAATAACTACAATTGCAAACTACCATAATAACAAGGGACAAGGAACAACAAGGAAAGGAGGTTAACAACAGTTTCGGAGGACATATAACATCCTGAGGAATTAGAACTTGGCATCTGGAGGACGGTGAGGTTGGAATGAATGTTTGTTGGTTCCTTCAGGGGTGTCCCGTTTTATGTGGTTGCTGATTTATCGTTTGACTCCCGGTTGTTTGGAACACCATTTCTTTAACTGGCCTTATCACTTATTATGTTTTCAACTGGCCTTATTATTATTATCATCAACTCCCTCCCCTCCATGTCAGCCGGCCTCTCTACAGTCTTTTCTTCTCTTCCCCCTGGGGTTATTATAACTGTGATATAAACAATCCCTCTGACCCCGTGTGTGGCCTGTCTTCTTCCACTATCTGGCATTTTTTGAGTAATGCCGCCATTACGGGATCGAGTGCAAATGAGGCGGATGGGGTCCTTTGTACATCCTTTTCTGCTGACTGGCCCATGCCGGCTAATACTATCTGTGTGACTACGATTAATGGCAAGAAGAAACAGACTAATTGGGTTAGTACTTTCTGGCCTGTAATTTGCGCTGGTGCTAGACTTTATTGTCGACAGAAACAGAGAAATTCTGACTGGAATGCGGCCCCTTTGATAGAACTATCATTTCTTCGCTGGGGGTCTTATTATTGACGCTCATATCAACGAGCCTTTTCCCGATCCCCGAGATTTAACCTTGCATCATGGAGGACTATGGGACCGGGACCATGGTGACGATGGCGAACGATGGACACATGTCTTTCCTAGATATCCCTGCACGGACTTTTGTTTGCATTATATTATTATTTGCTTTATATTATATGCTACCTGGAAGGGGGGTGCTTGGGGGTGTATATGAGAATATGGATGGTTTAGGTTGAATGAATAGATTGAAGAGACTGAGTCGGTAGAATCTGGGACAATGGGCTGGGCCCCCTCTGCTGAGTGTATTAACAGAAGCAGATGGGGGCTCGGCCACGACCCTCGGCTCAATATGAATGGGATGCATGGCCTGTATAGGGAAAGGGAGGCCAGTGGGGGGGTGGAGGAGATCTCCGAGGGGCTGAGGAGCCGGAGCATAAATGTCGTAATTGGGAGAGGTAGATATGGCAGGAGCCGAGGGGTAGGCACCTCTCAGGGAACGAGAACTCGCTGTCTCCAAGTGATTATTTGATCCGGCCCCTCTGATTATGGTTCATCTAGCTCAACTCGAGGTCCTGGTGACTTGAGATGTCATGGCCCTGAGCTCAGGCTGCTGTTACTGGATGCCAGGTCTGTTGTCAACAAAGCTCTTCTTGTTCGGGATTTAATCCTAGAACAGAGAGCCGACCTGGCTGGGTCCGGAGGGGGGAGTTCCCCTCTCCAAGATGTGCCCAGATGGGTTTCAGGTATTACATCAGCTGGGAAGAGGTGGAGGAGTGGCAGTTACAGCACGCCAGAGTCTTCTTCCTCGCAGGATCCCTGGTCCAGAGATTGTTGGGTGTGAGTCCCTCCTTTTGAAGTTGGACTCAGGGGTTCAGCTGGGCTTGTTATTGACGTACCTGCCTCCCAGCTACGTCACTACACCCCTGCCTGTGCTGCTGGAGGCGGTGGCCGGGCTGGCGATGGAGTTCCCCAGGCTTATGGTACTGGGGGACTTCAATCTGCCATCGCTTGGCGACCCCTCCGATGCAGCTCAGGAGTTCATTGCTTCCATGACAACCATGGACCTGACAAAAGTAGTTCAGGGTCCGACTCATAAGGGGGGTCACACACTCGACTTAGTATTTCTCTTGGGGCAGTGGAATGATGATCTGAAATTAAGGGGTATAGTCACTTCTCTCTTGTCATGGTCAGATCATTTCCTATTGAGATTAGACTTTAAGGCACCACTCCTCCATTGCAGGGAGGCGGAACCTATTAAATGGTTCCGCCCCAGACTCCTAATGGACCCGCCCGGGTTTCAGAGGGAGCTTGGGGAGATACCTGAATCTCTTGTCCACAGTCCATCCGATGCCCTAGTAGCTGCCTGGAATAGGGCAGCATCTGAGGCACTGGATCTGATTGCACCTTTGCGACCTCTCCGTGGCAGTGGATCCAGGAAAGCTCCTTGGTTTACTGAGGAGCTCCGGGAGATGAAACGCCACAAGCAACGTCTAGAGCGACGCTGGAGATCCAGTAAGTCTGAATCTGATCGAACACTTCTAAGAGCCTTTATTAGGACTTATTTAGTGGTGATATGGGTGGCAAAATGTTCGCATATTTCCACACTTATTGCATCCGCAGATTCACGCCCAGCCGCCCTCTTCAGGGTGACCCGTTCCCTCCTCAAGATAGGGGGAGTAGAGGAATCGCTGCAGAGCAGAGCTGAGGAATTTGTTCAGTTTCTGTCGGATAAAGACGCTCAGATTCGGAAGGACCTGGACTCTGATTGGGCAGTTATGACCGAGATGCCAGGGGCAGGTCTTAGTCCAGTTGTATGGGATGAGTTTGAATCTGTGACTCCTGAGGACGTGGACAAGGCAATAGGAGCGATGAGTTCCTCCACTTGTTTACTGGACCCGTGCCCCTCCTGGTTGGTTCTGGCACCAGGGAGGTGTCACGAGGCTGTCTCCAGGTGTTAGTCAAGCCATCTTTGAGTGAGGGGTCCTTCCCGCAACCTTTAAAGGAGGCGGTGGTTCGACCCCTCCTCAAGAAGCCATCTTTGGATCCAACTGATTTAAAAAACTTCCGTCCTGTCTCCAACCTACCTTTTGTAGGAAAGGTTGTTGAGAAAGTGGTGGCGCTCCAACTCCTACGGTTATTGGATGAAACCGATTATCTAGACCATGGGTCCTCAAACTACGGCCCGTGGGCCACATGCGGCCCGCCGAAGCCATTAATATGGCCCGCGCAGGGCCACAAGGCTGCACCGCACACATTGCCCCACCCACCCTTCGGCCAAGCATAGGACTTACCTTTGCGAGCTTCGCAGACTGCAGCTGAAGGTAAAGCCAACAATTTTGGCCTGCAGAGATGTTCTGGAGGCGGGGAGGTGAAAAATGGGGTGCACAGATGCCCCAGGAGGCCAAAAACGGGCAAAAATGGCCTGTTTCTGGTGAAAAAACTGGGTCATTTTTGCCTGTTTTTGGCCTGCAGAATGCTCTGGAGGCATGGGAGGTGAATGGGGCACACAGATGCCCCAGGAGGCTGAAAAATGGGCCAAAACAGTCCGATTTTCACCTCCCCCACCTAAAGAAGAGAGAGAGAGAGAGAGAGACAGAGAGACAGAGAGACAGAGAGACAGAGAGAGAGAAGAGAGAGAGAGAAGAGAGACAGAGAGAGATTTCTCAAGCTCCTTGGGGCTGAGAAGAATTGCTGCAAAACTGAGTTTCCTGAAGTGGACCACTAGACTCCTAAACAACTGAAAAATTATCTAGTAAAAAGAAAAGTCAACTAGAAGAGCAACATGCAAACAAAAGCAAATAAAACATCCCCAGGAGCAAAACAAATTAAAGTTTAATTTGTGTGCATTGTTTAATGGACTGTTAAATTGGCCATGCCCACCCAGTCACATGACCTAGCCACACCCACCCAGTCATATGACCACCTAGCCATGCCCACCCAGCCGGCCCCCCAACAGTCTGAGGGACCGTGAATTGGCCCCCTGTTTAAAAAGTTTGAGAACCCCTGATCTAGACCCTTTTCAATCTGGCTTCAGACCCGGCTACAGCACAGAAACTGCTTTGGTCACACTGATGGATGACCTTTGGTGAGCCCGTGATAGGGGATTTTCCTCAATCTTGGTGCTTCTTGACCTCTCAGCAGCTTTCGATACCATTGACCATGGTATCCTTCTGGGACAACTGGGAGAGTTGGGAGGGGGAGGCACCATTTTATGGTGGTTCTCCTATCTCTCAGGTCAGTCCCAATCGGTGTTAGTAGGGGGACAGAGATCGACCCCTAGGCCCCTCATTTGCGGGATGCCTCAGGGCTCGGTTCTCTCTCCCCTCTTTTTCAATATCTACATGGTTATCCGCCGATTCGGGGAGAGGTATCAACAATATGCAGAAGATACCCAGTTATACATCTCCACCCCACATCAATTCAGTGAAGCAGTGGACATGATGGGCCGTTGTCTGGAAGCTGTGTGGATCTGGATGGGAGTCAACAGGCTCAGACTTAACCCAGACAAGACCGAATGGCTGTGGGTATTACCGCCCAAGGACGATGTCAACTGTCCATCCTTGACTCTTGGGGGGAAGAAATTGTCCCCCTCAGAGCGGGTTCGTAATTTGGGTGTCCTCCTAGATCCGCAGCTGAAATTAAAGCAACATTTATCAGCTGTGGCTAGGGGGACCTTTGCACAAGTCCGTCTAGTGCACCAATTGCGGCCCTATTTGGATCGGGATGCGCTCCTCACAGTCAATCATGTCCTTGGCACCTCATGGTTAGATTACTGCAACGCGCTCTACATGGGGCTACCCTTGAAGAGTGTTCGGAGACTACAGTTAGTCCAGAATGCAGCCGTGCGAGCCATTAAGGGTGTACTTAGATACACCCATATTACACCTATTCTCCGCGAGCTGCACTGGCTTCCTATTAGTCTCCGGGCACAATTCAAGGTGTTGGTTATTACCTTTAAAGCCCTACATGGCTTAGAACCAGGATACCTCTGAGACTGCCTTCTACCGCATAGCTCCCTTTGTCCAGTGATAGCCTACAGAGTCGGTCTCCTCCAGGTCCCGTCAGCCAAACAATGTCGGCTGGCGGGTCCACGGGGGAGAGCCTTCTTTGTGGTAGCTCCGGCCTTCTGGAACAACTACCCCCGGAGATCCGGACTGCCTCCACCCTACTGGTCCTCCATAAGGCAGCGAAGACCTGGCTCTTCCATCAGGCGTGGGACCGTTGAGCTTGAGAATACCAGGGATAAGTTCCGGCCCAATGAAAGTAGTATGTATGTGTTTTTTTAAGGGGTTTTTAAATTGTTTTTAAATTGTCTTGTAGATTTTGTATTTGATATGCTGTGAGCCGCCCAGAGTCCCTGGGGAGTTGGGCGGCATACAAATCTATTAAATTAAATTAAAATTTAATTATTACAGGGTGAATGAAAAATGTGTAGTCTTGAACGATGGAGAAAAAACCTCCACTGCAGGAGTGTCAAACTCAAGGCCCACGGGCTGGATCCAGCCCGCCGGGTGCTTAATTCTGGCCTGTGGGCCAGCCGTGGATACAGCAAAGGACCGGCCCATGGTGCCTCTGCCAGCTAAAATGAAGCATGGGGGGAACGTGCATTCCACCACCACCCCCGGCCATGTTTTCCGCCTGGATGGCTTTTGCAGCCCTGTGCCAGTGAAAATGGAGCCCTGGGAACACACATCTCCCTGGGCTCCATTTTTGCTGGCAGAGGGCTTCAGGAGGCTGTCCAGGCCAAAAATGGGGCCCAAGGGGGCATGTACAGCCCCCATGCTCCATTTTCGCTGGCAGAGGGCTAGCAAAACAAACTAAAAGCAAAACAAAACAAAAGGAGAAATGTTTCCCTATTTGCATTTGAGAATCCAAGAAGGGAGGAAAGGAGAAAGGGAAAGAGGAAGGACAAAGGAAAAAAAGAAAAGATGGGAAGAGAACAAGGAAGGAAAAAGAAGGAAAGAGGGAAAGGAAGAAGAAAGAATGAAGAGGGAAGGAAAAAGAAGGAAGGAAGGAAGGAAGGAAGGAAGGGGCAGAGAGGAAGGGAGGGAGGGAGGGAAGTCCTGCCTTAGCACTTGGCCACCAGCAGACAGCAAGGCTCCTCTGGAGGAGAAGGGTTTGGCATTACCTGATCTCACTTTCCTCCTCTGGAGACAATGGATTCCCCACCCCGGCCAGGCCACCAAAGCTTCCCCTGACACAAGTGATGTTGAACAGGCCATGCCCTCCAGCCATGCCCACCTCCCCACCCCCGAGGTCAAACACAACCCTGATGTGGCCCTCAATGAAATCAAATTTGACACCCCTGCTCCACTGGAATTACAAGGATGTTTTCTTCCTTGATCCGTAAAGTATTTTAGATGAGTAAATAGGCCTGTGTTGAGAATAGATCTAAGAAGAAAATCAGCAAGGCTTCCTTTGAGGAACCACAATCTAATTCAAGGACTACTTAAAAGACTCTACATTGCGATTTTCTCTCCATTCATCTGAAAAATGCCAAGCCTCAAAAATGAAAGTTGGTATCTGATCAAGTTATTGAAAATGTGGACAATAAATCACAGAAGCTTTCTACACTGTGAAACATACCCAATGACTTTTTCAAATACGATTAAGGGAAGACAATCAATACATCTTCAAAAATTATTTAAAAAGGAATTAAAAACATTAGATTTATATTGGTTTATAGGAGAACAGAAATCCAGCACTTGTGGGAAGGAAGGCGTGGCCAATGCCGCGGCGCTGCAGTGTTCCCCTGCGCTCCGCAGGGTGAACACCGAATCCGCATCGTCAGGAGACTTGGTTCAATCGGAACCAGGTCAGAACCACCCGAGAAGGGTGGGGAAAAAGAGGGCATCAGCTGGTGGACTGGGGGGGGGTGGCAAACCCCTCAGGGAGCCGGCTTTGTTCCCTTCAGCTTACGGCGAATGGAAGTGACAGTAATTGTCGCCCTAGCCGCGGCGGCCACATCAAAAGGATCAGTAAAAGCTGATTGGAGTCATCTGGGAAGGAAAAATTTTAAGCGTTGTGCTGGTGAGTGTGGAAGTCAGAAGAAGCTGGTGAGTGAGTGACCGTGAGTAGAGCCTCCTTCTCCAAGTATGGCCGCAACTGGTGCACCAGGCGAACCTGTGCAAAGGCCCCCCTAGCCACAGCAGTAAGATGATGATCCAATTTTAGCTGTGGGTCTAGGAGGACCCCCAAATTGCGGACCTGATCCGAGGGAGTTAATTTCGCTCCCTCGAGAACCAAGGAGGGACAGTTGTCATGGTCCTTAGGAGGCAATATCCAAAGCCACTCAGTCTTGTCGGGGTTGAGTCTGAGTCTGTTCCTCACCATCCAGGTCCTAACGTCGTCCAGGCACCAGCACATTACATCAACTGCCTCACTGAATTGAGACGGGGTGGTGATATACAGCTGGGTGTCATCAGCGTACTGGTGGAAACACACCCCGTGTCTGCAGATGATCTCCCCCAGCGGTTTCATGTAAATGTTAAACAGGATGGGCGAGAGGACCGAACCCTGAGGCACCCCGCATGACAGGGGCCTAGGGGACGATCTCTGCCCTCCTGTTAACACTGACTGCATCCTATCGGCGAGATAAGAGGAGAACCACCGCAAAACGGTGCCTCCCACTCCCAACTTGCCGAGACGATGCAGAAGGATACCATGGTCGATGGTATCGAAAGTCGCTGAGAGGTCAAGTAGCACCAGAATGGAGGAATTGCCCCCATCCCGGGCTCGCCAGAGATCATCCATCAGGGCGACCACATCTTCGGGAGAAACAGGCTCACGGTCACTCATGCCCTTGTCACCTCTCGTTTGGACTATTGCAATGCACTCTACATGGAGCTACCCTTGAAGAGTATCCGGAGACTTCAGTTGGTGCAAAATGCGGCTGCGCGTGCTGTGGTGGGTGTGACAAGGTACACCCACGTGACACCTATACTCCGCCAACTGCATTGGTTGCCCATCGGTCTCCGGGTACAATTCAAGGTGTTGATCATCATCTTTAAAGCCCTTCATGGCTTAGGACCAGGCTATCTCTGGGACCACATTCTGCCGCACACTTCCCTTCAACCGGTTAGGGCCCACAGAGTCGGCCTCCTCCAGGTCCCGTCAGCCAAGCAATGCCGGCTGGCGGGCCCTAGGGGGAGGGCCTTCTCTGTGGGGGGCCCCGTGCTCTGGAACCAACTTCCCCCAGAGACCCGAACCATCTCCACCCTGCTGGCCTTCCGAAAAGCCGTCAAGACATGGCTTTTCCTGCAGGGAGGGGGTAGAGACTAATCTATCTGAGCTCTCCCCCGGGTATGTCTGCTTGATGGATGTTCTTGAATATTAATTTTTTAATTTTTATACTTTGTTTTAATTTGCTGGTGTTCTTGTATATTTGCTGTACGCCGCCCTGAGTCCCTCGGGAGTAGGGCGTCATATAAGAACCAAGAAATAAATAAATAAATAAATAAATAAAGCTGATGAGTGATTTTGCCAGAATAAGCTTTAAAAGTTACCTGGGCATATTAAACGGGAACAAAAGGACCGAAAATGAAGAAGCAGCTGTTTGGCATATGGAGATTATAGAGTGAAAAGATTTTTATTTTTAAATGCAATTATAACTAAAGCCTAATTGATTGAAGATTTGGAGTTTTGCTCTTAAAGATTTAGAAATTTAGAGGGAAACAACTTGGTTGCTGGAATTGACTTAAAAACAGAAGAATTAGAATATAATAATAAAAGGCAGAGTTCGGAGACTGAAATGGGAAGAGCCATCTGCTGGTTGGAGGACTTATTGCAAGCATGGGATATTACAAGAAATACTATTAGGAATGTTTTGACAGCTGTTGTTTATGAACAGAGCAGCTTGTTATTGCATAAAAGGAAAACATTCAGACTGAGTTGGATAAGAACTAAATTGGATTGAATTTTAACAACAATGGAATAGCAAGAAAGATTTGGACTTGTAACGAGTAAATGGAAATTAAAAGGATTTAATTGGTGAGAACTTACTAGAAGATGATTAAAAAGGCTGCAAAATATTACATTTTTCTTAGCAGCTGGATGGACTGTAAAATTAATAATTTGTGACTCTGAAATATGAAGATAAGTGATTACTAAAGACTGGTGGCTCTGTTTGAGGATTCTTGGTAACAGTTTGACTTTGCTGAATTTGTGGACTTGAAATTAGTGAATTTAAGGAAATGGAGGAAATTGATTAAAGATTGAACTTATTTAAGCTTTGGATTTAAGAATTAAGAACTGAGATTTTAAAGATGGAGAGAATTGACTATGAAGAATTGGCTGAGTTTATGAAGGACCTGTTTGAAAATTTTAGAAGATCTGTATTCGGACTTTATACGATTTTGGACCGGTAACTTCAGTTACGGTAGCTTTCATCCATTTGGTATCGCCTGTATAATTCCAAGCGAACACTAAGTCTCCTGTCCTGAATACCCTCTCTGGGACTGGCATTGCTGATGAGGGTTCCCTAGAGTAATTGGGGTTCAGTCTGTCTAAAGTTGCTCTTAGTTTTCTGCCCATTAATAACTCTGCCCGGGCTCCTGTTTGTCGCGACACAAGGTGTTATGTGCTGGGCGAATAGGAATTGGTCTACTCGCTCTTGCCAGTCTCCTGGGCCCATCCTTGCAAGAGTCTCTTTGGTCAGTCTGACCATTCGTTCCGCTTGCCCGTTACTCGCTGGTGAAAAAGGAGAAACTAGCGTGTGCCATATTCCCGGTTTGCAAGGAAAAGTTCCATCTGCCTGGCCGTTAACTGGGGTCCATTGTCTGATACCAGGACGTCTGGAAGCCCATGGGTCGCAAATAAATTCCTGAGTGCCCTGATGATTGTGCTCATTGTGGTGGCTATCATGGGGACTACCTCTAGCCATTTGGAGTAGGCATCTATTACTATTAGGAAGGATTGCCCCGCTATTGGTCCCGCAAAGTCTATGTGGACCCTTGACCAGGGTCCCCTTTGGGTTTCCCATTCACATGGCATGGTTTTGGGTGGTGCTGGTCTTGATTCTTGGCATGGGTCACACGTGGCCACCCACTCCATAATGTCCTGATCTAACTGTGGCCACCATAGATAACTCCTAGCCAGGGCTTTCATCCTAATGATGCCTGAGTGACCTTCATGTAATGTTCTAATGACTCTTTTCCTTAGGGATTGGGGTACTATAACTCTTTCCCCCCAGAGTAGACAACCCTTAATTACTGATAGCTCTAGTTGCGTAGTTTTAAAAGTTCGGAATTCTTCCTCTCCTATGTCTTGTGGCCACCCCCTCAGCACCCAGTTCATAATTTTACTCAGTACCTGGTCTTTGGTGGTCTGTTCTGTGATGTCTCTGGCGGTCACTGGGCTGGTGTGTTTAATATCTATGAGCAGGATGTTGGCCACAGGAGCTGGATCTGTGACAAATTCCGGGTCTGGGCAACAGCTTAGAGCGTCTGCATGAGAAATGTCTTTCCCTGGTTTGTGGCAGAGTGTGTAATTGTAGCCTGCCAGGAAGATGGACCAACAGGTCATTTGTGGGGACATGTATTTCGGAGTTAGTCTGTCCCCTGCTAGCAGTCCAAGTAAAGGCTTGTGGTCGGTAACTAGTTCAAATGTTCAGCCGTACAAGTAATCGTGGAATCTTTTGATGCCCGCTACTGCTGCTAAAGCTTCCTTGTCTAATTGACTGTAGTTCCTCTCAGGAGGGGAGAGAGTCTTTGAATCGAAAGCAATTGGAGCTTCTGAGCCATTTGGAAAGGTGTGGCTAAGGACTGCCCCCACCCCAAAGGGGGAGGCGTCACATGTGAATCTTAAAGGCAAAGTAGTATTGTATTGGACAAGGACACTTTTGGAAAATAGTAGATCTTTCACAGCCTGGAAAACGTTGGCCTCCCTTTGTCCCCAAGTCCATGTGGTCGCCTTCCCCAAAAGCCTATGGAGGGGTTAAGCAATGGTAGCTTTCTGTTTCAAAAAAACAGCGTAGAAATTTAGCAACCCTAAGAATGCTTGCAGTTCTGCTTTGTTCTTGGGTGCTGGGGCTTCCTTTATAGCTTTAATTTTCACTTCAGTGGGGTGAATTCCTGCCTCATCAATAAGGAATCCCAGGAATTCCACAATGAGCACCCCTATCTGGCATTTATCTCGCCTTACTTTTAGTCCTTTCTCCTGGAACCTTTTGAGGACTTCCCTTATTCTGTCCATTAGTTGTTCTTTAGATGCCCCTGAGATAAGGACATCATTGAAATGTGGCACAACCCCGGGGATGCTGTGGAGCAGTCGTTCCATCATTCTTTGGAACAGCCCCGGGACTACGTTCACCCCAAATTGCAGTCTAGTGCACCTGAAAGCACCCCTATGGGTCACAATTGTCTGAGCTTCCACAGTTTCCTCATCCACGGGCAGCTGCTGGTATGCCTGGGCCAGATCCAGTTTGGCAAATATTTTTCCTTGCCCCAGTGAGTGCAATAGGTGTTGCACCACTGGCACAGGGTATGCGTTGGGTTGTAGGACTTTATTAATGGTTGCCCTGTAATCTGCACAGATTCTTACTGACCCGTCTTGCTTAATGGGAGTGACAATGGGGTTTTCCCATGTGGCATGATCAACTGGTTCTAAAACCCCTTGTACTATCAGTTTATCTAATTGTTCATCAACCTTAGGGAGAAGCGGCAGGGGAACTCTGCACGGCTTGAGTCTTATGGGGGTTACATTTGGGTCTAAATTAAAAGAGATAGGCTTCCCTTTATATTTACCCAGTCCTTTGGAGAAAACGTCCTGGAATTCCGTTGTCAGGTCGTCCCTCTAGTCATTTTGTAGGTTGCTAAGCCCGGTCATTTTGATGCCTAAGGGTTTCAGCCATTTCACCCCCAAGAGAGTTTGCCTCTGTTCTTCGACAACCGTTAGTGTGAGGTTGCCTTTGAAATCTTTGAACTCTATTGGTACCGTTGCTGTGCCCAATATTATGATTTGGTTTCCCTGGAAGTCTCTTAGTCTGATGTTGCTAGCCCTTAAGTCTTGTTTGCTAAGGAATGGCATAAGCTGTGTTAACTTATTCCATGGCATGATGGTGAATGTGGAGCCCGTGTCCACCTCCATCCTGCAGGGTTGGCCGTTGATCTGCGCTGTAATGAAGAATTTTTCATCTGCATCCATTTCTGAGTGTCCCACTGTAATACCCCCTTTGGTTGAAATCTCTCCTGTCTTCCCTGCATCTGCCCCTCTGGAATCCTGGTTGGCTTTGGTGTTGTCTTCAAGATCTGGGCTGGAATGGGGGCTGGAATGGGGGCTGGAATGGGACATTTTGGTAAAAGCCTGGTTGAGATGCCCTGCAAGCCTCAGCAATGTGGCCTCTTGTCTGGCAACGGTGGCAGACTGCATCTTTGAAGTTGCAATTTGCTTTAGAGTGATTTACCAGGCACCCGGGGCAGTAAAGGTTTCTTTGCTCACCTCCTTTCTGGCTTCCCTTCCGGTCCTGGATTTGGCAGCAGCTTTCTTCCTCCCCTCCAGCTGTGTTCTCCTCAGCCTCCGGAACCTCTGTCGCCCAATCTGGCTGGTGGTGTGTGTGGTGGACTGTGGAGTTCATCTTTTGTACATCTGCTGCAGATATGTCAGAGGCTTCAGCCACTTTTGCTGCTTCTACGACATCCTGGAACTTTGCACCTGCTTTTACTAGCAGTTTCTTTTGGAGCGTTAGGTTTCTCATGCCCAGGATGATGCGGTCTTTCATCATATCTTCTGGGTTATCAAAGTCACACTTGATTGCAATTTGTCTGAGGCTTGCCACAAAGTCATTTATAGTTTCCCCTGCCTGTTGTCGCCAATGGTAAAATTCATTCCTGCTGACCATCGGCGGGGCTGAGGGTTTATAGTGCTCCTCTAATTTATTCTGGAGCGTGGACCAGCAGATTGTTTCGATGTCTGACAGTGCTACCAGCACCTGAGCCATGTTGTAAATATCTGGTCCACAGTAGGTGAGGAAGAGACTCTCTTCCTATTATCTTGTAAGTCATGGAGATTATTTGCCTCCAGGAACATTCAGAATCTGGACATGTATGTCTTCCATGTTTCCTTTTTTTGAGTAGAATAGTGCTGGAGCTGGAGATGTCTGTGCCTGTGAAGTCATCCTTCGTTGTTGGCCGGGCGGATTTCAAACTTCACGCTAAGATGGCCACTGGATGCTACGAGGTGCCTTTGTTGAGGTCATCTTCCTACTTTCCTTCGTCGCCAATATTGGATTCGCAAACAAAGAATCGGAGTCGCCGTAACAGTTCAGCACTTTATTAGTCCACAGCTGAAGCAAATGGAAAATGCCAGCCGGCTCCAGGCAAAGCCGCTTTTAAAGGACTTTGCATGGAGGCGGCCGGCTACTGACACCCATTCAAGATTGCCACCCGCGTCTTAGCCACTCAGCGAGCTGCAAGCAAATTTGGAAACATACCTCGGTATGTAACACACTTCATTTGTGTAAAATGGATTTGTGCTTCCGAGTCTGCTTCTCTCGGATGTGGAAATGGCTTTAAAAGGAATTTGACAAATATATGTATATAGAATAAAATAAGGAATGGCCATTATGACTATAAACTGCCCCTTATGATGCAAAATTACAGTGTGTGCATGATACATAAGTATCTCAACTCCAGAAGAAAAAAGCTGCTTGTAAATCACAATTGTTGTGTTCGCCACTACAGTCATTACTATTCCTTAAATTCCATAAATAGAATTGAATTCTAACTCCTATTTTCTTCTAGTATCTGCTTTTTCTGTTGAAGTTCTTGTCATCTTTACCCAAGTCTATTTATACTTTCCATGAAGGGACTCCAGTAAATCTCCTCTATTCAATTTAAGAGGATAGTCCACATCACTCTTTGGGCGTTATTTGTATGTCTTTGGGCATTTTAAAATGATTGCCCAAATTTATAAAATATAAACAAAACATATATTTTCCATAAGACAGGATTTTTCTATGTACTGTTCCAGACCCCACGCCCATGCACAGAACATGTAAGGGCTTTAATTAAACACCACCGGCCCCTAATGTCATTTCCCCGAGCCCTTTTGCATTAAACTTGCCTGCAAACAGCCCCCCACAAAGTTCCAATAAAGCAAAATCCGGCATGAAGTCAACCAACCACAATACTAAATCCAAAGTCTTGGAATGGAATAATGTACATACAGTAAATATATAACTGCAAAAATGTACAAACTTTTGTTGAGATTTGAAATGGGACAAGCTAAAATTCATGATAAAATGGACTAAGAATTTAGGTTATAACATACAAATAGATCAATTGGAGATGGTGGTCAAAAGGTCTGAAATTCACACTATCTTAGAATTTTAAAAGAATTTTTTATGTTGTACTGTTGGCATATGACACCTTATCTAAAATTTGTGAAGGGACTTCTAACTGCTGTTGAAAATGTGGAAACCATAAAGGGACAGTTTACCATGCATGCATGGCAGGCTAGTGAAATAGTGAATGCCAATATATATGCAGAGAATTTAAAAAATAATATTCCGATGAAACTAGAATTTTTCTTACTAGGACTTATTAATAACCAATTACAAAAGACTCATGGATGATTGGTTTTATACATGGTAATTGCAGGAAGCAAAAATGGAAAAATACAGAGATAGCCACAATGGCGGGATGAATCACAAAGATGGTAGAACTTTCAGAAATGGCTAAATTGACATGTCTGATTAGGGAAGGAAGAACAATCACTTTATAAAAGACTAAAAACTCCTTAAGACTTTTTGCTCAAAATGGATAAAAATGAGCTTGTGATTTCTGGATTTACTGGTTAAAAAGGACTGTATTTGGGGAAATGGAACTACGGTATATTATGTAATTTTGAGAGGGAAATGGTATCAAGTAATTATTGTAAAAAAAAGGTCAGAAATAGCTTCTTTTAGTCTTTTTTTTTTTGGCTTCTTGGCTTTCTATTATTTTCCACACTTTTTCTATACCTCTTCCTTTACTATTTGTTTTTACTATTTTTTGTATATATATAGTCGTCATTTGGATACTTATCATTCCATCTCCAACTTCCGAATCGGCATCTCTTCTGATCTGGGTTCAGGGATGGAAGTTACAGTGTTTGTTCTTATGAATGACCTAAATGGGATTACATAGTGAGAGAACACCCTCTACATTTCCATGGCCTCCTTTTTGACAATCTACAAGGAACAATTTACAGTGTTTTTGCACCTTCTGAATAGTGTGGCTCCAAACAGGAATATGCTACTTCAAGGGTAATCTGTCTGTCCATTATGTGCAAATCAAGAGGAAAGCTCTGGGTTCACATCATTGGAAAAGACAGGTGAAAACCTGAAGAACAGGCTTCTTGGTTATAGCTTGCCATCTCAGGTCAGGATGAGTGCTGTCTATGTTTTAGGAATATAGCCTGCCTAGAATGAATGGAATAGGTGACATACACAAATCAGTATGAATGAAATCATAAATAAACTGCTGTGCCTTTGTGAATGAGTAACTTTAATATTGTTTCCTTCAAGTTTCATTTTCCATATTAGTTTAATTCTCTAATTTTAATTTTAGATCAGATATAATTCCTCATAGCAGAAATGAATAACACTGTGGAAGAAAATATTTACAATGCATTGATGGAACTCATTGAGGAGCAATTTAAAACATTTAAAGGGAAGCTAAATTCCATTAAATATGATGGAAGGCCAAACATTCCTAAAGCTTCACTGGAGAAAGCTGATCAACAAAAAGTTGTAGATCTCCTGATTCAACATTATACAGAAGATGCTCTAGAGGTGTGCATTCGTGTCCTTCAAAAATGCAACATAAATGATCTTGCAAAAAACCTTGAAGAAACTGGACAGAAAGGTAAGAAACCGCAACATATTACAGAAATGTTCTCTCTACTTAAGATCAAATGGCAATAAAGATCCATTATCATTTCTTTGCCAATGAATCTTGTTCATCCGATTTGTTGGTGGTGGTTAGGATCGCCAGTGGCTCCCTGGGATTTCAGAGTGGGACTTTCCTTCTAGTGTGAGATTCCTTGTCTTGAGCCTGGAATCAAACCAAAGGGGAAGGATCTGTACTGTCACTCAACTTGGCATTTTCCTATCACTGTCAAAGTAAACGGATAGGCCAAGTTCAAGCCAAAGATGTTAATTCATTGATCTAAATCAGGGGTGAAATCCAGCAGATTCTGACAGGTTCTGGAGAACCAGTAGCGGAAATTTTGAGTAGTTCAGAGAACCGGTAAATACCACCTCTGGCTGGCCCCAGAGTGGGTTGGGAATGGAGATTTTGCAATATCCTTCCCCTGGAGTGGGGTGGGAATGGAGATTTTGCAGTATCCTTCCCCTGCCACGCCTGCCAAGCCACACCACGCCCACCAAGCCACGCCCACAGAACCGGTAGTAAAAAAAATTGGATTTCACCACTGATAAATGTAAGTGAGATCTTAAAAAGTTTAATTTAATCCATCCTTTTTTCCAGCATCCTACCTGACATAATACAGTATTAAGGTATCTTATAGGTGGTGATGCTATTGTTGCTACTAGGGAAGAGAGCAGGGCATGTAATGCTGGGTGGAGTCAGAGAACAAAGAAGGGGCAGCATTCTCTTAATTCCTTCAATGAACTACCAAAATGAAACATTTTTAAACTATATTTTTTTCTTCAAATATATATTGAGACAAAATCTCCTACATACATACATATATATATATATATATATATATATATATATATATATATATATATGTATGTATGTATGTATGTATGTATGTATGTATGTATGTATGTATGTATGTATGTATGTATGTATGTATGTAGGATTTTTTGCTGATAAATGATTTATCAGCAAAAAATCCTACACATATTGATTAGTCAGCTACACAAAAACTGCCTGGATGGTCCCAGTGAGGGGCTGAAAGGTAAAAAGGAAGCTGTGATGCTTTCTCTCCCATATTTGGGTACACCAGGATAACACAACAGAAAAACATATATATATATATATATATATATATATATATATATATATATATATATATATATATATATATATATATATATATATATATATATATATATATATATATATATATATATATATATATATATATATATATATATATATATATATATATATATATATATATATATATATATATATATGTAGGTCTTTGGGTATTCGGGTTTTCTCCCACGTGAATTTGGAAGTGTCTTGGCGACGTTTCGATGAAGTCTCATTCATCATCTTCAGGCTGGTGTCTTCTGCTTCCTGCTTCTAGGAGCAATGTGAGATTGCTGCTGTTTCTTCCTTTTAACTGCCAGTGGAGGTTTGAACTGATCGGATGGGAGCTTGGCTGTGTTCTGATTGGTTGGAGGTGTGCTGATTGGTTGGGGGCTTGGCTGTGCTCTGATTGGCTGGGGGGTTAGCTGTGCTCTGATTGGCTGGGGGTGTTCTTAGGTTAGTCTGACTTGCAGGGGCATTTGAGCTGGTGAGCTACATTGCTGCTGTTTGGCTTCTGGTTCTTGGTCGTCCCACATCTTCATGGAGGGTGTCAGTTTGCTTCATGTATGGATTGGAGGGGTTTAAAGTGGCTAATGATGCAGCTGTAGTATGGCTTCTGGTTTGTGGTCGTGCCTCATTGGTGTGGGTTTGGGTTTGCTTATTGCGTGGATGTGTGGTGGTGACATCCTGTGTGGTTTTCGTGAGTGTGGGTCTGGTGTCATTCTTTGTGTTAGGGACTCATTTGTCAATAAGGGCGGGTTTCCAAATGGCTGGTAGGCGGGAGGTGTCATCTCGTTTATTCATGCTGTGTGGGCGTTTTTCTATCTCGATGGCTTCTCTGATTATTCTGTTGTTAAAGTGTTCAGTTTTGGCGATAGTTCTGGTCTTTTTAAAGTCAATTTCATGTCCTGTGGCTTTGAAATGTTGGACCAGGGAAGAAGTTGGTTCCTCTTTTTTGACTGTGTTCTTGTGTTCTTCAATGCGTGCACTTATTCTTCTGTTGGTTTGTCCAATGTATGTGGTGGGGCAGGTGGTGCATGGAATTTCATATACTCCTTGATTTTCTAACTCAATTTTGTCTTTGGGGTTTCTTAGGATGGTGGATATTTTTTGGTTTGTGCAGAATGCTGTCTTGATGTTGTGTTTGTGGAGGATCTTGCTGATTCTGTCTGTGGTGCCTTTTATGTATGGGAGGAGGGCTTTGCCGTTTTCTTGTTCTCTGTCTTGGATTTTAGTGGGGGTTTCTTTTTGGATTAGGTTGGTGATCTTATTTCTTTGGAATCCATTGGATGCTAGTACGTTAGTGAGAGTATTTAGTTCGGTTTTTAGGTGTTGTTCGTCAGCTAGGCGTTTTGTTCTGGAGATGAGTGTCTTGGCTACGGAGTTGATCTGTGCTGGGTGGTGGTGTGAGAGTGCGTGCACTAACCGCTATCTGCACGCACTGTATGTATGTATGTATGTATATATATATATATATATATATATATATATATATATATATATATATATATATATATATATATATATATATATATATATATATATATATATATATATATATATATATATATATATATATATATATATATATATATATATATATATATATATATATATATATATATATATATACAGTATTTTAACCCTTAAAACAACCAGCAAAAGAAGAAACAAACTCATGGAACAGTGACTGACACTATTGTTGTATGCAATGTATGTTCAATGTATGTGCTTATGCCCAAAGAATACCCAAATTATAAATGTATAAAATGTAAACTACATGGACTACTAGAAGAAAAAGGAAAGGATCTAGAGGCAACTCTAGCCAAACTCCAATCTACACAACAAGGCTATATCCAAATCGAACCAAATAATGAAAATGCAACTCCTAGAGGAATTGACTCTGTGGCTAAACCTTTGGAGGAAGATAAATGGAGGCATGTCACACATAGAAGGAAACATGACAATCAAAGAAAGAAGCAGCATACATGTATCAAACCCCTACTGCCCAATCTTACCAATCTCAATATAGCCCCATTACAAGTGAGCAATCGATTTCTCCCCCTATATGAAAACACGTAAACTCACAACCTCCCCCTCAAACACATGCAGACACCTAAAAAAGAGACATCATCAAATATGCCTTGAAAAGTCACATTATCAAACACATCTGTGATAAACAGAAAAGTACCCCAGACTGCCTCCCCCAGAAAAGGAAGGCGAGTGCTGATGATAGCAGATTATATTCTCAGATGAACACAACCAGCTATCTGCAGACCAGGCATTCAATCTAGGGAGGTATGTTGTCCCCCTGGAGCAAAAATCAAAGAGAATTTCACCAAAATAATTAAGCCAACAGATAACTACCCTTTTCTCCTCCTTCACATATGGATGAATGACACAACAAAGAACCTGAACACAATATTTGAAAGATTAGTCCTTCGTGAGTTGGGCGGCATATAAGAACACCATAATAAATAAATAAATAAATAAATAAATAAATAAATAAATAAATAAATAAATAAATAAATAAATAAATAAATAAATAAATAAATAAATAAATAAATAAATAAATAAATAAATAAATAAATAAATAAATAATAGGCAAAAAAGTTAAGGAACTAGGAGCACAAGTGGTGTTCTCATCATACTCCCAACAGAAGGTCAACAAACATTGAGGGAAAAAAGAATTCTAGAAATTAACTTCTGACTAAAGGGTTGGTGTCACCAAGAGAACCTTGGTTTCCTGGATCATGGACTGCATTACCTATATGAAGGACTCTTGGCAAGGGATGGGCTGTAGCTCACAAAAACAGGGGGAAATGTATAGGTAGTCCTCGAGTTACAAATGTAATGGAGTCTGCCTATTCCATTCGTAATTTGAGGATTCGTGGGAGTGAATCTCGTACCCTGAACAAGATCACTCCCTGCTTTTGCCCACATATTCAATAACAGAAAGTGCAGCTCGTTAAGTTCACATGAGGTATCTCAGGGTGGGGAAGGCCATGGGGGAACCTACTGATAGAACAGGTCACCTGCTTAAGAGCACCCGAGGTCTCCCCCGACCCACAGATACCTCATTCTCCTTCCCCTGGGGTCCCCACAATTGCATCCTGCCACCCCGGGTGACTTACCTTATGAAGATCTGTCTCCTCTCCACCCTTTTTCTTTGTCTGCTTCCTCCTTTCTTGCTTGATGAGGACTCCAGCAACAAAAAAGGAGGCTGCGCGCAGCCCTCCCAGCAGAAAAGCAGAAAAGAGGCCCAGAAGGAAGCGGGTGGGCCTTTGGGTCTCCTTTTTCATCGCTGGAGGCCTCGTCAAGTGGATCTCTGGTGAGAAAGGAGGCCTGGAAGGATGCGTGTGGGCCTCCGGGCCTCCTTTCTCATTGGCAAACACTTGAGGATTGTAAGCTTCATCAGTTTTTTTCAAAAAGCCCTTGCTCGTAGGAACAGAGCTTCGGAGGGAGGCGTCATCCCCTTCCAAGCTCTGCTGGTGCTAACAAAGGATTTTGCAAAGGACTGCCAAAGCCTACAGGAATGCAATCTCTCTACAGGCTTCAACAGGAAATGGCAAATGGAGGGAAGGCCTGAAGGACCAAAGCTTTCTCTCTATTTGCAAACGTCCATGCCTCAATTCGCAGAGAATAGAGTCCTAAAATGCGAGATCACACAAGATCAGTAGCACGAGATCTCACACTACCGATCTCACATGATCTCACAGTTTGTAAACACTATGGGGTGCTTATCACGTAACTTTGAACATTCACTAAGGGAATGCTCGTAACCCGGGCATTACCTGTATCAGGTTCATCAGAAGGGCTTAAAACTAAAATTGAGGGGGGAGGGTGACCAATCTTTAGAAACTCTAGAACACAAAACCAATCATAAACCCAAAGAAAACAAATCAAACAATGTGGTAGATAGTGATGAGAAAAAAGAAAATCTCAAACACCAAGTAGAAGATGCAGGAAACATGAACAGGCATATGTCTCAGATGCTTTTATACAAAGTTTGGGGAACAAGCAGGGTGAACTAGAAGCAATAGTACACAAGGGTGGTATGATATAGTTGCCATTACAGAAACTTGGTGCAGTGAAACTCATGACTGGAAAATTGTTCAAAAGAAACAAACACGAGGAGGTGGAGTTGCACTTTATGTAAGCGATCACTACATATCTACAGAAATGTGCATGATCAAAGATAAAAAAAACTTGAGAATGTATATCGGTGAATATAAACCATATGAATATGAATATGAACCAGCTGCTGTGGCCTAGAGGTGGAGCTCTTGCCTTACAATCAGGATGTTGTGAGTTCTATCCTAGGTAGAGGCAGATGTGGGGTCTCCTGCTTGGGCAGGGGGTTGGACTAGATGACCTGCAAGGTCCCTTCCAACTCTGTTAATATGTTAAACATGTTAAAAGGGAAAAAAAGTGACATTGCCATAGGTGTATATTACCGGCCACCCAAGCAATCAGAAGAAATAGATGAACTTTTTGCCAGCCAGTTAATAAATATATGTAGGAAGTATACCACAGTAGTAATGGGAGACTGTAACTATCCTGATATCAACTGGGAGACAAACTCTGCAGCAAGGGATCTATGATTACTCGATGTTGCTAGCTCGGCATGGCCAGCTGGGGGCAGCCTTCTCACCACCTCCAAGTCCCCTCTGTCAACTCAGAGCTGCCATTTCTTCACAGGATATCTCAACACAGGAAATTCGCTGCAGGGATAATTCATGCAGGTGCTGGATGGAGAGCCATGTAAGCAAGTGGGCGAGTGGGCTGTCAGAGGGGAGAGGTATTGGGTGGGGTGCTGAATGGAGAACTGGGTGGAAGGGTGAGGGAGCAGGCTGTCAGAGGGTGGTGTCGGTAGGTTGGCTCCACCCCAAATGCTGCAGTGGGGGATGCGGTAGAGGACGGGAAGGCAGCGGTAGGCAGAGGCTTCCTATTTTGACCTCTCTCCGTTGCTCTGAGCCTTGGCTTCAACTCAAATGGGCAGTTTGGATGTGGTGGGATATGGGCGGCACTAAGGCGTCTTTCACTCTGCAAGATTTTTTTAAGCTCTGCAGCTCTGTCAGATTTTTTGCCCATGCTGTGGCTTTGCAAGTTTTTTTGAAAGCGTCGCAGCTCTGCAAGTTGTTTTTTTACAACACTGTCACCCATCTACAAGGCAAAAAAACTTAACAATGTGGTAACAGTACTTTAAAAAAAATCATGCAGAGCCATAGCATAGAAAAAAAATGACAGAGTCATAGTGCTTTAAAAATAGATGCAGAGGAATAAGAAGCAAAATTCAAGGGAGAAGGCGTGGCCAGCGCCACGGCGCTACAGAGCCTTCCCCGCGTCCTGTAGGAAAGCCCTGAACCTGCATCGCCCGGGGGCCTGGTCCGGTCAGGACCGGGTCAGAGCCACCCAGGAGGGGTGGTGAAGAAGAGGAGCATCTGCTGGCGGACTGGGTGGGGTGGCAAACCCCCCAGGGAGCCAGCTTGGTCTCCTCGACTGGCGGCGTATGGAAGACGACCTTCCAAAGCGTCATCTTTAGCCGCAGTGGTCACATCTGAAAGGATTGAATTGGTGAGTTGGAGTCACTGGGAAAGAAAATTAAAAGCGATGTGCTGGTGAGTGTGAAGAAGACAGTAGAAGCTGGTGAGTGATATTGCCGAAGAAAGCTTTAAGAAATTTTACTTGGCCATAATAAAGGGGAACAAAAGGACTGGAAGTGAAGGAGCGGCTGTTTGGCATATGGAGAATATAGAGTGAATTTTTTTTTCCTAAATGGAATTATAACTAGAGCCCAATTGATTGAGGATTTGGAGTTTTAGTTTTAAAGATCTGGAATTTAAAGGAAAGCAATTTGGTCGGTGGAATTGATTTAAAAACGGAAGAATTGGATTATAATAATAAAAGACAGAGTTGGGAGATTGAAACAGAGCCATCTGCTGGTTGGAGGAGCTATTGTAAGCGTGGGATATTACCAGAAATATTACCAGGAATGTTTTGACAGCTGTTGTTTTTGAACAGAGCAACTTGTTACTGTAGAAAAGAAAGATATTTGGACTGAGCTGGATAAGAACTAAATTGGATTGAATTTTAACAACAAAGGAACTGCAAGAAAGATTTGGGCTTGTAACAACTAAATGGAAATTAAAAGGATCTAATTGGTGAGATTTTACTAGAAGATAATTAAAAAGGCTGTGAAATATATTATTATTAGCAGCTGGAAGGACTATTAAAATTTGGTGATTTGTGATCTTGCTGATAAAGAAATAAACATTGTTAAAAACTCTTGGAACTTTTTGAAAAAAATTTGCTTTGTGGCACAGGCAGATCCCAACTAATAGTTGGAGCTCATTTATAAGATTTTAGATTTGAGAAACATAATTCTGAAAATATGGGGGATATTGATTACAAAGAAATGACTGAATTGTTGAAAGGTTTGTTTAAAGATTTAAGAAGACGCTTTGGATTGGATGCAATGGAGAAAGGGGAAAGCATGGAAAAGGAAAAGGAAAGAATAACAGATGAAGGCAAGAAGATTAATGGAAATATCATAAACGATGATGAAAAGGAAAAGAACACTGAAAATGTAATATTGATTAATGATTATGTTGAGATTTATAACGATTCCACTGGGATTAACAGTGAAAATAGAGATAAAGATAATAAAAATGATGATGTTCAGATTGAGGAAGAAGATTTTAAGATACAAAAAATTAAATAAATGAATGGGGAAAACTAGATACATACAGATAGTAGATTTAAGAGGAAAAAAAGAGCGTGGGAAATGAGACCTGATTGGTATAAAGGTAAACGAAAGAAAGGGAAGAAGTTAAGGAAATGGGGATGGAGGAAATACATATATAAAATGGAAGTAATTGGGAAATTAAAAGGGAATGGATGAAGACTTTGAAATATTATAAATGATGTTTTTTTACTATTTACCTTTTTTTCCTTTTCCTTTTTTCTTTTTTATTACTATATTAGATTTAATTGTGATAAGTATGTTAATTGATTAAATATTTTGATATATATAATTAATATAACTATCTGGTTAGAAGTTTAAAGACCTTTTTTCCCTCCTTTTGTTCTTTTTATAAAGGACTGTGGAATTGCTTGGAATAATGTGGATAAAATAATGACAATATGAGAAAAATTGAATAAATATGATTATTAGAACTTAAGGGAAATTACCTAAATGTTAAAAATGAACAGGGTATACTATGAGCGTTTATTACTTTAAAAATTTATTAAGCAGAGATTTGGTAAGTTAATTGATTTGGATCTTTTCCTTTCCTTTTTATATTTTCTCTTTTTACAATTTTTGTCTTTTCCTTTCTATTTTTTTATATATTATGGTATATTATGATTGTGTACTATTTTTATATATGAGAGTGGTTTAAATGTAAAATTATGGAGTGGATACAATTAAAGAATTTTGATGATTAATATGAGAAATTAAAAGTATAATTGGGCATTTAGTTTTTTGATAGAAGAAAGGATAAAAAACAGAAACGATGAATAAAGAGACTAAAGAATTAGAAGAAGCAATATGGCATAAAATTAAGAAGTAGGAGACAGTAAATATCTTGAGAAGTTAAGTGAAAAGCGGTCAATTTGGAAGGAAATTTGAAATTAACTGGTGAACATCCCAGATGACAAAATTAGAAAATTGTTTTTTTCTTTTTTCTTTTTTTTTTGGGGAGGTAAGATGGAAATAGCAGCATGTACCTAGAAGAAAGTACTACATAAAAAGAATAATAATATAATTATAATGGTTAAATTTTTTTAAAGAGATATGATTAGTTTAAAATTGAGATTAACATCAGTCTGTCAAATATAAAATGAATTAGTATAAAAAGCACTCAAGGAAAGGTAAAGAAAGTGAAAGAGGAAGTAGAAGGGGAGGAAGAGAAGGTGTAGAGAAGGTAGAGGAAGAGGGAAGGAGTTAGAAAGTAGGAGGAGAAGTTGGAGATAGAGAGAGGGGAGTGTAATGGAATAAAGTAGAACAGACTGATGACTGAGGAGGCAAGTGTTGAATAAGACACTGATCTTTGAATGATTGATTATATTGAAAAAATATGTATTTTTATTGTAATATCTTAAGGTATACAGTATGTGTATTAAATTGTATATGAAGTGATGGAGGAAATAAAAAAAATTGTCAAAAAACAAAGATGCAGAGGTGTATCACTAATAAAAACCTGGCAAAGCCGCAGCATAGAAAGAAACTGGAAGGACCATGGCACTTTAAAAACTTGCAGAGTGGCAGAAGCCCACTGCCCGCACACCACCACAGCCAAGCTGCCCATTCGGTCCAGAGCCAATTTGCAGAGGCAACAGCGGTGGTAAGAGGGTCAAAATGAGAAGTACCCTACTCAGTGCTGCTGCTATGCTGCCCTCTGAAAACCTGTTCACTTGCTTTCCAACTGGAGCAGCCCAAGATGCAGAGGCACTGGCGAGGAGTGTCAAAATAGGAAGCCCCTCTGCCACTTTCTCCCCACTTGCATCCCTTTCTCTGCTGCAGCTGAACTTCCAGTTCAGTGTTCAGGGCAAAGCCAACCTGCCACTGCCACCCTCTGACAGCCCGCTTGCTCACTCACTTGCTAACTCACCCAGCTGTCCATCCAGCGCCTGCAGCAAGTAATCCCGAAAGTGAATTTCCAGTGTTGAGATGTCCTGTGAAGAAATAGTACCAAGTTAGCAGAGGAGACTTGGTAGTGGCAAGAAAGCCACCAGCAGCAGGCCACACCAAGCTAGTGGCATGGAGTTGTCCCATTCCAGGGCAGCAAGGGAGAAATCAAACAGATCTCTAACCAACCTATCCAACAATTTTGTTATCCTAAGAGGATGGGAGGGCAGAGGAGGGAACTAGAGAAAAAGCTATACCAGACCTAGTTCTTACTAATAGAGAAGTGATAGAGGGAGTTGAAGTTGCTGGAACTTTGGGTGAGAGTGACCACATGATAATATAATTCAATACAATGTAAACACAAGTAATAGAACATAATCCAACCAATGTCTTAATCTTTAAAAGAGCTGATTTTAACAAACTCAGAGACAGCACAGGAAAGATTCCATGGATAAAAATCCTACAGGGAAAACAACTCAAGAAGCACAGGAAGCTCTGAAAAATACGATCATAAAAGCCCACTCTAGTACAATACCACTGAAAAAGAAAAAGAAATCCAAGAAGAAACCAGCATGGTTGTACAAAGATCTCTTTGATAAACTGAAAGACAAAAAGGACAAGTACAAAATATGAAAGAAACAAAACTAAAAAAAATTTAAAAAGTGTCTTTCAACATATAAATAACAAGGAAAAAGTCAAGGAAACAGTTGGTCCACTAAAGAGAGAAAATGGCAAGGAAGTAACAGGCAGTAGAAAGAAAGCAGAGCTACTTAACTTATTCTTTGAATCAGTCTTCATGCAAAAAGAAACTATAGCCCAATCTACCCAAAACATAACTGTAAAAGACAGCCTAGAAATAAAAATTAAAATAAGCAAGAAAATGGTAAGAGAACACCTGTCTGATCTTGACAATTGTAAATCACCAGGACCTGACAGATTAGATGCTGACTCTGTAGACCACTTAAGAGGGGCTATAAATCACTGTGAAGTGGTATATAAGTCTAAGTGATATTGCTATTGCTAGACATTCATAGAAGTTATAAACCCATGCATTTACTATTTTTTAAAAAAACACTCTATGACTTACCCATTTTTATAATGTGTATTTCACTAATTCTAGTCTATCTTTTGTTGCAGATGTTGATGCTCATCAACTTCCAGATTTATCAGGTAAGGCTGGAATCATTCAAAGTGTCATTGGTCTCCCATGGATGAAATCTTTCTTGTTCAGCTTTTGGTAATGCCAACACTTCTTTATAACTTCTTGGCTCATACCACACATTACATACTTTTACCTTGCTGGCAGAATACCTGTCAGGTGGAATCCCTTTGTTACATCACTCTGACCTACGTGGCATTGACTGCTCCTGTGTTTCAAGCCTTTCTGGCTTCATGTCTTGTTCAGCCTCTCCTCCCTGAACATTGACATCTTCAATAAGCAGTTTTCCATCTTTAGATGAGTTATTGTCATTAAATAGATCACCACCACTAAGTGAACATACCCAGAATTTGCATTAATTCTGTCCCAATTTTGTTCTGCAAAACTAGCAGACCTTGAAATTACAATTATTTTACTTCCATCGCCTAAAGCGATATCCTTTTGACCTTGGCTCATAGCCCACACACCTGAGCTTTTTAGCCTTTTGATGTCCCTTTCGTCTGATTGCCTTCGGAATATGTACCCATGCAGTACTTCCAAATATCCTTAAATGTGCCAGAGATGGCTTTCTCCCATATAGAATTGCATATGGAGTATTATTAATGGAGGAACTCCACAGCCTATTAACTAAATAATTGGCAGTCAATATGGCTTCACCCCAATATGTCCTGCTCAAACCAGAATCCTCCAGTAATGAATCTTTTATTGTTTGCAAAACACCATTCCTTCTTTCAGCCACGCCGTTCTCTGCTGCTGTGTAAGGATTTGTACATCTGTGTTTTATTCCCAACTGTCCCAACCATTGTTGAAATTTTGTTGACATAAATTCAGTACCTCCTGTCAGTTTGCAACCGACACACCTGTTGTTTGTACCTTCTCTCTACAAAGCTTACCCATTTTTTAAATTGCTATAGCACCTCTGTTTTACTCTTAAGCAAGTAGCAAAACCCAAACCTGCTGTAATCATCGACAATGACCAACGCATACTTTGCTCCTCCCAAACTGCTTGCATAGGTCCCACCAGATCTGCATGAACCAGCTCTAGAGCTCTCTTTGTTTGTCTTCTGCTATATTTGCTAACAGGGAATGCCTTGGACTTCGATGCTTTGCATACTGCACAGTCCAAATATGCCTTGCAGCCCTTCAAATTTAGCCCTTCTGCAAACTCTTGCATTTGCTGCAAAACCTTAAAGCAGTGGTTCCCAAAGTGGGTGGTACCGCCCTCCAGGGGGCAGTGGGAAGCCTTAGGGGGGCAGTGAGAGGCAAGGGGGGCAACAGGGGAGCGGTAGGTGGTTCACCATGCTTTTGCACTTGAAGCTCCCTCGCGTTCCTCGCTCTTGTGTGCAAGGCAGCCCATTCTGAAAGAAAACGCGAGACATTTTAACACACATGATATGCAGGTCATCTTTCAGCCCATCTTTGAAGCAACTCATGAGGATGTCCTCCAGCCAGTTGAGATGACAGGCCAAATCCTGAAATGCCTCTGTGTACTCCACTGCTGATCTGTACCCTTGCCTCACATTTCTGATGTGGTCTCTGGCTTTCCAGTCAGCTAGGGAGTCTTCAAATTGTTGTCTCAGGGCAGTCATGAATCAATTGAAGTTCTGCAGCTCAGGGGCATTGGCACTGTATAGAGTTATCATCGATCTGGCTACAACCCCTTCTAGTGCCAGAGTGATGACTCTGACCTAAGCTCCCTTGATAGGGATTTTGTTACCATATTCTTGCATGTAGGTGAGGATCTGTGCTAGGAAAAACCCCAATTATTGAGGGTCTCCATCGAATTTCATACCCGGGGGAGGACTTTCCTATCTGGGGAGCTGCACCATCTCCCAGGCTTGGGACATTTCCTGCTCCTGCATCTCTCTGTGGGGTCCCCACTGTCACTGCTACTCCTGGCATGGTGGTTGTCACTGCTGCTGGGGTGTCCAGGGCTGAGTTTTTTCCTTCTCCCTCCTCTGGCTGGTTGTGACATCCATCGCCCCCTGACATGCGAGCTAGGGCCTCTCATGCCTTCAAGTTTTGAAATGCATCCATCATGTATTGCATGGCTTGATTCATGAGGAGGTCAGCATGGTTGGGTTCATCCCCTTCCTCCTCCTCAATCTCATCCTCCAGCACTTCCAGCTCCTCTCTCCATCCCTGCTGGTGACTGCTTTGGGTAAAGGTCACTCCCTCTGTCCTTCTTTCCAGTTGTCCTTCTTGCCAACACTTATGGGCCATCTAGTCTTGGCGGTGTCCTAGGCTGCAGCTTCCTCTGTCCATCTGGCAGAGTTCACACCTGATTGAGACTTGGTAGAGGCTTTGCCCCAGCATTCGGTTTCTTCTTGATGACTGCTTTGCGTTGACATCATTTGCACAGTCTCCACAGTAGTGTAAGTGCCTCTCTGGGTTGACCACTTTGCAGACTCCACCTAATGTAAGCACCTGCCTCAGCTATCTTCTCAAGAAAGTAAGACTCTTAAACAGTTTGCATTTCAAAATGAACTTTTACTGAGAAGTAGTGATTGCAGAGAAGTCGGGCAGACTCTGAAATTTGTGCACGAAGCCTTAGGCTAACTTTTCTCTTCAACTCCCACCCCAATGCCCCCTGTCCATCAGTAGCCAGTAAAATGCCGCAAAGGTGTTTTGAAAAACTCCGAGGCTGATGGTGAGAAGAGGTCATCCTAGGAACCCTGTGACCTTGAATTCCAGGCTGGGACCATCCGAGATGGAGCCTGTGCAGATGACCCTTTCACCCTCCCCCTAAACTCCCAAGCAGTTACAGCAAAAGCGAAAGCATGCAAAACATTTAACTCGAAAAGCCTCTCCCACTTCAGAATGGCAGAGTTCTTACAGGGACCTGACATCCTGATTATTGCATTTCATCAATTTAACATATGAAAAGGTATCAAAATTCAATTTTCTGGATATGATATATCATGATATTGAGCTTGATGTAATAGTGATATGGGTTGTTTATTTATTTATTTTATTTATTTATTTTTGTTTGTCAAGCATATATGATTACAAGCAAAGTAGAAACAAAGTATAAACATGATTGTGTGTGTATGTATGTATGTATGTATGTATATATATGTATGTATGTATGTATGTATGTATGTATGTATGTATGTATGTATGTATGTATGTATATAGGATTTTTTGCTGATAAATGAAAATAAAGGGAGACTATTATAGATCTATTTCGAGCTTATTTTGCTCTCGTCAGATAGCCATACCCCTTACTAGGATTTGAACCCGGGCTGGCTGCCAGGCTGCCGACAGAAATATATATATATATATATATATATATATATATATATATATATATATATATATATATATATATATATATATATATATATATATATATATATATATATATATATATATATATATATATATATATATATATTAGTACAAGCATGATTATGAGTATAAGAAGTATGAATATATGGGTACATTAGGACAGGAACGGTAGGCACGATTGTGCGCTTATGCACGCCCCTTACAGACCTCTTAGGAATGGGGTGAGGTCGATGGTAGATAATCTAAGGTTAAAGTTATTGGGGTTTGGGGAAGAAACAATTGAGTCAGGTAATGTATTCCAGGCATTGACCACTCTGTTGTTGAAGTCAAATTTTTTGCAATCAAGTTTGGAGCGGTTTACATTAAGTTTGTATCTAATGTGAGCTCGTGTATTGTTGCGGTTGAAGCTGAAGTAGTAATTGACAGGTAGGACATTGTGGCAGATAATTTTATGAGCTACACTTAGGTCAGATCGAAGTAATCTATTATATAATATATATATATAATATTATATAATATATATAATAATAATAGATTATATAATATATAATCTATTATCTAGTAATCTATTATATTCTGAAGGCAGTGTCAATCTAAGTAACTAAAATTATATATATTATAAACACCAGGATGACTCGACAGAATAAACATATAACCCTTTCCTGGTGAAGAGCTGATTGGGAACAGAACCTTGTGGCTCAGAGGTTAATCTTCTGACTTTCAAGCAGACTGCCCAGGTTCAATTCCCACTACGGGTATGGCTATCTGACGAGAGCAAAATAGCTCGAAATAGATCTATAATAGTCTCCCTTTATTTTCATTTATCAGCAAAAAATGTTACACATATAGACAATATAGTTTGTCGACTATAGAAAACTGCCTGGATGGTCCCAGGAGGGGCTGAAAGGCAAAAGGAAGGTGTGATGTTTCCTTCCACACACCAGGATGACTCGACAGAATAAACATATAACCCTTTCCTGGTGAAGAGCTGATTGGGAACAGAACCTTGTGGCTCAGAGGTTAATCTTCTGACTTTCAAGCAGACTGCCCAGGTTCAATTCCCACTACGGGTATGGCTATCTGACGAGAGCAAAATAGCTCGAAATAGATCTATAATAGTCTCCCTTTATTTTCATTTATCAGCAAAAAATGTTACACATATAGACAATATAGTTTGTCGACTATAGAAAACTGCCTGGATGGTCCCAGGAGGGGCTGAAAGGCAAAAGGAAGGTGTGATGTTTCCTTCCATACACCAGGATGACTCGACAGAATAAACATATAACCCTTTCCTGGTGAAGAGCTGATTGGGAACAGAACCTTGTGGCTCAGAGGTTAATCTTCTGACTTTCAAGCAGACTGCCCAGGTTCAATTCCCACTACGGGTATGGCTATCTGACGAGAGCAAAATAGCTCGAAATAGATCTATAATAGTCTCCCTTTATTTTCATTTATCAGCAAAAAATGTTACACATATAGACAATATAGTTTGTCGACTATAGAAAACTGCCTGGATGGTCCCAGGAGGGGCTGAAAGGCAAAAGGAAGGTGTGATGTTTCCTTCCATACACCAGGATGACTCGACAGAATAAACATATAACCCTTTCCTGGTGAAGAGCTGATTGGGAACAGAACCTTGTGGCTCAGAGGTTAATCTTCTGACTGTCAAGCAGACTGCCCAGGTTCAATTCCCACTACGGGTATGGCTATCTGACGAGAGCAAAATAGCTCGAAATAGATCTATAATAGTCTCCCTTTATTTTCATTTATCAGCAAAAAATGTTACATATATATATATATATATATATATATATATATATATATATATATATATATATATATATATATATATATATATATATATATACACACACACATACATATACCGTATTTTTTGGAGTATAAGACGCACCTTTTTCCTCCCTAAAAGTGGCTGAAAATTTGCGTGCGTCTTATACTTCGAATGTAGCTATTTTTTCCAGCCCTAACTAGGTGCTAACAGATCTTCCCAGCGCTTACCTTGCAGCCTTTTTCATTGTTACTCTCTCCAAAGAATGTTTTTCCAGCCCTAAGTCTTTGCAGAATTTTTTTTCATTGCTCTACTTGCTCCGAATAAGTTTTTTTCTAGCCCTAACCAGGTGCTAACTATCTTCCCAGCTCTTACTGGCTTGCAGGCTCTTTTATTGTTACTCTCTCAGAAGAATATTTTCCCAGCCCTAAGTCTTTGCAGGGTTTTTTTTTCATTGCTCTACTTGCTCTGAATAAGTTTTTTTCTAGCCCTAACTAGGTGGTAATGATCTTCCCAGCTCTTACTGGCTTGCATGCTCTTTCATTGTTACTCTCTCAGAAGAAGGTTTTTTTAAGTCCTAACCAGGGGATAAAATAATGTGCTGAAGCTGACCAGACTAAGGACGCTAGCCAGATGAATACCTGGTAGGCAGATGGTTTTCCCCTATTTTCCTCCCCAAAAACTAAGGTGCGTCTTATACTCTGAAAAATACAGTGTGTGTGTGTGTGTGTGTGTGTGTGTGTGTGTGTGTGTGTGTGTGTGTGTGTACATATATTCTAAAAGGGCCTAGGAGAGAGAATTTATGCTGAATGAAATTGTTCCAAATTTGGTATCATCACAACATATGCATATTTATATAATTCAGAATTTTGGAAATCAAAACCTCATATTTTAATAACAACTGCATCTTTTTAAAGATATGTTGAGAAGAATATGTAGAAATAGATAGTTTGAATTGAAGAACCCCAAGGAAATTTACTGAAGTACATATTTAATTGTGGAAAATCCATCGTGTGTGTGTGTGTGTGTGTGTGTGTGTGTGTGTGTGTGTGTGTGTGTGTGTGTGTATGTGTGTTTGTGTGTGTTTTCTCTCTGTCAAGAAAAAACAATCCACACTAAATATGAAGTATGCTGGGAATTACACTCATTCTGAGAATATTTACCATATCCCAAGGGGGTAATGTTTAAAAATACCCATCTATCAAAGTCCAAAGAAAGAACCTTATATAACCTGTTAGTATTTCATGCAATCATTTGAGAAATGTGTGAAATAAAAAGAGTTTGAAAATGATAAATATTTAATGTACTTATTAACAAGTATTTGCCTATTCACATCAATTCTGACAAACCAACTAACAAAGAATCCTACAACTTTCCTCAACACATTAATGCAGAGGGTGGATGGGGGTGGCTTCAAGGAGAAAGATACACAGACAAAACACTTAATTGAGAGTCTTGTGCAGGTCTTATTTTTCACCCTTCTAATTTAATTCATTCTTCTTTTAGATTACAGAAACTACATTAAAAAAAAATTTGAAACAATGAAAGATCCTAATGCTGTTCCAGGTGAATATGTGCTCTTGAATCAGAGATACTCAAAGCTAATGATCCTAGATTATCACCTATCTAAAGAGGAAAGAGAAGATGAAATTCTGGCAATAGGAAGGAAACATCGTGAAATGATCAGCAAAAGAGCTGAGTCTTCAACCAGCATTGAAACATTATTTAACCCTGATAAACATGGATTAATTCCACAAGTTGTTGTACTACAAGGAGCTGCAGGAATTGGAAAAACCATAATGGCCAAAAAAATCATGTTTGATTGGGCTTCTCAACAACTTTACCAGGACAAATTTAATTATGTTTTCTATATTTGCTGTAGAAAGATGAATCTCCATGCAGAGACAGAGATGCATAGCATTGCAGAGATAATTTCAGAAGGATGGCTCAAGTGTCACGAATTGAAAAATGTCATTCGAAACATACTGAAGAATGAAGACAAGCTTCTGTTCATAATTGATGGGTTTGATGAATTGTATTCCTTTGATCAGTCCAAAGATTCCTTTTGCTCTGATCCCTGGAAGAAGGAACCTTTGAGAATTCTTTTGAGCAGTTTATTTCAAAAAAAGCTTCTTCCTAAATCCTCTCTTATAATCACAACAAGACCAACTGCTTTGCAGAAACTCCATCAATGTCTAGAGTGCCCAGGTTATTTTGAGATACTGGGATTTTCTATAAAGGAAAGAGAAGAATATTTCTACAAGTTTTTTGGAAATAAAGACCAAGCAATTCAAGCTCTCAGATTTGTTAAACAAAATGATACCCTTTTCACCATGTGTGTCATTCCCCTGGTGAGCTGGATCATCTGTACAGTTATAAAACAAGAGATGGAGAGAGGCAAGGATCTTCAGAAGACACCATACACTCTCACTGCAATCTATATGCTGTATCTCTCCAGTTTGTTAAAGTTTCACCATAAAGAACCCAAACAGGATGTCCAATCAAATGTGAAAGGCTTCTGCTCTTTGGCTGCAGAAGGAATCTTGAAAGAGAAAATATTGTTTATGGAAGAAGAAGTCAAGAAGCACATTTTAGATCAGGGAAACTCCCTCCCCCTTTTTCTGAATCAGAGCATCTTCAAAGAGGACATTGATTGTATTCAAACCTACAGCTTTATTCATTTAAGTTTCCAGGAGTTTTTTGCTGCTTTGTTTTATGTCCTAGAAGAAGGAGATGAGCAGCATTCTCAAAATCTGAATGAAAATTTGCAGACATTATTAGAAAGACATAAATCTTTTAGGACTGATTTTGCAATAGGATTTCGCTTCCTCTTTGGTTTTTTAAATGAAGGGGAAAAAATGGAAGAGTTGAAAAAAAAATTTGGATGGAAAATTTCTCCTAAGAATAAAGAATTCGTGTTAGACTGGGTGAAAGATATTTTTAAAAAAAGGATAGATAATTTCCAATTGCAAAAAGAAATGTTTAGTTGTTTATATGAGACACAAGATGATAATTTTATAAAAAATGCACTATGTGTTATCACTAAAATACATGATAACTGGAACTCTGATATGGAATTGATGATCTTCAGCTATTGTATACAACACTGCCAGAATTTAAAGGATTTATCTTTTAACTGTAGTTATATTCAACGCCCTATGAAGACAGAATCATTTCTTTCAGAAAATGAGTAAGTATTTTGAAAGTCTGTTGAACATTTCATTTAGTTCCTGTCACCACTATTCTATAATTTAATGTCTCAAATATAATAAGAGAAAAGAAAAATGTCACTTGGGAGCCTGCATAAGTGTCTTTGGGCAGCTAAGTTAAAGATGGCTTTCAGTCCTTAGAAGTGAAGATAAGTATTATCTTAGAAGTGAAGCAGTATTCCAGTATTTGAGGGGTTGCCACAAAGAAGAGGGGGTCAACTTATTTTCCAAAGCACCAAAGGGCAGGGCAAGAAACAATGGATGGAAACTCATCAAGGAGAGAAGCAACCTGGAATTAAGGAGAAACTTCCTAACAGTGAGAACAATTAAGCAGTGGAATATCTTGCCTTCAGAAATTGTGGGTGCTTCATCACTGGAGGTTTTTAAGAAGAGACTGGACAGCCACTTGTCTGAAATGGTATAGGTTCTCCTGGTTGAGCAGGGGGCTGGACTAGAAGACCTCCAAGGTCCCTTCAGCTCTATTCTAATTGAATGAAGAGATAGCTTGGGCTAGGTGGGATGGGAGGATGATTTAAAATTAGCAGTTGTCCTTTTGGGTGGCCAATACCAATAAATCCTGCTCAAACTTAAAGAGCCTGATAATGATATCACCAGGAAGTGTTTATCTCAGCTCAAGACCAGAGAGGCAATTGCTATTGAGATTTAGAGGCTGTAACAATTTTAAATAAACAAATTAAAAACTTGATTATTTTATGCATAGCCCACTCCTGACAGTCTTTAAAGAGATTGGAAGTTCACTGGGCCATAGCAAAGCTCAGGGTCTTTCTCCCTTTAATTAAAAAGAGCTAATTCAACACTCTCAAATGTTCCATTTGAAAGTTTCATTGCATGTAAAACTTTCCCTCTTACATGGCAGATACAGGGGTGGGTTCCTCCCGGTTTGGACCGGTTTGCCTGAACTGGTACTGGCCCACTGGTGATATCATGATGACATCACTGAACCGGATCGGTCGGTGCTGGTCCGTGCGGGCTGCCATCTTTTTTTGAATTTTTTTTGATTTTTTTTGATTTTTTTGATTTTTTTTTCCTTCTGAGCATGCTTAGAAGCCAACTTGCAGCACTGTACTGTGCATGCGCTCGCCATCTTTTTTTGGCTTTTTTATTTTTTTCAAAAAAATTTTTAATTTTTCGATTTTTTATTTTCTTCTGAGCATGCTCAGAAGCCGACTTCCGGCACTGTGCACGCGGACGCCATCTCTTTTTGGCTCTGCTTTTTTTTTCTTAATTTTTTTTCAATTTTTTTGCTATTGCGCATGCACACACAAAGCGTGCGCGCGCCCATGAGGCGTGCCCATGCGGCACGGGAGGGAGCGAACCGGCAGCAAGGTAAGTTGGAACCCACCCCTGGGCAGATAACATAAAAAGGTGCTTCTGTAATAATTGGAAACCTAAGCTCCTCCCTTAAAACATCATTTTGAAATTAGTCATTTGCTAAAAAATGATTGACTGTATAGTTTGATCTGAGATTTTAATTCAAACCGTATCTCATTTTTCATTTCAAATAAGAGGAGTAGATTGAGAAGGGAAAGGAATTCCTCCCAGTGGTGTGACTTGGAGACAATTCCTGGGAGAATATTTTCTCTGCTTCAGCACTGAATTGATAAAGGGCTCATTTTCTAGTCTTGTTGAGAAAATTGTTGTACTGAATAAGCTGCAACATTAACATTTCAGGCCTCTCCTTCACAGCTTTATGGTTTCACAGTTCTTTTAATTATTTCATTCTTGTGAAGATTGGCTTCAATGTAGGTTTTTTTCCCTCCAATAGAAGTAAACAAGAATAATTTCCATATTGTACTTTGTAGCTGCTTGTTACCTGTTGGAAATGAAGCTGGCTGAAGAGCCCTTTTTTCCAGGTTTCAGCCTCTTCTGCTTTAGCCACAGGGCTGAGCTCATGTTCTACTCAGACTGTGCTTAATACAGTGTGTTGTTGCACTTAGAGATTCCAGAAATATTCTCTGTTCTTATTTCTTTTATTTGTATCATGTTTCCCCTAAAATATGATATGTCCCGATATTAAGCCCAATCGGGCTTTTCAGCACATGGGCTAAAATAAGCCGTGGGAGAAATATTTAAAAAACAGTGACAGGAGTCCAGATGAACAATAAAAATCAGTTTAATAAAATAATAAAATACTTTGCGCAAAGGACCTCCCCTCACCAGAAGATACAATTCTGGAGCAAAAGGAGGAGGTAAGACTGGTTTTCAGGTACAAGGTTTAAATTCAGAACATGGCTCCACCTTACTCCTCCCCCTTACATAACACATTAAACACCTTACTTTGGGGTTTTCTAGCCTGGAAAAACCCTAGAAATAATCCATCATGCTGACATCTGCACACTTCCTCTCTCTGGGTTAACGTGTACTTTCCCAGCTCATCCTTTGTAAGCTCATATCCTGTAAACACTTCCCCTTGTACATTCCCAGCTTCCCTTAGCATAATTTTGATACAAACATCCTAGGTAAGGACAGTGAAAGAATAGCTGACATACAAAAAATACATATTGTTACACAATATGATTTGTCATTAGAAATGGATTAAAAAATGGTTGAGCTATGGCTTTCATTACATGTCTTCTTTAACAAGAATAAATTCGTTTTTCTCACAATCCCTCCTCTCCAATTATATCGGATTTTTATTCTTGTAATTGTTCCTGTATCTCCTGCAACATTATACGTACTTCCTGCTTATTTAGGGTCCTTTGCCCAAACTTTTTCGCTTTACTCTTCTTATAACAGCACTTACAGCATTTGATACAGACAGGCATACATCTAACACAGATACAAGATATAAGGCTTATGACTATAATGAATATAATGCCTACAAATAGGTCCTTCAACTAGGCAAAACTTGGCATTCAAGACGTCAGTACACTCCATAACCCTTTAAACACAGAATTCTCAGTTTCATGTTGTAGGTGGGTAGTAATAATATGTAAGGCTTGTAGTTTAGATTCAATAAATTGTGATTTATCTTCTATATCAAAGCAACATAATCCTTGGAATTCCTCACAACCATGGCCCATCCTTAATAATATATAATCAATAGCAACACAGTTCTGCAATAAAGACTTTCTTATCTCTCCCATCTCATCAGCCAGGGCTGCTATGGCAGATGAAGTTTCATTAATACTTTTTGCTAAAGCACAAGCAAGATGTCCTATCTGCTTATTATTATATTGTGTAGCAAACCAAGGAAATATGCCTAGAAGTCCAGCTTCTACTTTAGATAATATCACCACCTCATCTTCCTGCAGGTGGGGGGGACAGCTTAACCATTTGAGCTTACCCCCCAAGTATGTATCTGGTTGAATGGATGGATGTTGTTGTTGCTTTTATACTGCTTTTTTAAATTTTGTACTGTTTTTAAATTGTTGAAATTTTGTCTATTCTTGTATCTCTTATGTTGTACGCCGCCCTGAGTCCTTCGGGAGTTGGGCGGCATATAAGAATAACAAAATAAATAAATAAATAAAATAAATATCCTGCATCAATCTGTTTGGACCTTTTGCCCCTATAACTCCCACTGGCAATATGTCCAGTTATGTTATACTGCACTGGAGATATAGGCCATTGTATAGATATGATACGTGAATCCTGTATGAATAGGTGAGGTTCATCCCCTTTCTTAGGTGGTTCTTCATGTTCAGGTTCATGTGTCTCACCTGTAATGTCTTTTGCACTATCCTTTGCAATTGTGGTCTTCTTTACTGGTATGCGGTTACTATGATACAGTGTAGCATTCATCATTTCATAATAAAACTGTGTTTCTTGATTAATATTCTTAAAATGTGTTACTCCCATAAATGTGGTCAGGCGTCCAATAGTACATGGCCCTCCCACTGCATGTGCGGGAATAAATGCATAAGCGTATAAGCCACAAAACAAAAACCATCCTTTAGGTAAATATAACACCTGTCCTAATGCATCCACCTCTTCAGTCTCAGTGCAAGCAAACATATGCTCAGTAGGCACAGGTATATATATAACCCTTTCTAACGTCTTTTCTGGTTGTTTGTATACTACACAATCATAAGCTGGAAAAATGTTCTTTACTTCAATTACCAGTTTCTTCTGATTGGTCCATTTATTGGGCTTAATCGGATGACCAAACAAAGTAATCACCTTTGATAGATTATAATTGTTAGGTTCTATAATGATCTTTGCTTCTTCAAATAAAAAATTTCCAGGAACTGGTACACCCACAAAACATGTAGACATAATATCCGAGACTGTTGTCTCTCCTTTCACACAAAAGGATGAACTATTCAAAGCCACTTTCATTAGGTCGAGAAAAATATTTCCCTCCTTCTTCACAGGCTCTTCTCTTACATGTCATACGTACCTAAGTGGTGTTTCAAATATCCCACAGTACATCTACCTTTCCATGAAAAAGGTAAACCTGACAATGCTATATTGCCACATAAAAACATAAGTTTAGATGGGGCTTTTATTTCCCTATATGGTAAAATCAATCCTTCCTCTAAAATTCTAAACTTCTTATAGGAAGGTTTATAGTTGCCATATTTTTCATAACATTGGTTATGTATAGCTTCCATCCTGTTGGACACATCTCTAAAATGAACAGCTACTTCATATGTATGGTTACACTTTGGATATTTACCAAGTGGTATTCCATCACTAAAGGTAGATCTTATACAAATTCCAGCCTCAAATTCCGGCTCAATCAGTGTCAGTGATGTATGTATTTGGTAAAATCGTTGTTCAAGTTCAGTATGGAAACACAACTGTTGCAGTGGTGGGTTCCTACTTTCCAAAAAATTCAACAACTCATTTGTTCCCTGCTATAGCACACCTTTCTTCTCTCCTGACAATAGCAAATCATCTACATATTGTGATGAGATAGGAATTTATTCCTACCGAGGCGATATAGATCTTGTTCCCTTGAAGTCATCCTTAGGTAGAAAATGAAACCGAGATTTAATTCTAATTAACAAAATATTTATTTCCGTATAAAAATAACAAAACATAAATCTTAATTAAGCTACATTGTCCCAGTCAAGAATTCACATCTGCCTCAGACAGAGGCTTGCAGGAGAAGAAAAAGAAGGAGGAGACAAACTCCTGGAATGCACACATGCGCAGAAACACATATCACGTGTCTGCTTGATTAGAAAAACACAGTAGATCTAGAAATACAGTAGAAGACTAAGAAATATAGCACAGAGGCTCAACTGGCAATATATTCACATCGTGACACCCCTTCTTTGTCAGTTGGGCTAATATGAGGTGTCACTCAACACACAGTAAATATCTGAGGTAATCATGCTGAGCAGTAGGTAATGGTTTGTTCAGAATGTCAGCTATCTGATATCTTGTTGGCACATACTCTAACTTTATAAGACCTTGTCTTACTGACTCTCTAACATTTTTATAACGAATGTCAATATGTCTGGACCTTGAACCTGTGAAGTGTGTCTTTGAGATATTTATTTATTTATTTCTTGGTTCTTCTATGCCGCCCTACTCCCGAGGGACTCAGGGCGGCGTACAGCAATGTATAAGAACACTAGGTAATAAATAGCAATTAAAACCAAGTTAAAAAGTTAAAAACATTAAACAGTTAAAAATATTCACCATCAAACATACTGGGGGAGAGCTCAGATGGAACTAGTTTCAACCCCCTGCCTGCAGGAAGAGCCATGTCTTGACGGCTTTTCGGAAGGCCAGCAGGGTGGGGATGGTTCGGGTCTCTGGGGGAAGTTGGTTCCAGAGCACGCCCCCCCCACAGAGAAGGCCCTCCCCCTAGGGCTCGCCAGCCGACATTGTTTGGCTGATGGGACCTGGAGGAGACCAACTCTGTGGGCCCTAACCGGTCGAAGGGAAGTGTGAGGCAGAATGCGGTCCCAAAGGTAACCTGGTCCTAAGCCATGAAGGGCTTTAAAGATGATGATCAACACCTTGAATTGTACCCGGAAACCAATGGGCAACCAATGCAGCTGGCGGAGTATAGGTGTAACGTGGGTGTACCTTGGCACACCCACCACAGCACGCGCAGCCGCATTTTGCACAACTGAAGTCTCCGAATACTCTTCAAGGGTAGCCCCATGTAGAGCGCATTGCACTAGTTCAAACGGGAGGTGACAAGGGCATGAGTGACTGTGAGTAGAGCCTCCTTCTCCAAGTATGGCCGCAATTGGTGCACCAGGCAAACCTGTGCAAAAGCCCCCCTAGCCACAGCAGTAAGATGTTGGTCTAATTTTAGCTGTGGATCTAGGAGGACCCCCAAATTGCAGACCTGCTCCGAGGGAGTTAATTTCCCTCCCTCGAGAACCAAGGAGGGACAGTTGTCATGGTCATATAAACCATATAAACTACTGACTGATTATCTTCCATCACAGTGATTGGTTGTTTCGGCTTCGTCCAGATATCTGTAACTAGAGCATCAAACCAGGTTAAAGAATTACAAGCGTCAGACACACATGCATACTCTGCTTTAGTTGATGAGCAGGAAATAAAACTTTGTTTTCTCATGTTGCAGTAAACTGGACATCCATTCAGGAACATTATGTAATGTTATTATGATGTGCTTTTTCTTGACTCCTTATCACTTGCTCAATCTGCATCTGCATAGCAATACATCTCGGCAAAATCTGTATGTTCTGGTTCTAGCTTCAATTTTAAATGTTTTGTGTGTTTCAAGTACCTCAATAACTTCTTAATACATGACCGGTGAAACTCTGTTGCTTTGCCTATGTGTCTTGAAAGTAAATTAACACTAAGTGCTATGTCTGGTCTAGTCCATCCACTAATATAAAGTAGTGAACCAATTACTGAACGATAAAGTGTTTGATCCTTGAACTCAGGACTCTCTGCATCTTTCAAATTGTGAAAATCAGTTTGAATAGGTGTTTGTGTTGGTGTTGCATCTGTCATGTTGCAATGATGCAAAAGTTGATCTATCTTATTCTCTTGTGAAAGACTAAACCACTTCTGTGTCTTTTCAATTTGAACCCCTAAATATTCATTGATGTGTCCTAATGATTTCAATATGAAGTATTGTTGCAAACCTTTAACAAAACTCTCACTCATGTGTTTGTTTGGACCAATGTAAATAATGTCATCAACATAAACAAGAACAATTTCAATAAGCATTTTCATACCTTTTTGTGAACACGCATTCATCAGTGTTGGACTTAATAAAGCCCATCAAATTTAGTTTGTCTTTTAGACATATGTACCACATCAGACCTGATTGTTTCAGACCATAGAGACTCTTGTTTAGGAACCAGGTATCCCCTTCTCGGCCCTGGAAGCCGGGGGTGCCTCTGACGTAGATCTCTTCATCTAGATCAGCATGTAGATAAGCTGTTTCAACAACAAATTGGAAAACTTCAAGTCCAAGGATTGAAGCAGTGGTTAGAGCAATTTTCACACTTTCAGTTCGCAATGTGGGTGAATAAGTGTTTGTATAATCTTCTGGGTAATTTTGAGCAAACCCTTGTGCTACAAGTCTTGCTTTGTATAGTGACTCACCATTTGGCTTTTGTTTGATTTTGTAGACCCATCTTGTGCCAATGACTTTTTTGTGTGTTGGAGGTGTTGCAGATGTGTATACTTTGAGTTTCTGCAAACTGTCCATCTCAACTTGCATGGCTTCATGCCATTTCTCTTGTTCATCTTCAGAAAGATATTTAATTTGTGAAAAGTTCTCCGGTGGGAATGTAACATTACAGATCAATGGCAAAGGTTTGTTTGTCAACTGCATTGTGTATTTCTTTGGTGGAATACCTTTGGTAGTTCTCTTGGAACGTCTTGGGATGGTAGTCCAGTCTTCTTTCTTGTTGTCCTCATCTCCATCAGCGTTGCTAACTTCAGCATCCATGGCATGGGAGGATGGGATATCAGGTGATGAACATTGGTCATCTGGTTGCTCTGTATCAGCAATTTCATCTCTAGGGAAATAAACTCCATGATCATTAGAATGTACCCTGGACCAATCTGAATCTTCTTCAAAATTAGCTGAATTAGAAATTGTTATCATATTGTGACAGTCAATTAATTTTCCCCATTTTGAATTGTCATCAACACCCATGTATCTCAGTCTCTTTGCTATTGGGCCACCTTTTCTTCTTAGTGCCAATGGAATGTTCACCATGGCATATGAACCAAAAATGTGTAAGTGTTTAAGATATGGCTGGTAGCCATGTAACATGTAGAAAGGTGTTTGGTCGATGACACTGCTCCATGTACAATTGACAATGTAATTTGCATACTTAACTGCTTCGCCCCAATATGAGTGTTTGAGATTAGCATCTTCTAGGAGGAAGCGTATCATGGTTTGCAGAACTCCTTGTCTTCGTTCTGCAACTCCGTTATGACTTGAAGTGTAAGGCACTGATGTTTGGTGTAGGATACCGTTTCGTTGCATCCAATCCTGGAAACGCTGAGACATGAATTTGGTACCTTGGTCACTCTGGATTCTTCGGATCCTCACTCCGTGTTGTTTGTAGACTTGGACTGCAAAGTCTCTAAAGGTCTGAAAGGTCTCAGATTTATCTTTCATTGGATAAACATAACCATATCTGGAATAATTATCAACAATTGTTAGAAAATATTGTTGCCCCATAAGGACCCACTATATCAGTGTGTACCAAATCAAAAATGCGTGTAGACTTAGGTGTAGCTTTAGGAGCCTTTGGAGTATTCACAGGATCTCTCTCTAGGCCTGTGTTACTCTTTATTGAGATTTTTATACTTGCCTGAATTTGAGGTTTTGACTTTGGCCTCAAGTAGTAGACCTGACCAATCACAATTGTGTCAGCAATAATATGGCCATCCTTAAAAATGTAACTGGCATTATCTAAATGAAGGACATAAAAATGTAAAACAGCAGATAAATGATTTTGACTAAGCAAATTACAATTAGCTGTAGGAATATAGTAAACATCAGGTACTAGGGTACCTAACTCTTCGATATAGACAGTCCCTTTTCCTTCGACCTTGAAGGGGTGGCCACCAAATGCGTACAGTTCACAATATTCTGGTTCAGGCTCATGTAGCTCTTTGAAAAGTTCTTTTCTGTAAGTAATGTGAACAGCAGCAGCACTGTCTAAAGTCCACAAAAGACTTCTGTCGTATTGTTGATTTGGTTGTGGATCATTGGTGATTGCTAGCATGGCATATGAAGGCTGGAAATCATGCCTGGGACCGGGTCGGCGCTGTCCTCTGCCTCTGCTGCCTCTGGGTGCTGTTCCTCTGGGCTGGTACTGGCCTCTGTAGTCTGTTCCTTTGGGCTGGACAGGAACTTGAGTGTGTTGCAATTGAAGACAATTTCTGCTGGTGTGGCCCACACGATCGCAGTACTGGCATCTTGGCACTCTTGGTGCGTAGGTCCTACCTTCGTAGGGTTGTCTAGCTGGTGCTCTGGCCACTGCTGGTGGGCGTTGCAAGTGTGGCGTGGCAAGTACAATAGCTTCATATTCTGTTAAAATTCTACAAATATGATCAACAGTTCTTTGGGCAAGAGGGACTTGATTAATTTGTGTGATGGCCTCCCTCCATATGTAATTCAAGGAATTGATAATAATACTGACCACTTGATTATCATCCATCACATAACCGCGTTCTGTGAGATCTTTTCTCATGCCTTTCATCTTTGTTAAATGCGCCCCCATGCTGTCAGTAGGTTTAATTCTAGTTCCATGAAATTGTGATAAAAGTAGGCATGTGGATTTGGCTGAGACTGGGCGAAAACGATGTTCTAATTGAGTCCATATTTCTTGGGCAGTTGCATTTGAAGCAAAGTTCTGCTGCAATTCAGTGTCCATTGACATCAATAAACTCGTGGATGCTTTAATGTCTAACAGTCTTATGGCATCTGGCCAGGGTTGTTGAGGGGGATTCTGAATTATGTCATATGTCCCCTCATGACAAAGCAAAATAGTTATTTCAGAGATCCAGGCTTTGTAATTTAGTCCCAATTGCTTTAATTTTGCGTTTAACTAATGGGACAATTTGTGACTGTTGTGCCAAAATAGGCTGTAGTGGTTGGGCAACTACTTGAGCCTGCATTGGTGCGGCCTGTGGAATCGCTTGTGGCAAGGCTTGGGCCGGAGCGGGTTGAGGTGCCGCATGGGGTTGTTGAGGTGCCTGGACTGGCTGTTGCTGAACAGCTGGTGCAGCAGCTTGAACTGGCTGCAAAGGTTGGGCTGCCACAGGAATAGGCTGAGCTTGAATTGGCACAGGCTGGGCCACAATTGGGGCAGACATAGGTGCAGCTTGTGGCACTGGTGCTGGAGTAGGAGGTGGTCCAGCTTGTGGTGGCTGCACAATTTGGCCTGCAACAGGTTGGGCAGCTTGAATAGTCTGTGCCTGCATAGGTTGGGCAGGTGGAACAATCTGTGCTGTACAGGTTGGGCAGCTAATGATGGACGAAGCATTAGTGCATCAAGCCTCAATTGAGTCATTCGGTTCTGGGCTTGTAAGTTTTGAACTTGCTCATATAGAGTAGTATTTTGTTTATGCAGACTTTGATTCTGCTCATGAAGAGTTTGTATAAATGATTCCATTTTATCGCCACTAGATGGCAGTGAAGCATTACTTTTGGGCTACTCATAGACCCTTTGATCAAAATGTTCCAGCCTACGTGGCGCACTCAGCTGAGGGCGTGGTTCTAAGTTGTATGACGAAGATGAAAAGGAGGGGTTATGTTCCCACTCTGGAATGTCTGGAAGCAGGCAGACATTTTGCTTTTCACCATGGGAAAATGCATATAATTTAGTGTCCTGCAATTTCCTTTGCAAATAATTAATCTGCTCCTGCTGTTTTTTAGCAATTGTCTGTAGCTTAAATTAATCTGTCTTTCTGCACTGTTCTGTCCTGACGAAGACAGCTCTGGGGAATAAGGTTCATATTGATAACGTAAAGCAGTTTCATCTTGGGGAATTTTTGAAATAGGCCCCAGACGTGTAGAATTACCCCCAGGGACGAACAATGTGTTTGGATTTACTTTACTGACCTGTATCAATCCTTCGTTCGCATGTGAAGCCGCTCGGGCGAATTCCTCCATTTGTGTTTCAAAGAGAGTAGAAGGGAGGTTTTCGGGAGGTGTTGAAATTCCTTGGAGATCACTCTTGTCTGCAAAGCATTTTTCAGCTGCTTCTTTTTCGAGCTGTAATTGGAGGTCTGTGTCTTCGTCAACCGGCATGGTTAACAAAGATAAATGAGAGAGGCTTTCTCTCCTTGGAAGCTATAAATCACCCTGATTAGCTAACTGGCCTAATCGCAAGAAAACTTTCAAAGGAAGCATAAATTTTTCTAACCATCCTCTGCTACCATGATGAGATAGGAATTTATTCCTACCGAGGTGATATAGATCTTGTTCCCTTGAAGTCATCCTTAGGTAGAAAATGAAACAGAGATTTAATTCTAATTAACAAAATATTTATTTCAGTATAAAAATAACAAAACATAAATCTTAATTAAGCTACATTGTCCCAGTCAAGAATTCACATCTGCCTCGGACGGAGGCTTGCAGGAGAAGAAAAAGAAGGAGGAGACAAACTCCTGGAATGCACACATGCGCAGAAACACATATCACGTGTCTGCTTGATTAGAAAAATACAGTAGATCTAGAAATACAGTAGAAGACTAAGAAATATAGCACAGAGGCTCAACTGGCAATATATTCACATCGTGACATATTGTAACAACTGCAACCCCTCAGGTGGACTAAACTGTTCCAGCACTTAATCTGTCCAAACAGATTAGGACTCTCAGAAAATCCCTGTGGTAACACACACCACCTATATTGCTGTGTTCTATGTGCATCTGGATCTGTCCATTCAAAAGCAAAAATATCTCTTGATTCCTCTGCCAATGGACATGTCCAAAAAGCATCCTTAAGATCTACTACACTAAAATATTTATGACTATTAGGTATACGACCCAAAAGCGTATATGGATTAGGAGCAATCGTATGGCGACTAGCAATCAATTCATTGATCCGTCTTAAATCATGGCAAAGGCGAACAGATCCATCAGGTTTTCTTACAGGTAATATTGACGTATTATATTGTGACATAGCCGGTTCTATTAATCCATCCTTCAATAGTGACTCTATTACTGTCTTCAAACCTTTCCTGCCCTCTATTGGAATCTTATATTGCTTCACCCTTACAGGCTCCGCACTCTCCTTAAGGACTACATTCAAAGGAGGAATATCCAAAAAAACCCTATTACCTGTTGCCTCCCAGACCACGGGGTCAATTTTACCTTCTTGGTCTTCTGTTAAAATACTCACAAAAAATGTTCTGGTGAATTTGAGCTCACATCCTAACAAAGACAGAGCACCCCTTCCCAAGAGATTACTGCCTGCCTCTGGCACTAATATGACATCTACATGAATACTACACATTCCATGTCTCAAACCAACATTCTTTATTAAAGGTACCTCAAAAGGCACTCCTTGTACACCCTTAATCCTTAAAACATCATTTCCCTTATTAATTCCTTTTGGTAACTGGCAAAGAGATGTTCGGATTTCACCCGTATCAATTAAAAACACATATTCTTCGTTATCAGGTCCCACAAATAAATTTATCAAGGGCTCTTGGTGGGACCCCAAAATCAACAGCCCCTGACACTCCCCATGAGGGTGAATATTTATTTATTTATTTATTTGGTAGTTTTTCTATGCCGCCCTACTCCCTCAGGACTCAGGGCGATGTACAACATTTTATAAAAACTCCAAACAAATCGTTAAAAAAGACAGTTTAAAAACAATTTTAAAAACATATAAACAACATACATACGTGGGGGAGACATCAGATATAAAGTCGTCTCAAAACCCCGCCTGCCGGAAGAGCCATGTTTTAATGGCTTTTCGGAAGGCCAGCAAGGTGGGAATGGTTCGGATCTCTGGGGGAAGCTGGTTCCAGAGAGCAGGGGCCCCTACAGAGAAGGCCCTCCCCCTCGGCCCCACCAGTTGGCACTGTTTGGCTGACGGGACCTGGAGGAAACCCACTGTGTGGGACCTAACCAGTCGAAGGGAAGAATGAGGCAGAATGCGGTCCCAAAGATAGCCTGGTCCTAAGCCATGTAGGGCTTTAAAGATGATGATCAGCACCTTGAATTGCACCCGGAGACCAATGGGCAACCAATGCAGCTGGCGGAATATAGGTGTCACGTGGGTGTACCTTGAAACACCCACCACAGCACGCGTAGCTGCATTTTGCATCAGTTGAAGTCTCCGAATACTCTTCAAGGGCAGCCCCATGTAGAGCGCATTGCAGTAGTCCAATCGAGAGGTGACAAGGGCATGAGTGACCATGAGTAAAGCCTCCTTCTCCAAGTATGGTCGCAATTGGTGCACCAGGCGAACCTGTGCAAAGGCCCCCCTAGCCACAGCTGCAAGGTGTTGGTCTAATTTTAGCTGTGGATCTAGGAGGACTCCCAAACTGCGAACCCGTTCTGAGGGAGTTAATTTTTCTCCCTCAAGAACCAAGGAGGGACAGTCGATATAGTCCTTCGGAGGCAATATCCAGAGCCACTCAGTCTTGTCCGGGTTGAGTCTGAGTCTGTTCCTCCCCATCCAGATCCTAACGTCGTCCAGGCACTGGCACATCACATCAACCACCTCCCTGAATTGAGACGGGGTGGTGATGTACAGCTGGGTGTCATCAGCGTACTGTTGGAAACTCACCCTGTGTCTATGGATGATCTCCCCCAGCAGTTTCATGTAAATGTTAAACAGGATGGGTGAGAGGACCGAACCCTGAGGCACCCCACAGGTCAGGGTCCTAGGAGATGACCTCTGCCCGCCTGCCAACACCGACTGCATCCTGTCGGCGAGATAAGAGGAGAACCACCGTAAGACGGTGCCTCCCACTCCCAACTCGCCGAGACGATGCAGAAGGATACCATGTGTTGTGACCCAGCACCGCAACCCCCCAGAAACACACACACACAGTCGTTGGGAGGCAAACAAAAAGGTTCCTTTTACTAATAAAGTTTCTTAGTAAAACTCAGAGGGTTTAGAAGTCCAAAACAACACAAACGGAAAGTCTTCAGGAATAAGGTTCTTTGGGTTACGTGAGGGTTAAATAGCACACAGACAAAAGTTCAAAGCAAGACTCATTAATTCTTATCTGAACAACTTGGCTGGCTTCCCGGAATAAAGCCGGCAGAAGCTGGTGATAAGATTCCCAAACAGACGTAGAAACGAAACTCTGGATATGCTGCGGTCAGTGAATTGTTGTTCTCAGCAATGAGCACTAATTACCATGGCCTAATATAGCCACTGAAGGGCGTGGCCCAATTAGCCCTCACTGCTTCCTCCTATTGGACCGACGCTTACTCAGCCAGTCCTGTCTTCTGGCTGCTCTGCGTGCTCTGGCATTCAGCATGAGTTCTTCATCTCCTGATGAAGAACTCTGCTGCGCAGGTGCAGAAGGTCCTGGGAGATCGTCCTGCTCTGGCACCGAGTCCTCATCACCAGCCGTCTCTGGTGCCAGGCACATAGGCTGGTACTGCTGCACCATGAGCGGCTCCGCGTCCTCCGGATCCTCCAGACTCGGCGCCGGACGCGGCCAAGGCACAACACTATCCCTCACCGCAGGGCCCTTCCCCCAGGTCTGTCGGTCCGGATGCGGCCGGGACGGGAATTGAGCGTGGAAGGCCCGGACCAGATCCGGAGCATGCACGGCGGTCGCATCCTCCCATGTGAAGTCTTCAGGGCCGTACCCCTTCCACTCAATGAGGTACTGGAACCGGCCCTTCATCCAGCGGGAATCCCGAATACTGGCAACTTCGTATTCGGGTGGGTCAGCGGGAGTGCGGATCACAGGCTGAGGCGGAGCGGGAGGGCGGAGCGGACAGGCAGGACGTTCGGGAACAAGGAGGGACCGATGGAAGACGAGGTGGATCCTGAGAGAGCGGGGCAACGTCAACCGGTAGGCCACGGGGTTAATGACCGCTTCCACCGGGAACGGACCCAAGAAGCGGTGGTCAAGCTTGCGAGCCGGTCAGTCGGAGGGGAGATGCTTCGTGGACAGCCAGACACAATCCCTGACCGCCAGAGGTGGAGTTGCTCGCCGGGAGCGGTCCGCGACCCTCTTGTAATCTTCCTTGGCTTTATTCAACGAGCGTTTGACCAGTTGGTGAACGGCCTGGAGCTCGGACAGGAATTCCTCTGCCACAGGAACAGGAGAGTCTAGGAGCGTGAGCGGGAAGAAACGGGGGTGGTAACCAAAGTTGGCGAGGAACGGAGAGGCGTGCGTGGAGGTGTGCTGAGAGTTGTTAAAAGCAAACTCGGCCACGGCAAGGTATTCCGCCCAGTTGTCCTGCTGCTGGTTGACAAAACAGCGCAGGTACTGTTCAAGGATGCCGATGACTTTTTCAGTGCCCCCGTCAGTCTCCGGATGATGCGCTGACGAGAGGCAGACTTGGACCTCCAGGGCCGCCATCAGACCCTTCCAGAACTGGGCCGTGAACTGGGCTCCCCGATCCGACACGACCCGATCCGGCAGACCATGCAGGCGGAAAACATGCTGGATAAACATGCGGGCCGTGGCACGAGCTGTCGACAACCCGCGACAGGGGATGAAATGTGCCATTTTGGTCAGCATATCGACCACTACGAACACGGTCGTGAAGCCGGCGGACGGGGGCAAGTCCGTGAGGAAGTCCATAGAGACGGCCCCCCAGGGTCTCTCAGGCGTCGGCAAGGGCTGCAGCAGGCCCGGCGGCGCTCCAGGGGCGTACTTGGCCTGGCGACAGCGAATACAAGACGTCACATAGGCCTGGACGTCATCACAGAGTCGGGGCCACCAAAAAGTCCGAGCCACCAGGTTCAGAGTCTTGAAAAGGCCGAAGTGGCCAGCCGCAGGGCTGTCGTGGCACTGCTGCAGGATCAGGCCATGGAGCGGACCGGCAGGAACGTAGAGCAGGTCCCGGAAACGGAGGAGGTCGTCCGAAAACGTCCAAGGGGACTCAGGCCCTATCTCCTGCCTCCGTTGTGCCGCGTAGGCGTCGTGTCGCTGCGCCTCCCGGATCTGTCCTCGGAGGTCCACGGGATCCTGGGTAGCTGCAAAGGACTCGACGGGCAGGACCGTCCGGGGTGGCAGCGGTTCCTGGGCTTGGGCGTATTCCGGCTTGCGGGACAGCGCGTCCGCCTGCTGATTCCGGCCACTCGGGATGTACGTAATGCGAAAATTGAAGTGGGAGAAAAAGAACGACCAGCGTATCTGGCGCTGGTTGAGCTTCCTGGCCGTCTGCAAGAACTCCAGGTTCTTATGGTCTGTGCGCACCTCCACTTGATGACGAGCCCCCTCGAGGTGGTGCCGCCAGGTCTCGAAAGCCGCCTTGATGGCCAGCAACTCCTTCTCCCAGATCGTATAATTGCGCTCCGACGAGGTTAATTTCCGGGAATAATAAGCGCAAGGGAAGAGATGGCCGCCATCTTCCCGGGTCTGGAGCAAGACGGCGCCCACGGCAATGTCGGACGCGTCCGCCTCCACAACAAAAGGGCGGTGAGGGTCTGGGTGCTTGAGGATCGGCTCCTGCATGAAGGCATCCGTGAGGATCTTGAACGCCTCCTGTTCGGAATCGCCCCACCGGAAAGGGACTTGTTTCTGCAGGAGTCGAGTGAGAGGCGCGGTCAGAGTGGCGAACCCCGGGATGAAGGTCCTATAATAATTTGCGAACCCCAGGAGTCACTGAACGTCCTTCACCCGGCGCGGGGGTTGCCAGGTTTTCAGGGCCTCGACCTTGCCCCGGTCCATGGCGATGCCTTCTGGCGAAATCCGATGGCCCAGGAAATCCACAGTCGTCTGAAAAAACTGGCATTTCTCTAATTTCGCGTATAGCTGGTGGTCTCTCAACCGCTGCAGGACTTGACGGATATGTTGGATGTGGCTGCTCCGGGACGTAGAATAAATCATAATATCGTCCAGGTACACGACAACGAACTGGTCCAGCAAATCTCTAAAGATGTCGTTCATGAAATGCTGGAACACAGCCGGAGCGTTGGTCAAGCCGAACGGCATGACCGTATACTCAAAATGACCGTAGCGGGTTCCGAACGCCGTCTTCCACTCGTCCCCCTCACGAACACGCACCAAATTGTAAGCGCCACGTAAGTCCAATTTGGTGAAGATGGTCGCCGAGCGGAGGCGTTCCATCAACTCCGGGATGAGGGGCAACGGGTACCGGTTATGCACTGTGATGGCATTCAACTTGCGATAATCGCAGCACAGGCGCAAGTCCCCGGTTTTCTTCTTGACGAAGAGGACGGGGGTAGACAAGGGCGATGAGGAGGGTCGGATGAAACCCCTGGCCAGGTTTTTATCGATAAAGTCCCGCAGTGCGGCCAGTTCGGGTTCTGACATGGAATAGAGGCGGCCCACAGGGAGCGGAGCGTTGGGAATCAGATCCACAGGGCAATCGTAGGGCCGGTGCGGGGGCAACTGGTCCGCCTCCTTTTCGCTAAACACATCAGCGAAGTCTGCAAACTCAGCTGGGAGTGAAATGTCCGGAGGGTCAGGTACCGCGCCCGCACAAACCTGGCGCGTATGGTCCACACACTGGAGACTCGGGAAGGCAATGAAGTTCTGGGACCATACAACCTGAGGGTCGTGGGTGCGCAGCCACGCCAGTCCGAGAACCAAAGGGAAATGGAGTCCCGACGTCACGTAAAACTGGATGGCCTCCTCGTGCCGTCCAATGCAAAGGCGCACCGGCTGCGTGATGGCCTTAATCGGACCGGACAGCAACACCCGGCCATCGATTGTTTCCACCCTCATCGGCGGGTCCACGGGGCACAGGGGAACGGCAAGATGCTGGGCGAACGCCTCGTCAATGAAATTGGTGGTTGCCCCGGAGTCCACCAAAGCGTGTGCGGAGACGCCGCGGTCCCGGTGGTCAATAAAGACCTTGGTGTCCAAGAGCAGATGCCGCGGAGGACCGGGATCCACGTCAGCTGAGCCGGAGTCCTTCGGTGTGCATGCCCGACCCAGCGTCTCCGCTAGGCCGGGCGCTGGCCGTTTCCCGACGGCGATGGCTGGGACGGTGGAGCAGGACCAGAAGCGGTGGGCCCCCGACCCTTCCTAGGGCACGAGCGAGCGAAATGGCCCGGGTCGCCGCAATACAAACACAACCCCCCTGCCCTGCGTCTGTCCTTTTCCACGCCGGTCAAGCGGGGCCGAACAGCGCCAAGGTCCATAGGTTCGTCACGGGGAGCCGGGGCCGACGGAAGTCCACGGGGAACAGGAGGTGCCTGAGCAGCGCGACGTGGAGCCAGAACAGCGGGGACGTCAGGTGGCGCGAGAGGCGCCGGAGCAGCACGGCGTGCGTTCCTCGCTTGCAACCGGGCATCAATTTTCAAGCAGAGCCGCACCAGTTCTTGGGTGGTTGCAGGAATGTCCACGCGTGCCAGCTCATCCTGGATGCTGTCTGCCAAGCCCTCCTGGAAGGCATCCAACAACGCTGCCTCATTCCAGGCCGAGTCTTGGCTGAGGAGACGGAACTCACTGATGTATTCCCTGAGTGGTCTCCGGCCTTGCCTCAGCTGCCTTAATTGCCTGCACGCTGTCTGGGCCTTAATTGGATCCGCGAACATCTCCTCCAAATGAGTGCAGAAACGCCCAAAGTCCTGGAGGAGGGGACTGTTCTGGACCAGTAGAGGGGTGGCCCAACGTGCTGCATTTCCAGACAGCAGGCTAATTACAAACCCCACCTTGTCCCGGTCGTGGGGGAAATCCTCTGGCCTCAGAGACATGAACAACTGGCACTGGCCCAGGAACGCCGGGAACATAGCCTCGTCACCATGGAACTTATCCGGCATGGCTATCGGGCAGCGTGTCCGTTGGGCTGGGGCCAACGCAGGAGCAGCTGCCAACTGATTTTGCTGCCTTGTTAACTGAGCGTTCATGATTGCCAGCTGCTGCCGAAGTTGAGCATTCTCGTCCTGAAGCTGCTCCATGATGCAATCTGGGCTTGTGTGTGGTCAGTTTGGGCTGAGAACAAACTGTTGTGACCCAGCACCGCAACCCCCCAGAAACACACACACACAGTCGTTGGGAGGCAAACAAAAAGGTTCCTTTTACTAATAAAGTTTCTTAGTAAAACTCAGAGGGTTTAGAAGTCCAAAACAACACAAACGGAAAGTCTTCAGGAATAAGGTTCTTTGGGTTACGTGAGGGTTAAATAGCACACAGACAAAAGTTCAAAGCAAGACTCATTAATTCTTATCTGAACAACTTGGCTGGCTTCCCGGAATAAAGCCGGCAGAAGCTGGTGATAAGATTCCCAAACAGACGTAGAAACGAAACTCTGGATATGCTGCGGTCAGTGAATTGTTGTTCTCAGCAATGAGCACTAATTACCATGGCCTAATATAGCCACTGAAGGGCGTGGCCCAATTAGCCCTCACTGCTTCCTCCTATTGGACCGACGCTTACTCAGCCAGTCCTGTCTTCTGGCTGCTCTGCGTGCTCTGGCATTCAGCATGAGTTCTTCATCTCCTGATGAAGAACTCTGCTGCGCAGGTGCAGAAGGTCCTGGGAGATCGTCCTGCTCTGGCACCGAGTCCTCATCACCAGCCGTCTCTGGTGCCAGGCACATAGGCTGGTACTGCTGCACCATGAGCGGCTCCGCGTCCTCCGGATCCTCCAGACTCGGCGCCGGACGCGGCCAAGGCACAACACCATGGTCGATGGTATCGAAAGTCGCTGAGAGGTCAAGTAGCACCAGAATGGAGGAATTTCCCCCATCCCGGGCTCGCCAGAGATCATCCATCAGGGCGACCAAGGCGGTTTCTGTGCTGTAACCGTGCCTGAAACCCGACTGATAGGAATCCAGATGATCGGTTTCCTCCAATAACCGAAGGAGCTGAAAAGCTACCACCTTCTCCACAGCTTTGCCTATAAAAGGCAAGTTGGAGACCGGACGAAAGTTCTTCAAATCTGCTGGATCCAGGGAAGGCTTCTTGAGGAGGGGTCTCACCACCACAACTTTTAACGGTTGCGGTACGGACCTCTCTCTCAAAGAAGTGTTGACAACTGCCTGGATCCAGCCACGTGCCACCTCTCTGCTGGCCAAGACCAACCAGGAGGGGCATGGCTCCAATAAACAGGTGGCAGAGCTCATCACCCCCACAGCCTTGTCCACGTCATCAGGAGAAACAGGCTCAAACTCCTCCCACAATGCTGGCCCGAGACTTGCCCCTGTCAACTCAATGGACTCTGCCCAGCTAGAATCCAGGTTCGACCGAATCCGAGCGACTTTATCCTTCAGAAACTGCGAGTATTCCTCAGCTCTGCCTTGCAAGTGTTCCTCGCTCACCCCTTTTGCAAGGAGGGCGCGAGTCACCCTAAACAAGGCGGCTGGACAAGAATCTGCAGACACAATAAGAGCGGAAAAATGAGATCGTTTTGCTGCCCCTATCGCCACTAGATAAGACTTAATAAAAGTTCTTAGTAGTGTTCGATCGGACTCAGTTTTACTGGCTCTCCAGTGACACTCCAGACGTCTCTTTTGGCGTTTCATCTCCCGGAGCTCCTCGGTAAACCAGGGAGCTTTCCGGGATCCACTGCCATGGAGAGGTCGCAAAGGCGCAATCTGATCTAATGCCCCTGCTGCCACGGTGTTCCAGGCAGCCACCAGGGCCTCAGACGAATTGTGTACCAGGGTTTCAGGTATTTCCCCAAGTTCCCTCTGAAATCCTTCCGGCTCCATTAGGTGCCTGGGGCGGAACCACCTAGTCGGTCCCGCCTCCCTGCGGAGGAGGAGTGGGGCTGTGAAATCTAACCTCAGTAGGAAATGGTCTGACCATGACAACGGGGTGATGACTATATCCCCTACCTTCAGATCATCTCTCCACTGCCCCGAGAGAAACACTAGGTCAAGCGTGTGACCTCCCTCATGAGTCGGACTCTGGATTACTTGGGTCAGGTCCATGGTTGTCATGGAATCCATGAACTCCTGAGCTGCACCAGAGGTTTCGCCCGCCGAAGGCAGGTTAAAGTCCCCCAGCACCATAAGCCTAGGGAACTCCACCACCAGGCTTGCTATCGCCTCAAGCAGCTCAGGCAGGGCCTTAGTAACGTAGCTGGGAGGCAGGTACGCTAACAAAAGGCCCACCTGAACCCCTAAATCCAACTTTAGAAGGAGCATCTCACACCCGACAATTTCCGGGGCAGGGATCCTACGAGGATGCAGATTTCGGCGCGTTATAATGGCCACTCCTCCCCCCCCTTCCCTGGGGTCGTGAATGGTGCTGCACTGAGAACCCGTCTGGGCATATCTCGGAGAGAGCTACTCCCCCCTCTTGGCCCAGCCAGGTCTCAGTTATACATACCAGGTCCGCCCCCTCCTCAGTGATTAGATCACATATCACGGGGGCTTTGTTGACAATTGACCTGGCATTTAGCAGCAGCATCCTGAGCCCAGGGCCCTGAAAAGCCTGGTTGCCAGGTCCTCAGGTTGAGCAAGATGGAACCACATCGGAGGGGCCGGAACAAGGGATCGCTTGTACACAGCGAGGTCTCATTCCCCGTGAGCGGCCCACCCCTCTGCTCCCGCCATACCTACCTCTCCCCATTATGACCAGGATGTTCCGGCTCTCCACCCCCCCAGAGAACCCCCTCCCCTCCCCGCTGGTCCCCCTCCCTTCCTGCAGGCCATCCATTCCATTCACACCAGCCATACCATTCACACTGAGCTGGGTGAAAGAGCCGGACCCCACTCCGCTTCTGTTTGCACACTCAGCGAAGGGGGTCTGGACATCTGTTCCCGACTCACTCATTCTATCAAGCCATTCTTCTACACTCTAAACTATTATTCAATTCAATCATAACACCCCAGTCCACATCAACCACACTGCTTCCGTGGTAAAAATTTACAATAGTTAATAATCAATATCAGCGATTAAAAAATCAATAAAAATAATTCAGTCAACTCCATCAGTCAATTTCATTCCAGTTCCAATCCTTAGAAACATCCTACCTCCATTCATACCAACATGCACATTACCACAGGGGAAGAATTTAAAAAACAGCAATAATACAGGGAGATAAACAAGAGCCAATCAGAGACCCTTACAAGCCCACGACCAGAGCCAATAGATTGTAAAGTTAATTTTCATAGATGTAATAGTCCAACAAAGAATGTCAGTTAGCCAAAGAGTCTTCTTAGTGGGGGAGAATATCCAGATAATCCTAGGACCCCCAACTAGTCCACAGGTGTTATACTTTATAAGCCTCAGGTGTTCAACAGTAAAGTCATCAAGAAGAATAAAAATCACAATTTGCCCCCAGTTTGTTAAACCATCCTTCATAATCTGCGTTATAATTTCCAGGGTAAGCCCCACGATGCCTGTTTTTTCAGTATTGCCTTTCTTCAATAATCTCTGGGAGACCAGCTGGGCTGCTATACTGTCATCATAAGCCCTCCACATCGTCTCCTCTGCCCGTGTGACCGTCTCAGACCTGATGAAAAAGGAGGCGTTGGTCTCTCCTCGGAGTCCTCCCTTTCTGTGGGCAATTCCGAGCAAAATGCCCATCTCTGCCACATGCAAAACACCTCTTGCTTTCCCCAACAGGTTTCTTCCTTTGGGGTAGCCCTCTTCCTTGCCCAAAATGTTGTCCCTGCCTATCGGTAGGTTTCCCAAAAACCCTACCTCTACCAAAACCCTCCTTGCTGTCTCTTGCCTTTTCCGCCTTAATGACTGATGCCATCAATTGGGCTTTTTGCCTACTCTTAGCATCTTCCCTAGTCACATATACTTTTTGTGCTGCTTTCAACAATTTAGTAATATCAGCACTAGCCCAATCATCAATCTTCTGTATTTTCTTTCGTATATCAGGCCAGGCATTTGTTACAAATTGCATCTTCATCAAAGACTCATATTCTGTAGTTCCAGGAGCAAATCCAGAATATTTATTTAAACAGTCTTTTATCCTGTTCAAGAAGTCAGACTGAGTTTCATCCTTTAACTGACCCACTTCAAATGCTTTTTTCAAATTAGTTCCTTGAGGCACAGCTGTCCTGACACCTTCCAAAATTATTCTCTTTAAATCTTCCATGTTCTGCCTGTCAGAAATTTCGTTGTTGTCCCAATGTGGGTCTGCTAAAGGGAATTTTACATCAGCAGCAATAGGATTTGCAGTCCCAACCTGAGTTTTTGTCCAGTATGCCATGGCAGCTGCTCTAATCTGAGCTCTTTCTTCTAGAGTAAACAAATAGCCCAAAATGTGTTGTAACTCAGCAAAGGTATATATGTTTGGCCCCATAAACAAATTTAAACTCTCATAGAGGCCCATAGGGTCGGACTGCAATTTTGGCATTTGTATTTTATAGTTCCTTAAGTCAGAAGAGGTAAGTGGCACATTTACAAAAGTGGTTATTGGATCTCCAGTAGCAGTCAGACCATTTGGCATCTCCCTTAAGGGGTATTGTTTTGCTTGAGATCTTGTGACTCTGTCTGAAGGAGCTGGATATTTTTGCACCCTGGGCTTAAAATCTTCTGCTTCTCTCTTCAATTGCTGCATTTGTTTCCCAGCCGTTTCCTGCTCACTGTCAGTTCCCCCAGCCTGAGCCTGAGCGTAAGGAGGGGGCCTTGGGCAAGTTGCAAACCTCAAAGGATCCCATTCCTTTTTTTCTTCCTCCTTCTCATAGAGTACTGAGGAGGGTGGCAGTGGATCAGTCCATTCCACATGGAACCATGGATCAATGTATAACAATTGATTTCTTAACTTTTTCTTTTCAAGCACCTTCTTTAATGCATTCACCCAATACGGATTTGAATCACCAAACTTATTCCAATGATAATTTGGCTTCACTAGGATGAACTTTGGTCACACCCTAGTACAATTCTCAATCATCAAAACTTTATTTAGCCCTTTTGTATAAGGTTTAAGCCAATCCACATTCCACTGTGTTAACAGCTCTGTGCTACGTGATCCCCGTATAGGTCAGCCACCCAAGGGGAGGAAGGAGGGATTGAAGGAATCTCCTTCCTTTCGCTAGCATTTCTAGTTAACAGGGCCCCCATTGTCACCTGAGACTTTTTCTTTGATCCCTCTGAACACCCTTAACTATCGTAACCACTCTTACCTCCGACGTTCCCCCATGCACAGGGTTAATATGTCAGCACAGACACAGAGATCAATCAATCTCCCAGTGCTTCTCATGTTCACTCACAACATAAACACATCACCACCTGCTGTTCAAGGAATCAAAACACTAAACACTTAAGGAGTCTCATTACTCACCTAAGCCACGTGTGCCGGCGCCTTCTCTCCCTCGGGTCTGCTTTTATTGTCACTGGCTCCTGTGGTCCGGATTAGGAGCAATCTCCCCCTGAACAAGCAAAATCCTTTTCCCGGCCGCCATAAAAAGAGGCATGTGCGCACAGTCCGGATCTTCAAGGCCTTTCGGCTGCCCAGAGAGAAAGTCCATTCTCCTGGCTGGCTCGCCAATTGAGAGAAATATTTAAAAAACAGTGACAGGAGTCCAGATGACAGGAGTCTCACAAGCCCCCACCCAAATAAGCCCCCCTACTTTCTGGGGAAAGAAGGGAAGATGCCCCACGCACCCCACACGCCCTTACCGAGGCGCATTGCTTGCTGCCTGCTCTTGCTCACCTGCCGCCTCATGCCCCATGCCTTGCCAATAAGGCTGATGTCTCTCTCTCTCTAGCTGTCGAGTCCCCCTCCTGCTGCCGCTACCACCAGGCCGAGCCCACTCAGGGGCAACAGATGCAGCTGCTCCCTTGCCTGGTTGCTGTCCCCAGCGTGCAGGGCTCCCATTTGTTCCAAGCCCCCATCCTTTCCTTGAAGAGAAAGAAGGTGGTGGCAGCAGCAGCAGCTCACCCAGCCATTGAACTCATGCCCAGCGGCGTGGCGATCAGCGGCGGGAAAGAGCTGAGGTGGTGGGAGGGCCCCGCTACGGAGCCTACCGAGAGAGTCGCCCACTGAGCCAGAGGTTCAGGGAGACGGATCCCGGGCAGGAGGCTGGAAGGGCCGTTCCGCATCTCTCCACATCGTGCTAGTGGATGGGGGGCTGGGGCTCTCCCCCCTCCCGCCATGGTGGCTCTGGAGCCTCGATCCCTGCCTTGCTTCCTCCTCCTCGCAGGCAGGAGCACATTTCAAAACGCCGCCAGAGGCACAGCCCAGAGGAGCTGAGCCAGTTCTGCGGGGTGTGCACAACGACATGGCGGAGGAAGTTGGTAAAAGTGCCTGCGCACGCCTGCCTCTTGCTTGCACTCTGTCTCTCTCTCCCAGATGGGAACTACTCTTTTTGCCCCCCCCCCAATCCACCAGCACAACGTGGAGAGATGCGAAATCTGCCAGACTCTGGTAAGATGCGCGTCTCGCGGCCCGCCCCACCCCATCCCCTGCCCCACCGTGAGACACGCATCTTACCCGAGTCTGGCAGTCGTCTCTCAGTCGGTCTGTGCAGGGAAACACCTTGCAAAGTACAGAAAAACTTCTCATGAGGGCGAGCAATTAACAACTTCTCACAGTGAGAAGTTTTTCTGTACTTTGCAAGGTGTTTTCCTGCACAGACCGGCCGAGAGACACCACGGAGCTGCCAGACTCAGGTAAGATGCGCGTCTCGCGGCCCGGCCCACCTCCTGCACCCCGAAAATAATAAGACACCCCCCGATAATAAGAGCTGAGGTGGTGCAGTGATTAGAGTGGGGTACTGCAGGCCACTTTAGCTGACTGTGATCCGCAGGTCAGCGGTTCAAATCTCACCGGCTCAAGGTTGACTCAGCCTTCCATCCTTCTGAGGTAGGTAAAATTGTTGGGGGCAATACATTGCTTACTGGTGTAAACTGCTTAGAGAGTGCTTGCACTGTGAGGCGGTATATAAATGTCACTAATAATAATAATAAGGCCAAGGCTTTCAAAAAAATATAAGACAGGGTCTTATTTTCAGGGAAACACAGTATCTAGGATCCCACTTCAAATCTTAATTCCTTCAACAGATGCTCTATACTGGAAGCTCTCGACTTATGATAGGTTGTTTGGTCCTCGACTTAAGATGGGTTGTTTGAAGTTAAGATGGACTCCCAAATGTTACTTACAATTCAGTTCTGAAGTTATGGCTGCTGCAACATCTCTGCAGTCATTTTCCCTTACAGCTAATTGCAGGAATGCTACAGTGGCACCCCTACCTATCTCCCCATCCTCCACACCAGGTCCCACATATTTGGGGCCTGCTTCCCATCCCACTGGATCCCACACACTTCTCCTAAGCTTTCATCCCCCATAGCACCCAAAACCTTTTGAAGAGCTCTGAAGCTCCAGAACTTGGATTAGGGAAGGAAGGAAGATCATGCTGTTCACCAGCCGTGTGGCATGATCCCAGCTGTGGCCACCATTTTCAGAGTGGCCAATTGAATTGTGGCCAGTCCAAAATGGTGTTCAATTCTGAAAGCAAGCCATGTAGGTTAGCAATGGAAAAGCTTGTTCTTCTCCAGTGCCATCTCTAGAGAGCTCCACAGTCTTTAGAGCGCCCCATGGATCACATTGGAGAAGAGCAAGCTGGTCCATCCCTAGACTCCTTGGCCCACTTTCAGAAGTGAGCACCATTTTGCAGTGGCCACAATTCATTGCAGTCAGTCTGAAAATGGCACCTGCTTCCGGAAGCGAACCACACAGCCTTGGGACAGAATAGTTTGCTCTTCTTTTCCAATGTGATCTACGGAGCACTGTGGAGCTGTGGAGATCTCAATGTCATCTCCAGAGCTTTCAGGAGGAGATCTACAAATATAAGTGAGCAATTGGTGATGACAGATGGGGTGGAACGTATGGGATCTGATAGGTGTGGAAGCAGGCCTAAGGCCTGAGGGAAGCCTGAAGGGAGGGAATCAGAGCATGGGGTTGCCTCAGAAGTGGCCTTACGAGGCCCATGGCAGAACCTGCACTAAGCCTCCCAGGGCCTCCCATCAAGCCCCTGGCACACCCTGTGCTTTAGTAATAGTAATAGTTACAGAGTTGGAAGGGACCTTGGAGGTCTTCTAGTCCAACCCCCTGCTTAGGCAGGAAACCCTACACTACTTCAGACAAATGGTTATCCAACATCATCTTAAAAACTTCCAGTGTTGGAGCATTCACAACTTCTGGAGGCAAGCTGTTCCACTGGTTAATTGTTCTAACTGTCAGGAAATTTCTCCTTAGTTCCAAGTTGCTTCTCTCCTTGCTTAGTTTCCACCCATTGCTTTTTGTTCTACCCTCAGGTGCTTTGGAGAATAGTCTGACTCCTTCTTCTTTGTGGCAACCCCTGAGATATTGGAACACTGCTATCATGTCTCCCCAGTCCTTCTTTTCGTTAAACTAGACATACCCAGTTCCTGCAACCGTTCTTCATATGTTTTAGCCTCCAGTCCCCTAATCATCTTTGTTGCTCTTCTCTGCACTCTTTCTAGAGTCTCAACATTCTTTTTACATCCTGGTGACCAAAACTGAATGCAGTATTCCAAGTGTGGCCTTACCAAGGCATTATAAAGTGGTATTAACACTTCACGTGATCTTGATTCTATCCTTCTGTTAATGCAGCCTAGAACTGTGTTGTTGGTCAAGGACTACCATAACCATTTCATTTACAAAGTGGTCTTTTTCTACTACTAATTTCTCATGCTGCAATATGAATGAATGAATTTATTTGTGATTACTTTTCTAATGGACTGGAATGCCCAATATATTTGCAGAGTAGAGTAACTGGAAACACTGAAGTAAAAACCTGATAAACAAAAATGTCTTTCCTTTTTAGGGATTGGAGTTTGCATGAAAGTTATGTGGAAGACTTCTTTAAAGCACTGACGAAACTGAGAAACTTAGAAGTCCTGCGGTAAGAAAGTGGTAGCATTTTATTTTAGATGTTATTGATAATAAAACCTATTTCCGGTTTGGCGCTGCAGCTCCGAGGGCGCTCTCTGCAGGGCGCTTGTTCCCGATCTCCGTATCGCCGCCAGATCGGCAGTCAAACAGCTGTCTGGCGGCTCGATCATCTCCTCCCCGGGCGAAGGGGAGTGAGGAGAGCCGGCGGGGTGAGGTAGAGCCCCCCTAGTGCCCCTGGTGAGATCCTGGGGTGCGAAGGGTGAGGGCCCCCTAGGAACCTTGCCACAGCTCCGGAATTGGGAAGTCTCCGCTTTTGCGGAGCAAGAAGCTGCACCCAATCCCTGCAATCAACAAAGTTGATCAAAAGAAGATACTGTAGCAGGCGGAAAGACCCAGGAGGCAGAGACGGCAAACGGCAAGTAGCAAAGTTTTCTTTGTGGATTAGAAGTGAGGAAGGAAGCAATCAATTAACAAAGGGACAAAAGAAATGGCGCTGGAGGCTTCTGGGCGTGGAAACGAAAGTTAAAAGTTGAGTGTTGTTTTTACTACCAGCTCCTTCTTTGAAAACTCTGGACTTTAAATTGCCTTTTGACTTCTTTTTGGGGGAAGAAAAAAAGGACTTGATAAAATTCTTCCTGGCTGTTTGGCTATTTGGTTCCTGGCTTTTCTTTTCTTTTAAGTACAAAGAGTGAAGTGATTTTTAATGGCTTCAAAAAAAACCACCTCTGTTAGAGCACCAGCGAGTGCAGATAGCTCTCCTATCCATGCCTCTAAAACACCAGCCCCCCCCTCAGCCACTAACGCTCCCAATGCTACAAGATGCACTCAGATCAATGCAAGCTGAGTTAGCATCCGGATTTAATCTTAAAATTAGTGAAACCAATGAGAAGATTTCTGAAATTAATGAAAGAATTAATGAGATCAATGAGAAAATACAGGAAGTTTCTGATGACATTGCAATTCGTAACAAAGAGATTAGAGAAGATATAATTGATGCTTTTTCTGGTCTGGCCACTAATTATGAGATTATGGAAGAAGAAATACAAGAAATTAAGCAAACTACTACAGTGTTGGGAGCCAGGGTTGGTGAAGCGGAAAATAAAATTGAGAGGGATGAGGCAGAAATAACAATTATGCAATACAGAAGCATGGAGTTTGCAATAAGGGTCAGAGGTGTTAAGGAAAACAAGCAGGAGGACTTGAAGGAAATTATGTTGGAAGCATTTGAGTTAGCACTTGGAGTGAAGAAGGAGGATTTGGCATGGCAGATAGACAAAATTTATTGTGTTAACTCATGGGTGGCGAGAAATAGAAATCTACCAAGAGATATTGTCATCTATTTTACTACTAGAACACTACGTAATGATATTTTACAAGCGACATTTGTAAACAAACTCCAAGTGGAGGGACAAGAAGTGATGACAATGAAGGAAATTCCTTCCAAGATGCTGAAAGCCAGGAAGGAATACACCTTCCTGGTGGAAGAACTGAGAAGACATCAAGTACAACACAGGTCGGAAATACCAAGTGGATTGGTGGTTACGTTTATGGGAGCGAGATATCGACTTAATACAGTTCAGAAAGCCAGAGATTTTTACGAAGATGTTTTAGTGCCCGGCACATCTAGACCCCCGGAAGGGAAACGACAACAAGAAAGAGAGGAATTGTTGAATTCCGGTTTGGAGCGCTTCATCGCGGACGTCCCTCGTTGGACGCCTTTCCGATCTTTGTTAAAAGCCGCCAGAACAGCTGTCTGGCGGCTTTGAAATCTCTTCCCCGGGCAAAGGGGAGAGATGAGAGCCTGACAGGTGGGGTAGAGCCCCCCCAGCGCCCTAGGAGCCATCTGGTAGGGCGCGAAGGGAGAGCTCCCCATGCAGCCTGTCTCCAGCTCCGAAGATCAGGAAACCTCTGCTTTTGCAGAGCTAGATGTCGTGACCAGCCGCTGCTTCAAGAATGGGATTTATAATTATATTTAAACTACAGAAGCAGACAGAGAGAAACAGGCGTGAGATGGGCAAGTACTGAAACCTCTTTTTTCCTTTTTTTTTCAACTCCTGGGCAAGCTTTCACTTCGGCAAGGGAACAAAGGAAACAGAGTAACAATATGGCGCTTGAGAAGTGAAAGTGACTTTCGTTTTCCCAGAGGCTTTTTTTTTTCCTCTCTCTCTCTTATGGAAACTTTTAACTTGGAAAAATGGTTTTTTCTCTCTCTGTCTCCTAACTCTGGATTAAAGTTATAATAGAAATATTTCCAATAATAAAAGACTATCTGATTTTTAAACTGGAAAGAACTTTAATCAGGCATCTGGCTTTCTTTCTTTTTTGTACTCTTTTGAAACACCAATGGCTTCAAAGTCTGGAAAGATTGTTTTGACTAAAAGAAATGACTATTCATCTGGATATATTTCTAAAATGCAACTTAACACTGAGCTAACACCTCCACAGCTTTTGACACCTGAAAATTTATTAAATAATTTAAAGATTATGAAACATGAACTTACTTTGGAATTTAACCAGAAAATAAGTGAGATAGACAAAAAAATGCAGGCTGCTTTGAAGAATATGAATCAACAACTAAGATTTGATGTGTTAGAGGTTTGCAAAGGCTTAGCAACAAATATTGAAGTTTTGGCAGAACGTATTGAAACAAATAAACAAGCTTTGGCAACTTCGGTGAATTACATAGATAAAATCCAAAATGACATTGCAAATTTTGAAAAAGAGGTCTTAATGACTCAGTTCAGATCCATGGAAGTTGCTATAAGGATTAGAGGTTTGAAAGAAGGATTATATGAAAATTTAAAAGGCAGGATGGTTGACATATTGGATCAGGTGTCTGGAATTTCTAAAGCGGAATTGGCTACACAAATCGACAAAATATACAGAATCAATTCGTGGTACGCTAAACAAAAGCATTTACCAAGGGATATTGTCATATATTTTACCACAAGAGCTCTACGGAACAGAATTATACAAGCAACGTTTAACAATAATCTTATGGTGAATGGTCAGGAACTAAAGATTTGGAAAGAAATCCCCTCTAAAATGCTTAAAGCCAGAAAAAGCTATACTTTTTTGATTGATGAATTTAAGAGATTAAATTTACAATATAAATGGGAAGCGCCAGTTGGAGTAGCAGTGAAATTTTCTGGAAAAAGATACCGGCTCAACACGATAAAAAAAGCTACTGAATTTTATGTCAGTGTTCTAAAGGCTGATATATCCAAGATTCCAGAGGAAGGATGTATGAAAATAAAAGAGGAGGAGGAGGGGAAGCCACCTTTGATGGATCAAAAGGAAATAGATTCAAAAATCCAAAAGGAGTGCCTGAATCAGATAGCTGGGGAAAAGGAGATGGAGGTTTGGGATTAGACGGGAGACGACTCGACAAATTCGAATTTATTGAACTATTAAAAGATGAACTATCAAGATACAAAACGATGTGATGTTGAAATATATTGGACGGATAGAGACTAATATGATTGTATTTTATCTTTTCCCTATCTATTGATTACTTATGCAATATTTAGTTAAGTTTTATATAATTTTGAGGTTATTTTTAATGTTGATAATATTAGATATATATAGTTTGTTGAAGATTTGTTTATTCTTCTTTCATTTTCTTTTTTTGTTTATTGAAGTTAGTGAATTAATTTAGAATAATATTATCTTATTAATATCATGATGAAATTTAATATTTGATGATCACTTATGTAACATTTAGTTAAGTTTTATCTTAGAGGTTATTTTTAATGTCAATAATATTAGTTTAAGATTTGTGTATTTTATATTTAGTTATTACTTATGTAACATTTACCTTGTATAAGATAGAGGACTGAAGGGAGGAGGTAGGAGGTTTGTTTGTTTGTATTGTTAAAGAGTTTTCTCTTTCTTTCTTTCTTTTTTTTTTCTTTTTTGTATCTTTACTATTGTATACAAATGCGATATATTAGCAGTGTATAATTTGGAGTTGAAGTTTTTTAAAAATAGTGTTCTTTTTTTCCTTTTTTCTTTCTCTTTTTATTAACAATTTAAATTTATTATTATGCCCTGTATTATCTCTGGGAAGTCCGGGGGGGAGGTGGGGAGGGAAGGGGGTGGGTTTGGGGGGGGAGAAAAAAACAAAAATGTTTGTACTTTATATTTAATATTTTGCTACTACTTATGTAAGTTTGTACTAATAAAACTTTTTTGAATAAAAAAAAAGAAAGAGAGGAATTGTTGAAAGTGGTACAAGAAGGAGCTGCGTCATTGGCTATCAAAATGGAACAAAATCTAGAACTCAACAGACAGGAAATGATTAAAGAACAAAGACAGACCAGAGCTGCCAAACGGAGACAAGAATTGAGACAACAAAGACAACAGGTGGCACTTCAAGATATTCCTAAATCCGAAGCGGTGGGAGGAGCGAGACCAAAAGAAAAATCTAAGGTAGATCTTCAAGGTGTGCTCCATACGCTTCAGAAGCCCAGAGATGGGAACTAAATTTCTTACCTGGAATATCAATGGTTTGAATTCTCCACAGAAAAGGAGGAAAATATTTCATTATTTAAAACAATTTAATAATGACTTGATATGTCTACAGGACATAAGGTCTCAAGATCAAAAATATTTGAGGAATACAAGATTAGGTACACATTTTGTTGCTACAGCTTCAGAAAAGAAAAATGGTATTGTTATATATGTGAAAAAAGATTTGATTGCAAAGTCAATAGAAGCAGATGATCAAGGAAGATTTCTAGCAATTGAACTTTTAGTAAAGGGACAGAAAATATTAGTGATTGGATTATATGCCCCGAATCAACAACAAGAAAGATTTTATGACCGTTTGCATTCAAAGCTCATATATTGGGATTACAAAACTTGTATTCTTTTAGGGGATTGGAATGGCGTTTTGGATGTCAAGAAAGACAAGAAGGGTCCCAAGCAAAACATCTTTTCAAGAGCAAAATTGCCTAAACCTTTTTTTGAGATGATGGAAGATTGGGATTTGAGAGATATATGGCGTGAAAGAAACCCTGCAGAAAAGGACTTTACTTTCTACTCAGACAGACACCAATCATTTTCCAGGATTGATTTTATTTTAATTACTAACGATCTTTTTTCTAGGGTGAAAAGAACGAAAATATGCACGAGGGCATTGTCCGACCATAGCCCTGTCTGGCTGGAAATGGAATTTGGGTATGGATTAAGAAAATCCTGGAGGTTAAATGATAACTTGTTTAGATATGAGGATAATGTAAAAGAATGTAAAAAATTTATGAATGAATTTTTTGTTATGAATATGCAGAAAGGTACATCAATTCAGATGGTATGGGATGCAAGTAAGGCTTATATGAGAGGTGTTTTAATATATTTGAATAATAAATATAGAAGGAAGAAGGAACTTAAAAGAAAAGGATTGGAGGAAGAAATTAAGAAACAAGAGAGGGCTCTAATTTCTAAACCAACAGATAAGAAAATTAAAGAAACAATTAATTTATTAAAAGCTCAATTTAATATGTTAATGGCAGATCAAGTAGCAACTAACTTACAATACGCCAAACATAATACTTTTTGCAATGCAAATAAACCGGGCAGGTGGTTGGCTTAAATGTTAAGGAAAAAACAGAAATCAAGAGTAGTAGAAAAAATTAAGTATAAAGGGAAAGAAGTTTTTGATTGCGAAATGATTAAAAAGTCTTTTTTAGAGTTCTACTCAGGGTTGTATAAGGGGGAGAAGATTAAAGAGGAAGATATAGATAGATATTTACAAAATGGCCATATACATATAGCTTCCATGGAGCAGATTGAAATTTTAAATCAACTCATAACCTCAGAGGAAATTTTGGCAGTTATTAAACAGCTAAAATCGGGCAAGGCTCCAGGTACAGATGGTTTAACAGCTGTTTATTATAAAAATTTACAGGACAAAATGGTGGAGCCTCTGAAGGCGTTATTTAATAATATACAACAAGGAGGTGAAGTACCCCCAACTTGGAAAACTGCTTTTATCTCTTTGATCCCGAAAGAGAATCAAGACCATATAGACCCTAAAAATTATAGGCCAATCTCACTGTTAAATATAGATTACAAAATTTTTGCTAAAATATTAGCTAACAGATTAATGACACTTATGCAACAACTGATCCACCAAGATCAAACTGGTTTTATAGAAGGTAGACAAATGAAGAGTAATGTACGACAAATAATTAATTTATTAGAATACTTGGGGAGGAACAACCAGGTATCTGCTGCACTGGTATTCTTGGATGCTGAAAAAGCTTTTGATAGATTGAATTGGAAATTTTTATTAAAACTTATAGAAAAGATGCAGCTTGGAGAGCACTTTATACAATCTATTAAGGCAATATATCAAAAACAGACAGCTCAAATAATAGTTAATGGTGGACTAACAGACAATTTTAAACTACTCTGAGAAGCTAAGGAACCAGTTCTCAACAAATGAACCAGCAAACATGTGGAAAACTCTTAAAAACATCACCGGCTACAGCAAACCACCTTCCCAAGCTGAAGGAAATCAGCAACTGGCAGATGACCTGAATGTGTTCTACTGCAGGTTTGAAAGGAAACTACAGCCACCTATCTCCACAATCTCCATCCCAGACACACCAACAACAGCCAAACCTCCTACAACTGAACCCATCCCATTGGGTTCACAGCCCCTGGTGATCACAGAAAAGGAAGTGCAAGATCTATTTCACAGACAGAAGCCGGGAAAAGCATCAGGTCCAGACAAGATAACTCCTTCTTGCTTAAAAGTCTGTGCTGACCAATTGGCCCCCAAATCTTCAACAAATCACTAGAGATATGCCATGTTCCTTCTTGCTTCAAACGCTCCACTATCATCCCAGTGCCGAAGAAGCCCTCCATCAAGGAACTGAATGACTACAGACCAGTTGCTCTAACATCTGTAGTTATGAAAACCTTTGAAAGGCTAGTGATGTCCCACTTGAAAACTATCACGGATCCACTGTTAGCCCACCTGCAATTTGCATACCGAGCAAATAGATCAACAGATGATGCTGTTAATATGGCTCTGCACTACATCCTACAACATCTTGAATCTCCAAATACCTACGCAAGGGTCCTCTTTGTAGACTTTAGTTCAGCATTCAACACCATCATACCGGACATTCTTCTAACTAAACTAAATCAGCTAGCGGTACCTGAACACACTTGTAAGTGGATCACAAGCTTCCTAACAGAAAGGAAGCAGCAGGTGAAGCTAGGCAAAATCACATCAGATACCTGTACAATTAGCACAGGGGCCCCCCAAGGCTGTGTACTCTCACTACTTCTCTTCTCTCTATATACCAATGACTGCATCTCAAACGATTCATCTGTTAAACTACTGAAGTTTGCAGATGATACAACAGTGATTGGCCTCATTCGAGACAACGATGAAACCGCATACAGACAGGAGGTTGAACAACTAGTCTCATGGTGCGACCGGAACAATCTGGAACAGAACACATTCAAAACCGTAGAAATGGTGGTAGACTTTAGGAGAAACCCTCCCATCCTACCACCTCTTACAATACTAGACAACACAGTATCAACAGCAGAGACCTTCAAATTTCTAGGTTCCATCATATCTCAAGACCTAAAATGGTCATCTAACATCAAAAACATCATCAAAAAAGCACAACAAAGAATGTTCTTTCTGCGCCAACTCAGGAAGCTCAAACTTCCCAAGGAGCTGCTGATACAGTTCTACAGAGGAATCATTGAGTCTGTCATCTGCACCTCTATAACTGTCTGGTTTGGTTCTGCAACCCAACAAGACAGACACAGACTTCAGAGGATAATCAGAACTGCAGAAAAAACAATTACTGCCAACCTGCCTTCCATTGAGGACCTGTATACTGCACGAATCAAAAAGAGGGCCGTGAAAATATTTACTGACCCCTCGCATCCTGGACATAAATTGTTTCAACTCCTACCCTCAAAACGTCGCTATAGAGCACTGCACACCAAGACAACTAGACACAAGAACAGTTTTTTCCCGAACGCCATCACTCTGCTAAACAAATAATTCCCTCACCACTGTAAAACTATTCACTAGGCTGCATTACTATTACTATTAGTTTTTCTCATCGTTCCTATCACCCAACTCCTCCCACTTATGACTGTATGACTGTAACTTGTTGCTTGTATCCTTACGATTATTTCATATTGATTGTTTCCTGATTGCTTACTTGAACCCTATGACAACCATTCTTGACAAATGTATCTTTTCTTTTATGTACACTGAGAGCATATGCACCAAAGACAAATTCCTTGTGTGTCCAATCACACTTGGCCAATAAAGAATTCTATTCTATTCTATTCTATTCTAATATAGAGAAAGGAACGAGACAAGGATGTCCCTTATCACCACTTTTGTTTATTTTGTCTATGGAGATTTTACTTAGTAAAATAAGGGAATCCGAGATAGTTAAAGGTATTAAAATAAGAGAAGAATACAAATTACGAGCGTTTGCTGATGATTTAGTAGTCACTGTAACTCAGCCATATCAATCAATTACAGGTTTGATGGAAATTATTGATTCTTATGGGCAAGTATCTGGTCTTAAAATAAATGTAGATAAAACTAAAATAATAGTTAAAAATATGACCAGAAGTCAAGAGGAAAAAATAGAAAGGGTTACGGGATTTGAAATAGTTAAAAAGGTTAAATATTTGGGGGTTAATATTATGTCAATAAATACGAAACTATATCAACACAATTATGAACTATTATGGCAAAAAATACAGAAAGATTTGGAAAATTGGAAAAAGCTACAGTTGTCCTTGCTTGGCAGGATAGCTGTAGTAAAAATGAATGTTTTACCAAGGTTTTTATTTCTTTTTCAAACAATTCCTATACTTAAAAAGGATGATAATTTGAAAGAGTGGCAAAAGGGTATTAATAAATTTATTTGGGCAGGGAAAAAACCGAGAGTAAATCAGAAAATAATGCAAGATTCACATGAGAGGGGAGGATTAAAAATGCCTAATTTAAGATTGTATTATGAAGCAGCTACCCTCTCAATAATTGCGGATTGGATTAACTTGACGGAAGAGAGGATATTAAATATAGAAGGGTATGGCTTGTTTTATGGATGGCACGCTTATTTAGTGTATAATAAAAAAGTAGATAAAGCCTTTAAGAGTCATATATTAAGAAATGCTCTATTACGTGTCTGGAAGAAATATCAATGTAAATTAAATGATAAGTTACCTATATGGACAGTGCCCAGGCACGCGATAGAGAATATAAATATAGAGCAAAAGCTAGACAAGATTACATATAAAGAGTTTCTTTATGCAGAAGGAATGAGGTTACAATTAAAATCAATGGAGCAATTAAAAGAAGAAGGAGTAATTAAGTCTTGGTTTCAATATGGGCAACTGCAGGCCAGATGGAAAGAGGACTCAAAAGCAGGTATTTCGCAGCAAGATGATAACTTGATAAATCAAATAAAGAATAAAGGACCAATGCATATAAAGAGATTATATAATGTATTAGTGGAATTTAGATTCCGAAACAGAGCTAGTTAAGGATTGTATGATTAAATGGGCGCAAAATATTGGTGAACCTATAATGATGGAAATATGGGAGAATATATGGGTTAGAAATGTGAAATTTACACAAGCTCAAAATTTAAAAGAAAATTTTTATAAAATGTTTTATAGATGGCATTTTGATCCAAAAAAACTAGCTTGTATGTATCCAAATTTACAACCTAAATATTGGAGATGTGAATGTGAAGATGCAACTTATTTTCATATTTGGTGGTCTTGTAAGAAAATTAAGGCTTTTTGGATAAAAATATGGTGGATTATTCAGAATATTTTGAAGAAAAAAATTAAGTTTACACCACAGTTTTTCTTGCTGGGAATAATTACAGACTGCACTGTAATAGAGACTAAATTGATCTTGAACTTGATAACGGCTGCCAGATTTTTGGTAGCACAATACTGGAAGAAAGAGGATATACCTACTATTGAGGAATGGACAACTAAAGTTACACACCTGGCAGAAATGGCAAGAATCTCATCATATTTAAAAGATCATTCAAATGAAAGATACATATTGGAATGGAGTAGATGGACTGATTATATTCAAAAAAAGTATCAGATTAAGAAGATATATATAGTTTAACAATGATATATGGTTAGAATTTTAGAATGGTTTAACAGATTTTAGATAAAGTGGAGTTTTCTTAGAGAAAAAAAAAGTGTATACATATATAATAGAATTTATGCTTTCTTAGCATATTTTAGTTTATGGTTATTTGAAGATTATATCCTGTGTTCTTTCTGGGAAGTCGGGGTAGGGGAGGGAGGGGGTTGGGGGGAAGGGGGGGGAAACTTAAAAATTTTTGTACTTTGTACTAATAAAACTTTTTCAATAAAAAAAAAGATAATAAAACCACTACATAATATCAGAAGTTTGCGCATTAAACTAAATATATTGTTACAGCAGTCTCTCATCAATTTCTCATGGTCAACAGTAGAAGATGCTTTACTAAGAGTTCCCGAAGCCTACCATGGAACTGAGTTATAATTGACACTAAGAGAGAAGGAAACACAATTTGGAAAACTTAAGGAAGGGTGCAGCACTTTCACTGAAATTTCTTAATAAGAGGCAGGAAATAGACTAGAACAGAACAGGATAGAATTCTTCATTGGCCAAGTGTGATTGGACACACAAGGAATTTATCTCTAGTGCATCAGCTCTCAGTGACCATACAAACAATGAAGTGATAAGTCATAGATCATAAATCATAAGATACAATCATAAATCATAAGATACAACAACAATTGATAAATCATAATATACCAATAGGAGAAGGTAGTAGGAAAGATGAAAGGTGAGAAAGATGAGAAGATGGCAAGGATAATAGCAATACGGACTACGATGTGGGTACATATCTTTAGGCATAAGACAGTGCTGTAGGAGTTAGGTATTTAGCAGAGTGATGGCATGGGGGAAGAAACTATCTTGTGTCTAGATATTTTGGCATTCAATGCCCTATAGCAGCATCTTGAGAGGAGAACTTGAAACAGTTTATGTCCAGTATGTGAAGGATCTGTAAATATTTCCTCAGCCCTCTTTCTGGTTCGTGCAGTATGCAGGTCCTCAGTGGAAGGCAGCTTGGTTGCAACTTTTTCCCCCTGCAGTCCTAACTATCCTTTGAAATCTGTACCTGTCCTGTTTGGTTGCTGTGCCAAACCAGATAGTTATCGAGGAACAAATGACAGACTCAATAATTCCTCTGTAGAACGGTATCAGCAAATCCTTGGGCAATCTGAGCTTTCTGAATTGATGTAGGAAGAACACTTTTTGTTGTGCCTTTTCAGTAATGGTTCTAATGTTAAGTGTCTATTCCAAGTCCTGGCAGATTATTGAATCCAGAAACTCTAGTATCTACTGTTGATACTGTGTTGTCTAAGATTGTAGCAGGTGGTAGAATAGGAGGGCTTCTCTTAAAATCTACTATGATCTCTACAGTTTTGAATGTGTACAGTTCAAGATTGTTGCAGCTGCACCACAGGGCCAGTTCTTCAACTTCTCATCTATATGCAGATTCGTCATCATCTTGAATAAGACCAATCAGTGTTGTATTATCTGCAAACTTCAGTACTTTAACAGAGGGATCCTTTGAGATGCAGTCATTGGTATAGAGAGAAAAGAGTAGTGGAGAGAGCACACAGTCCTGGGGGGCACCTATGCTAATTGTACAGGTAACTGATGTGATCTTGCTTAGCTTCACCTGCTGCTTGCTATCTGTTAGAAAGCTTATGATCCATCTTACGGTCAGGCATAGCTAATTAAGTCAGTTTGTAGACACGGATTTCCTTAATGATGGTGTTGAATGCCAAGCTGAAGTCTACAAAAAGGACTCTTATATAGGTCTTTGCAGATTCAAGATGTTGTAACGTAGTGCAATGCCATATTGACAGCATCATCTGCTGATCTATTTGAGCAATAGGCACATTGCAAGAGGTCTAGCAGTGAATCCGTAATGGTTTACAGATGTGCCAGCACTAACTTTTCAAAGGTTTTCATAATTACAGATGTCAGAGCAACCGATCTGTAGTCATTCAGCTCCTTGATGGAGAGTTTCTTGGGCACCGAGATGATAGTAGAATGTTTGAAACAAGAAGGGACATAACACATCTCCAGTGATTTATTAAAGATCCGGGTGGAAGATGGGGGCTAGTTGATCAGCACAGACTTTCAAGCAAGAAGGAGCTATCCTGTCTAGGCCTGGTGCTTTTTCAGACTTTTGTCTGTGAAATAGACATTGCCAATGTTCCCACTAAGCTGCGCGGCTGCGCAGCCGCGCACGTGATAAGAAAATGCCGCGCAGCAGTTTCCAACTGCCGCACGGCGTTTTCTAATCTCAGAGGGAACATTGATCACCAGCCTATCAGGGTGGGTGGGGGGTGGGGGGAAAGGAGCCTTCAACGAAGAGAGGCAGAGGCAGCAGATGACGGAGAACATGGGTTTATGGCTTTAACTCTTGCCTCCCCAGGTGGGCTCCGCTGCTAGGGAGAGGAGGAGAGCGAAATCAAAGGCTGCTGCCCACCAGCTTACTCTTCATCCAGGGAGGCCGGTTTGGTCCCTCCAGAAAAGAAAACGCTGCGTAGCAGTTTCCAACTGCCGTGCAGTGATTTTCAATGTTAGAGGGAACATTGGACATTGCACCTCTTTTTTTTAGGATCACTACCGTAGAGGTGGGGTCCCAGAGGGATGGAATCAGGCATAGGAGATTTGACTGTTGTTGGTGTATCTGAGATGGAGAGGATAGCAATAATTGACAGTGGTCTTTTCTTAAACCTACAGTAGAATACATTTAGATCATCTGCCAGTTGCCAATTCCCTTCAGCAAGGGGGAGTGGTCTGCTCTAGCCAGTGATATTTTCAGGATTTTCCAGACAGTGGCTGGCTCATTTGTTGAGAGCTGATTCCTCAGCTTTTCAGAGTAGCTTCTCTCTCTGTTTTCTCCAGGAAAGGCCTTTCCTCAAGCTGTTTTTTTTTTTTTGCCAGCAGTGTTGGAGGATGCCTTTGAACCCAAAAATGGAGCTCCAGACGGGTGAGCTCTGTTTTCATGTGCGAAGGCCTCCTCCAGCACTTTGCTGCCAAAAATATAGCTCCATTTTTGGTGGCAAAATTTTGGAGGAGGTCTTTGCACATGAAAACAGAGATCTGGAGGGCCCTCTTTCTCGTCCGGAAAGGCCTCCTCAAGCTCGTCCCTCACAAGCTCTGTTCGGCCAGAAAGGGCTTTTTACAACAGCTTGCCGAAGTGCTTGGAAGCCAATAGGACTCTTTAGGCAGTGGATTTCACTGCGTAAAAGCATCCCATCACTTCCAAACTCTTTGTGAGCCAAGTCTGGAAGCTTCTGAGTGTTGTGATCTCATGTGGCAGAGAGGCTGGAGAGGAGACAGCTTGCTAGATCTTTGCAAGGTAAGTGACCTGGTGCAGCAGGTTGGGAGGGGGAAACAATTGTGTGCAGCATGAGGTATCTCAGTGGGTCGGAGAGGACTTGGATTGTTTTAAACAGGTGTCCTTTTCAATCACTAGGCCCCCCATAGCCTTCCCCACCCTGAGATGCCTCATGTGCATTTAACGAGCAGCACATTCGATTAGTGAATGTGTGGGCGAAAAGAGGGAGTGATTGCATTCAAAGTATGAGATTCACTCCTACGAATCCTCAGGTTACGTTTCAGGCTCCAGTTCATTCGTAACTTGAGGACTATCTGTAAATGCTACTTATTGGGTTTTTATATTATGTTCTCATTTTTGATAAATCTTAATAATAAATCTTAACTGAAAGGAAGCAGCAGGTGAAGCTAGGCAAAATCACATCAGATACCTGGACAATTAGCACAGGAGCCCCCCAGGGCTGTGTGCTATCTCCACTTCTCTATATACAGCAATGACTGCATCTCAAAAGATCCCTCTGTTAAAATACTGAAGTTTGCTGATGATACAACAGTGATTGGTCTCATTGAAGACAACAATGAATCTGCATACAATCTGCTGGCTCTTCAGCTTTGAAACGGAGATGAGCACTGCCCCCTAGAGTCGGGGATGACTAGCACACATGTGCGAGGGGAACCTTTATCTTTACCTATATCTAACCATATGATACCTTAGTTCAGGGGTCTCCAAACTTAGCAACTTTAAGACTTGTGGACTTCAACTCCCAGAATTCTGTGAGTTGAAGTCCACAAGTCTTAAAGTTGCCAAGTTTGAAGACCTCTGCCTTAATTGATTTTATGCCCATATTGCTTTTGTTTTGTTTTTAATTATTATTGTCTATTTTTATATGTGATACTACTAACCAGAAGGTATCATTCTAATTCTTCTTTATAATTGCTGTTCTTTCAGTTTGTTAGGATGTTCCTTCAAAGAGTCCTGCAGCAGGCATCTTGCTAAAGTCTTCAAGAACAACCAGAGACTGAAAATGTTATATTTGGATCTCAAGGTCATAGATGACAGAACAGCAGAATTACTGTGTGAGGGGCTCCAAGATCCAGACTGCAAAATAGAAGAACTACAGTGAGTGATCAGTATTACTTTTAAGTTTCGTATGTGTTACTTTTTCTTGAATTCTGGAAAAGTATCCATGGAAAGTTCATTGCAATTGTGATATTTAACCATATTATCTTCTGTTTCTTCTGTTTTCTAAGATACAATTCTATCTGTGATCATAATCAAAAGGGTATGATGATAGTTGGTTCTGGGGGATATGAGATACTCTCTTAGCTGTTAACTGCTGAGAATCTGGCAGAGGGACTAAATTTGAGGGAAGAGGTCAGTTCCTAGGGATAAGCTCAGAAGTTTATAAATGTTCATTAAGCAATCTGCAGATATGACAGCAATTTTACTGATTAAAAAAATCTGCAGCTGTGCTTTGCAGATTTATAGGTCTATAAATGGTCATTTTTGGGGAATTCTCATATAGCTTAATTTTTTTACACTCTATGACAAGATTTTATCTCAAATTTACAGCAATCTTTTTGTTATTTGGAAGGATTATGTCATTTTGCTATCACTTTCTCTTCAATTGTTTAATACCTTCCTTTGTACAGTAAAGTTCCCTGAAAATTTCTTTTGCTTAGGATTTTGGGAATCTGCTTTAATATAAATATTGACTTGCAAGATAATTGCTAATTAATTAAAGATTGTACAGGTAGTCCTTGAATTACTAATATAATGGAGCCTGCTAATTACATTCGTAACCAGAGGATTTGTAGAAGTGAATCTACAGGCTCAGTATGAATGGTATGCATGGCCTGCTGGGAGAATGGGGGACCAGCGGGGGAGGGGACCTCTTGGGGGGACGGGAAGTAGGAGCATTACGGTCATAACGGGGAGAGGCAGGTATGGCGGGAGAAGAGGGGTAGGCCGCTCTCGGGGAATGAGAATTCGCTGTTTGCAAGCGATTCCTTGTTCTGGCCCCTCTGGTTTGGTTCCACCTAGCTCAGCCCGAGTGCCTGGTAACCAGGGATGTCAGGGCCCTGGGCTCAAGCTGCTGCTGTTAAATGCCAGGTCGATTACCAACAAGGCCCCCCTTATCTGGGATTTAATCCTAGAAGACGGGGCTGACCTGGCATGCATTACCGAGACCTGGCTGGGCCAGGAGGGGGGGTGCTCCTTTCAGAGATATGCCCGGACGGGTTCTCGGTTCAGCATCAGCCGCGACCCCAGGGAAGGGGTGGAGGAGTGGCTATTATAGCTCACCAGAATCTTTGTCCTCGAAGGAGCCCTGCTCCTGAGATTGTTGGGTGTGAGACGCTCCTTCTGAAGTTGGACTTAGGGGTTCAGGTTGGCCTTTTGCTAACGTACCTGCCTCCTAGCTGCGTTGCAAAGGCCCTGCCTGTTCTGCTCAAGGCAGTTGCAGGGCTGGCGATTGAGTTCCCCAGGTTGATGGTGCTGGGGGACTTTAATCTGCCATCGCCCGGCGAAGCCTCGGGGGCAGTCCAGGAGTTCATGGCTTCCATGACAACATGGACCTGACCCAAGTAGTTCAGGGTCCAACTCATGAGGGTGGTCACACGCTTGACCTTGTGTTTCTCTGGGGGCAGTGGAGAGATGATCTGAGGCTGAGGGGTTTAGTCACAGTACCCTTGTCGTGGTCAGATCATTTCCTTCTGAGGTTGGATTTCATGGCACCACGCCTCCACCGCAAGGAGATGGGACCGATTAAATGGTTCCGCCCCAGGTGCCTAATGGAACCTGAGGGATTCCAGAGGGAACTTGGGTATATACCTGAATCCCTGGTACACAGTTCATCCGAGTCTCTGGTTGCGGCCTGGAATCAGGCAGCAGCGGGGGCTTTGGATCGGATTGCGCCTTTGCAACCTCTCCGTGGAAGCGGATCCAGGAGGGCTCCTTGGTTTACCGAGGAACTCCGGGAGATGAAGCGCCACAAGAGACGCCTAGAGCGACAATGGAGATCTAGTAAAGCTGAGTCTGACCGGACACTTTTAAGAACTTTCATTAAGTCTTACTTAGTGGCGATACGGGCGGCAAAATGTTCGCATTTTTCCGCTCTTATTGCATCCGCTGACTCCTGCCCAGCCACCCTATTTAGGGTGACCCGCACCCGTCTTGCCAAGGAGGACGGCGAAGATCCCTTGCAGGGTGGAGCTGAGGAATTTTCTCGGTTTCTGGCAGATAAAGTCACTCAGATTCGGACAGACCTGGACTCCGATTGGGCAGTACAGGCCGAGATGACTGGGGCAGGCCTTAGTCCAGTTATATGGGATAGGTTCGAACTGGTGACTCCTGAGGATGTAGACAAGGCCATAGGAGCGATGAGCTCTGCCACTTGTTTATTGGACCCGTGCCCTTCCTGGCTGGTTTCGGCCACCAGGGAGGTTTCACGCGGCTGGCTCCAGGCGTTGGTCAACGCTTCTTTGAGAGAGGGGTCCGTCCCGCAGCCCTTAAAAGTTGCGGTGGTGAGACCCCTCCTCAAGAAGCCTTCCCTGGACCCGACGGATTTAAAGAACTTCCGTCCAGTCTCCAATCTTCCCTTCGCGGGGAAGGTTGTTGAGAAAGTGGTGGCGCTCCAGCTCCTACGGCTGTTGGATGACACTGATTTTCTGGATCCCTTTCAATCGGGTTTCAGGCGCGGCTACAGTACGGAAACGGCTTTGGTCACCCTGATAGATGATCTCTGGCGAGCCCGGGATGGGGGTTATTCCTCTATCCTGGTGCTACTTGACCTCTCAGCGGCTTTCGATACCATTGACCATGGTATCCTTCTGCGTTGTCTTGGAGAGGTGGGGGTGGGCGGCACTGTTTTGCAGTGGTTCTCCTCCTTCCTCTCTGACAGGACGCAGTCGGTGTTGACAGGAGGGCAGAGGTCGAGCCCTAGGCCCCTACTATGTGGGGTGCCGCAGGGCTCGGTCCTCTCGCCCATCCTGTTTAACATCTACATGAAGCCACTGGGTGAGATCATCCGATGACACGGGGTGAGGTATCAGCAGTATGCTGATGATACCCAGTTGTACATCTCCACCCCGTCTCAATTTAGGAAAGCCGTGGACGTAATGGGCCGCTGCCTGGCCGATGTTAGGGTCTGGATGGGGATGAACCGGCTAAAACTTAACCCTGACAAGACTGAGTGGCTGTGGATATTGCCTCCTAAGGACCTGACCAATTGTCCCTCCTTGGTTTTTGTGGGGGAGAAATTAGCTCCCTCAGAACGGGTCCGCAATTTGGGTGTCCTCCTAGACCCACAGCTAAAATTAGAGCAACATCTTTCAGCTGTGGCTAGGGGGACCTTTGCACAGGTACGTCTTGTGCGACCCTACTTGGAGAAGGAGGCACTTCTCACAGTCACCCATGCCCTTATCACTTCACGGCTGGATTACTGCAATGCGCTTTACATGGGGCTACCCTTGAAGAGTGTCCGGCGACTGCAATTGGTGCAAAATGCAGCGGCGCGAGCTGTGGTGGGTGTACCCAGATACACCCACTTAACACCGATCCTCCGCCAGCTGCATTGGCTGCCCATTAGTCTCCGGATCCAATTTAAGGTGTTGGTTTTAACCTTTAAAGCCCTACATGGCTCAGGGCCAGGTTACCTTCGGGACTGCATCCTGCCGCATACCTCCCTATGACCAGTCAGGGCCCACAGAGTTGGCCTCCTCCAGGTGCCATCGACCAAGCAATGTCGGTTGGCTGGGCCGAGGGGGAGAGCCTTCTCTGTGGGAGCTCCCTCCCTGTGGAACCAGCTTCCCCCAGAGATCAGGACTATCCCCACCCTGCTGGCCTTCCATAAAGGAATAAAAACTTGGCTCTTCCGGCAGGCGGGGTGAAAGTGAGACCAACTAGACTAGATATGGGTCTCCCCCCTTGATTGTGAATGTGAGATACTCTTTTTAATTTTTGTATTTTTTAATTATTGTACTTTTATACTGTGTAATGGATTCTGATATGTTGTGAGCCGCCCAGAGTCCCTTGGGAGTTGGGCGGCATAGAAATCCATTTAAATAAATAAATAAATAAATAAAATAAAGAAATCATGTAACTTGACTGCGATCATCACTCCCTCCTTTCGCCCACGCATTCGCTAATCAAATGGGTCATTAAGTGTACATGAGGTATCTCAGGGTGGGGAAGGCATGGGGGCCTAGTGATGGAACAGGCCACCTTCTTCAGACTACCCAAGGCTTCCCCCGACACACTAAGATACCTCATTCTCCCTCCCGTGGAGTCCCCACAATTGCTCCCCCACATCCTGCCCTGCTGGTCACTTACCTTATGAAGATCTCTCTCCTCTTCACCCTCTCTGTTTATTTGTCTGGTCCTGCAGCATGCGTTGCTCAGCTTCACTGACTTACTGAGGCTGCTTGCCACTTCTGGAGCAGCGGGCAGCCTCAGTGAGTCTCCTCCAAAGGCTTCCAGACTTGGTGCGGAAAAGCATTTGCTTGCCGAAGGGAGGTTTTGGCAGCAAAATCGTGTTGCTTCAAGCCTTGGCAAGCAAACACGTTTCACACACAGATTGGAAGCTTCTGGGTGCCCTAATCTCACGGGACTTCAGGCACCTGTAAAGTCTGGCAATACGCTTAAGCCAAAAATGAACCAAAACAAAGACTTATTCATACCTCTTTTACTCTTATTCATTCCTGTAATATTACATATATATTCAATCATGTTTTACTGTTTAAACTTTGCTTATAATCATATATGTTTGACAAATACAAATACAAATACTTAAATGGAGGCTTGAAAACCAAAGAAAACAGACTTTATTCTTTGATCAAAGTTAAAGTTCTGGGTCAGAAATTCCAAGCACATGGACAAGGGACATGGGAGGAAAGTTCTACAAAGCATGAGATGATGCGGTGCCCTTTCTTATACCCACAAAAATCTTACTTCTTGGTATTCTAATTACTCTAGTCATATAATCTAACCATATTGTAAAACTCAGTCATATAATCGAACTAAATTGTAAAACTCAGTCATATACCCTAACTTAGATTTACATCTTCCTGCAACAGACAGATTCCTTTCTGGCAGTGTTTATCTTTTGTTATCTTTTCCCTCCGTTTGTCTTCCTAATTGGCCACTCGGTCCCCTATTAACGTCACAAAAGGTGTGTGGATTCCTCTGGTAGTTTGAGATAGAGTATAGTTAGGTGCCAATTCCTGGAGGAAATGGGGGTGGCATTTATGGAAGAAGGAAAAGGATTTATGAAGGATTTAGATCTTAATGCAGGAAGGATGCAATTGATTGCAGGCATATGTTTTTACAGAGGCATATGTGTTACAAATACTTAACAATTAAATGCTTAAAAGGAAAATACTTTTACAGCAGCATTATATTATAGAACAAATGTCCATAGAATAACAAGTTTCTACTTAATGCGATAATAATTATTACATTTTATTTATTACTATTCCCTTCATTTCTCCCTTTTTCTCAAATGATAGAATTCTTTCTATCATGATGAATGAGGGGTGCATATTTAGCAGGGATAGTTTTGAGGACCATGATATTTGCAGGCTTATTATGTGGGGTGGCATCCCTGCGCCTCTCGCCCTGCTCACCGGGCGCCTCTGCGCCGCGGTTGGAATCACTTTCGTTCGCTAAAACAGCGTCACCTTTTCTTTCTTTTTCTCTCTCTTCCTGCCCTTGCGCCCATCCGGCTCCAGGGTCGCGTTGCGCGGCCACTTGGGCAGGACGGGCGACGATAACTTACAGTCGGGACGCTCTGTGGGAGTGCTTCCCTTTCCCCCTCCTCCTCGGCGGAGGCAGGGTCAGCACAGCTGCCCGTGAGAGGACTCAGCCGGCGCACGCTATCACCTGCTGCTGCCTGGAGAGCCTCGTGTGCTCAGCGCCGTCCTCCGGCATTCCTTCCACGCGCGCTGCCATCCCGTCCGAGAGCCATCGAGCAGAGTGCGCTTGATGGGCTAAATCGCCGCCTTTCTCCTCCTCCCCCGGCTGGGCTGATGGCTGCCCGTCTTCCAGGAGCCTCGGTAGGTTGGTTGCCGCTGGATCTTCCTCAGCCAGCCCTCTCCATAGCCAGGAAGGAAGGAAGGAAGGAAGGAAGGAAGGAAGGAAGGAAGGAAGGAAGGAAGGAAGGAAGGAAGGAAGGAAGGAAGGAAGGAAGGAAGGAGAAGAAAGAAGACAGAAAGAAAGAAAGAAAGAAAGAAAGAAAGAAAGAAAGAAAGAAAGAAAGAAAGAAAGAAAGAAAGAAAGAAAGAAAGAAAGAAAGAAAGAAAGAAGTTAGGAAGGAAGGAAGACAGAAAGAAAGAAAGAAGTTAGGAAGGAAGGAAGGAAGACAGACACAAAGAAAGAAATGTAATGCTGATTAATGACTGCCTTAATGACAATGACTCTACTGGACTGAACAGTGAAAATAGAGATAAAGATAACAGTGATAATGATAACAGAGATAAAGATATCAAGAATAATTATGTTCAGATTGATGATAAGGATTTTGAGATATATAAAATGGAAAAAGGAATGGAGAAAATTAGATATATACAGAAAGTAAAATTAAGAGAGAGGAAAAGAGCGTCGGGAAAGAGAACTTATTGGTACAAAATTTTAAAAAAGATGAAAAAACATTTAAGCAGATGGGGTGGAGGAAATATATATATAAAAACAAAGTAGTTGAGAAACTAAAAGGGAATGGATTATGATATTGGAATATTATGGAAATGTTTTTTTATTTAAAATTATCTTATTAAGAGTCAAAAAAAATTTCTGTTTTTTTAATATACAGATTAATATTGTTTAACAAATTAAAAGATTTGATATTTTAGATATAACAAAGTTAATTAAGATGAGAAGTATGAATGAGAAATATAAGTATTAGAGCTCAAAAGATGTATTATGATTGTGTATTTTTTTTCATTTATTTCAATTTATTTTTTCACATGAAATTTGTTCAAATGAAAAATCTTAAAGGGGAAAAATGTATTTTTTAAAGAGTTGAATATGTAATTGAATAAATTTAGAAAGAATTTTGATGATTAGTAAATGAAACGATATATTATGATTGTGTATAATAATATAACTCGTTAGAAATTCAAAGATTATTTTTTCTTCTCTCTTTTGTTCTTTTTATAAAGATTAATAATGTTGAATCTTTTGGAATAATGTGGATAAAACAATGACAATAAGAGAAATATGGAATAAATATGATCACTAGAATTTAAGGGAAATTACTTAAATATTAAATAATGAACAGGAAATATTATGAATGTTAATTACTTTAAAATTTATTAAGCTGAGAGTTGATAAGTTAATTGATTTGGATTTTTACCTTTTCTTTTTATATTTTATTTTTTCTTTACTACTTGTTGAATATTTATAGAGTGGATAAAATTAGACAGAATTTTGATGATTAATATGAGAAATTAAAAGAATAATTGGGCATTTAGTTTTTTGATAGAACAAAGGATAAAAAACAGAAGTGATGAATAAAGAGATTAAAGAATTAAAGGAAGCAATTTGGCTTAAAATTAAGAAGCAGGAGACAGTAACTATCTTGGAAAGTTAAGCGAATAGCGATCAATTTGGATGGAAATTTGGAATTAACTGGTGCATATCCCAGATGACAAAACTAGAAATTAGATTTCTTTTTTCTTTTTTCTTTTTTTTTTGTGTGGAGGTAAGATGGAAATAGCAGCATGTACCTAGAAGAGAGTATAACATAAAAAAATAAAAATATAACTATAATGATGTTTTTTTTTTTAAAAAGAGATATGATTAGTTTAAAATTGAGATTAGCATCAGTCTGTCAAATATAAAATGAGTTTAGTATAAAAGCACTCAAGGAAAGGCAAAGAAAGTGAAAGAGGAAGTAGAAGGGGAGGAAGAGAAGGTGTAGAGAGGGTAGAGGAGGAGGGAAGGAGTTAGAAAGTAGGAGGAGAAGTTGGAGATAGAGAGAGGGGAGTGTAATGGAATAAAGTAGAACAGACTGATGACTGATGAGGCACATGTTGAATAAGATACTGACGTTTGAATAATTGACTATATTGAACAAATATGTATTTTTATTGTAATATTTTAAGGTACATCTGTATTGAATTGTATATGAAATGATGGAGAAAATAAAAAATTTTGAAAAAGAAAGAGAAAGAAAGAAAGAAAGAAAGAAAGAAAGAAAGAAAGAAAGAAAGAAAGAAGAAAGAAAGAAAGAAAGAAAGAAAGAAAGAAAAAAAGAAAGAAAGTTGTATGGCCGCCCTGAGTCCTACGGGAGTGGGGCGGCATACAAAAACGACCAAAAAAATAAATAAATAATAAATGGCGGATCGGAACTTGTCTGCGAAAAAATTTGGCGGATGGTATGCTTAAGGTTGGCCACCACTGGTCTAGGGCAAGGCGATTCTGGTAGACAGCAGTGTGAATCTTGGTGTTAGTTTTAGCAAGCATATCAAGGGATGCACCAGTACTATTGGTAATGAGTTCAACAACTGTTTGATGACGTATCAAGTGATTAAGCAAATAAATTGGGGTTCTGTAGCCCCACATTCCATCTTCCGCCCAAGTAGCAGGGCCATAAACTTGGATTATCCGTTCTAGAGGTCAGTCCTCATCATGCCAAGTCTTCTGATCCGTGATCTTAAGATCTTCGAACGTGAGGGATCTTTTGTCTCTGTGTCCTACCTCAACATATACTGGGACACCAAGTCTTTCTCCTTGAGTGTTGGGTAAAAGAAAGAAACTGGGTTTAACGGTCCCCAATGCACAAGTACCATTCCACTTGCATGGAAGAGACACATAGGCCTTTCATCCACAGATCCAAAAGAGTCCATCCAGGGCAGGCCAAGATAAAGTAATATCATGGAAGTGATCCCAAATAGAGGAAAGTTGCTTATAAGCAGAAAAGTGGTTTTTAGGTTGGGTTGCATTAGAGCCAGACCACCAAGTGGTATTAGCTTTAGTCAAGTGTGTCAAGACAAGTGTGTTTTCAGGGTCCTGTTCTGTCTGTCCACTTTCGCCGAAGATTTTGCGTTGTAACAACAGTGAAGGTGCCAAGGGATGCCTAAAAACTTACTGACATCCTGGGTAACCTGTGAGGTGAAGTGCCTGCCATTGTCAGGCTCGAGACCCTTAGGGACTCCAAATCTTGGAATAATCTGATCAACTAGTTACTAGGGCATTTACCACCTCCCTGGCTTTTTGGGTGGAAGTAGGAATGGCTTCTGGCCACCCAGTGAATAAATCCACAAATGCAAGAAAGTTAGTCTTTGCTTCCCTTTTTGGGAGTTCAGTAAAATCTACTTGCCAGGCCTCCCCTGGGTACCGGGCAGTTCGGAGACGGACGGGCAGAAGCGGACTGCTCCCACGGGGGTTATTCCTTTGGCAAAGTTCACATTGAGAAACAACAATCTTGCAAAGGCTACGCAAGTTTGGATTGCAATAACAGGATGAGAGCCACTTCTGAAGTGGACGAGGACCACTGTGAGACATACAATGCACTTGTTGGACAAGTTTCCACACCATCTGTTGAAGGAGCTGAATCCTGTTTTGAATAGCCCATCACCCATCACACCACTTGCCACCAGGGTGTAGTTGATCCCTATCATCATATAGGGCAGGAGGTTTGTGTGTGGGATCACAGGGGAGCAGAGCTTAGAGGTTGGAATTTGTGGAATGGAGAGCGGGGCCTGATTCAGCGGCTTGGCGAGCCCAATAATCAGCAGCCCTGTTTCCTCGGGAAATCTCGCTGTGGTCTGTCTGGTGTCCTCAGCAGTGAGCGATGGCTAACTGAGATGGTTTTCTGACAGCCGAGATAAGTTTTTCTAGCAGAGGCTTCATCTTTAAACTTTTCCCATCAGCTCCTGTAAAACCATGGGCTTTCCACAGAGCGGCATGGATGGGTGCGGCCAAAAATGCGTAACAACTGTCAGTATAAATGTTGGTGCACAGACCAGCCAACAAATGGCATGCTTCAATTAGAGCTAGAAGCTCAACTGCTTGAGCAGACCAGTGAGAAGGGAGTTGTTGTAGTAGAAGGGGCCCATATTTGGAAACTACAGCCAGTCCTGTGTATCTCTTTCCATTTTTTACAAACGAGGAGCCATCGGTCCATAGCTGAGACTCAGGATTGTCAAAAGGCTCAGTCCTAAGATCTGCACGAATGCCCACCACAGATTCCAAGACAATTAAGCAGTCATGCTTGGGACCATTCTCGGGGGAGGGGGCAAGGCAGGAGGGTGGCTGCGTTCAGCCTTTCACATCTATGAAGCTGAACAGAGTCTGATTCTAAAATCAGGCTTGCATACTTAGAAATCTGGCATGAGGTGGCCCATGCTGGGAGTTTCTGCTCAAGGAGAGTTTGAACTGAATGAGGCGTATAAACGTTAAGAGGTGCCCCCAAAGTTATTTTGTGTGTCTCCTGGATGAGGATGGCTGTGGCTGCAACAGATTGGAGACAGGCTGGCCATCCTCTAGCCACTGGATCCAGCACTTTAGATAGGTAAACCACAGGAACTTTTTCAGGACCCAATCTTTGCAATAAAACATCAAGGGCACATCCCTTCATTTCAGAGACAAAGAGGTCAAAGCCTTTCATCTGGTCAGGCAAAGCCAGAGCAGAAGCTCGGGCTTATGCATCTTTCAAGTCCTGCCATGCTTTCTCATGTTCCCCTGTCCAATCCCAGGCCATGTCTTTTTGTGTCAATTGATAAAGGGATTTAGCAATAACAGAATACATTGGAATCCACAATAGTGGATAGCCAGCAATGCAGTGGTGAAATCCAGCAGGTTCTGACAGGTTCTGGAGAACTGGTTGCAGAAATTTTGAGTAGTTCGTAGAACCGGCAAACACCACTGGCTGGCCCCAGAGTGGGGTGGGAATGGAGAATTTGCAATATCCTTTCCCCAGGATGGGGAGGGAATGGGGATTTTGCAGTATCCTTCTCCTGGAGTGGGGTGGGAATGGAGATTTTGCAGTATCCTTCCCTGCCATGCCCACCAAGCCATGCCCACCAAGTCACACCACACCATGCTCACCAAGCCACACCCACAGAACCAGTAGTAAAAAAAATTGGATTTCACCAGTGCAGCAATGCCCAAAAAAGTTTGTAGCTGCTTAACGTTAGTTGGCACAGGCAGGGCTGAGATGGCTTGCAGGCGGCTCTCATGGAGTAAATGGCAGCCTTTGCGCAGAACTAAACCCAGGTACTGTACTTCCTGAGTGGCCCATTGGACTTTCTTTCTAGATACTGTGTAGCCCTTTTCAGCCAAGTGATTTAGGAGAGCGATTGAAGTATTTTCAACGTCTTTCTGGTCTTTGCCAGCTATCAATAAATCATCCACATATTGCAAAAGGGAAGTTCGTTGGGTGTCAAAGTCTTTAAGATCCTGGGCAAGTGCTGCAGTGAAAGCTGTTGAACTGTTACGATAGTCCTGTGGCAGACGAGTCCAAGTCAGCTGTCACTTGGAACCATCTAAAGAGTCTTCCCACTCAAAGGCGAAGTATGACTGACACTCTTTAGCCAGAGGTATACAGAAGAAGACATCTTTTAAATCTATGACCGTATACCAACTCTGGTCGTTTGGCTCAACCATCATCAACACTCTCTCTCTAGATACTGAACTGAATAAACGTATTGGTAAAGCGGCCACTACATTCTCTAGACTCACAAAGAGAGTATGGCTTAATAAGAAGCTGACAGAACATACAAAGATCCAGGTTTATAGAGCCTGTATCCTGAGCACACTCTTGTATTGCAGCGAGTCTTGGACCCTTTATGCATGGCAAAAGAGAAAGTTTTGGCAAAATATGAAACTTTTCATATGCGCTGTCTCCGAAGTATCCTTGGCATCACCTGGCATGACAGTTCCAAATAGTGCAGTCTTGGAACGTGCTGGAATTTCTAGCATGTATACACAGTTGAAACAGCGATGTCTTCACTGGCATGTTTTGAGAATGGATGATGGGCGGATTCCGAAAGATCTCCTGTATGGTGAACTAGTGCAGGGAAAGTGCCCCAGAGGGAGACCACAGCTGCGATATAAGGATATCTGTAAGAAGGATTTAAAGGCCTTGGGAATGGACATTAACAGCTGGGAAACCTTGACCTCTGATCGTTCAGCTTGAAGGCTAAAGACGCAGTATGGCCTTCTCCATTTCGAGGAGACACTTGTTCGGCAGGCCGAGGCGGAGAGGCAGTCCCGGAACCAGCGAAATCTGGGGGCCAGGCAGGGGACAGAATGGATCTGCCCTCAGTGCAGAAGGGATTGCCACTTTCGGATTGGTCTTTTTAGCCACACTAGATGCTGTTCTAGGAACTCTTTCTAGGAACTCTTTCCAGAGCACGATACCATAGTCCCGTGATGACGAACCTATGGCACGGGTGCCACAAGTGGCACACGGAGCCATATCGGTGGGCACGCGAGCTCAGGTCCGGCGTGCATGTGTGCACCAGCCGGCTGATTTTTGGGCCTTCTGGGCCCACTGGGAGTCGGGAAACAGGCTGTTTCCAGCCTCCAGAGGGGGTGGGGAAGGCCATTTTCGCCCTCCCCAGGCTCCTAGAAAGGCTCTGGAGCCTGGGGAGAGTGAAAAATGGGCGTGCCATTGCATGCTGGGAGCAGGGGGGTCATGCGTGCATGTGCGGGGGTGCATGGAATTATGAGTGTGGGCATGCACACACGTAATCCCCCGCATTCCCCCCCCCCTTTTGACACGCAAACCAAAAAAGGTTCGCCATCACTGCCATAGTCTTTCAAGACTGAAGGTTGCCAATGATACCAACTCTGGTCGCTAGAAAGTGTAGTCAGCGAAGTGAACGGATTGGCCATGACGGGATGAAGTGGGCACAGGGGTGGATTCTGGATTCTGCTACTGCCGGTTTACTCAAGGACATGCTGCGCAGGTAGGCGTGCCCCGCGTGCTTGCGCAGTATTAAAAAAAAGCTGTGCATGCGCAGAAGCAAAAAACAAGATGGCGCCACCTACAGCGCTGCCGAGAGAATCGGCTCAGGGGCGTGGCAGGCCTGGGTCGCTGCCGGTTCCAGCGACCCAGACTGCCAAGTTACTAAGAACCGGTCTGAACCGGTAGGAACCCACCTCTGAGTGGGCGGAGCCGGCGGTTGGTCTCCCTAAGGTCATGAACCATTCTCCAAGTCCCATCAGGCTTAGGGACAGGAAAAATTGGCGTTGACCAATATGATTGTGTGTTAACAAGGAGACCAGTTTTCAGGAAAAGTTTAATCTGAGACTTAATGCCAAGCCTGGCTTCCCGTCTGATGGTGTATTGGTGAATTGTCATAGGTTGAGCATCTGGGAGGAGCTGAGCCATGTGGGGTGTGGCAAATTTTGCTAATCCAGGAGTTCCTTGGTACCACACCTGGGGGTTTATCTTGTTAGAGTCAGGGCCATTAAGGATCGTTCCCTTTTCCAGGAAACAAAGATAAGCCCTTTCTGGGGGAATTTTAAGGGAGACTCCCTGCTGAGTGCATTGTATAACTGCCCCCAGTTTTCCTAGGAGATCCCTTCCCAAAAGGTTGATGGGACATTGTGGCAATATTAGAAAGGAATGCTTGAGTGATGGTCCCCTGGTTGGTTCAACCATCATTGGGTGACTGATCGGGACGTTCTCTTCTACCCCAGTTGCTCCAATAATGGGGTAGTTGTGGAAGAGAGGCAGGGGACTGAAAGTAGCCCCTGTGTCAATCAAAAAGGGGTAAGATTTATCCCCACTTTTAGCTCTATCAGAGGATCTGGGGAAGCAATTGACTCTCCAGAGCCCCGTCAATAATTTTCTGGATAAAACTTAGGAGTCTGGGCTGACCCCCCCGAGCCCCGCTGGACCCCCAGAACTCCCCAAGAGTGGATTTCAGAGGCAGTTTCTTTCATCAAGAAACGTTTGACGTGTGCGGGTGGGGAGGGTGCCTAATCTGCAATGTGTGTGTGAGTGTGTGCACACACGCGCATGTGGAAACGTGCCTGGGTGCCTTGAGATCTCTTATCTCCCACCGTGCAAGCACGCCTCCCCCAACCACGGAGCATGGATTTTCTGCTGCTTCTCGGCTCAGGATGCTGCACAGGGGCGCCAGTCTGCAGGCACGGTTTGAGACCGGGAGCCGCTGCTCAAGGACAGCTGTGAGGGGTTGCTTTCCTCTGTACTGACAGCCCCCTACCTCCTTCTCTTAAGGGGGCAAGGGGGACTAGGCATGTGGGGGCAAGGCCTTCCTTTTCTCCTGAGGGCAAATCGCATGAAGCCGAGGGAAAGCAAGTGCCCCTGAGTTCCGCCGACTTGCTTATACCTTCTTTTCTCATGTCTCACCTTTGGAGGGCGGCTCTCTGTACCTGATCCCAACCCCCCATCCCCAGTTTTGCACCCCAGTTAGGGGCCCGATCCCAACTTCTAAGGTATTCCGACGCTGCCCCCCACCCGCTACAGCTCCCTCCCCTGATCCTCGGCTCGGCCGCTGCCAGGTCGATAAATAAAAAGTGTGATGGTTAATGGGCAGGCCCCCTCCTCGCACTAACAAGGGGGCCAAAGCCCGCGGCTGATCCATCTTGCTTAGGAGCCGCGGGAAAACAAGGCTGTGGCGTGATAGATAGCACATTGCTTTTTATGACTTTTCTATTGCTCTTGATTTTTGTAGCAGGATAAACAAACTAAATCATTCCTTCTGAGAGTTGAAAGCGCGGGGGCAAGGGGTTGGGAAAAGAAAAAAGGAGGCTAAAAGAGAAAAGGAAGGGAAAGAACCCAGGGGCTCTAAAGCGGAGAAGGAAAAAAGGGCAGCTTGGGTTGCCAGAGTCAGACTCGCCCTGGTTCCTCCGCCCCCCCCCTCCCGTGGTCCTCTCCGGCTTTGTGATCCAAAGATTTGGGAAGGAAGATTTGATGCAGCCAGAGTTGAAGCCTTACAGAAGCCTCTCACGGGCCGCCCCTCATCATCCCCCCCCCGGCTTTCCTTTCCATCGCCCCTCGCTTTATCCGCCCCCCTCCCGCCCCTCCGCAGCCAGAAAAGTGCCAGTCAGGCCATTCCGTGGATAATGGAAGGTATTTCCCACCTGATCAGGCAAAGTGAAGTCCCTAACAAGGCTCGGCTTAGCGCTCTGGTCCCCAAATCTCCACCATGACAAGGGCGTGCTTGGGAAAATCACTTTCCCCGCAAAGTAAAGGGTTTTATATGACGGATCCGGCAAGTTTTCCCACCATAAATAGGTTTTAGATTGTTACACACACATAGGGCTGGAACAAAGCGAGCGACTAGAAAAATATATTGGTTGCCCCTAATAAAATTTATTTAGAAGGTTTACTTCTCATAAAAAATAGAGATTGAATTTCGTACCAGAGTGCCTGCCAAAGGGCTCCATGCAGGGAAATTCTAATCTCGCAACCACCTCTGATTTTTCTTCGCTCTCTTCCCGATTTCTTCAGGGGGACCAAGCGGTATCCCAGGGACCCACTGGGGTCCTAATTTGGCAATTCTCGCGCCAGCTGGGGCACAGAGGGTGGGGGCCGGAGAAACAGAAATGGCAAATAGAAATATGTTCTGAAACTTCTAAGAGCGTGACGTTGTCATCTTCATGGCAATCCAGGTGTGAAGAATCTGTAGACTTTATAAATGTTCTGTGCTTAGAAGGAGTGGATCTCTTTTTTAAAACTTTTATTTTATTTTGTCTTATTTTATATTATTGCTAATATTATTAAAACCCAGTCCGCTGTTACTTTGATTCAAAGACAGGCATGAACGGCACAAATTTGCAGAACTCTATTTCCGTGCTATATCCAGATTTCAGATTCAGATCACTTCGGATCGCCCCCAAAGCTACCGTTTCCGCTCGCCTTTTCTCCCCCTGCAAAACCGGCGCACGTGAAACATTTCTTGATGAAAGAACCTGCCTCTGAAATCCACCCTTGGGGAGTTCTGGGGGTTCAGCAGGGCTTGCGGGGTCCTGGGGGTCCTGAGCCGAGACCCTCATCTGGGTTCCTTGGCCCCTGCGCAGGCAATCCGGCTTTGCTAAGGCTGGGAGAGAGTGAGAGCTGAGCGCTTCCCTTTCGCCCCGTCAGAGTCCCATTCGCTAAAATGGCTTTTCCAAAGGCAATGTGAGCGGCTTTAACAAAGCCACCGGTGCTCGCCTTTTCCATTTCAAGCCTTTTGTCGGACAACCTTCCAGGGGAGAAAGTCGGGACCAGGCTCTTTTTGTAGAAAAAGCGACGCTCTTTCTAACCAGCCTGGTCTCAAGGCGGAGAAATCATGGGAAGGTGCCGATAAACTGGTCGGAAAGAGGCTTCCCCCCTCCTCTCTCCCTGCAAAGACCTGCCCAAAAAGAGAAGTGGCGAACTGCCAGATGCTGGTAACATGTTCGGGCACAATTTGGGGGTGGTAGGTGAGGCAGGGGAGGGGGAGGGCCAGGTTGCCAGACGCTCATCTTACCAGCGTCTGGCAGTTCACCGCTTCTCTTTCTCAGCAGGTCTTTGCAGGGAAACTTCTTGAGGGATCTCTCTCTCTCTCCCGGCCAAAAGAGTGCCACTGCAAAAAGAGCGGCTCCCAGAATGCCCCCCTTCCCCCCGGAGGTAGTTGGGGGGGCTTATTTTCGGGGGGGGGCTTATTTCAACACATGTTCCAAAAAGCCCCGTGGGGCTTATTTTCGGGACATGTCTTATTTTCGGGGAAACACGGTAGGTAGATAGATAGATAGATAGATAGATAGATGGATGGATAGATAGATAGATAGATAGATAGATAGATAGATAGATAGATAGATAGATAGATAGATAGATAGATACACACACACACACACACACACACACTACAATATCAATAGAATAATAAGTTTCTACTTAATGCGATAATAATCATTACTTTTTATTTATTACTATTCCCTTCACACCCATTCTCTGCAAAAGCAGATGGGTACCTGAAGTTGCACAAGATCATGGTCCCCTGAAGCTTCCAAGTCTATGGGTGAAAAGTTTTTGTGCACCTATGGAGCGCCACTTCGAAGGGCTTGAGGAGGCTTTGCCAATGAGAAAGGAGCCCTGGAGGGGCGTGCCTGTGCCTCCGGGCCTCCTTTCTCATCAGCAAAGGCCTCCTCAAGCACTTTGCAGATAAGAAAGGAGGCCCGTAGGGACATGCGCGTCCCTCCAAAGCTCTGTTCGTACCAGCAAAGGCTTTTTGCAACAGGTTGCTGAAGCCTGCATGAAGATTGCGTCCCTGTAGGCTTTGGCAGCCCTTTGCAAAAAGCCTTTGCTGGTACAAACAGAGCTTCGGAGGGATGTGCCCGCCCCTCCCTAGTTCTGCTCAGGAGGCTTTTTGCAAAGGCTTTGTCAGGCCCGAAGCCGAACTGGAAGTGCAGAACTGGAAGTGCCCATTTCTTTTCTCAGGGCTTCTGATTGACACAGAGAAGGGGGTAGTGATAGAAGAGTTTTGTAGACAAAACAGAGTAACCCTTTGGTGAGTCAGAGACATTCCAACAGCTGGCTGGCCAGAGGGGGAGGAGAGATGTAACCAGCTAGTGTCTAGATTGGATAATGTGATTTATTGTTTTGAGAAGACCAAAAATGTTTTATTTTAAGGTTGTGAAAAGCCCGGGAAGATTTAGAACTGGCTTTCCATCAGTTTGTGCCAAGATGCTAATTCCAATAAAGACTGTTATTGGAATGCCTGCCTTGGGGTTCTGCTTTGAAATAGAGGCATTACGTGGAACGCTGACAGGCTTTTTGCAAAGAGCTGCTGAAGAGTAAAGGAAGATTGCGCCCCTGTGGGCTTTGGTAACCCTTTGCAAAAAGCCTTTGCCGGTACGTACAGAGCTTCAGAGAACGTACCTGCCCCTCCCAAGATCCACTTGTGCCAGCAAAGGCTTTTGTAAAGGGCTGCCAAAGCCTACATGGACACAATCTCCCTGCATGCTTCGGCAAGGAAATGGCAAATGGAGGGAAAGCCTGAAGGACCGAAGCCTTCCCTCCATTTGCAAAGTCTTCTACTGCAGATCTTGTCCTGGCCTCAATTTGCAGAAAACAGAAGCCTAAAGCAGTGCAAGATCATGTGAGATCAGTAGTATTGATCTCACACGATCTCGTAGTACTTTAGGCCTCTGTTCTCTGCAAATGCACCGAAGGCCTGAAGCAACAAAGCAGGCAAAAAAACCATGGCAGAGAGGAGATCTTTACAAGGTGAGTCTCCACAGATGGAGTGCCTGTGAAAACCCAGCGGGGCGGGGGGAGGAGGAGGAGGAATAGGCAGGGTGAATGTTGCAGCGCCTCTGCTGTCATTCATAAGTGTGAATGATGGCTGTGATGCTACAACATTCGTAACTTTGGGACTGGGTTGTAAGTACTTGGGGTTGGGGCAGAGAGAGAAGGCGTGGCTAATTGCCAAGGTGCTATGGAGCTTCCCCGCGCTCCGCGGGGAAACCCCGAATCCGCGCTGTCCGGGGACCTGGTCTGGACAGGACCAGGTCAAAAACCACCCTGAAGGGGTGATGAAGAAGAGGGCGCTTGCTGGCGCACTGGGAGGGGGCTGCAAACCCCCCAGGGAGCCGGCTTTGTCCTCGACCGGCGGCGACCGGAAGACGGCTTTTAAATGCCGTCCTAGTCTCAGCGGTCACATCGAAAGGATTGTTTTAAAGCTGATTGGAGTCATCTGGGAAGAGAAATTTAAAGCGATGTGCTAGAGAGTGTGGTTTTGCCTGAGAAAACTTTAAGAAAGTTATTAAAATATATTAAAGGGGAACAAAAGGACCGGAAATCAAGGAGCGGCTGCTTAGCTAATGGAGACTATGGAGTGAAAAAAAAAGTTTCTTTTTGAATGGAATATAACTAAAGCCCAATATCGAAGTCAGGATTTGTGTTTTTAATGACTTGGGAATTTGAAGGAGGATAACCTATATACTGGAAATGATTTATAATGAAAAGGACTGGAAATAAAGGAGCGGCTGTACCATATGTGGATACAATGGAGTAACAAAATTAAAGGGATTTGAAACTAAAGCTTAAGTATTAAAGACTTGGACTTTGCTTTAAAGATTTTTTAAAGGAGTAAGAATTGGAAAATAAACTTGAAAGAAAATTTGAACTAGATTTGATTAAAAATAAGAAAATTAAAACAGGAAAGGAAGAGCTGGGAAACCTGACTGGAAAGTGCCATCTGGTGGTTGGAAGAATTAATCCTGTGCTGGAATATCTTTTTGGATGTTTGGACAGCTGTGACCCTGAATAAGAAAAACTTTTTTGAGAGTTGAGGACTTGTTATTGTTTGAAAGGAAGTGTTTTGGGTTGACTTGGATAAGAATGAATATGAAAGATGTTTATAATAAATGAACAAAAGGACTTGACTTTTATGTTAATAACAAAGAACAGAAGGATTTGGCTTTCTTTAATCATTATAACAAAAACTTGCAAATTATAAAAAGCTGTGGAACGCACTATTAGCCGCTGAATGGACTGTAATAAAGTATTGATTTCTGACTCTGAGACGTGGAGATTAGTGATTACTGGGAACTGGTGGCATCTTTGAATGAACTTTGACTAAAAGTTTGAACTTATCTAAGCTTTGGATTTAAAAACTGAGATCTGAGACTGAGACTGTAAAGATATGAAGAGAACTGATTATGAAGAATTGGCTGAATTTTTGAAAGATCTTTTTGAAGACTTTAGAAAATTTGTATTTGGAAGATTTGAGAAAGGAAAAAATGAAATACAAATGAAAAAAAATGGACAAGAGAACAGAAGAAGAAAAGAAGAATGATGAAAATATTATAAATGATGATGAAAAGGGAAAGAATATTGAAATGTAATGCTGATTAATGATTATGTTAATGATAATGATTACACTGGGTTTGGCAGTGATAATGGAGATAAAGATAACAGTGATAATAGAGATAAAGATATTAAAAACAATTATGTTCAGATTAATGATAAGGATTTTGAGGTACATAAAATGAAAAAAGGAATGGAGAAAATTAGATATATATAGAAAGTAAATTTAAGAGGAAGGAAAAGAGCGTGGGGAAAGAGAAACTATTGGAATAAAATTAAAAGAAAGAGGAAAAAGAAGTTAAGCAGATGGGGTGGAGGAAATATATATATATAAATGAAATAGTCGAGAAATTAAAAGGAAATGGATGATGGCATTGAAATATTATGGAAATGTTTCTCCTTTTTTACTCAGTATTATTATTTAATTAAGAGTTAAGATTTTTTTTCTGTTCTTTTTATATAGATTAATATTGTTTAATGAATTAAAAGATTTGACATTCTAGATAAAACAATGTTAATACGAGAAGTTCGAATGATAAACATGAATATTAGAGCTTAAAAGATATATTATTATTGTGTATTTTTCTTATATATGAAATCAGTTTAAATGAAAAATTTCAAAAAGGGGAAAATGTTGTTTGTTGAGTCTTTGTGGTTGCTTCTAAGGTAAGGATCCTGTCGGACATAGCAATGAAGTTGTCCAGTTTTGGTTTATGTAAGAGGAAGAAGCTTTACTGGGTAAAACTGAGATTGTGGCTAATTTGAATGTGTATAAAAATGACAGATCACAACAATGATATGGAAAAAGATGTTACCTTGTATATACAAATGAAATCAGCTGATGCTTTAACTAATACACAAATAACAAAACAGGAGAATAAGGATGGGTTTTTAGTTGGGATTTAAAGAAGAGACTTGTTAAAGTCTTGGAGGCTTTTCTGAAAAAGATAAAGAGCAAATGAAACAGGAAAGGCCCAGAAAAAAACTGGAAAAATGCGGGGGAAAACATGGGTGTTTTTTTTTTTCATTTTTTTCCTGAAGGCTTTTTTTCCCCAAAAAAAAATTTGGAAAAATTGAAAAAAGAAAAAAAACATTGTGGAATATTTTATTGTAACATGATGAATAAAATATTTTAAGACAGGGTGTTCAAATATTTTCCAAATCATTTCTAAAAAAAATGTATGATATCAGATTATTCTAATTTCTGTGCACTGAGTGAGGACAAGCAAGTCCTAGGTAACAAACTGAACCCTCCAATGCAAGAACAGTATGCATTTCTTCCTTTAGGAGGTGCTGCTATTGTAACAAGAAAAAGGTTTCAGTTTTGCTTTTGCATGTTAGTGGGTGTGTTTGGTTTGGTTTGTTCTGTCCTCTTCACTAGGCCTCAAAAGCATTGGAAGAAAATACAGAGCAACAAAAAGGACCTGAAAGTATATACTTAATTAAAAAAGGAAAGAGTTTACATTTATCTGAATCCAGAAAACTGAATCATTTAGCTACATTAGTTTATCTTTATAAACTTTTGTGTAAATAATAATTTAATTACCAGTAATCTGGTTCTTCCCCCAATGACCCCCACACACAACCATAGGTTAGTGTCTTCTTGCACAGTAGTCATTTTTTCTTGTTTTTATTTCCTACTCCCCTCAGAAAAATGGTGAGACCAACATCTAGCATATGGAGGCATTTTCACATTACAAGTTCTTCTGAAAAGAAAAATGTGATTTGCAAATATTGTCAGATGAAATATGCATTTCCAAATGCTACCAGGATGACAAAACACATTCTTGTATGTAACAAGTGTCCTGTAGATATTAAAAAATCCTTCATGGATCGAAGTGAAGAGGACAACAATGATGACAATGCACATAGTTCTTTTCAACGTTCTCGTTCAAGAAGTCCTCTTTCTACTCCATCTGTAACGTCAGCAGCAACACAAAGTGTTGTCCCATCAGCAGCATCTTCAAGTAAACAGATACTGAAGATAGCTGCATCCAAAAATTATTCACTAACTTCATTTATAGACAAGATGACACCTGAAGATCAGGAAAAAATTGATCAAGCTGTTGCAAGAGCAATATATTCTTCTGGAACGCCGTTTTCAATAACTGAAAATATATACTGGCAGGAAGCTTTGAAATTATTAAGACCATCATACCAATAGCCCAGCAGACATTCTTTGAGCAAGCCTCTTTTGGAGTCAGAATATGAACTTGTAATGGAATCGGTGCAAGGAAAAATTAATGAAGCACTGTGTTTTGCACTTCTTACAGATGGATGGACAAATGTGAGAGGAGAAGGAATTATAAATTTTGTTATAACAACACCTCAGCCAGTTTTTTTACAAAAGCATTGAAACAGGAGAGAACAGACATACTGCAGAGTATATCAGCTGTAAAATCTGTGATGTCCTACAGAAAATTGGGAGTGGTAAAGTATTTGCTTTGCTTACTGACAATGCCAGCAATATGAAAGCAGCATGGGAAATCATAATGGAGAAGTATCCACATATTACTGCAATAGGATGTGCAGCCCATGGGCTAAACTTGCTTTTTAATGATATTATGAAGTTGGACACCCTTCAAATGGTCTATAGACGAGCAAAAGAAGTTATTAAACATGTAAAAGGTACTCATATTGTAGCTGCAGTTGTCAAGAAGAAGCAAGTCGAAAAAAATGCAAAGAATAGCATAGTTACACTGAAGCTCTGTAGTAAAACTCGGTGGGCTGGAGTGGTGATCTCCTTTGAAAGTTTACTAAAAAACAAAGAAGCTCTTCAAGAAACAGCAATAGTTGAAGATCTTAAAGTACCCAGGAGTGTAAGAAACACTGTTCTTGATCAGGATGTCTCTGGGTTCAGCTGCAAAATTCCCTGAAGATTCTAAAGCCAATTGCTGCAGCAATCACTGCGTCTGAATCAGATAGTGCACTTTTGTCAGAAATTCCTTATCTAATGACCAAGATAAAAACAACTGTTTTTGAAAATCTCAGTATATCTCCACTTACAACTATAGAAGAAAGTAAAGTGAAAGATTTTATTTAAAAAAGGAAAGAATTTTGTTGTCATCCAATTCATGCTGCTGCACATCTGTTGGATCCAAGATTCAAAGGTGCAAACATAAGTGATGATGATAACACTGCTACTGCATTTGACTGGATCACAAAACAAGCATCACATTTAGGACTTGATGTTGGGAAGGTACTTTCAAATGTTGCAGAATATAGAACATCTTCAGGGATTTGGTCCAGGAGTGCAATCTTGGATTCTGCCAAACATATTCCTCCTGCAACATGGTGGCAAGGTCTTTGCACAACACAGCCTCTGACTCCTTTTGCGTCTCGCCTTCTCCAGATACCTCCATCTTCTGCAGCATGTGAAAGAATCTGGTCTATGTTTGGAAACACTCACACTAAGTCAAGAAATAAACTGACATGTGAAAGGGTAGAGAAGCTTGTTTCGATCCGGGCAAACCTTCAGTTTTTAGAAGTTCCTAATTGTGATGACGGACAAAAAAGAGTAGCTGAAGAAGCAGAGACGGATACTGACAATTTCAGCTCAGAAAATGATTCTGATTAAATGTCCATTGAAACTTAGTCCCACTCTCTTCTTAACACTTCCCCCATCTTCAATTCTTTTTATGAGAATGGGGTTTTTATTTTTATTTTTATTTAATACTGTGTAGAGGAAATATGAAAAATTGTTACTTTGGGTTTTGAAAATTGTTTTGTGGAGGCTTTTTGGCTGTTCCACATAAACTAATAAGCAGTTCAGGAGATTGTTGCTCCCTTTGTTACAAATAAATATTATAAAAAAGTAAATTCTGTTTGTGATAATTGTTTGGCTACACTATATTTTTAATATGCTAGTTGTGATAATTTTATGCCAAGTCAAATTGTCCATAGTCATATTTTATGTTCCTAAAGTAACAAAATGACTTTCAATCTTAAAAAGACAAAAAAGTGCTAATGCAGCATTTTTTTCAATTTTTCTGAAAATTTCCGCTTTAATATAGAAGAACCATTAGAAGTAGGACCAATTCTATTAAAAGAAAAAAAGAATTTGGAAAAGTAGCCTGTCTAAAAATTAATAAACAGAAAACTAAAATAATATCTAAAAATCTGACAGTTATACAAAACAAAGAACTAGAAGAGAAATTGGAATTACAAATTGTAAAGAAAAGAAAATATTTAGGAATAAATTTATCAGCGAAATGCACCACAATAAAAGAAGAAAACTATATGGAAATATTAAAAGAAATTGAAAAGAAATTAGAGAAATGGAACAAATTACAAATTTCCCTTATTGGCAGAATTGCAGCAATCAAAATGACAATACTACCCCAAATTCTGTATCTTTTCCAAACTATACCAATCAAATTAGAGAAAAAATACTTTGAACATTTAAATAGAATACTAGTCAAATTCATATGGGTAGGAAAGAAATCCAGAATCAAATTAAAATACTTGCAAGAAAATAGAAATCAGGGGGGCTTTGGACTACCAGATTTCGAACTATATTACCAAGCATCTGCCTTAACATGGTTAAAAGACTGGATACAGATTAAAAATAGACGATTATTGACACTAGAGGGTCATGATTTACATTTAGGCTGGCACGGATTCCTTTGGGAAGACAAACACAAACCCACTCATACTTTAGAAAACATAAAATTAGGGATTCATTACTCATGGCTCAAGATTAAAAAACAGCATTACACAAAAATACTGACTTGGTTTTCTGGTATGGAAGCCATCACACATCCTAACACAACAAATTTGTAGTCCGAGTAGTCTACTTGGAAGTCAAAGGTGCACATCTCAAGCTTGGCAAACAATTTGTTCTCTCAAAGTCTTTGCAACACCTCTCTAACATGCTGCCCATGAGCCTCTGCATCCTCAGAGTAAATCAAGATGTCACCAAATAAAGTATTGTAAGAAAATCTGTAGTTCAGGATCCCATAACGAACTCACATTGAGCGACAGATGTTCTCATCTTGTCTGCTTCTCCTCCAAACATCTCAGACAACCACTCTGGGAACATAAAAGACTGGTTGCATCATTGGTGCAGGTGGAAGCTGGGCGTTTTGAACATTGCTGGACTAATTGGAGTACTGTTGCTTCTAAGTTCCACATTTTTCCTTCCATCTAATGTCGGTGTTGGAGTAAAGTTTCTGGATCTGCTGGAGAGATGTAAAGCTACCTACGAACCCACAACCATGTTCAAAGATGCCTCCTTCCCATGAGCAGTGAGTCTGGTGAGGTTAATGTCAGGCACAGGCAAGCAGAAGAGCTCTGGAAATTAGACAAAAAGGTTTCTTTATGGTTCATTCAACAGTTCACAAGAATAGAACAGAACAGAACAGAACAGAACAGAACAGAACAGAACAGAACAGAACAGAACAGAACAGAACAGAACAGAACAGAATAGAATAGAATAGAATAGAATAGAATAGAATAGAATTCTTTATTGGCCAAGTGTGATTTGACACGCAAGGAATTTGTCTTTGGTGCATATCTCACCAAAGAATCTCACCAAACTGCCAAGCTTCCCTTGGGAGTGCCTGATATAGCCTAAGAAGTGTTTGATCTCCCCCCTCCCCATAGAATCCAAAGCGAGAATATTTCTTAACTCCTCCTTTAAGGGCCTCCTTCCTTTCAGCTGTAGAATCTATCACAGTTGCAGTTGTTAACTAAAACCAAAAATCATGGGTCACTGAGTATCCACCCAATCCAAGTCATTCTGGGATTGGTCTTTGGTCAGAAAAAGGGACTACCTCCAACTCCCTTCACCTATTTCCCTTCCACCTCTGTTGTTTTTGCTGTCCTGCACCCTGCCTTGTGGATTGGCAAGCAGCCCCAGAACTGCACAGTGTGCCCAGGAAGATTCAGCAAGTGCCAGAAGCATTCATTCCCACAGGTAAGCGTTTGTGCTAGCCTACCCCCCCTCCCCACCAGCCAGTGCCTCCCAAGCAGCTGGCATTGCAACCATAGCGGCGGGGATGGTGGCGGGTGGCAGGTCAGGAAGCTTTGCAGCCGCAAGGCTACAAAGTTCCCGGGCTGGCTCCTCTCTCCCTGATGGCCAGTGCCTCCCGAACCCGCTGTCATTGCAACCGTGATGGTGGGGATGGCGGCGTGGGGCAGCTCGATAAGCTTTGCAGCCGCATGGCTACAAAGTTTCCCAGGCCACCTCCTCTCTCCCTGCCGGCCAGCACCCACGAAGCGCCCACACCACCACCACTGCCCTCTCCTGCCACCACCCTGTTCTTCTGCTGCTGCCCTCTCCTGCTGCACCCATGAAGACTTGAAACTTGAGCCAGTGATCTCGCGCTAAGATGGCCATTCTCCGGCAAGACCAGCCAGCCAGCCAAGGAGGTGGGCAACTGAAAGTGGCATGGAAGGGCAGTCAAAGGCCGGGAGGGCTTGCGAGGGGGGTGCAACACGTGGGAGGCTCCCTGCAGTTCCTCGGCTAGTCCGGGCTGCAGCTGAACTTGCTGTCTTGAGCTGGCGTAGGCACCATGACATGGCGAGGCTTGTTCACCTTTTGGGCCTGGCCACGCTCAGCTTCCACAGGGCTTTTGGGTGACTACCGTGGCTGCCCACATCCACCTCGGGTCCTGCGGATGCACCGCTTTTTTCCTTCTCCTGCCACAGCTGCGAATTCAACCAACTGGGCACCGAGATGATCATCACCAAGGCCGGCAGGTTAGAAGCCCTGGCGGGTCTCTCTAAAGCAGATGCATGGGGTGGGTTGTGGGTTGTTTTTTGGGGAGGGGGACTCTTCTTCCCTGCCATTTGGAGCAGGGGAGGCGACTCAAGATCCTGCGGCTCCCCTCCTTGCACATTTTCCAGGCCTCGCTGTGCTGCCTGTGTGCCAAAGTGATAATTTTGGGGAAGCCGGGGGTGGCTGCCTTGCGCACACTCTCTTGCGGGGACTCGGCCAACTTGGCACATCTTTCCCAGGAATTGGGTGGCTGCAGGGGGAGGCGGAAAAGTCTGTTATGGGGGCGCCATTAATTTGCTGCGGGAAAATGCAGGGGACGGCTTGGGATTGGGGGAGAGGGCGTTTGGATGCCAAACACTGGTGGAGTTTCTCTTACTGTTTAATCCTTGGCGGCTTTTGCTCCCAAACAAAGTGGGGGCGACATGAAGCCAACCGTCCTTTGTAGAATGATGGAAACACAGACATACAGAGAGAGAGAGAGAGAGAGAGAGAGAGAGAGAGAGAGAGAGAGAGAGAGAGAGAGAGAGAGATGAAGAAAGAGGAAGTGTGTGTGTGTGTGAGAGAGAGAGAGAGAAAGAAAGAAAGGAAGAAAGTGGAAGAGTGTGTGTGAGAGAGAGAGAGAAAGAGAAAGAAAGAGAGAAAGAGGAAGCGGAAGAAAGAGGAAATGTATGTGTGAGAGAGAGAGAGAAAGAAAGAAAGAAAGAAAGAAAAAGAAAGAAAGAAAGAAAGAAAGAAAGAAAGAAAGAAAGAAAGAAAGAAAGAAAGAAAGAAAGAAAAAGAAAGAGGAAGGGAGATAGAGAGAGACAAGAAAGAAAGAAAGAAAGAAAGAAAGAAAGAAAGAAAGAAAGAAAGAAAGAAAGAAAGAAGAAAGAGGAAGAGATATATGAGAAAGAGAAAGAAAGGAAAAGAAAGGAAAGAAGGAAGGAAGGAAGGGAGAGAGAAGAAAGAAAGAAAGAAAGAAAGAAAGAAAGAAAGAAAGAAAGAAAGAAAGAAAGAGATAAAAAAGAGAAAGGAAAAGAAGGGAAGGAAGGAAGGGAGAGAGAGAGAGAAACCCCCCCTCTGCTATTATTTTTAATTGTTCCATTATTTATCATGTGTTAATATTTTACACTGTCCCTACACCTAGAATCATTTTACTGCCTTTCTTTTGCCCAGGGCTACCACATATTTTTCAGGGACTTACATGTATTCAATGTCTATAGCCCAGAGCATAAATACTGTGTTTCCCCGAAAATAAGACACGGGCTTATATTTTTTTGACCAGAGGCGGGGGAGGATTGTAGCTCCATCGCGTTCCTCAGTGTTGTGTCCACTGATTCTCCCCCGCCTCCGGCTCTCGAGCGAAGCGGGAGGGGGAATAAACTCTCGCGGGCTGCCTGAAGAAGCCGAGCTGACAGCTAAACTTCTAGCCGGCAGAAGCAGCCAGGCACGCACTTCCTTGTCTCTTCCAAACGCGCTCCTCTCTTTCTCAGCAGGGGGGGGGAGAGTGCATGTAAGACACAGCACCAGGAGAAAGGAACCTTTGGGCTGCATGCTGAATGCAAGAAATCTTTCTCCCTTCAAAACTCTGCCAGAAATGAGTCTTCATGAGACTCATCGCGCCTGCGCAGCCTCTTGGAATGAACGGGGAGAAAGATTTTTTGCGTTCAGCCAAATGGTTCATTCTCCTGGTTTGGCTTCCTCAGGCAGCCTGCGAGAATTAATTCCCCCTCCCGCTTCGCTTGAGAGCCGGAGGCGGGGGAGTATCATTGGACACCAAACCCAGGAATGCGATGGAGCTACAAGTGCCATGTAGGATGCGCACCCCGCGGCCCACCCCGCCCCGCCTCACCTGCCACCCCCAAATTCCTCCCCACCATAAGATGCACGTCCTACCTGGGACTTGTAGCTCCGTTGCGTTCCTCGGCGTTGTGTCCAGGGAAGGAAGCCCATTGTACCGGTAAAAGAAAACTTCTCGCAAGTTCGAGAAGTTTGATTGAACTCGCGAGAAGTTTTCTTTTACCGGTACAATGGATTTCCTTCCCTGGACTCAATGCTGAGGAACGCGACAGAGCTACAAGTCCCAAGTAGGACGCGCGTCTTGCGGCCCACCCCACCTCTGCCCCACTGCCACCCCCAAATTGTGCCCCACGGCGAGACACCCATCCTAGATGCTCGTCCAGAGCGGCCTCTGCCCTGGCTGGGGTTTGGAAGCCGAAGAGCCAGAGTTTGGGGGAAAGAAAGAAAGACTTTTGCTGTTTTTCTTGCGTGCAGCCAAAAGCAGAAGCAGCAGAAGTCTTTCTTTCCCCCAAACTCCGGCTCTTCGGCTGTTGCTGGAGAGGATTCCCTCGATTCTGGTCACTCTTTACGTGGCGGCTTCTGCCTATCCCAATTCTCCCCCTTGCCGCGCGCAAGAGAGACAGAGCTAGAGCAATCGAGAGGCGGCTACACCCCCCCCAACGCGACTGACTCGGCTGCTCTGGGCTACCTCCGGCAGCGTTATGAAATGCGCTCCTGCCTGCGCGGAGGCAGTGATCGATGCTTGCCTCCTTTTCCTCGCAGACAGAAGCACATTTTAAATTGCCATAGGCAGAGCCCAGAGGAGCCGAGCTAGTCCCACAGGGTATGTGCGCACCCGCCTCTCGCTTGCTCTCACTCTCCCAGCCAAAAGAGTGCCTGCCGCAAAAAGAGCAGCTCCTGGCATGTTCCCCCTTTCCCTGGAAAGTAGTTGGGGGGGCTTATTTTCGGGGGGGGGCTTATTTCAACGCATGCGCTGAAAAGCCTGATTGGCCTTATTATCGGGACATGTCTTATTATCGGGGAAACATGGTATGTGTGTGTTTATTTTGTACATCCGGTTGCCTAAGTCCAGCCCAATATGCTATTCCTGGTATGTGATGTTTTGTATACAGAGAAAGAAGCATTCTTGTGAGCTTTGAATTTTAGGCTTGCTGTCAAACATCAGCCATAATACTAATTACTGTTTTGAACAATATGCAGGTTTTATATGTGAAATTATGACTGAAATATTTCTGCATCTATATTGGTTCTCACTGTCAGGAAGTTTCTCCTTAGTTTTAGGTTGCGTCTCCATTTGTTCAGTTTCCATCCATTGCTTCTTGTTTTGCCTTCTGATGCTTTGGAAAACACATTGCCCCCCCCTTCTTTCTGGCAGTCCCTTAAAAGCCTGTTGCCTATCACACTCTTGGGCAAAGCATGTGAGCCATTTCCTCCTTTCAGTGGTCCATGAAAGTACATCTATAGTATGTAGATAATAAAGCTGAAAAAAGGTGAACAACATTTTTACAGAACTATAGATACATTGAGGCTGGGGGTGACAAGGAATGGCTGGGAGGGGAGGGGCCAGGGGAGGCACCTCTTGACGTGAGTGACATTGAGTTGGCCACGCCTACCCAGTCACATGACTACCAAGCCTCGCCCACTGAGTCACATGACCATGAAGCCATGCCTGCCGAGTCACATGACCATCAAGCCACGCCCACCATCATGTGATCATCAAGCCACACCCACAAAATAAGCCATGCCCAGAGAACGGGTAGTAAAAAGTTTTAGAAAACACCCCGACCCAGGTGAATGAAAAACCTACATGCCAAGTCCTTGTGGTAGACAGAAATGATGTGTGATCTTTCCTGCTGGGTCTTGCATGGACTCTCTGGGGAAGCCGGTGGGAAAAATTGCAAATGGCAATAACAAGATTATAAGACATTGGACAACTTTTTTTAAGCGTTGCCAAGTGCCCAGATCACAATCACATGACTAAGGAGGTGCTTCAATGGCCATTACTGAAGGCACGAGTCATAAGTCTGTTCATTTAGCATCATCATAACATTCAACAATCAGAAGACAAGAACGACTGTACCTGTAATTCTGTGTGGTTGGTGGTGCTGAATAAATCTAATCGACATTTTCAAATACACTCGTTTATTTACTGTTTCTCAGTGGACATCATCACCCATATTGTGCTATATTTATTTTTTATTTTTTCTTTCCTACCTAAATATTTAACTGAACAACAAACAGGTGTACCAATATAAGATCGTATTTTTTTCTTTCTCTTTACCCACAGTACGATATTCCACCTAAAGAATTTCATTTTAGAAAATATAATCTGTGAAGAATCTTTCAGTCAAAATTGTAATAAGTGAATATGTGAATTTCTTATAAAACTACAGTATGTCACTGTTTATTCCTTTCAGTTTGATGAACACAAATATTCCAAATTGAGTAATATTTTGAAAATATATCCAAGGAAAAGCAGTTCAGTTGCCATACATACATTCCCTTGAATTCCTATAAAATACAATTCATAATTATTTTTCAAGAAATAATTGTGATTATTTTGGACTGCAGACTTTTTGGAGAGATCCCGACTGAATCTTGCAGCAGGCATGTTGCAGAAGTATTCAGGAAAAACCAGAGATTGAGAACGTTATGCTTGGACATCCAGAACACAGATGACAAAACAATGGAACGATTGTGCGATGGGCTCAAACATCCAAAATGCAAAATAGGGACATTAATGTAAGTGACTATTTACTTTCAGTTTGATCTGCCTAAGTGTCTTTTGACTGTAAATATTTTAGACATATAGAGAGATTCAGTTGCCATTCAGTACATGGTCATATTCTCATCAGTTTCTATAAAATACATTGCATACTTGATATTCAAGAAATAATTGTAATTTTTCATATATTTTTCTGGTGGGGCTGGGAGGGGGGACAGGCGGCAGGGCCGTGGCTTAGGGAAAACTCGGTGAATGTCCTAGAGTGGCCAAACCAGAGCCCTGACTTGAACCCTAATGAGCATCTCTGGAGGGACGCTATCCTGGAACATACTGTAGCAGAATAAAGGTCAAAGTGAGAGAAAAACTGGCTAGGGTAGGGCTGTCAAACTCCCTGCCTGCGGGCCAGATGCGTCACATACTGGCCACGCCCATGCCCAGTTTAACAAAGGGAAAAAAGTCCCGATAAATCACGTGACACTGCCATGACTCCGTGAGTCTGACACCCCAGGGCTAGGGAAAACAGGTTGAGTTTTCTATAACAATTCCAAATTCATGTGATCAGTGCAGTTTTCACTAGTAAAGAAGCCCCCTCCAGCCAGTGACATCATTACCCCAAAGCTGCCTTTACAGCTCCTAACAAGCAACTCCTTGTTAATGATGTCATAATTTCTTTCTAGGGGTATTCATGCTCTGGAGTAAAAGGCACAATCTATCAGTTATTTCTCCTCATCCATTTGCAAGCGAACAGCTTTGAAAGCCATGTCTAGTGCATCTGTCTGAATGTCGAATTGCTTTGGAGGGTCAGGGTGGTCAAGAAGGGGCTGGGAAGTTTTAACTCTTCCAATGCTGATTGTCTCCTTTCTGTCCATGCAAACCTAGCTTTCTTTTTCAACAACTATGTGAGAGGCTTAACCCTGTGGGAGAAGATAGGAATGAACCGCCTGTAAAATTTTGCGAAGTCCAGGAAGCATTAAACATCTTTCATGTTGGTGGGGGTAGAATTCCAGGATGAAATGGGTTGTACCCAGGGATGTAATGTGAAAATTTCCCTACCAGTTCTGTGGGCATGGCTTGGTGGCGTTGCTTGGTGGGGGGAGTCATGTGACCGGGTGGGCATGACCAACTTGACGTCACTCACATCACTCACTGTTAGAGCCAGGAGCTGCACATTCTGAAGCACATTTTGCCCTTCTGAAGCCCCCAAAACATTGAGTTTTCCTCCGCCATCTGGCTTGACTGCCCAAGCAAACCTTGGAGCCTTCTCTCTCCCGGAAGGCCGTGCATCCCCCCACCAATCCTCCGTACAAACCGCCCACACTCTTTCTGCAAAGGCAGAGCCCGCCCCCCTGCAGGATGATCCAAAGAGGGGAGGGGGATGCTGTAGAAAAGGCAGCCTTCCACCCGTGCCTCCCTTGCTGGCTCAAAACACTAGAAAGCATCACAATGATTTTTCATTTAAAAGGGGGAAAAATGGGGGGAAGCTGTACTTCGGCCGGTAGACCCCCGCCGCAGTCGTCCTCCTTCAGAAAACAGCTATTCCCTGAGTTAAGAAGGCAAAAAGCTGCGGCTCGGCTCACCCAATTCTAAGGACTACCCCAAATGGTATTCGGCGCGGAGAGGGCGGCTACCCCTTGCAATCCCCCTTTCCCTCGGCGCTTTGACTTCCCGTGGCTCGCCGGCCTGAATGCTGGGTAGGACCACTATAAGGCCACTTCCCCACTTCTCAGCGGCAGCTGCTCTGCAGGCGACCGCAGGACCCTCCACCTCCTTCCCCAACTTCTCCCTCAGCTTTCTTCCTTCTCCCGCCGCAAAATGAAAGCGAACAGCAGTGGGGTTCCTTCAGGCAGGCGGACATCTGCAGCCAGGCGGATAGGGAGGGTGGAGAGAGTGAAGGCGGCGGCAGCTCCTTCCATGCGCAGCGCAGGAAGGCGGTGAAGGTGGGCAAGGTGGCCCCGGCACGCTTGTTGCTGGGGAAGCGCGGCAATTGCTCAGCCAGGGCGGCCTCAGCGGTGGCTGCATTGGCCACTCCACCCACGCCATGTCCTGCTCTGGCTGGCTGCACGACTACAAGTGGGGCGACCTGGCGAAGATGACGAGCTACCCGCACTGACCCACCTGGGTAAGCGCCGCCACCCAGGCCAAAGGGAAAGCTCTGCGGTGACGCGGCCGGTACTGCCCTGGTCCTCTCCCCATGTGGGGGAGCTGCTGCCCCGCCGGCCACTTCCGCCCTTCTTGCTCCGCTTCTTCGCCGGCGGGAAGTGGCGCCTCGGCTGAGCCTCCTTCCCCTGGACCGCCGGACTCTGCAAGCTGAGTTCCTGGAGTAGTGCTGGTGGTCAAAGAGAGCAGGCAGGTGGCTGGGTGGGAAGCCAGTGGGCTTCTTCGTATCCCCAAGACTCTTGGAGCTGGCATGGGAGACACGCCGCCCCGACATGCTTTCCTGTCTTCCACGTGGCCTTCCGCTTGCCTGCCTTCACAAGCTGGCCACGGGGACAATGGGAGGGCCGCATGGAAGGCAGGAAAGCATGTCAGGGCTGCGAGAAAGGGAGTAGGCTGCTACCTTCCTTTCCCGCTACCCCAAGATGCTTTCCTGCCTTCCATGTGGCCTTCCGCTTCTTCCTTTCCCCCCACCCACGTTGGCCTTACCTGCTGCTGCTGCTGCTGCTGCTGCTGCTGCTGCTGCTGCTGCTGCTGCTGCTGCTGCTGCTGCTGCTGCTGCTATGGGGCTGAGTCTGAGAGCGGCGGGAAATTGCAAGCAGAAAAGGCCCAAAAGGCCGGAAAAGGCAAGCGGATGTCCCAGGGCTGCTGCACATGTGCACCGCAGCCCTCTTCCAGGGGACATCTGCTTGCAGGGCGAGGGAGCGGCACCTGCCAGACCGGTTCAGGGGCATGGCCAGCAAGTGATCGCGGGTGGTTCGGTGAACCACCAGTGGCCATCGCTACTGGAATGCCCGAACCGGTCCGAACAGGGAGCATTTCACCCCTGGTTGTACCTTAGTAGTATCTATCTGAAAATCATTGGTTGAAATTCTGTAGTCCAAGTAGTCTACTTGCTGCAGGTCAAAGGTGCACTTCTCAAGCTTGGCAAACAGTTTGTTCTCTCAAAGTCTTTGCAACACCTCTCTAACATGCTGCCCATGAGCCTCTGCACCCTCAGAGTAAATCAAGATGTCACGAAACAAAATATTGTAGGAAAATCTGTAGCTCAGGATCCCATAACAAACTCACATTGAGCGACAGATGTTCTCATCTTGTCTGCTTCTCCTCCAAACGTCTCAGACAACCACTCTGGGAACATAAAAGACTGGTTGCATCATTGGTGCAGGTGGAAGCTGGGCGTTTTGAAATTATTGCTGGACTAATTTATTTATTTATTTATTTTATTTGTCAAATACGTATTAGGTAATATACGTACATAAGTATAAACATTATTTGAATACATGAAATGAATACGAATAAAAGGGAACATTAGGATAGGGATGGTAGGCTCGCTGGTGCACTTACGCATGTCCCTTAAAGACCTCTTAGGAATGGGGTGAGGTCAACAGTAGACAGTCTAAGATTAATTAATTAATTGAAGTACTGTTGCTTCTAAGTTCCACATTTTTCCTTCCATCTCCTGTCGGTATTGGAGTAAAGTTTCTGCATCTGCTGGAGAGATGTAGAGCTGCCTACGATCCCACAACCATGTTCAAAGATGCCTCCTTCCCATAAGCAGTGAGTCTGGTGAGGTTAATGTCACGCCCAGGTGTTTGAAACTACTTCAGCCAACGAAAGGAACTTAGATCGATAAAAACAAAGAGAATTTATTGAAAATTAATAATAATAGCAGTTTGCAAAGTGCAGAGGGTCTTCGGTTGAAACCTCAGCAAGCAGGTTCAAACCAAGAGCCACCCCTATAAATTCCAAAACATAAGTTATATACAGGTTTCATCTCAACCCCAATTTCCCTCTCATTGGATATGTCCTCAAGGGTTTGCAGCTAATCCTGGGATTTCTCCAGGGAAAATTATCTCCTTTCTCTACCTATTCGTTTGGCAATGAAGCATTCTGCTGCGTAGCATCCCATCTCCTAAGCTTTAAGGAATGTACTTTCAGCCTCCCCTCATTGGGTCCCTTTCAAGCTTCTAGAGATAAAAATTCCATAAGATAAACTATAGAGATCGACAGTTTTATAGCTGTATGCTGCCTTTTATGTTTTTATATGTTTGTAATGTATTTGTTACTGTCATAAATGTTTTCTTTTGTATGTTTTTTAAATGTAAATAACTCAATAAAAAAATTTTTTTTAAAAAAAAATTCAACATTCATAGAGATTATAACAACCTCCCCCCCAAAACATAAAAAGGCATATCAATGGAGCATGTCAAAAGTATAAAAACAAATCATGCAGATACAGAGAGGTATATTTCATATAATTAGAAGGGACCCCATAGGTCATCTAGTCCAACCCCATCATACTTTTTATTTTTCAATTCTTATTTCTTACACAGGCAACCAGAACAGCTCTGGAAATTAGATAAAAAGGTTTCTTTATGGTTGATTCAACAGTTCACAAGAATCTCACCAAACTGCCAAGCTTCCCTTGGGAGTGCCTGATATAGCCTAAGAAGTATTTGATCTCTCGACCCCCCCCCCCCAATAGAATCCAAAGCGAGAATATTTCACCCGCCAGAATCAGGGGGCTTCCCTCTTGTCCAAACAGGATTGGGAACAGGCATCATTTTCAGTGAGCCCCTAGAGACGACAGGGAAGCCATTTGTCTCTGTAGGCTGAATGAAAAACCTACATGCCAAGTCCTTGTGGTAGACAGAAATGATGTGTGATCTTTCCTGCTGGGTCTTGCATGGACTCTCTGGGGAAGCCGGTGGGAAAAATTGCAAATGGCAATAACAAGATTATTAGACATTGGACAGCTTTTTATAAGCGTTGCCAAGTGCCCAGATCACAATCACATGACTAAGGAGGTACTTCAATGGCCATAACTGAAGGCATGAGTCATAAGTCTATTCATTTAGCATCATCATAACATTCAACAATCAGAAGACAAGAACGACTGTACCTGTAATTCCGTGTGGTTGTTGGTGCTGAATAAATCTAATCGACATTTTCAAATACATTTATTTACTGTTTCTCAGTGGACATCATCACCCATATTGTGCTATATTTATTTTTTATTTTTTCTTTCCTACCTAAATATTTAACTGAACTAGAAACAGGTGTGCCAATATAAGATCATATTTTTTTCTTTCTCTTTCCCCACAGTACGATATTCCACCTAAATAATTTCATTTTAGAAAATATAATCTGTGAAGAATCTTTCAGTCAAAATTGTAATAAGTGAATATGTGAATTTCTTACAAAACTACAATATGTCACCATTTTTTCCTTTCAGTTTGATGAACACAAATATTCCAAATTGAGTAATATTTTGAAAATATATCCAAGGAAAAGCAGTTCAGTTGCCATACATACATTCCCTTGAATGTATCCATACATTCCATACAATCCATAATTATTTTTCAAGAAATAATTGTGATTATTTTGGACTGCAGACTTTCTGGAGAGATCCTGAATGAATCTTGCAGCAGGCATCTTGCAGAAGTATTCAGGAAAAACCAGAGATTGAGAAAGTTATCCTTCGATGTCTGGAACCTAGATGAGAAAAAAATGGAACGATTGTGCGATGGGCTCAAACATCCAGAATGCACAATAGAGACATTAGAGTAAGTGACTATTTACTTTCAGTTTGATCTGCATAAGTGTCTTTTGAGTGTTAATATTTTAGAAATATAGAGAGATTCAGTTGCCATACATGGTCATATTCTCTTCAGTTCCTATAAAATACATTGCATACTTGATATTAAAAAAATAATTGTAATTTTTCATATTTTTTTCTGGTGGGGCTGGGAGGGGGGACAGGCGGAAGTGCCGTGCCTTAGGGAAAACTCTGTGAATGTCCTAGAGTGGCCCAATCAGAGCCCTGACTTAAACCCTAATGAGCATCTCTGGAGGGACCTGAAAATGGCTTTCCACTGGCGGTCGTCATCCAACCTGACTGAGCATGAGAGGATTTGCAAGGAAGAATGACAGAAAATCCCCCAATCCAGTTGTGCAAAGCTTGTTGTATCATACCCAAAAAGACCCGAGGCTGCAATTGCTGCCAAAGATGCTTCAACAAAGGTTCAGGAAAGCCTCCTGAACCCTGGGGATGGCAAAAAATGGGCCAATGGGCCAATCGGAAGTTCTTTTCCGAACTTCCGGTTGGCCCGTTGGCCCGTTTTTCACCATCCCCAGGGTTCAGGAGGCTTTCCTGAAGCCTGGGGAGAGCGAAAACGGCTGAAATGAAGGCCGAAAATCAGCTGGCCAGCGCACACATATGCGCTGGAGTTGACACTGGGCAATGTCTTGCGTGCCCTCAGATATGGCTCCACGTGCTACCTGTGGCACACGTGCCATGGGTTCGCCATCACTGCCCTACAGGTAATCCATCCAGGCCCTCAGATAACAGGTCTCACTGCTGCTGAGTTTTCATTCTGGGGAACAAATCCTGGACCAGCTGTCCTGCCCCAAAGTTTCTCAGGCAGTACCTGTATGGTCTCAACCAAAGTTACAATATTGTAAAATCTTTTTGGGGGCTTGTGCTGCACCTGTAAATACTCAGTCTTGTGAGACACAGCTTACAGCAACAAATTACGCTATAGCAGTATAAAGGTCAAAGTGAGAGAAAAACTGGCTAGGGTGGGGCTGTCAAATTCCCAGACTGCGGGCCAGATGCGTCACATACTGGCCACGCCCATGCTCAGTTTAGCAAAGGGAAAAAAGTCCCGATAAATCATGTGACAGTGCCAAGACACTGTGAGTTTGACACCCCAAGGCTAGGGAAAACAGGTTGAGTTTTCTATAATGATTCAAAATTCATGTGATCAGTGCAGTTTTCACTAGTAAAGAAGCCCCCTCCAGCCAGTGACATCATTACCCCAAAGCTGCCTTTACAGCTCCTAACAAGCAACTCCTTGTTAATGATGTCATAATTTCTTTCTAGGGGTATTCATGCTCTGGAGTAAAAGGCACAATCTATCAGTTATTTCTCCTCATCCATTTGCAAGCGAACAGCTCAGAAAGCCATGTCTGTGTCGAATTGCTTTGGAGGGTCAGGGTGGTCAAGAAGGGGATGGGAAGTTTTAACTCTTCCAGTGCTGATTGTCTCCTTTCTGTCCATGCAAACCTAGCTTTCTTTTTCAACAACTATTTGAGAGGCTTAACCCTGTGGGAGAAGATGGGAATGAACTGGCTGTAAAATTTTGCAAAGTCCAGGAAGTATTAAACATCTTTCATGTTGGTGGGGGAAGAATTCCAGGGAGAAATGGGTGGTACCTTAGTAGGATCCATCTGAAGATCATTGGTTGAAATTCTGTAGTCCAAGTTGTCAACTTACTGCAGGTCAAAGGTGCACTTCTCAAGCTTGGCAAACAGTTTGTTCTCTCAAAGTCTTTGCAACATCTCTCTAACATGCTGCCCATGAGCCTCTGCATCCTCAGAGAAAATCAAGATGTCACCAAAAAAAATATTGTAGGAAAATCTGTAGCTCAGGATCCCATAACAAACTCACATTGAGCGACAGATGTTCTCATCTTGTCTTCCTTCTCCTCCAAATGTCTGGGAACATAAAAGACTGGTTGCATCATTGGTGGAGGTGGAAGCTGGGCGTTTTGAAATTATTGCTGGACTAATTTATTTATTTATTTATTTTATTTGTCAAATACATATTAGATAAAATACGTACATAAGTATAAACATTATTTGAATACATGAAATGAATACGAATAAAAGGGAACATTAGGATAGGGACGGTAGGCTCGCTGGTGCACTTACGCATGCCCCTTACAGACCTCTTAGGAATGGGGTGAGGTCAACAGTAGACAGTCTAAGATTAATTAATTAATTGGAGTACTGTTGCTTCTAAGCTCCACATTTTTCCTTCCATCTCCTGTCGGTATTGGAGTAAAGTTTCTGCATCTGCTGGAGAGATGTAGAGCTGCCTACGATCCCACAACCATGTTCAAAGATGCCTCCTTCCCATGAGCAGTGAGTCTGGTGAGGTTAATGTCACACCCAGGTGTTTGAAACGACTTCAGCCAACGAAAGGAACTTAGATCGATGAAAAACAAAGAGAAAATTAATAAATATTGAAAATTAATAATAATAGCAGTTTGCAAAGTGCAGAGGGTCTTAGGATGAAACCTCAGCAAGCAGGTTCAAAGCAAGAGCCACCCCTAAAAATTCCAAAAGTTACTTTATGTACAGGTTTCATCTCAACACCCAATTTCCCTCTCATTGGATATGTCCTCAAGGGTTTGCAGCTAATCCTGGGATGTCTCCAGGGAAAATTATCTCCTTTCTCTACCTATTCGTTTGGCAATGAAGCATTCTGCTATGTAGCATCCCATCTCCTAAGCGTTAAGGAATGTACTTTCAGCCTCCCCTAATCGGGCCCCTTTCAAGCACCTAGAGATAAAAATTCAACATTCAAAGAGATTATAACAACCCCCCCCAAAAAACATAAAAAGGCATATCAATGGAGCATGTCAAAAGTATAAAAACAAATCATGCAGATACAGAGAGGTATATTTCATTTGATAACAGATTAATATAATTAGAAGGGACCCCGTAAGTCATCTAGTCCAACCCCATCATACTTTTTATTTTTGAATTCTTATTTCTTACACAGGCAACCAGAACAGCTCTGGAAATTAGATAAAAAGGTTTCTTTATGGTTGATTCAACAGTTCACAAGAATCTCACCAAACTGCCAAGCTTCCCTTGGGAGTGCCTGATATAGCCTAAGAAGTGTTTGATCTCTCCCCCCCCCCCCAATAGAATCCAAAGCGAGAATATTTCACCCGCCAGAATCAGGGGGCTTCCCTCTTGTCCAAACAGGAATGGGAACAGGCATCATTTTCAGTGAGCCCCTAGAGACGACAGGGAAGCCACTTGTTTCTGTAGGCTGAATGAAAAACCTCCATGCCAAGTCCTCGTGGTAGACAGAAATGATGTGTGATCTTTCCTGCTGGGTCTTGCATGGACTCTCTGGGGAAGCCGGTGGGAAAAATTGCAAATGGCAATAACAAGATTATTAGACATTGGACAGCTTTTTATAAGCGTTGCCAAGTGCCCAGATCACAATCACATGACTAAGGAGGTACTTCAATGGCCATAACTGAAGGCATGAGTCATACGTCTGTTCATTTAGCATCATCATAACATTTAACAACCAGAAGACAAGAACGACTGTACCTGTAATTCTGTTTGGTTGGTGGTGCTGAATAAATCTAATCGACATTTTCAAATACACACATTTATTTACTGTTTCTCAGTGGACATCATCACCCATATGGTGCTATATATCCAAGGAAAAGCAGTTCAGTTGCCATACATACATTCCCTTGAATGTATCCATACATTCCATACAATCCATAATTATTTTTCAAGAAATAATTGTGATTGTTTTGAACTGCAGACTTTGTGGAGAGATCCTGAATGAATCTTGCAGCAGGCATCTTGCAGAAGTATTCAGGAAAAACCAGAGATTGAGAAATTTATGCTTGGACATCTTTAACCGAGATTACAAAACAATGGAACGATGGTGCGATGGGCTCAACCATCCAGAATGCACAATAGAGACATTACAGTAAGTGACTATTTACTTTCAGTTTGATCTGCATAAGTGTCTTTTGAATGTTAATATTTTAGAAATATAGAGAGATTCAGTTGCCATACATGGTCATATTCTCTTCAGTTTCTATAAAATACATTGCATACTTGATATTCAAGAAATAATTGTAATTTTTCATATATTTTTCTGGTGGGGCTGGGAGGGGGGACAGGCGGCAGGGCCGTGGCTTAGGGAAAACTCTGTGAATGTCCTAGAGTGGCCCAACCAGAGCCCTGACTTGAACCCTAATGAGCATCTCTGGAGGGACCTGAAAATGGCTGTCCACTGGCGGTCATCATCCAACCTGACTGAGCATGAGAGGATTTGCAAGGAAGAATGACAGAAAATCCCCCAATCCAGTTGTGCAAAGCTTGTTGTATCATACCCCAAAAGACCCGAGGCTGCAATTGCTGCCAAAGATGCTTGAACAAAGGTTCAGGAAAGCCTCCTGAACCCTGGGGATGGCAAAAAATTGGCCAATGGGCCAATCGGAAGTTCTTTTCTGAACTTCTGGTTGGCCCATTGGCCCGTTTTTCACCATCCCCAGGGTTCAGGAGGCTTTCCTGAAGCCTGGGGAGAGTGAAAACGGCTGAAAAGAAGGCTGAAAATCAGCTGGCCAGCGCGCACATATACGCTGGAGCTGACATTGGGCAATGCCTTGCGTGCCGTCAGATATGGCTCCATGTGCTCCCTGTGGCACACGTGCCATAGGTTCGCCATCACTGCCCTAGAGGTAATCCATCCAGGCCCACACATAACAGGTCTCACTGCTGCTGAGTTTTCATTCTGGGGAACAAATCCTGGACCAGCTTTCCTGCCCCAAAGTTTCTCAGGCAGTAGCTGCATGGTCTCAACCAAAGTTACAATATTGTAAAATCTTTATGGGGGCTTGTGCTGCACCTGTAAATACTCAGTCTTGTGAGACACAGCTTACAGCAACAAATTACACTATCCGGGAACATAGCAGTATAAAGGTCAAAGTGAGAGAAAAACTGGCTAGGGTAGGGCTGTCAAATTCCCAGCCTGCGGGCCAGATGCGTCACATACTGGCCACACCCATGCCCAGTTTAACAAAGGGAAAAAAGTCCCGATAAATCACGTGACACTGCCATGACGCCATGAATTTGACACCCCAGGGCTAGGGAAAACAGGTTGAGTTTTCTATAACGATTCCAAATTCATGTGATCAGTGCAGTTTTCACTAGTAAAGAAGCCCCCTCCAGCCAGTGACATCATTACCCCAAAGCTGCCTTTACAGCTCCTAACAAGCAACTCCTTGTTAATGATGTCATAATTTCTTTCTAGGGGTATTCATGCTCTGGAGTAAAAGGCACAATCTATCAGTTATTTCTCCTCATCCATTTGCAAGCGAACAGCTCTGAAAGCCATGTCTGTGTCGAATTGCTTTGGAGGGTCAGGGTGGTCAAGAAGGGGCTGGGAAGTTTTAACTCTTCCAATGCTGATTGTCTCCTTTCTGTCCATGCAAACCTAGCTTTCTTTTTCAACAACTATGTGAGAGGCTTAACCCTGTGGGAGAAGATAGGAATGAACCGCCTGTAAAATTTTGCGAAGTCCAGGAAGCATTAAACATCTTTCATGTTGGTGGGGGAAGAATTCCAGGATGAAATGGGTTGTACCCAGGGATGAAATGTGAAAATTTCCCCTACCGGTTCTGTGGGCATGGCTTGGTGGCGTTGCTTGGTGGGGGGAGTCATGTGACCGGGTGGGCATGACCAACTTGACGTCACTCACATCACTCACTGTTAGAGCCAGGAGCTGCACATTCTGAAGCACATTTTGCCCTTCTGAATCCCCCAAAGCATTGAGTTTCCCTCCGCCATCTGGATTGACTGCCCAAGCAAACCTTGGAGCCTTCTCTTGCCCCGCTCTCCATCCCGGAAGGCCGTGCATCCCCCCGCCAATCCTCCGTACAAACCGCCCACACTCTTTCTGCAAAGGCAGAGCCCACCCTCCTGCAGGATGATCCAAAGAGGGGAGGGGGATGCTGTAGAAAAGGCAGCCTTCCACCCGTGCCTCCCTTGCTGGCTCAAAACACTAGACAGCATCATAATGATTTTTCATTTAAAAGCGAAAAAAGGTGTGGAAGCTGTACTTCGGCCGGTAGTCCTCCCGCCGCAGTCTTCTTCTTGCAGAAAATGGCTGTTCCCTGAGTTAAGAAGGCAGGAAGCTGCGGTTCGGCTCACCCAATTCCAAGGACTACCCCGAATGGTATTCGGCGCGGAGAGGGTGGCTACCCCTCGCAATCCCCCTTTCCCTCGGGGCTTTGACTTCCTTTGGCCCGCCGCCTGAACACTGGGTAGGACCACTGTAAGGCCACTTCCCCACTTCTCAGCGGCGGCTGCTCTGCAGGCGACCGCAGGACCCTCCACCTCCTTCCCCAACTTCTCCCTCAGCTTTCTTTATTCTCCCGCCGCGAAATGAAAGCAAACAGCAGTGGGGTTGCTTCAGGCAGGTGGACATCTGCAGCCAGGCGGATAGGGAGAGTGGTGAGAGCAGCGGTGGCGGCCACTTCCATGCGCAGCACAGGAAGGCGAGGAAGGCGGGGAAGGTGGCCCCGGCGCGCATGTTGCTGGGGAGGTGCGGCGATCGCTCAGCCAGGGCGGCATCAGTTGTGGCTGCATTGGCCACTCCATCTGCGCCATGTCCTGCTCTGGCTGGCTGCACGACTACAAGTGGGGTGACCTGGCGAAGATGACGGGCTACCCTCACTGACCCACCTGGGTAAGCGCTGCCACCCAGGCCAAAGGGAAAGCTCTACGGTGGCGCGGCCAGTCCTGCCCTGGTCCTCTCCCCACATGGGGGAGCTGCTGCCCCGCTGGCCACTTCCGCCCTTCTTGCTCCGCTTCTTCGCCAGCGGGAAGTGGCGCCTCGGCTGAGCCTCCTTCTCCTGGACCACCGGACTCTGCAAGCCGAGTTCCTGGAGTAGTTCTGGTGGTCAAAGAGAGCAGGCAGGTGGCCGGGTGGGAAGCCAGTGGGTTTCTTCGTATCCCCAAGCCTCGTGGAGCTGGCATGGGAGACACGCCGCCCCGACATGCTTTCCTGCCTTCCACGTGGCCTTCCGCTTGCCTGCCTTCGCAAGCTGGCCACGGGGACAATGGGAGGGCCGCATGGAAGGCAGGAAAGCATGTCAGGGCTGCGAGGAAGGGAGTAGGCTGCTACCTTCCTTCCCCGCCGCCCCGAGATGCTTTCCTGCCTTCCATGTGGCCTCCCGCTTCTCCCCCCCCCACCAGCGTCGGCCTTACCTTCTGCTGCTGCTGCGCCTATGGGGCTGAGTCTGAGAGCAGCGGGAAACGGCAAGTGGAAAAGGCCCAAAAGGCCAGAAATGGCAAGCGGATGTCCCAGGGCTGCTGCACATGTGCACCGCAGCCCTCTTCCAGTGAGAACTCGCGTCCTACCATATGTGCAGTCCCGGGACATCTGCATGCAGCCCGAGGGAGCGGCATTTGCCAGACCAGTTCAGGGGCGTGGCCAGCAAGCGATCACGGGTGGTTCAGTGAACCACCGGCGGCCATCGCTACTGGAATGCTTGAACTGGTCCGAACCGGGAGCATTTCACCCCTGGTTGTACCTTAGTAGGATCTATCTGAAGATCATTGGTTGAAATTCTGTAGTCCAAGTAGTCTACTTGCTGCAGGTCAAAGGTGCACTTCTCAAGTTTGACAAACAGTTTGTTCTTTCAAAGTCTTTGCAACACCTCTCTAACATGCTGCCCATGAGCCTCTGCATCCTCAGAGTAAATCAAGATGTCACCCAATAAAGTATTGTAGGAAAATCTGTAGTTCAGGATCCCATAACAAACTCACATTGAGCGACAGATGTTCTCATCTTGTCTGCTTCTCCTCCAAACGTCTCAGACAACCATTCTGGGAACATAAAAGACTGGTTGCATCATTGGTGCAGGTGGAAGCTGGGCGTTTTGAACATTGCTGGACTAATTGGAGTACTGTTGCTTCTAAGTTCCACATTTTTCCTTCCATCTAATGTCGGTATTGGAGTAAAGTTTCTGCATCTGCTGGAGAGATGTAAAGCTGACTACGATCCCACAACCATGTTCAAAGATGCCTCCTTCCCATAAGCAGTGAGTCTGGTGAGGTTAATGTCACACCCAGGTGTTTAAAATCACTTCAGCCAACGAAAGAAACTTAGATCGATAAAAACAAAGAGAATTTATTGAAAATTAATAATAATAGCAATTTGCAAAGTGCAGAGGGTCTTCAGTTGAAACCTCAGCAAGCAGGTTCAAACCAAAAGCCACCCCTATAAATTCCAAAACATACGTTATATACAGGTTTCATCTCAACGCCCAGTTTCATTGGATATGTCCTCAAGGGTTTGCAGCTAATCCTGGGATGTCGCCAAGGAAAATTATCTCCTTTCTCTACCTATTCGTTTGGCAATGAAGCATTCTGCTACGTAGCATCCCATCTCCTAAGCGTTAAGGAATGTACTTTCATCCTCCCCTCATCGGGCCCCTTTCAAGCTTCTAGAGATAAAAATTCAACATTCAAAGAGATTATAACAACCCCCCCCCAAAAATAAAAAGGCATAACAATGGAGCATGTCAAAAGTATAAAAACAAAGCATGCAGATACAGAGAGGTACATTTCATTTGATAACAGATTATTATAATTAGAAGGGACCCCATAGGTCATCTAGTCCAACCCTATCATACTTTTTATTTTTGAATTCTTATTTCTTACACAGGCAACCAGAACAGCTCTGGAAATTAGATAAAAAGGTTTCTTTATGGCTGATTCAACAGTTCACAAGAATCTCACCAAACTGCCAAGCTTCCCTTGGTAGTGCCTGATATAGCCTAAGAAGTGTTTGATCTCTCGCCCCCCCCCCCCCCCCATAGCATCCAAAGCGAGAATATTTCACCCGCCAGAATCAGCGGGCTTCCCTCTTGTCCAAACAGGATTGGGAACAGGCATCATTTTCAGTGAGCCCCTAGAGACGACAGGGAAGCCACTTGTCTCTGTAGGCTGAATGAAAAACCTCCATGCCAAGTCCTCGTGGTAGACAGAAATGATGTGTGATCTTTCCTGCTGGGTCTTGCATGGACTCTCTGGGGAAGCTGGTGGGAAAAATTGCAAATGGCAATAACAAGATTATAAGACATTGGACAACTTTTTTTAAGCGTTGCCAAGTGCCCAGATCACAATCACATGACTAAGGAGGTGCTTCAATGGCCATAACTGAAGGCATGAGTCATAAGTCTGTTCATTTAGCATCATCATAACATTCAACAACCAGAAGACAAGAACGACTGTACCTGTAATTCTGTGTGGTTGGTGGTGCTGAATAAATCTAATCGACATTTTCAAATACACACATTTATTTACTGTTTCTCAGTGGACATCATCACCCATATTGTGCTATATTTATTTTTTATTTTTTCTTTCCTACCTACATATTTAACTGAACAACAAACAGGTGTGCCAATATAAGATATTATTTTTTCTTTCTCTTTACCCACATTTACTTTACCCGATATTCCACCTAAACAATTTCATTTTAGAAAATATAATCTGTGAAGAATCTTTCAGTCAAAATTGTAATAAGTGAATATGCGAATTTCTTACAAACTACAATATGTCACCATTTATTCCTTTCAGTTTGATGAACACAAATATTCCAAATTGAGTAATATTTTGAAAATATATCCAAGGAAAAGCAGTTCAGTTGCCATACATACATTCCCTTGAATTCCTATAAAAATACAATCCATAATTATTTTTCAAGAAATAATTGTGATTATTTTGGACTGCAGACTTTCTGGAAAGATCCTGACTGAATCTTGCAGCAGGCATCTTGTAGAAGAACTCAGGAAAAACCAGAAATTGAGAATGTTCTCCTTGGACATCCAGGACACAGATGACAAAACAATGGAACGATTGTGCGATGGGCTCAAACATCCACAATGCACAATAGAGACATTAAAGTAAGTGACTATTTACTTTCAGTTTGATCTGCATAAGTGTCTTTTGACTGTAAATATTTTAGAAATATAGAGAGATTCAGTTGCCATACATGGTCATATTTTCTTCAGTTCCTATAAAATACATTGCATACTTGATATTCAAGAAATAATTGTAATTTTTCATATTGTTTTCTGGTGGGGCTTGGAGTGGGGACAGGCGGCAGGGGCGTGGCTTAGGGAAAACTCTGTGAATGTCCTAGAGTGGCCCAACCAGAGCCCTGACTTGAACCCTAATGAGCATCTCTGGAGGGACCTGAAAATGGCTGTCCACTGGCGGTTGTCATCCAACCTGACTTAGCATGAGAGGATTTGCAAGGAAGAATGACAGAAAATCCCCCAATCCAGGTGTGCAAAGCTTGTTGCATCATACCCAAAAAGACCCGAGGCTGCAATTGCTGCCAAAGATGCTTCAACAAAGGTTCAGGAAAGCCTCCTGAACCCTGGGGACGGCGAAAAATGGGCCAACGGGCCAATCGGAAGTTCGTTTCCCACCAGTCAGGCAATGCTCAGGGAACGACCTTTGTAGAAACTAGAGGTCTTCTCTGTCCTGTAGTCCAAAGGCCACTAGAGGGAGGGTGGTACCCAGACAATTTCAAGAGGCCAGTTAAGCCCTGGCCAGCAGCATCACCAAGTTCATCCATGATATATATCAGATCATCGCTATGACAAGGCTTGTTTCAGGAGAAGAAGAAAAATATTACTATGAAACTAGAAAACCAAAAGATGAATGTAGGCTTGTAAGGGCAGTGGGCTGGGGATGAACCATGCCATGAAAATATGCCTTTAGAAATGGTTAAGAGTAATTTTGAGGTGATGTAAAGAGAGTTCAAAGCATCAAACATATCTGACTTTTGGGGCACTGACACCAAGCTCAGATTTTATCAAAATGTTGAAATGTGTCTTATGTCTCTTAAGTACTTGCAGGTGACAATATGATGCATATTTTGTCATTTGCTTCCTTCACCACCATCTCTTTCCCTTCAATGGTCACGTTGTCTTCTATTTTAATGTGATTAGTATAAAGTCTACTTGCTCTTTCATCTATGACCAGGTTTGGTGTTTTTCCCTTAAAAGTATCTAATGGAAGCCTTTTCCAAACTCTAGTAAGAGATCCTAATCCAGATCCACCCTGGAAAACAGGATGCCTCAACTTCTCCTTGGGGAGGGGGCATTCGTTGGCCATGTGTTTCCTCCTGAGTTTGCTGGCAGAGACCCTTATTAACTTTTAACAAGAATAACCATTCAAACTAACTAATTTCCTGCATCCCAGGTAAACTCTGCCTACCACATGGCAACCCCCTACATGTTCTTGGTCTCAGTGATCTACTCACTGGGATCTACTGGCTTTAAGTGGAAAGGAGGGGGGGAAGTAGACCCTAAAACACTATTCAACTATTGTGATAAGGCTGGTGTACTATTGGATACTCTGTGTCAGTCTTCCAATATAGGGTGGAAGTCCAAACTCCCCCATTTTTCTTTTGATTTTTCACACTTACATTGTATTTTAAAATTCTCTAAATAAATAAGAGGTGAGAAGCTAAAAAAGAGTCTCCTATATCAACTATTTCTGGAAGTCTTCCAGATAAAACTTTTCTCTTAACTCAAAATTAGCCTTTAGATCCGTCCACCAAAGACTCCCCCACTCACTGCAGCACTTGCAGTTTTTCCATTATTGACCCCCAGTCACATCTTGGACAGGTGACGAAATCATGAATGAGAGCTTCCCGGGTACTGATTGGGCAGGGAGAATTGGGCTATATAAATTAAAGAGGGGGAAGGACATTGCTTAGATTCTAAGATGAAATGAAAATATGAGAAAGCTGTTTGCCTAGTTATTGGGGGGGGGGAGATGAAGATCAATTTGAGAAGCACTGGGTTAACAAGGACACACACACCCTGTTAAATTGTAGTGATAGCAAATCTTCCCAAAGGGACTGGAAATCAAACTTTTTGATCAGACAAAACAACCTGGAATGAGTGAAAACAAATCACCCCTGAAATTATCTAGGATGAATCAGATTGTAATCAGATTATAATCTCATTATTAGAAATTTTTGCTGGGAGGTTAACATTTTTTTTAATTATAGGTTGAATGGAAAATACATTATACAGAATGGAAAATGGAATGAAACAACTATGGTGGAATCTAGCTAGAATCCAGGGAAGAGTGAAGAAACTGGCAAGCTGAGAGTCCTCGCAGAACAGGAAGAGGCACCGAACTGACCGCTTTCATAAACCCTGAAGCCCTAATCTGGCTGGCATCTAGGACAACTTGCTGCGGCCAAATCGCCATGGCCAACTTGCCACAGCCAACTCACCATGGGACAAGAGTTAAACTAATCAAAGAAATGGTGGAATAGAATCATTTAAAAAAGGATGCAAAAGGAGGGACAAAATGAAATGTGAATGACAAAAATTAAAACATTAAAAAATTATTTTAAACAATTAAATTGAATTGTTGAATTGTCATGCGACAAGCTGGCTGCAGTGAGTTGACCGTGGCATTGTCCATGGCGAGTTGGCTGTGGTGAGTTGTCCCATTCCGATCTGGTTGTTGCCAAGAGAATGCAGCCTATCCTTGAAATTCTCTTATCAGCTCAGGGTTCCTTGCATCTGACAATGGCTGAGCCTTCGGATGCTGTTTCTTCATGCTTGCTTGTTTGATCTATTTTTATTTCCATTCTGAATATGGTAAAGAAAAGTTGGAATTTAATATATGGGTAGTCCTCAACTTACGCCCACAATTGAGCCCAAAATGTCTGTTGGTAAGTTAGACGTTTGTTAAGTGAGTTTTGCCCCCTTTTAACCCCTTTCTTGCCACAGTTGTTAATGAATCATTGCAGTTGTTAAGTTAGTAACGTGATTGTAAAGTGATTCTGGTTTCCCCGTTGACTTTGCTTGTCAGAAGATCACAAAATGTGATAACATGAGCCTAGGATACTGCAACCGTCATAAATATGAGTCAGTTGCCAAGCATCTGAATTTTGATAACATGACCATGGGGATGCTACAATGGCTGTAAGTGTGAAAAATGGTCATAAGTCACTTTTTTCAGTACCGTTGTAACTTTGAACGGTCAGTAAATGAACTATTGTAAATCAAGGACTACCTGTATAGTGAAAGTCTGACAATCTTTCAGGCACTATATTGGTAGTCTTTGACTTACAAGCATTTGCTTAGTGACCATTTGAAGTTACAATGAAAAAAAGTGACTTATGACCAGTTTTCACACTTACAACTCTTGTAGCATCCCCATGGTCACATGATGAAAATGTGGATGCTTGGCAACTGGCATGTATTTATGATGGCTGCAGTGTCCTGGGGTCATGTGATCACCTTTTGCAACCTTCTGACAAGCAAAGTCAATGCAGAAGCCAGATTCACTTAGCAACCGTGTTACAACACCAGTGATTCCCTTAACAGCTGTGGCAAGAAAGGTCATAAAACATGGCAAAATGGATTTAAGAACTGTCTTGTTTAGCAATGGAAATTTTAGGCTTTAGGCGGTTGTAAGTCAAGGACAACCTGTAATTTGAACTGAGGACTTTCCTCTCTTGAGCTGTAAAATGCCAAGCTACAAGAAGGTGCTGCAGTATGGGCCTGGACTTGTGTTAGGCCTTCCAGGGCATCTCATTCCTGAACTACTCTGTGCTCGGCTTAACAACTGCCTGGGGAAGAGAAGGGATGTGGGTTAAGTGAGCTGCTTGCTTAATGACCGTCACCACTTGTAACCATAATGGGCAGGCTCATATGATCTATCTTGATAATAAGTTGAGGACTACTGTATTCATACAGATTTCTGTCATAATGTAGCATCCTGGTCTGAGAATATAGAAACGGAAGCATGATCTAGTTTCAGTAACTTTAAAAGTTGGTGTTATCTTTGCTACACTTTAGTAAGAATTTCTCTATGATTCTTTCAGTGTCTCTCTCTCTCTGCCGGATTCATAATGGTGTACTGCAACATTATATATTTGATTTCATTTTCTTGCCTTTCTATATTTACTCTTAGATTATTTCTGAGACTCCAGTTAAGCTGTCTTGAAATATTTAGAATGTAGATTTATGTCATAGTTATTGATAGGAGATTTCAAAACAGAGAAAGCCTAATAAGCAAAGAATTTTTTTAAAAATGAAGTTTAGACCTAAGAATTCGGTAGGTAACCAGCACTCAGTGAAAAGAAAAACTTGGAATTTAATAGATATTTTTCTTATTTGAAGGGACATTATGGTTTTTGCCTTGATTAGTTTCTGATTTACCAGTGATTTTGACTGTATTGCAATTGCTTCATTTTGTTGTAACTATTGGTCTGCTTCAATCATTATAAAATATATTTATCACTAGAACAGAACATATTTAGTTCAAAGTTGAACTCAACATGTGCGTATGATTTTGCATAAAGTTTTCATAAGTTTTCTGTAACTTGTTGCTGGTTTGCCTTTTATCTCAATAAAGTTTAAACTTTTTTAAAGTGCAATTTAGCATATGACGCTCCTTTTGTGGAACAGTGGAGCTCTCACCAATATTCCTTAATATTGGTTAGGTTAATGTACACTAATTCAGTGAATGGGGTATTTACAAAGGGTCCTTGTAATTGCAGCCATTGTAACATTCCCGCAGATACATGAGCATGATTCAGATGCTCAGTTCACAGTATGACATTGCAACATCCCATGGTCACATGGATACCCTTGGTAACCCTCACTACTGCGTTCCAAAAAGCAAAGTCAATGGGAAAGCCAGCTGGAGGTCGCAAGTGGTGATCACATGACCAGGAGATAGTATTCACTTAATAATGGTAAACTGGAAGTACCAGAACTGCAATATGGCAGTGCAGTCACATGACATCATGTCTTACGACTGCATTGCTTACTGACAGAGTTTCTTATCCCAATTCATGTTGCTAAGTGAGGATTATATATACTAAGTTGTGGTGATATGTCTTAATATCCAAAATAACTTCATATTGGAGTAATAAATGTGACAGAGAATGGAATTCAACATAGAAACCAGGTATAGACTACAATGCTATTCATGGATTACTGTTGGTAGGACATTCAAAATGTAGGCTTCTCTTAGCATGAAGGTAATAGCAGTTATACTTTAAAAGATTTGGAAGAAGAGAGATTCTTATTGATTAGACAGATTACAGTAATTGCTTACTTTCTTTTGGGATTCTGTTGAAAGTTAAATCAGATCCATGTCTTATTCCAAGCTGAGAAAGAAAGGACAGGCAAAGGGAAAAATGCAAGGCAGACTAGAGTTTGGAATGGAGGTTTCTGTTTATTTTCTCAACGGCAACAAGGAGGCAGCTGGCAAATTAGGGCTGTAAGCCAGTGGAATTTTGTGTGTTTTGGGTTGTTATTGGTGTGTTGCTAATTGTATGAAACTGTTTTCCTTCTATGTTCTTTAGACTGGATATAGCATTTTAATTGTCTTTAACTGAGATTTTTTTAATTGAGATTTTCTTTTGTGGCATGTGGGGTCATGACTGGCTCTAAAGGCAAAGGGGAAATGTAAGCTCTAAGTGTTTTGTTTTCCTGGTTGGAACCCAGCCTGTCAGGATGAGAATAACTCTCATTAGAGGCGAAAATAGATCTTTTCCTGGAACTCTGACATTAGAAATGAAAGCGCAGTTTAAAGTTCTAAGTAAAAATATTTATTTCGGTACAAAACAAATAAATCCTCATTAATCACATCTTTGATATAAAAACACGTCTTGCTTCCACAGAAGCTGGGAACAGAAAGAATGGATGGAGAGAATGGAATGTCCACATGCGTACTAGGAACATATCAATCACGTGCTCAGGAATAAACCATTATATTAGATAGGGATGCAGCTCCCTGCATATACATATAACAGGCAATATAAATCTCTGCGTGACACAGCCTGTATAATCAAATTCAGTCCTTTATCTAATTGTCTATGGAGATTCTCAGCCATCCAGGTTATGGTTGTCCCAAAGGTGCTTTTTCAAGAGGCAACTGGACTTTCTTTTTTTATCTTTTGAAGACGTTTTGTTTCTCATCCAAGAAGCTTCTTCAGCTCTGACTGGATGTTGGGGAATGGAAAGATAGAGAGCTGGTCATTTGTATTCTTTTAGAGAGTCATTGAGGCCACCTGGAGGTTTATCTGTGTCCTCAGAGTCACCTGAGTAGTGCAAATGTGTTTGGAGTTTTCTTGGCTGAAGGATGTTTTCTGCCCTGTGTCCCTTCAATGTTGAAGATAGGCGCAGGCTGTTGGAAATGAGTCTGTGTCTCTCAAAAAGAATGCAAATGACTAGCCAAGCAACAGAAGACCACCTAAGCTTTTCCATCCATATTGAATGAAACTTACTAAGTCTCTCACTAGGAAATTAGCATATATCAGCAACTCAATCAAAACCATAAGAAATCCCCTCAAGATATGGAAATCAGATTCTCCAGCCCCATCACCTGAGGTCAACAACTGGACACACAAAAGGTGAAGATCATCTCACCATGCAAGATGAGAAAATCATGTTTTTTCCTTAGCAGACTCAGCTCAATCCTCTGAGGCAAACTAAGTTTGCACATTCTCTAAAACAAAGACTGAATTTTGCTATAACTATTACTAACCCTGTCTTTCAATGTGCATCCACCTTCGATTGCTAAACTGTCGGTTCAAATAAATTCTACGTCTGCTTCAAAGGTTCTCTTTTTTTAAATCAAATATCACAGTTAATATCTTCAGTGCTTTGGCCCTTACAAACCCCAAATGCTGAGCAGAGTGGGGAGATCTGGAAGACAAAGTGAGAATCTCTCATTCATCTTTCAGCTACAAGTAACCAAGCAAGAAAACCCATTAGAATGCATATGGGTCAACATAAAAGAAAAAAAGAACGACACAACAATCGGTGTTTATTACAGACCACCAAATCAAACAGAAACAATGGACACCCTTTTTACCAACCAGCTAAAGAACATATGCAAGAAAAACAACATTGTAATAATGGGAGACTTCAACTACCCGGATATCACCTGGAAAACCAACTCAGCACCAAGTCAGAAATCTAACAGATTCCTAACCAGCCTAGCTGATAACTTCATAGTCCAAAAAGTGGAGGAGGGAACTAGAGGGGCAGCCATACTGGACTTAATACTTACAAACAGAAAAGAAATGATAGAAGGAGTCGAAGCTGCGGGAACACTGGGCGAGAGTGACCACGTAATACTAAAATTCACCACAACGCAAACACAAATAACTAAACATAATGACACCAATATCCCAGACTTTAAAAAGCCGACTTCAATAAACTCAGAGAAAACTTGGGAAAGATCCCTTGGATGAAAGTACTAAAGGGTAAAACAACTCAAGAAGCTTGGGAGATTCTGAAAAACACGATCATAAAAGCCCGGAACACCACAATACCGATGAGGAAGAAAAACAAGAAATCCAAAAGGAAACCAGCATGGATACACAAAGACCTCATCGACAAACTGAATGAAAAAAAAGATAAATACAAAAGATAGAAAGAGGAGCATATAATCAAGGCAAAGTACCAACAGATAGCCAGAATCTGTAAAGAAAAAATCAGGACAGCAAAGCCCAGAACGAAGATTCGCAACAAAAGTCAAAGACAACAAAAAAAAGCTTCTTCCAACACATAAACAACAAGAAAAAAAATCAAACAGTTGGTCCACTAAAGAGAGAAAATGGCAAAGAAGTAACAGACAACACAGACAAAGCAGAGCTACTGAACACGTTCTTCGCATCAGTCTTCACACAAAAGGAAACTGAAGCTCAACTACCCAGCAACACAAATATAAAAAACAGATTCGAAGCAAGACTCAACTTAAGCAAAAATACAGTAAGAGATCACCTGGCTGAACTTAATGAATACAAAGCACCAGGACCAGACGGATTACACCCCAGAGTCCCAAAAGAACTAGCAGAAGTCATTTCAGAACCACTGCACCACATCTTCCACAAATCCTGGAACATAGGGGAACTACCTGAGGACTGGAAAAGAGCTGATGTGGTCCCCATCTACAAAAAAGGTAAAAAAACAGACCCAGGAAACTACAGACCAATCAGCCTAACATCAATACCTGGGAAAATACTGGAAAAAATAATTTAAAACCAGATCTCCCATCATCTAGAAACAAACCAAGTAATAATCAACAGCCAAAACGGATTTGTTAAGAACAAGTCATGCCAAACCAACCTCATTTCATTCTTCAACACCGTGACCAAATTAGTAGACCAGCGAAATGTAGTAGACATAATATACCTGACTTCAGCAAAGCATTTAACAAAGTAGACCACAACCTACTCCTTTGTAAGCTAGAAAAAAGCGGGATAGACAGCTACACAACCAGATGCATTAACAACTGGCTGACTAACCGTACCCAGCAAGTAGTCCTCAATGGCTCTAAGTCCACATAACACAATCTGTTCACCAATGGGCTGAGCCTCAGCTGAGGCGAAGGAAAAGAGTACAGTGCGGAGATCGGAAAGATAGCAGCCGCTTTTGCCTCTGCTGGTAGAGACAGCGCAGAGCCCATCGCCAGGGTAACAAGCAGCTACCGAGGCTGCGGCAGGCCAAGAAGAACTCAGAATGTGAACGCATTTAGGCGAGGATGAGCGCTGCTGTGGCCGCTGTCCGGGGTTCCTCCCCACCGCTTAATCCAACCCTGGGGTCATTTTTGCCGGCCCACACACTAACTTTACCCGTGTGGTTATTAGTCAAGAGTTTTTAAAAATATCAATTTTTCCCTGTGGTTTGCTGCCATTCTTTTGAGTCCTACTTTTGGGATTGGTGGGTAAGAGGGGAGGGGGAGCTGCGGTTCTTGCTCAATGCCTTTGGGCCAGGTTATTTCTAGCTGGATTCAGGTACAGCCAAGCACAGCCTTTCTTAAACATCGTTTAGCTGCTCCAGATGAGCCATTCTCCCCCTCGCCCTGCCCGAACATACAGCTGCCTCTCACCTGCCCCACTCCCTCACACCCAGGGGCAGCAGGGACAAGCCATGGGCTCAGCTGCAGGGGAGCAGCTCAGGACGAGCCATTCTCCCACTCGCCCTGCCCAAACATACAGCCACCTCTCGCCCACCCCGCTCCCTAGCACCCGGGGGCAGCAGGGACAAACTGCAGGGGAGCAGCTCCAGACGAGCCCGTGTCTCCCGAAGCCACCGCCATTGGAGCCGCGACAGGCGAGAGGCAGGCATGGCAGCTGTATGTTCAGGCAGGGTGAAGGGGGGAATGGCTCCAGCCCCATTCCACTGCGCCAGCAAAGAAGCACGGAAGTTCCAGCCCATCCGCCCCATGAGTGAAGCAGGTGGCGTGAAGGAAACCGCTCAGCGGCAGCAGGTTGCACAGAGGAGGGGCAGCAGGGGACCCCCTGCCCTCCCCTCACCGGCCCTCCGCGCACAAAGATGATCCGTCACCTGCCCTGAACTCCTCACCGCTCCAGCACTAATGGCCTGGCCCCGCTCAACTGCATTTCTTTGTTGGTTTTGGAGCCGAAGCCAGGAAGGCAAGAGGGGCGGCTGTGGTGGCAACGGTGCTCCAGGACAGCACAGCCCTCCCAGTCCCAAAGCACTTTCTTCCTTCTCCCGCCTCTGAGAAGAGAGGAAGGAAGGAAGGAAGGAAGGAAGGAAGGAAGGAAGGAAGGAAGGAAGGAAGGAAGGAAGGACAGGACAGGACAGGACAGGACAGGACAGGACAGAAGAAGAATGGAATGGAATGGAATGGAATGGAATGGAATGGAATGGAATGGAATGGAGAGGAGGAAAAAAGGAAAGGAAAGGAAATGAAAGAAGGAGGCGGAAAGGAAAGGAGGAGGAAAGGAAAAAAGGAAAGGAAAGGAGGAAAGAAGGAAAGGAAAGAAGGAAAGGGGGAGGAGAGGAGAGGAAAGAAGGAAAGGAAAGGAAAGGAAAGAAGGAGGAAAGGAAAGGAATGGAATGGAATGGGAAAGGAAAGGAAAGGAAAGTTAAGGGAAGGGAAGGGAAGGGGGGAGGGGAGGAGAGGAAAGGAAAGGAAAGGAAAGGGGGAGAGGAGGGGAGGGGAGGAAAGGAAAGGAAAGAAGGAAAGGAAGGGGGAAGGAAAGCGAGGAGAGGGGAGGAAATGGAAGGGAAGGAAAGAAAAGGAGGAAAGGAATGGAACGGGAAAAGAAAGGAAAGGAAAGGGGGAGGGGAGGGGGAGGGGAGGGGGAGGGAGGGGAGGAAAGGAAAGGGGGAGGGGAGGGGAGGGGAGAAAAGGAAAGGAAAGAAGGAAAGGAAGGGGTAAGGAAAGGGAGGGGAGGGGAGGAAATGGAAGGAAAGGAAAAGAATGGAACAGGGGAAAGGAAAGGAAAGAAGGAAAGGAAAGGGGGAGGGGAGGGACTACAGCTACAGCTCTGGAATATGGGACTGACTTCCCACCAACATCAGCAAGCCACCGTCAGTCTGCCCATCTTCATTTTCCTTCACTCAGATTGACCAAGCTTCTTGAGAGAAGGAACACAAAAGAGGTTTCCAGGCTGTGTGCCTAGACCAGGCACTTTCTCTCGGGCCTCCCACACGGAGGCCTCGCAGAAGCAGACAGGTAAGCCTGAAAGGCAGCTGAGCTCCCCCCCAGTGGTCCGCGGGATTTAAAATTATGAATTTGATGGTCCCTGAGGTCCAAAAGGTTGGAGACCCCTGGTCTATCACACTCTTGGGCAAAGCGTGTGAGCCGTTTCCTCCTTTCAGTGGTCCATGAAAGTACATCTATAGTAGGTAGATAATAAAGTTGAAAAAAGGTGAACAATGTTTTTACAGATCTATAGATACCTTGAGGCTGGGTGTGACAAGGAATGGCTGGGAGGGGAGGGGCCAGGTGAGGCACCCCTTGACGTGAGTGACATTGAATTGGCCACCCCCACCCAGTCACATGACTACAAAGCCACTCCTACCTGGTCACATGACCGTCAAGCCACTCCCACCTGGTCACATGACCATCAAGCCACTCCCACCTGGTCACATGACTTCCAAGCCACTCCCACAAAATTAAGCCAAACCCACAGAATGGTAGTAAAAAAAATTGGAACCCACCCCTGAACACGCGGGAGGCTTTTGGGTCTCCCGTGGACGTGTGGACGCGCTGTTTTCTTCTCCCACTGCTGCTGCTCTGGTGCGAGAGAAAAAGAAAGAGAGAGAAAGGAACTGCAGGGAGCCTCCCATGTGTTGCAACCCCCTCCCACCCTTCGGCCGCGCCCCTGCGCCGCCAGCATCTCCTGAATCTGCCCCCCGTTGGAGTCGCAACAAGGACGGGGGGGGGGGGAAAGCCCGGTAAGCTGGATACCCAAAAACGGAGCGGAGGTGCGAGCGAAGGCTGGGAGCAACACACGGGAGGCTTTTGGGTGTCTGCTGTGGCCGCCTGCATGTGTTGAGAAACAAGATGCCAATTTGCTTACACAGTAAGCTGGATGCAAATCGGGTGCCTTGGAGGCTGTAAAGGGATGGGGGGGAGAAGGAAGAGGAGGGGTCCCGATGACGAACACCTTCCCAAACAGTCCCTCTTACCCGATCAGTGAGGCACAATTATCACAGCTGTTTCCCACATATGGAAAACAGACCAACGGAAGCGAATGATCAAATGCCACCTCCTCCTTTCTACCATCCCTTAAAAATATAGGACAGAGTCCAAATACACATGTTTTACAGATGTCTTACAGATGTCTTACAGATTAACAGAGTTGGAAGGGACCTTGGAGGTCTTCTAGTCCAACCTCCTGCTTAGGCAGAAAACCCTACACCACTTCAGACAAATGGTTATCCAACATCTTAAAAACTTCCAGTGTTGGAGCATTCACAACTTCTGGAGGCAAGCTGTTTCACTGATTAATTGTTCTAACTGTCAGGAAATTTCTCCTTAGTTCTAAGTTGCTTCTCTCGATTAGTTTTCACCCATTGCTTCTTCTCCTACCCTCAGGTGCTTTGGAGAACAGTTTGCCTCTTTTCTGTGGCAACCCCTGAGATATTGGAACACTGCTATCATGTCTCCCCTGGTCCTTCTTTTCATTAAATAGACATACCCAGTTCCTGCAACCAGAAGAAGAATGCAACCATTCTTCATGTTTTAGCCCTCCAGTCCCCTAATCATCTTTGTTGCTCTTCTCTGCACTCTTTCTAGAGTCTCAACATCCTTTTTGCATTGTGGTGACCAAAACTGAATGCAGTATTCCAAGTGTGGCCTTACCAAGGCATTATAAAGTGGTATTAACACTTCACGTGATCTTGATTCTATCCCTCTGTTTAGGCAGCCTAGAGTTGGCTTTTTTGGCAGCTGGCTCATATTTAAATGGTTATCCACTAGGACTCCAAGATCCCTCTCACAGCTACTACTGTTGAGCGAGGTACCATATATACTGTACCTATGCATTTTGTTTTTCTTGCCTAAATGTAGAACCTTACTTTTTTCACCATTGAATTTCATTTTGTTAGATAGCGCCCAATGTTCAAGTCTGACAAGATCCTTCTGTATCTTGAGCCTATCTTCTGGAATGTTGGCTATTCCTGCCAGTTTGGTGTCATCTGCAAATTTGATGAGTTCCCCATCTCTTCCCCAAGAGAAAGAGAGGAAGAGAGAGAAAGAAAGAAAGAGGAAGAGTGAGTGAGAGAGAGAGAGAGGAGAGGAGAGAGAGAGAGAGAGAGAGAGAGAGAGAGAGAGAGAGAGAGAGAGAAGAAAGAAAGAAAAGAAAGAAAAAGAAAGAAAAGAAAGAAAAGAAAGAAAGAAAGAAAGAGGAAGAGATAGATGAGAAAGAGAGAAAGAAAGAAAAAAGACAGGAGAGAGAAAGAGAGAAAAACTCTGTGCTATTATTTTTAATTGTTCCATTATTTATCATGTGTTAATATTTTATACTATTTTACACGAAGAGTGATTTTACTGCCTTTCTTTTGCCCAGGACTACCACATATTTTTCAGGGATTTACATGCATTCAATGTCTATAGTCCAGAGTATAAATATGTGTGTGTTTTTTTATACATCAGGTTGCATAAGTCCAGCTTAATATGCTATTCCATAATCAGCCACATCACCCATAATACTAATTACTGTTTTGAACAATATGCAGGTTGTATTACACGAATGACTATTTTATATCTGAAATTATGACTGAAAAATTTCATAATTCACTGTCAGGAAGTTTCTCCTTAGTTTTAGGTTGCTTCTCTCTTTGTTCAGTTTCCATCCATTCCTTCTTGTTTTGCCTTCTGGTGCTTTGGGAAATACATTGCCTCCCCTTCTTTCTGGCAGCCCCTTAAAAGCCTGTTGCCTATCACATTCTTGGGCAAAGTATGTGAGCCATTTCCTCCTTTCAGTGGTCCATGAAAGTACATCTATAGTATGTAGATAATAAAGTTGAAAAAAAGTTTTTACAGAACTGTAGATTCGTTGAGGCTGGGTGTGACAAGGAATGGCTGGGAGGGCAGGGGCCAGGCAAGGCACCCCTTGACATGAGTAACATTGAGTTGGCCACACCCACCCAGTCACATGCCCATGAAGCCATGCCTGCCCAGTCACATGACCATGACGCTACTCCCACCCAGTCACATGGCCATCAAACCACTCCCACCCAGTTACATGACTGCCAAGCCACTCCTACCTGGTCACATGGGCATCAAGCTACTCCCACCGGTCACATGACTGCCAAGCCGCTCCCACCCGGTCACATGGCCGTCAAGCCGCTCCCACCCGGTCAAATTGCCATCAAGCCACACCCACAAAATTAAGCCACGCCCACAGAGTGGTAGTAAAAAAATTGGAACCCACCCCTGATATCATCCGTTTTGCTTAATAACTTTCAATGCTTAAATATCCTTGCACGAGGAACCAGGTTAGGAAAGGGTGGAATTTAATATTCTTATGGAAAGTAACATCTTTGGCCACTGATTCTGAATTGATTAGTTTCTAATTTACCATGAATTTTGACTGCATTGCAATTGTTTTGCTTTACAGCAACTAATTAGTCTGCTTATAGCCTTATAGAACCTACGGTATATATCACCAGAGCAGAACATATTTAGCTCAGAGCTGAACATAAAATTTTACATCAATTCTCACAATTTTTCTATAAATTGTTTCTGGTTTGCCTGTTACCTCAATAAATTTTGAATTGGTTTTTGTTTCAGTATAATTTATCTTTCTACCTGAAAGTGCTTTATAAAATAAATCAAACTGTCATCAAACTGAATTCCCAGGGAGAAGTGGGCATTTTGGTTCTTCAAACAAAATTAAAATCCTTTAAGATTCTTTCTTTAAAATGGCCAGAACCACTGAGCCAATTTGAATATTTTCAAATAAGCTGCATAGTTCTAAAGTAATTCCAAACCAAGGCAAAATCTTAAGAGTCTTGACTGAATTTGGAAACTGTATAACACAAAATTTAGAGCATTTGCTGGGACTCATTTCTAGACTGCCACGTGATAAAATACGATGCAGAAATTGAACAAGTCAAATACTCTATATTGATATGCAACAATAGGAATTTCAATGGAAGAAAAATATTACACAGAATATTATACTTGAAGAAAACTGGCATGTTTCATCAAATCGCATATCATTCTGGTTCTCAATTATTAAAACTGATAGTTCGTTTTCATTTTCCAAAAATTGTTGGAAATGTAATGATCAGATTAAATTATTTTATCATATATGGTGGTAATATTATAAAGCCAGGAATTTTGGAGAATTATTTGTAATAAAATGAAACAAATTCTACAAATAGAGCAGTCTTTTCTGTCAACCACTGTTTAAAAACTTACATATGTCAAACCCTCTATTCCTACATGCTGAACTAGCCCTGAATATGATTACAGCTGCAGGGCACTCTAGAGACCATATTGGAAAGTTCAGGCAGCTTATACAGCGTAAGAATAAAAGTGCATTGAAGCATCTTCAGTGTTTTAGAGTCAATATATTTATTTGGCATGCACTTGTATTAAGCAATCTCTATTACAACGCTAACGAACAATGGTGATCTGGCTTCTACTGATATATTGAGTCCACAGCAAAACATAGCAGCTACACAAAACCTCTTCTCTCAAAATGGCAGTACACTCATTGCTGACAACCAGCTTGCCAGACTTGAGTCTGGGGGCATCCTGGGAACTTCCTACTGTTTCATCCTGGGAGGGAGAAATTGCTAAGTGCTGGCAGCAATCAGTCCATAAAGTAAACAGAAGGGTCAGAAGTTGAAAAATGCCACATTCAGAATAAGACCTGTTAAAAAAAAACTATGGTCAGAAAATCAACAGCTGCTTATATAAAGTAGACTTCAATGGGATAATTGATGCCCATTGGGAGAAAGCTGATAAAAGGACCAACCCAAACCTACTGAAGGAGATCTCACCAACTTCACAAGTTAATGTCCATCAAGAGTCTAATTACAAACAATGCCAATGCTAGTTTCCAAAGTTCAAATAGCAAGATTGATAGCAATGGTGTCACATATTCACAAACAGGAAGAGCTTCAGAAGGGAATTGCCAGGAACATGAAAAGTTAGGCAAATACTTCTCCCGCAGAGCGGGAGAAGGGAGGAGACCATTTTCTAGACTTAAATTCCTCCCCTAAGAGTTTTTGTTGTCCCTGCACCCTGCTCCAGGTCTTTGGCCTCCTTTATCTCTTGCAAATGGAAGAAAAAGAATCTGTACATGCCCAAAAACCCTTTCCTGGTACTACAATTCTGCAGGAGGTTATCAAACAAACAAACAAACAAACAAACAAACAAACAAACAAACAAACAAACAGGAAAGAACATTAAGTGAAGCAGCGGGTGTGTACCTTCACTTAAACCTTTGTGGAGGAAAGGCATTTTTAAGGTTTGCACAACCGTTATTTGATATGGCCGATTAAGTAGAACTGCTGTGAAACTTTTCCTCTCTTGAAGCAGCTGCCGTTAGAGATAACGCGACTCACATAAAATACTACAAGGAGGAAGGGAGGGGCACTTTTGAAAACGAAAGTGCTTTTAACAGGATGCCCACGAAAGATAGCGTCCTTATGTCTGTTTACAATTTCGGGACCAATTTAGTTTTGAGACTCCTGTTTTTCACCATGGAAAGGTAAGCCTGACACTCCAAGTGCTTAAATATGGGAAGATTGGATTTTGTGATACGTGTTTGTGTGATACGACTCTTCTCGGGAAGAGCCAACGTGCAGCCTTTGGGAAAGACTTTGCGGAGTAATTTCTGCGGGGAGGAAACGTCTCCGCGAAGGAAAGAGGTCATTCAGCTGAGTTTGAAATGGGCCTGGCAATGGAGGGTTTGTGATCTCAACCATAAGCCTATAAGCATGCGAAGGTTTTTCGGAAATTTATCTTGGAGATCCCTGGCTCCTAGTACAGGGGGTTTAGTTGATACCGGAATGAAATAACTTCAGAGGCCCGTTCTCTGTCCTGTTTGAGAACTTCCAAAGCATTGTTGGTGGGAAGGATTTTAATTAAGCTAATTCCTATGATTTTATGTTGGCAAAATCTCCTGTGTTCTGAAATGCCATATGGAGCTCAGTGTCTCATAACATTTAATGTTTAATCATATGCTTCAGCAGAAGAGATTGAAGGCTTGGGACCCCAAACTTCACCTTTCCAAACTTCATCCTTGAAAGAACCCATTTTACAGAAAGCCTCTCTTTTTCTTTCCACTTGCTCGGGTCAATTTATCCTGTTTGCACAGAAGCAAAAACAGGAAACTGCCAATTGCTTTTCTAAACCAAAGCAAGAAATTATATTTAGTTCTGCAGGATGCGATTAGAAGAGTACCTAGAAGCTTGTTGCAGCTTGGGTTGAGGGGCAAGCAGGAGCTTAGATGGTAAGAACAGCTGAACAGCACTACTTGTACAAGTGGTATTTCAAGATGAACAGCACTCTAGGTAGTCATCGATTTACAACAGTTCGTTTAGTGACCGTTTGAAGTCACAACGGCACTGAAAGAAGTGACTTATGACTGCTTTTCACATTTGTGATCATTGCTGCATCCCTGGGGTCATGTAACCAAAATTCAGATGCTCATATTTATGATAGTTGTAATGTCCCGGTGTTCTGTGACCACCTTTTTGCAAACTTCTGACAAGCAAAATCAATGGAGAAGCCAGATTCACTTTTTATTAACTTAACATCTGCAGTAATTCACAAGAAAGGTTGTAAAATGGGGCAAAACTCACTTAACAAGTGTCTCGCTTAGCAACAGAACTTTTGGGCTCAGTTATGGTCATAAGCCAAGCATTACCTGTACTTATGCACATGATATTTTAATGATTATAAGAAGTTTGTAACCAATCATTGTATTGTTGTTTTTAACTTCCTGTATCCTGAGGTATAAAAATACAATGCCATTCTTGCTCAGGGTTCCTCTCAGCTGCTTTCTTTGCTAACAGGGAGCCCTTTGCTTCTGATCAGAAATAAAGTTACAAATTTCCACTTTCCTGGACTTTGTAATTGATTGGCCTTGGTCAACAAACCACAGATTGGCTCTTGGCCATCACTAGCTGTATATACAGGAAGATAAGGCTTCCCCTCCCCCAATAAATGCCTGTGAAGGAGATCCTGCACTGCACTACCTTTTCTGAGAGGAGCAGAAGATGTGGAAAAGGAGGGACTGGGCTGGAGGTTCCTAGGGCCTCAGAGGCTGCTGTTATAAGCCATGGATGTCTGAAGATGAGCTATAGTTGGGGAGGCACTGTTTAAGATTTGTTTGTTTGTTTCTCAATGTATAACTATTGCTTCTCACTCTTCTTTCTTTTCTCTCTCTCTTTACCTCCCTCCATGCTTCATCTTCATGTAGTTTGTCTTTTCCATTCCTCTCCCTCACAAATACAAGAATCCTTTCTCCTTCCCCCTCTCCATCCTGTCTTTTTTACTCTCTTTCATTTTAGCTGTATCTGTTTGAAGGAGGGAGGAGAATATGGCTATTGCATTTTAGTAAAAGAGAGGGAGGGCTAACAGTATTTACTGGTGGAGATCAATTCATCTGTCCCCAGGGAAGGAGGGAGCAGGAGCTCTGCAGAGGATTTTTGCCTATCTTTCGTATTTTTCTGTTTGAAGACTATTTCAAAGGGCTGGGGGAGCCATTGAGAAGACACACCTCTGAAGTCCCATCAAGTGGCAACATTTAAGGGAGAGGATATGGAGTACACCTACCCTACCTGCCCTAGTAGGATGGGCAGCTACCCACTAAGAGGGGTGGTCCTGCAAATCATCTGGGCCCCTGTCCTGCAGGGGTTTTGGTTCATAACCAGCACCTTGAATTGCACCTGGAAAGCAACTGGAAGCCAGTGCAGTTCATATGGCAGTGGTGTTCTATTTCTTTATTTTTCTTTATGAAATTTGTTTGCTGCTCATCTCACCACAAGTTACTGAGGTGAACAGCAGAGCACCCAATAGCAGGGCACCCAGCACTGAGGTGAACGCAGGTGTTGTTGCATTCTGAAGCAGTTACAGCTTCTGGATTGTCCTCAAGGGAAGCCCAATGTAGAGCGCATTCCAGTAATTCAAATGGGAGGCATGAGTGACTGTGAGAAAGGCCTTCCAATCCAGGAATGGATGCAAAGCTCTCTTCCCCTGCCCCCCTCGGCCAAGGCTACTACCCACTCTTCCAGCACCAGTCAGAAGTACCATATCTGCTCTGGTGAATGTTACCACGGTTGAGTTGCCAAAGTTACATTGCAGCTGTTTATTCTCCATCGTGGGCCTTACAGCTTCCAGGCACTGTCAGCACTTGGGCACCTATGTTCAGAGAAATCTACCTAGCAACTAAGAGCTATTGTCCTATTGGCTGTCCATTGACAGCTCAGCCGGCGGGAAAATTACAGCCCCGCTATTGGCTACCAGTTTTGACAGCCACCATATAAATAGCAGCCTGACAGAGGCTTGCCTGTGCCAGTTACTGCTTTGTCCTGTTGACAGCTGTTCTATAAAGGGGTTCCGTTCTAATCACTGTCTCGCCTCAGTTCCTGACCCTGTCGTTCTACCCAAGCTAGAACACTAATAATTTTTAATATCCCATCAAATCATCATTTTAGAAGGATAACCAAATAACAGAATCACGTCCATACTGCATCTATAGGAAAATTATGAATTCAACAATTTTACTGAGCTGCTAAGGCAATATATCTGAAGTATATATTTCATCTCTTTCACCCAGCAAAATCAAGAGACTCTCAGAGGATTAAAATCTCAATAGTAAAATGTTCTCAGTATAAATCATTTTATTTAACAATAAGTAAAAATAGGTAAAAATGCGGTAAAATCATAATGGTGGGTTCTGAGGGGCTAGCCAGATAAAGAAAGAAAGGGTGGGAAGTCGGGGCATTCCTAACATTCAGACATGAAAAAATTTATAACATGAGAAAGCTTTACAGATTAGCTTACTCAGGAAAAAAAAGGTTTGCAGACCAATTTAAAATATATTGGGATATCAAGGGCGGTGGGGGGAGGAATCCTCTTCTAAAGGAATAGATTTTATACTGGTACAGGAGGTAATCTTCTGAAAAAGAATAGAAATCAGATTTTTGAAATCAGACTAAACAAATGGGAAATATGTGGATCAGTCTATTTCTGATGGAAATCAATTGATCCGTCTAGTTCTGGGTCTTCCCTAAATATGATCAAGTGGTTCATGCAATTGTCCTAATAGAAACATTAATCATTGAGAGCTTAATTTCAAGTTATTATTTTCTTTGTTATAAGTTAAATGGAGAATTTATTATACAATGGAAAACAGATGAACAACTACTGTAACTGTAGATCTCTGCTTGCTGGCTTTATCATGATTGTATATAGTGGGAATATATGTGAAGATGGAATTTAATAGATTCTAGAGGAAAGTCTATGGTAATTCTTTTAGGAACTATTGTCTGAACCAAGGGCTGTTTGGAAGAATCCATATTGGACATTCCTCTGATTGCTGAAAATGCAAAGTATCTGCAAACTCAAGTAATGAATGTTAAGGAGCCCAACCCCCAAAAATGGGACTAAGATTAAATATATAGGAAACCAAACTAATAACAACAGGTGAGGCAAATAACTGCAGGGTTGACAATGAAGATACAAGTAGTCCTCGAATTATGATCATTTGCTTAACGACTGTTACAACTTCCAACAGACCCCTCTCCCGCCAAAATGTAGTTATCACCCAGTTCCAAAGTTCTGACAGATGCGCCCCCCCCCAATCAAATGACTGTTTTTTGGACACTTGCCATCTGGCCCCCATTTATGCCATTTGCGGTATCACATGATCACATGATTTCTGACATTTTTGCTGAAAACTGGCATTTACTTCTGCTTACAGCAAAAATGTCCCATAGGAATAATGAGCACAATGTTTGCTTAACAGCTGCTGCAAAAACATTTTAAAAATTGGGTCTGGTCACATGGTGACCCACTTTATGACCATCTTGAGTTGCGACTTAATGGGTGGGCTCTATTACAGTCATAAGTCAAGGACTGAAGTGGTGGATTTCTTCTGTCTTTTAGGATTGACCATGAAATCTAAGGAAACGTGCACTCGAGATACAAGCAGGAAGTGGGTTGGAGTAACTGTACTTTTGAAAGTGAAACAAAGTCCTTTTCATCTGCTTTGCAATTCAGCATAGGACTATTCCTGTAACTATTCACTGGAGATTGGTAAGTTTAAACAGTACATCATTTAACATGGGCATTGGGCCAGTAGCTTTTCAGGATAGATGCTTATAGGAGGTACTTGTGAATGGGCACAGGCAGAAACTTCTGGTGATCAGAGACCTCCAGACTGTTCATGTAGCAAAAGCCAGCCTAAAGGAAAGCATTTCCTTGTATTTTATTTAAGCAATGAAGGGTCAGCAAGCAGCAATTTCTTATCACTCACCGTGGGCTGTAACTTGACTGTAGTAAAGCTGTTACCTAGCAGGGCAAGCATCAACCAGAAGCTAAACCCCAATAGCTGGCTGAGGGTGGTTAAAGAATAAAGGGTTTAAAGCACTAATAATGCAGTTTGTTTACCAGTAGTCGGAAATAACAATAGCTTTCTCTTCTTTTATTTATTTATTTTATTTATTTTATTTATTTGTCAAATATATACAGGATAGTAGTTGTTTGTATAGACATAACATAAGTAAAAAGTTCCGATAAAAGAGGACAATAGGACAGGGACGGTAGGCACAGTGGTGCACTTATGCATGCCCCTTACAGAATGGTCAATTTTAAAATGGTCAATGCCTGGAATGTGGTTTCTTCCCCAAACCCCCATAACTTTAACCTTAGACTGTCTACTGTTGACCTCACCCCATTCCTAAGAGGTCTGTAAGGGGCGTGCATAAGTGCACCAATGTGCCTACCATCCCTGTCCTACTGTCCCCATTTATTCATATCCTTATCCTGACAAATAAATAAATAAAATAAAAATAGCAGAAAGATAAAGGTGATTTATGTACAGTTTTTGGTAGGACTGAATCACAATCACGGAAGAGAAAAGAGAATTTTAAACATCCTGATGCAGACCCAGTGGAAGAGTGAACTCACCACCTGGAGGGAACAGGCATTCCCACCCCCCTTGGGATCAAGGGTTTGGCGCTGCCTGGGAAGGAGGAATAAAGCAGCTCCAGCTTTCTTTAATTAGGGCAGTGCTTCTCAATTATTTTCTGTTACGCCCCCCCCCCCCAGGAAGAAGTAAACATTTTGCACACACACCCCAACTTTCCGATCTGGGCCCCAATGGAATTTTAGTGTTAATATTTATTATTTTACTTATTATAAGCTAGAAGCAAACTATTGGCTGGGGAAGGCTGCTCTACTCACTTACCTGGGAGTAAATCACACTGAACTCAATGGAGCCTGTTTCTTGTTAGGCAGGCTTAGGCTACTGTGGTTATGGCCCTCTTTTGACACGGGGCCAGGCCAGCTTAATCAAGCCGATGTTTTGGGGTCGCCGGCCTGGCCCATAAGCGCCGCCTCTGCCGGGCACTCACAGCGAATGGTGTGGAAGGAGGCTTTAAGGTCCCATTCTGCCATTGCCCCGCCTGGCCTCCTTCTTTTCCGGGCTTGGAGCAGCATGCAACTGGGAAAACACTCCCCGTCTGGGGGAATCGATCTAAAGGGACCACACATGTTCCCCGGGGTCACACGCGCCCCCCCTGGAATCGCTCCGCGCCCTCCCGGGGGGGGGCCCACCCCACTATTTGAGAAACACTGAATTAGGGAGTTCGTTTTCTGAAAAGGGAACTGAATGGGAGTCTGGGCCTGGGATGTCGGGAAAGGAACTATGCTAGGAAGAGACTCAGGAAAGAGAAGACTCCAACCGCAAGGCAACACCTCAGCAGAAGTCTTCAGACAACAAGAGAAACCTCAACACTTGCAGTTGAAAAACTGGAGAGGCTGACAAAGGAATCGCCAGAATCTCCAAAGTTTCATGAAGCTGGGGCTCATTCTAGATCAAAGGCTGTCGGTATAGAACAACATTGAGTTTGAAATGAAATTATGTACATATGGGAACACATAACTGCAAAAATGTACAAACTTCTGTTGAGATTTAAATGAAAAAGAACAGATGAAAACACATGATAAATGGACTAAGAATTATGGTTATAAAATACAAATTGAAGATGTGGTCAAAAGCTCTGAAATTCACACCTTAGAACTTAAAACAAGAATTTTTATAAATGATGTACCTTTGGTATATGGCATCTGACACATTACCTAAAATGTATAAAAGTACTTCTAAGTGCTATTGGGAATGTGTAAACCGTAAAGGAACATTTTACAATGCATGGCAGACTAGTGAAATAACAAATAAATTTTGGATGCCAATATGTATGATTATTCAGAGAATTAAAACAATATTCAGATGATACCAGAATTTTTCTTATTAGAACTTATGGATAGACAAAAACACTCATGGATGATTGATTTTATATATGGTCATTGAGGGAGGCTATTATATGCCAAAAATATATATGGAAAAATATAGAAATACCCACAAAAGAGGAGTCGATAGTGAAGATGGTAGAATTTACAGAAATGGCTAAATTGACTTGTTCGATTAGGGAGGGAACAACAATCACTGTATAAAAGATGGAAATTCGCTTTCAGACTTTTTGCTGAAAATGGATAAAAATGACCTTATGATTATTGATTAGAAAGGGCTGTATATGCCTTTGTGAATGAGCTATCTAGTTTAATTTGAAAATAGAAAATATTGTTCCCATCAACCTTCATTTCCATAAAATGTTAGTTTAATTCTTTAATTCTAATTTTAGATATAATCCATCATAATTGAAATGAACAACCCTGAAAGAGATCATCTTTACATAGCATTGAATAATCTTCGTGAGAATCAATTTGAAGAATTTAAATGGAGGCTAAAATCTATTGACTACAATGGAAAGGAAAACATTCCTATAGCTTCATTGGAGAAAGCTAAGCGACCAGAAGTTGTAGATTTTCTGATTCAGTATTATAAAGAAGATGCTGTAGATGTGTGCATCAATGTCCTTCAAAAAAGCAATATATATGATGTTGCTAAAAATCTTGAAGAAATTCAACAGAAAGGTAAGTAAATCCAATGTATTTACATGGATTAGAAGTTCTCTTCATGTAAGATCAACTGGAAATAAATTATGATTGTGGTTTGTTTTCCACTGAATGTTGTTTCAGATTTGTTGTTGACTAGGATTGTCAGTGACTTCCTGAGATTTCAGAGTGGGGCTTTCTTTCTAGCCTGGGATCCCATGTATTGAGCCTGGAATCAAATTTAAGGGAAGCATCTGTTCTGACACTCAACTTGGCGTTTTCCTATCACTGTCAAATAAATGATATACCGTATTTTTCAGAGTATAAGACGCACCGGAGTATAAGACGCACCTTAGTTTTGGGGGAGGAAAACAAGGAAAAAAGGCCTCTGCCTCCAAGCAATTTGCCAAACAGCAAACAGCACAGATGATATACACTGTTTGCTGTGTATTTCTGTGCATGTGTGCCTGACCATAGAAATAGCAAAGAATTGGAGAAATGTACATTATGCCAGAAAGTTTTCTTAAATGTAATCACACCAACTCCTCCAATAATAACAGAGCTGGAAGGGACCTTGGAGGTCTTCTAGTCCAACCCCCTGCTTAGGCAGGAACCCTACACCACTTCAGTTCTAACTGTCCTAACTGTCAGGAAATTTACTGAACAGGACACTATTACATTTCAGATTATACTTTTACAGATCTTTAAATTTTATGTGGCTTTCTGGAAGTATACATTCTCTGCTATTTAAAAGAAGATACAAAAGCACTGGGCCTCTTCTGATCAAGCATTTATTTTAAAAAGCTTCTTCATTTTGTTAAGTTGTCTAGAACAATAATAAAGCAGACTTTAAAAAATAAGTCTAATAATTTGAACAATTTAACCAAGTAACAGAATCTGCCTCTACCTAAGATAGAACTCACAACCTCCTGATTGTGAGGCAAGAGCTCTTTCCTCTAGGCCACAGCAGCTTGCAGTTTACTTCCTTTCAATTTCAGCAGTCAAACATTGCCAGCAGTCTATTTCAATTTGTCTCCTCACAGCCACCATAGTTAGCTTCATTTTACCACGTGGCTTCTGAGTCAGCTGTGTGTCGGAGGCAGATACTTTCTTCTTGTGCTAATCAGGCTTTGCCCTGTTTGCTGTAAGAGGTAAATTGCTGGCAGGCAGAGGCCAAAGGGTGGGGGTGACTGGGTGGGAGGGGCTACATTCAGTGTATAAGGCGCACCCAAGTTTTCACCCTCTTTTTGAGGGTAAAAAGGTGTGTCATACTCTGAAAAATACGGTACCAAGTTCAAGAGAAACAAGTTCATTGATCTAAATTTAAGGAGATCCTTAAAAGCTGAGTTTTAGTCCCTGCTTTTTCTAATGTGCTTCCTGACATGATACAGTATTATAATATCTCCTAGGTGAAGCTGTTGTTGCTATTAGGGAAGAGAGCAGGGCATGTAATGTTGAGTGGAGCCAGAGAACAAAGAAAGCAACATTCTCTTGCAGGTGCCCCAAGTGGAAAGGAACTGAGATATTTAGGACAGTCTCCAAATAACTAAAACACCCTGAGTACATTTCTATGGGGTGGGGGGATGCCAAATTAGGGAGCCAAGAAGTGTCTCAGAACCAGTCCTAATGCCAAGAAGAAATCCCATTTGTGTCTTTTTGCAACCCGTAGGGCTGCTTTGTTTGTCTGATGTCCTGTTGGATGGTATCAGACTGGACTTCGTAACAACAGCAGCCTACTTGGAGGAGGGTATAACCCACTCATCCCTTGAAAGATCTAGGGAGTTGCAATTTCATTAAACTACTTAGGCTAGAAAATAAAAGAATGAAAAGTTGATTGGAAATGTTATCCAGAATGTGAGTTTGGGTAAAGACATACCGTATTTTTTGCTCCATAAGATGCACTCCCCCCCCTCAAAATGTCTGTGTGTCTTATGGAGTGAATATTGTGTCAGCACCGCCTGGAACAGCTGATCGGCAGTATTCTGGGATCCAACCGCCGATCAGTTGCTCAGCGACGAAGGCTCCTGCGGTTCCTGGCGGAGGCAGCAATGGTGGCGTTTCCAGTCGGCCAGCCCACTGATCGGCGGGGCTACGGGAGGCCGGGATCCAGCCGTCACTCAGCTGACTGGTGGTAGGCGTAAAGGAGTGGAATATTTTTTTTTCTTGTTTTCCTCCTCTAAGCCTACATGCGTCTTATGGTCAGGTGCGTCTTATGGGGCGAAAAATATGGTACTTTAAAAATAAATTGTGGAAGGGTATAACATTGGGAAACACCCACCCAGCAGCTCAAAGGCCTCACTGGGATAGAAATATAGAGGTGAAAGGTGGGCTATTGCAAAAGGAATTAGAGAACCCTGATGACAGAGCCAGTGAGCACTCAGTGCTTTCCAGAAGAAGGGGAGGTCAAAGGTGAAGAATCAGCTCAACTCTAATTTAACAGGAAGCAGTTGAGACGAAATAATTTTTGTCCTTCCTTCCTGACAAGACAAGCTTTGCTATATAAAAAGAGCAAAATTCCTGATGTTTCCTTATTGGTAACCTCATTTCAAACTCTACAATATAGTGTTTCTTTGCTTCACTCAGTCTTCAGGTCTGGTGTGTGGGAATCACCAAATTCTCCCACACTGTCAGTCACCCACTGCGCATTGAAGAAGCCAACTAGACCTTTCATCCAGTCAGACTTGAGGAAGTGGCGGGCTCCTCCTCTTCCTCCTCCTCCTCCTCCTGGTGCCATATCCGTCATTGGACATTGGCAATCATGTTGGCAGTCCTATTTTTATCAACAGCCGCAAGAAAAACTGCTGCTGAGTTTTGTCCAAACCATTCCCTTAGATTTTGAATCATGCTTCTAGCACACCGGGAGACTCTTAGCACCCCTGCCCCATTTCATGGGCTCCTTGGGAGGATTCAATTCTGTCCTCTTTTACAACCATGACCTTCCTGGTTAGTAAAGGCCTCCCAGGAGACCACATATAGCCGAATCCAACAAAAGGAAAGTGATTCTTGATCAAATGAAGTGAAAGATCATTTGAAGTGCACTGGAGGAAATAATTATTTTGATCCTTTCCACTTGTATTTCAGGTTGAGATATAGCACTGAGATGGTATTGATTGCATTTATGGATGGCCCCAGGAGATGGGTAGTATATTTGTCCAAGCCCTACTTGAACTTTGTTATAGCTTTGATACTATTGATCATAATATGTTTTTGGAACTGCTTCATGTTTTAGTAGGAGTGGGAAGAATGGTTTAACCGCAGTTCTTCTTCCTAAACCAGTTCTGCAAGCCAGAGCTGGGAGAGAGGGCAAGGGCACAGTTAGCTATGTTTGGTAATTTTTTTCATGCCGGTAAAAGAAAAAGGGAAAATAAGAAAATATGTGGAAATGCATAGTAATTATTAGATAAAAATATAATATACATTATAAATGTACACATTCATAGAAGTCATACAATCATGTATTTACCTATTTTAAAAGTGCTCTATGATTTATCCATTATTATAATGTGTATTTTACTAATTCAAGTCCACTTTTAGTTGCAGGTGTCGATGTTGAAGCTGACCAACTTATATCAGGTAAGGCAGAAAACATTCAAAGGTTCATTGAATTATGCATAAACCTAATTCAGCATGATCAGGTCCTCCTCTTTGCCTCCCCATCTATGCAAAAGCTACTGTGAATAATAATCATCCCAAAAATCCTGATGGGGAAAGCTGCAGGGTGCTTTTGCAGTGTTGACCATGACGGAGGGAGGGAGGGAGGGAGGGAGGGAGGGAGGAAGGAAGGAAGGAAGGAAGGAAGGAAGGAAGGAAGGAAGGAAGGAAGGAAGGAAGGAAGGAAGGAAGGAAGGAAGGAAGGAAAGATAGATTTCCAGTGTTTCCTGCCAACCTTCTGCAGGGAAACTCAATGGGGAAGCCAGCAGGAAGTTCAAATTCACTCCCACTGTCACTGCTATTTTACCCTCCTATGTCATTCTATTTCTATCTTTAGATAAGGAAATATTTCTAAAGCATGGCCCAACAGGGAACACATTTTCTAGTTTTATATTATAATTATCCATTCTCCAAAAATCTCTATTCCCACCCCACTCTGGGGCCAGCCAGAGGTGGTATTTACCGGTTCTCCAAACTACTCAAAATTTCCGCTACCGGTTCTCCAGAACCTGCTGGATTTCACCCCTTTGCACAAGGAATTAGAAGATCCTGCTGACAGAGCCAGTGAGCACTCAAGCCGACATCTTGTTTCCCTAGAAGACGGGGATGAGGGGGAACTCAAGGGCAAGGAGACAGGCAGCTGACGCAAACTAACTTCTCTCCTTCCTGACAAGGGAAACTTTGCTATATAAAAACAAAATTGCTGATATTTCTTTATTGGTAACCTCATTTCAAACTCTACAATATGTTGTGTCTCTGCTTCACTCAGATTTCAGCTGCCGGTGCATGTGGATTCCTCAGCAAATTCTCCCACATTGTCAGTCATCTGTTGAACATTGAGCAAGTCAACTTGTTCTGGTTTTGAGCCAGCTAGTCTTGAGAAAATGCCCGAGGTCCTTAGGGGAGGGGTGTTGAATCCTGCCCTCTTTTAGATCGATGTCCCTGTTGGTTGATTAAGGCCTCCCAGGAGGTCACATGTAACTGAATCCAAGAGATAGAAAATGATTTTTGATGAGAGGGGATGATTCCACCTACTTAAAAGGAAGTGACAGTCCACCCTCTCCTTAAGAGAGGATCTATCACTGGATCCAATTTCACTAAATAATTTTAGTCTGGTCTGCAAATTTCCCTTTTTAGGGAAAGTTCTTGAGAAGATGATAGACTGGCAGCTCTGAGGCACACTGGAGGAAACAATTATATAGATCCTTTCCACTTGTGTTTCAGGTTGGGTTATAGCACTGAGATGGCATTGATAACATCAATGAATGGTCCTAGGACATAGGTCCTAGCCCTTCTTGATTTCTGAATGATTTTGATACTATTGATCACAATATTCTTTTGGCTTAGTGTCTGAGGAACAGGGAGAAAGGTTTGATGGCAGTTCTCCTTCCAAGCAACGCAGGGCTGGGAGAGAGGGCAAGGGCACAGTTACCTACTGTAATTTTCACCACTACATGTGGCCTCCTGGTACGTTCAAGCCTGCTTATGAAAGAAAAAAGGGAAAGAGGAAAATAAATTTATAGAAAGGAATAAGAATTTTAAGAAATCTAATATACATTATAAATGTAGACATTGATAGAAAATATACACCCATACATTTATGTATTTTTTAAAAAAATGCTCTGTGATTTACCAATTTTTATAATGTGTGTTTTACTAATTCTAGTTCATCTTTAATTGCAGATGTTGATGTTCACCAACATCCAATTTCATCAGGTGAGGCAGGAATCATTCAAAGGATTATTGAATTATGTGTAAAACTAATTTAGCATGAGCAGTTCCTCCCCTCTCCTTCCCCTTCTATGCAAACTGCTGTAAATATTAATCACCTCAAAAACCTTGATGGGAAAAACTCCAGGATGGTTTTGCAATGCTGACCAGGAGAAAAAGAAGGGAAAGGGAAAGAGAAAGGGAAGGATTCAAATGCTCCCTGCCAGCTTCCCAAAAGGAAACTCAGTGGGGAAGCCAGCAGGAAATCATTCCCACTCTCACTGTTTTTTGCCCTCCATGTAATTTTCTCTGTAAGGAAAGTTATCCAAACTAATGTCCCAACAGGGCATAGGTTATCTAGTATCACATTATACTTGCCCATTCATAGTTTCTGTTTATGCACAACTTATTCAAAACTTATAAGTAAAATGAAGTCTTCTGTCCATTGGCTAATTAAGGCCATCATTTTTTGCAATCTTAAACAAAGAAATGTAACAAATAAATAAATAAATAAATAAATAAATAAATAAATCGATACAAGTCTCCTAGTGCTAAGAATAGCACTGAGAATCCATTTCTGTTGTCCAGTCATCATTTCCATGAAATTGTTCAAAAGAATGTACCATTACAAAAAGTTAAAATCCAAATTTGACTTTTGTATATAATAACCTCTCTTCCAAACATAATATTAAGACATTTCAAAAATGTATTTTAGATGGGACGTTATTCTTGGTACATCTCCAAAATGGCAATGCTTATTGATTCTTTTTCTATAGAAATGTAATAGGGCATTTTAAATGAAAAGTATTATTTTTAATAATCTATATTATTAAACATTTTAATGTAGATGTCAAGATGATTAATCTTTTGTTGTTAAATTGGATTCAATTTCTACTGATTTATTCCATTCACTTTTTAAAATGTTCAAATCAAAGTGATTTATTGAACACCATTATTAATAAAGAGTAGTTGTGGGATTTAGAGTGTCATAAGATTTGATTATCACTTCTAATGATTTATGTGTCTGTCTCAAGCTAAAATACTGCTGGCCCAAATTAGGATGGCAACTGGCATGTATTAATGGTGGTCACAGCATCTCCTGGTCACCTGCTTTCCATTTGGGACCTTCATAGCTGGCTTCCAAAAATCAAAGTCAAGGGGGAAGCTGGGAGAAAATTGTAAATCATGGTCACATGATATTATCCTTAAACCCCTGTGGTGATTTGCTAACAACCACAGTTAGAATTAAAGTCATAAACCAGGTGTGGTCTCTGATTTTTCTCTTTACGACTGCATCATTTAGCGACTGAGTTGCAATTCCCAATTGCAGTTGATAAGTGGGAACTACCTGTAGCTGTAATTATTGCCAGTGGAATGCTTGAAATAAAAACATATTTATCCTTTAACAAAGAAAATAATAAAATCTCATTATTATCATTCCTTAACTGATCTAAAATAATAAAAAAAATCAAGCATCTATCCAAATCTTACATTTTTTAAAGTTAATTTTAAGTTCTGGATTATTGCATTGCATCAATTTAGCATAAGAAAAAGTATAATAATATCAAACATTTCCTGAAATAATATGTCACAATATTCAGAAATGTAATTGTGACAGGGTTTATGTCTAATCTATTATGTTTTGAGGACAGTGCTACAAAGAATGCCACATATGAATAATCCAAAAGACTGTAGGAAGGAGAATTTATATTAAATGAAGTTGCTCCAAATTTGGTATCATCAGAATATTTGCATAATGGTGTAATTCAGAATTATGGAAACCCAAGCAACATTTTTCAGTAACAAGTGCATCTTTTTCAAAGAAACTTTGATAATAATACATTGAAACAGCTAGCTTGAATTGAAGAACCCCATAAAAATTTATAACAGAATATATTTAACTTATTTATTTATTTATAGTTAAATTTATATACCGACCTTCTCCGGGTACTCAGGGCAGTGAACAGCCAAGTAAAAATACAATATAAACATTAAAATATATATACATTTAAAAGAAAATATTAGATGTGGCCCTGATTTAAGACAATATAATTAAAATTTGGTAAAATTTGGTAAAATCTTAAAAACCCCAAAAACTTTTTCACGCCAGCCCGGCTTGGTAAAAATAGTACGTCTTGAGGGCATAGCGGAAGGTGGCCAGGTCATGAATGGTTCTTAAATCTGGAGGGAGCTGGTTCCAGAGGGTGGGTGCTCCCACAGAGAAGGCCCTCCCCCTGGGTGTCACCAGCCTACACTGCTTGGCTGATGGCACCCCGAGGAGGCCCTCTCTGTGGGAGCGCACTGGTCGATGGGAGGCAGTTTGTGGCAGCAGGCGGTCTCGGAGATACCTAGGTCCAATGCCATGGAGCGCTTTAAAGGTAGTAACAAGCACCTTGAAGTGCACCCGGTAGACCACCGGAAGCCAGTGCAGCTCGCGCAGGAGGGGTGTTATATGGGAGCGCCAATTAGCTCCTGAAACCACCCGTGTGGCTGCATTCTGGACCAGCTGGAGCTTCTGGGTGCTCTTCATGGGGAGCCCCATGTAGAGAGCAATACAGTAGTCCAGACGCGACATGACGAGGGCATGAGTGACTGTGCACAGGGAATCCCGATCCAGAAAGGGCCGCAACTGGCATATCAGGCGGACCTGATAAAAGGCCGCCCTGGTCACAGCTGTCAGATGGTCCTCTAAGGACAGCTGTGAATCCAGGAGGACACCCAGGTTGCGAGCCCTTTCAGCGGGGGCTAGAGACTCACCCCCGATAGTCAGAGATGGAATCATCTGACTATATCGAGACGCTGGGAACCACAGCCACTCCGTCTTGGAAGGGTTGAGCCTGAGTCGGTTTCTCCCCATCCAGATCCGCACAGCTTCCAGGCACCGGGACATCACTTCAAGGGCATCATTGGGGTGGCCTGGGGTGGAAATGTACAGCTGTGTATCATCGGCGTACTGATGGTACTTCACCCCAAAGCCACGGATGATCTCACCCAGCGGCTTCACATAGATGTTGAACAGAAGGGGCGAGAGAATCGACCCCTGGGGCACTACATATGTGAGAGGCCTCGAGGACGACCTCTGCCCCCCTGCCAATACAAACTGCGACCGGTTGGAGAGAAAGGAGGAGAACCAACGAAAAACGGTGCCCCCTATCCCTAACTCTTCCAGCCGGTGCAGCATGATACCATGGTCAATGGTATCAAAAGCCGCTGAGAGGTCTAATAGGACCAGGACAGAGGAACAACCCCTGTCCCGAGCCCTCCAGAGATCATCAACCAATGCGACCAATGCCGTTTCCGTGCTGTGCCTGGCCCTGAAACCCGACTGGAACGGATCTAGATATGATGATTCCTCCAAGTACTGGGGAAACTGTCGTGCGACCACACTCTCAACAACCTTCGCCACAAAGCAAAGGTTGGAGACAGGGCAATAGTTAGCTAAAATTGCTGGGTCCAGGGAGGGCTTCTTGAGGAGAGGCCTCACCACCGCTTCTTTCAAGGCCATGGGGAAGTAACCCTCCCCCAAAGAAGCATTAATAATTCCCTGGAGCCAGCCTCGTGTAACCTCCCGGGAAGCCAGCACTAACCAGGAGGGACACGGGTCCAATAAACATGAGGCTGCACTGAGCCTCCCCAGAATCTTGTCCACATCCTCAGGGGTCACCGAGTCAAACTCTTCCCAGATAACGTTCTCAAGACTATTCCCTGTCACCGCGTCCGTATCCACCCAGTTGGAGTCCAGTTCCCCCTGAATCTGAGCGATTTTGTCATGCAGATATTGTCCAAAAGCCTTCCAGGGGGTCCTCCCGCGCTCCTTGATGGAGTAAGGAACAGGTCACCCTGAACAGGGCCGTTGGACGATTCTCTGATGACGCGATAAGATCGGAAAAATAGTTAGATTTCTCCGCTCTTGTCGCCACTAGGTAGGTCTTAATATGCGTCCTTACCAGTGTTCGGTCAGATTCAGAGAGACTGGCCCTCCAACTGCTCTCTAGGTGTCTTTTCCGACACTTCATCTCCCTCAGCTCCTCAGTAAACCAGTAAACTTATGGACCAGTACACTTATGGACAATCCATCATCTCTGTGTTTGTGTGTGTTTGTATTTGTTCTCTGAATAAAAAACATCCATATTAAATATGAAATATGCTGGGGATTACACCAGGAGTGGGTTCCAGTTAGTTTTGCTGCCAGTTCTCTCAAGGACGCGCTTTGCGTGCGCACACATGCGTTGTGTGTCGCGCATGTGTGTGCACATGTGCAATACTTAAAAAAACTTTTGCGCATGCACAGAAGCAAAAAACAAAATGACAATGCCTATGGCACTGCCTAGAGAATTGGTTCGGGAGCATGGCAGGCCTGGGTCGCTGCCGGTTCTCGCGACCCAAGCCGCCAAGTTACTACCAGTTCTATAGAACCGATAGGAACCGGTAGGAACCCACCTCTGGATTACACTTATTATGGAAGTATTTACCATATCCCAAGGGGGTAATGTGTAAAGATTTCCATTTATTGAAGTCCAAAAAAAGATCTTTATATAACCTATTCGTATTTAATGCAATCATTTGAGAAACATTATGTGGAATAAAAGAGTTAAAATGATAAATATTTAATGTATTGATTAACAAGAATTTGCCTATTCTCATCAATTCTGACAAACCAATTAAAAAGTACCCTACAACTTCCCTCGGAGAGCCGATGAGGTGGCCCCAAGAAAAAGATACAGAAACAAAATACTTAATTGCGTGTCTTGTGCAGGCTTATTTTTAATGCTTCTAATTTTATTCATTCTTCCTTTAGATTACAGAAACTACATTAAACAAAAATTTGCAATGATCAAAGATCCTAATGCTATTCCTGGTGAATACGTGCCCCTAAACCAGAGATATTCAAAGCTAATCATCCAAGATTATCATCCGTCAGAAGAGGAGAGAGAAGATGAAATTCTGGCAATGGGAAGGAAACATCTTGAAATCTTCAGCAAAAAAGCTGAGTCTTCAACCAGCATTGAAACATTATTTAACCCTGATAAATATGGATTAATTCCACAAGTTGTTGTGTTGCAAGGAGCTGCAGGAATTGGAAAAACAATGATGGCCAAAAAAATCATGTTTGACTGGGCTTCTCAACAACTTTACCAAAACAAATTTAATTATGTTTTCTATATTAGCTGCAATGAGATGAATTTCCATGAAGAGTCCCAGAAGACTAGCATTGCAGAAATAATTTCAAAAGAATGGCTCAAGTCTCACGAAGTGAAAAATGTCATTCCAAACATACTGAAGAATGAAGAGAAGCTTCTGTTCATAATTGATGGGTTTGATGAATTAAGGTATTCCTTTGATCAGCCTGAAAACTACTTTTGCATTGATCCCTGGAAGAAGGAACCAGTGAGAATTCTTTTGAGCAGTTTATTTCAAAAAAAGCTTCTTCCTAAATCCTCTCTTATAATCACAACAAGACCAATGGCTTTGGAGAAACTCCATCGATGTTTAGAACACCCAGGTTATTTTGAGATACTGGGATTTTCTACAAAGGAAAGAGAAGAATATTTCTACAATTTTTTTGAAAACAAAGACCAAGCAATGCAAGCTTTTAGATATGTTAAACAAAGTGATACCCTTTTCACCATGTGTGTCATTCCCCTTGTGAGCTGGATCATCTGCACAGTTATAAAACAAGAGATGGAGAGAGGCAAGGATCTGCAGAAGACACCATACACCCTCACTGCAATCTATATGCTGTATTTCTCTAGTTTGTTAAAGTTTCACCATAAAGAATCTAAACAGGCTGTCCAAGCAAATGTAAAAGGTTTGTGCTCTTTAGCTGCAGAGGGAGTCTGGAAACGGAAAATATTGTTTATGGAGAAAGAAGTCAAGAAGCACAGTTTAGATCAAAGAGACTACATCCCCCTCTTTCTAAATCAAAGTGTCTTCAAAAGAGACATTGATTGTATTCAAACCTACAGCTTCATTCACTTAAGCTTCCAGGAGTTTTTTGCTGCTTTGTTTTATGTCCTAGAAGTGGGAGAGGAGCAGCATTCTGAAAACTGGAAAAATAATTTGCAGACACTGTTAGAAAGTCATCAATCTTTTAGGCATGATTTTGCAGTAGGATTTCGCTTTCTTTTTGGTTTTTTAAATGAAGAAAAAAGAATGAGGCAGCTGAAAAAAGAATTTGGATGGGAAATTTCTCCTAAGAATAAAGAGTTATTATTAGACTGGGTGAAATATAAAATTGACAAAACAATTAATTTCAGTCGGCAAAAAGAAATGTTAGCTTATTTATATGAAACACAAGATGACAATTTTGTAAATGATGCACTATGTGGTGTCACTAAAATAGATTATCGATGCAACTCTGATATGGAATTGATTGTCCTGGCCTATTGTATACAACACTGCCAAAATTTGAAGGAACTCTATATTAAAAGCCCCAGATTTCCATATCGGGAAGAGGAAAAATTATTTTTTTCAAAAATTGAGTAAGTATGTTTTGAAAGTTTATAACCCACTGGCATTTAATTCAGTTTACAATCCTACCACCACTGCTCTCTAACCTACACTCTTAAATATAACAATAGACCTGTTGGGTTCTGATACTGAAGAGGCAGGAGACTGGTTGAGTGACTTCAGCTCTTTATTGGTTACAGTGAGCAAACATCAGCAAACACCCAGGTGGTGATTGTGGTTTAAATAGAGGACCCTGGCTGTGAAGAACCAATCAGCAATTACCTGCTCTGCTCAATAGAGCGGACCTATGTGGAAACTTCCTAGCTAGTATGCAGATCTCAACATCCCTCCCCCCTTGCCCAACACATTTGCATATATAATCATCTAGGTACGCAGGACGCTTTGTTTCCCTAGTTGACCTGCGCAGTTCAGTTTGGGCGGAGAGGACGTGTTTTCCCTCTCTGGATCCCTCTGTGGAATTTGCTGGAACAGTTCGGGTGTGGTCTCGAACTCGGCCGGGATGGACTCCTCGCAAACGCTGGGTGGTGCCTCCGGAGTTTCAGATAAGTGATCCGGCTCTCTCGGGCTAGCAGTAGCTGCAGGGAAAACATTATTAGGCCCCACTTCCCAGTCAGAAGTTAGCGGCAGGCGGCTTCGTAGTTGATCCATATGGCGCCGCCATTTCCTCCCATCCTCCAGGCCTACCACATATGATTTTGGCCTGGTTATTTCAAGGATCTCCCCAGGTAGCCACAGGGTGCCCCCAGCAAAGTTTTTTGCGAACACGGAGTCCTTTATTTGAAAAGTTCTTATTTGCGCCGGACTTTTCATTTCTTTCTGGTTAGAGTAACTTGGATGTAATCTATCGAGAACAGACCAGAGTTTACGGCCCATTAGTAGTTTGGCAGGGCTCTTGCCTGTGGCTTTACAAGGGGTGATATGTTGCACCATTAGAAATTTGTCTGTGCGGGCCTGCCAGTCCATGGGCCCTAGTCGGCCTAAAGCCTCTTTTACAGATCTCACTGCTCGTTCTGCAGGTCCATTGCTACTCGGCTGGAACGGAGAGATTAGTGTGTATTTAATTCCTAAACTGGCTAGAAATCCCACGAACGGTGTTCACATGGGTTGAGGCCTATTGTCCGACACAAGTGTGTCCAGCAGCCCATGAGTGGCAAACAGTTTTCTTAACACTTTAATCACAGCCTCAGTTGTAGTGGTGGACATTATTATTATTACTTCAAGCCATTTTAAGTATGCGTCGACTATTACTTAGAATGTTTGACCATGAAATGGACCCGCGAAATCTATATGAATGTGTGACCAAGGGGCCCTGGGTTTTTCCCACTCACACATGGGGGATTTCGGGGGGGATGCCCTTGACTCATGGCATGGAGTACACCCTGCAACCCATTCCTCTATGTGTCCATGTTGGGCCACCACACATAGCTACATGCAAATGCCTTCATCCTCACCATCCTTGGGTGCCCCTTGTGTAGTGCCCTTAGAATATCCTCTCATAGCGACAGAGGAGCGAGGACCCTCTCACCCCACAATAGACACCCCCCTTGCATTGATATTTCATGCTGTCTTTTTGCTTAGGGTTGGAGCATGGGTTTCACTGGCCCTCGTGGCCACCCCCTCCACACGCAGTTCAAAATGGTGCGGAAATCTGCATCTTTTTTGTTTTGGCGTGCAATGTCGGCCGATGTGATCAGTCCCGGTTCGGCACAGTCAATAAGAAGTATTTGGGCGCCCGGAGTGGGATCGTCCACTAAGTCCAGTAGCAGGCAATGGCTTAACGTGTCTGCATTTCCCATGGCCCTGCCAGGCCGGTAAGTTAATGTGTAAGAGTAGGCAGGAAGGAATAGCGACCATCTCAGCATTCTTAGGGGCATAGTGTCCGGAGTTGGCTTGTCTCCCACTAGGAGCACTAATAAGGGCTGATGGTCAGTGACCAGCTCAAATTTCCGTCCAAAAAGATATTTGTGAAAACGTTTTATTCCAGCAATGGCGGCAAGCGCTTCCCAATAGATTTGGCGATAATTTCTCTTGGCGCTCGAAAGAATCCTGAAGAAATACACAATGGGGGCTTCGCGGCTGTTTGGAAGTCTATGGCTCAGTACTGCCACCACCCCAAAGGGTGATGCATCACATATTAGCATAACTGGCAGGGTCTCATTAAATTGGATCAGGAAACTGTCTTCAGAGAGGAGGTTTTTTACCGCCTGGAATGCTTTGTTCTGTAGAGGACCCCAAACCCATGATTCTTTGAAAGTAATTTGTGTAAAGGCTCAGCGACAGTAGCTTTATTTCTCAGGAAAATACTGTAAAAATTCAAAAGCCCTAGGAATTCTTGTAGCTCTGTCCTGTTGGTGGGCACCGGAGCTTCCCTGATTGCCCTAAGTTTGTCTTTGGTAGGGTGTAACCGGACCCATTTATTCAGTACCCCAAGAATTCCACTTCTGATACCCCAATCTGGCGTTTACTGGCTTTAGTTTTTAACCCCGCAGCTCTGAACCTCGTAAGCACCTCTCTGAGCCTCTCCTTCAATTGAATTTTCTTGTTAGCTGTTATTAGTACATCATCAAAATATGGGACGACATCTGGCAATTTATTTGTTTGTTTGTTTGTTTGTTCACACTTCTATGCCGCCCAACTCCCGAAGGACTCTGGGTGGCTTACAGCAAGCATAAATAAGTCAGAATAAAAAATATCAAGAAATAAGTTTAAAAATACATTTAAAAATTTAAAAACAATTCAACTATTCACAACATTCAAGGGGCGACCCCTTAATCCACTCCATCGGGTCGCTACCCCCAAGCCTGTCAGAAGAGCCAAGTCTTAATAGCTTTCCGGAAGGCTAACAAGGTGGGGATGGTATGGATCTCTGGCGGTAGCTGGTTCCAAAGTGCCAGGGCAACCACAGAGAAAGCTTTCTCCCATGGTCCCGCCAGTCGACATTGCTTAGCTGACGGGACCCGGAGAAGCCCAACCCTGTGGGATCTGACCGGTCGCTGGGAGGTATGTGGTAGTAGGCGGTCCCAAAGATAGCCTGGTCCTGAGCCATGTAGGGCTTTAAAGGTGATGACCAACACCTTGAATTGCATCCGAAGACCAATAGGCAGCCAGTGCAGCTCGTGAAAAATTGATGTTACGTGGGTGTATCTTTTTTTTTATTCAAAAAGTTTTATTAGTACAAAGTACAGACATTTTTCTCTTTTTCTCCCCCCTTCCCCCATCCCCCTCCCCTTCTCAACATCCTCCCCCCCTCTCGCCCCCCCTGATTTCCCAGAAAAAGCACAAGGTGTAATATTCAATAGTAATAAGATTAAATTATGCTAACAAATTCTTAATTTCAAAATTTCTTTAGATCTTTAACTCCTTGTTACTCAAAACCTTTTAAGCATAATCTAAAAAATCAAGCATATTATTAATCAATCAACAAAACAATATCTCCAGCTGTTAATTTACTCCATTATGTATCCTTCATTTATATAATCTTTAAAGAATAATAATAAAAAGAAAAAAAGAAAAAGTCTTTCTTTCGCCATTTCATTCAATTACACAACCATCAACATCATTTCCTCAATGCTGGATAGATCTTCCTTCTTCCAACATTATACCTCTTCAATAAACATAAAAAGTAAAGTATACTAAGCAATTGTTAATTCGAATATTTCTCTAATTCTTTAACCCCTTATAACTCAAAACCTTTTAGGCATGATCTAAAAAAAAATCGAACACATTATTAATAACCTAATGTTCCAATATATCAAATTACTAATTTCACAATAATTCTAAATCTTTAATTCCATATATCTCAAAACCTTTTAAAAATAATCAAAAGGATTATTAAACCCCTCTTAAACCAATCCTTTAAGTATCTCGTTTATATAATCTTTAAAATATAGTAGTAAAAAGAAAAAAGTAGGAAACAAAGAAAAAACACAACCATCAACGTCAGTCCTCAATAGTAAATAAATCTTCTTTACTGCAAAGTGTGAATTTTCATTCATCTCTCCATCTGGCCTGTAACTTCCCATACTAAGATCAAATCTAGTCATTCCTTCTTCTCGGTCGAACTTTAGATCTGACTCTTACAGCCTTTTGTGACTTGGTAATTTTTTGAGTTGTCAACTCTGCTCTTGTCTGACTCTGTTCTTCTGTCTCCCCTTCCATATTATGAACATCTCTCTGGTTCTGTAAATCACCTTGATTCATCAAAACTCCTTCCCTTTGAATAACTATCGATGAATCTCCTCTCTCATCTTCTATTGCTTCCTTCATTCTTCCTCCTTCTGGAATTTTGGATATGTCGGCCTTTAACACTTTTACATAAAAATCAGTAGCTTTCAATATCATATTGAGCCGATATCTCTTTTCCAGGTATCTAACCACAATCCCAGTTGGAGCCTCCCATCTGTACTGTACTTGCTGTTTTTTAAGTTCTTCAACCAGAAAGGCATAATCTTTTCTGGCTCTCAACATTTTAGGAGGGATTTCTTTCAGTGTCATTACTTCCTGTCCTTCTACCTGAAGCTTGTTCTTGAAAGTCGCCTGTAAAATTTCATTCCATAATGCCCTTGTAGTAAAATATATTACAATATCTCTTGGCAGATGTTTTTGTTTAGCAACCCAGGAGTTAACACAATATATTTTGTCAATTTGCATAACCAATTCCTGTTTTGTGATTCCTAGCATATGCACAAATGCCCCTCCTCCATCCTTTCTTTTAAATATTCTTGTTTTTTTCCTTTACACCTCTTAGTCTCAAAGCAAACTCCATACTTCTAAATTGAATCATTAGCACCTCTGTTTCGAATTTTTCCATATTATTTCGGGTCTTATCTAGATCTTCACCCAAAGTAGTCACAGTCTGTTTAATTTCTTCCACATCCTGCTCCAAAATTTCCATATTTCCTATCAGTCCTTTAAATACAACTATCATATCCTTCCTTAATTGCTGGTGTCTAGTATCAATCTCCTCTAAAACAGCCTGTATTTTTTCATTAATTTCATTAATTTTTGAGTTAAATTCCATAAGAAGTTCATTCTTTTTTTTTATTGAAAAAGTTTTATTAGTATAAAGTACAAAAAAAAATTTTTTTTACATTTCCCCCCCCTTCCCCCCCTCCCCCTCCCTCACCCGCCCCAACTTCCCAGAAAGAACAAAGGATATAATCTTCAAATAATCATAAGCTAAAATATACTAAAAAACAACATTAATTTCTGTTATATGTGAATACACTCCCCCCCCTAAGAAAACTCCACTTTGTCTAAAATCTATTAAATCATTCTAAAATTCTAACCATATATCATTGTTAAACTATATATATCTTCTTAATCTGATACTTTTTTTGAATATAATCAGTCCATCTATTCCACTCCAACTTGTATCTTTCATTTGAATGATCTTTTAAGTATGATGAAATTCTTGCCATCTCTGCCAGGTGTGTAACTTTAGATGTCCATTCCTCAGTAGTAGGTATATCCTCTTTCTTCCAGTATTGTGCTACCAACAATCTGGCAGCCGTTATCAAGTTCAAGATCAGCTTAGTCTCTATTACAGTACAGTCTGTAGTTATTCCCAGCAAGAAAAACTGTGGTGTAAACTTAATTTTTTTCTTCAAAATATTCTGAATAATCCACCATATTTTTATCCAAAAAGCCTTAATTTTCTTACAAGACCACCAAATATGAAAATAAGTTGCATCTTCACATTCACATCTCCAACATTTAGGTTGTAAATTTGGATACATACCGGCTAGTTTTTTTGGATCAAAATGCCATCTATAAAACATTTTATAAAAATTCTCTCTTAAATTTTGAGCTTGTGTAAATTTCACATTTCTAACCCATATATTCTCCCATGTTTCCATCATTATAGGTTCACCAATATTTTGCGCCCATTTAATCATACAATCCTTAACTAGCTCTGTTTCAGAATCTAATTCCACTAATACATTGTATAATCTCTTTATATGCATTGGTCCTTTATTCTTTATTTGGTTTATCAAATTATCATCTTGCTGCGAGATACCTGCTTTTGAATCCTCCTTCCATCTGGCCTGCAATTGCCCATATTGAAACCAAGACTTGATTACTCCTTCTTCTTTTAATTGCTCCATTGACTTTAATTGTAACCTCATTCCCTCTGTATAAAGAAGCTTTTTATATGTAATGTTGTCTAGTTTTTGCTCTATATTTATATTCTCTATCGCATGCCTGGGCACTGTCCATACAGGTATTTTGTCATTTAATTTACAATGATATTTCTTCCAGACACGCAATAGAGCATTTCTTAATATATGACTCTTAAAGGTTTTATCTACTTTTTTATTATACACTAAATAAGCATGCCATCCATGAAGTAAACCATACCCTTCTATATTTAATGCCCTCTCTTCCATCAAGTTAATCCAGTCCGCAATTGCTGAGAGGGTGGCTGCTTCATAATACAATCTTAAGTTAGGCATTTTTAGTGAATCTTGCATTATTTTCTGATTTACTCTCGGTTTTTTCTCTACCCAAATAAATTTATTAATACCCTTTTGCCACTCCTTCAGATTGTCATCCTTTTTAAGTATGGGAATTGTTTGAAAGAGAAATAAAAATCTAGGTAAAACATTCATTTTTACTACAGCTATCCTGCCCAGCAAGGACAACTGTAGCTTTTTCCAATTTTCCAAATCTTTCTGTATTTTTTGCCATAATATTTCATAATTGTGTTGGTAAAGTTTTGTATTTATTGACATAATATTAACCCCCAAATATTTAACCTTTTTAACTATTTCGTATCCCGTAACCCTTTCTACTTTTTCCTCTTGATTTCTGGTCATGTTTTTAGCTATTATTTTAGTTTTATCTACATTTATTTTAAGACCAGATACTTGTCCGTAAGAATCAATAATATCCATCAGACCTGTAATTGATTGATATGGCTGAGTTACAGTAACTACTAAATCATCCGCAAACGCTCGTAGTTTATATTCTTCTCCTCTTATTTTAATACCTTTAACTATCTCGGATTCCCTTATTTTACTAAGTAAAATCTCCATAGACAAAATAAACAAAAGAGGTGATAAGGGACATCCTTGTCTCGTTCCTTTCTCTATATTAAAATTATCTGTTAGTCCACCATTAACTATTATTTGAGCTGTCTGTTTTTGATATATTGCCTTAATAGATTGTGTAAAATGTTCTCCAAGCTGCATCTTTTCTATTAATTTTAATAAAAAATTCCAATTCAATCTATCAAAAGCTTTTTCAGCATCCAAGAATACCAATGCAGCGGGTATCTGGTTATTCCTCCCCAAATATTCTAGTAAATTGATTATGTGTCGTACATTACTCTTCAATTGTCTACCTTCTATAAAACCAGTTTGATCTTGGTGAATCACTTGTTGCATAAGTATCATTAATCTATTAGCTAATATTTTGGCAAAAATTTTATAATCCATATTTAACAATGAAATTGGCCTATAACTTTTAGGGTCTGTATGGTCTTGATTCTCTTTCGGGATCAAAGAGATAAAAGCAGTTTTCCAAGTTGGGGGTACTTCTCCTCCTTGTTGTATGGTATTAAATAACACCTTCAGAGGCTCCACCATTTCATCCTGTAAGTTCTTATAATAAACAGCTGTTAAACCATCTGTGCCTGGAGCCTTACCCAATTTTAGCTGTTTAATAACTGCCAAAATTTCCTCTGAGGTTATGAGTTGATTTAAAATTTCAATCTGTTCCGTGGAAGCTATATGTATATGACCATTTCGTAAGTATACATCAATATCTTCCTCTTTAATCTTCTCCCCCTTGTACAACCCTGAATAGAACTCTAAAAAAGATTTTTTAATCATTTCACAATCAAAAACTTCTTTCCCTTTATACTTAATTTTTTCTATTACTCTTGATTTCTGTTTTTTCCTTAACATGTAAGCCAACCACCTGCCCGGTTTATTATGTTTAGCATATTGTAAATTAGTTGCAACTTGATCTGCCATTAACATATTAAATTGAGCTTTTAATAAATTAATTGTTTCTTTAATTTTCTTATCTGTTGCTTTAGAAATTAAAGCCCTCTCTTGTTTCTTAATTTCTTCCTCCAATCCTTTTCTTTTAAGTTCCTTCTTCCTTCTATATTTATTATTCAAATATATTAAAACACCTCTCATGTAAGCCTTACTTGCATCCCATACCATCTGGATTGATGTACCTTTCTGCATGTTCATAACAAAAAATTCATTCATAAATTTTTTACATTCTTTTACATTGTCTTCATATCTAAACAAGTTTTCATTTAACCTCCAAGATTTTCTTAATCCATACCCAAATTCCATTTCCAACCAGACAGGACTATGGTCGGACAATGTCCTCGTGCATATTTTTGTTCTCTTCACCCTGGAAAAAAGATCATTAGTAATTAAAGTAAAATCAATCCTGGAAAAAGATTGATGTCTATCTGAGTAGAAAGTAAAATCCTTTTCTGCAGGGTTTCTTTCACGCCATATATCTCTCAAATCCCAGTCTTCCATCATCTCAAAAAAGGATTTAGGCAATTTTGCTCTTGCAAAGGTGTTTTGCTTGGGACCCTTCTTATCTTTCTTGACATCCAAAACTCCATTCCAGTCCCCTAAAAGAATACAAGATTTGTAATCCCAATGTATAAGCTTTGAATGCAAAAGGTCATAAAATCTTTCTTGTTGTTGATTCGGGGCATATAAACCAATCACTAGTATTTTCTGTCCCTTTATTAAAAGTTCAATTGCTAAGAATCTTCCTTGATCATCTGCTTCTATTAACTTTGCAATCAAATCTTTTTTCACGTATATAACAATGCCATTTTTCTTTTCTGGAGCCGTAGCAACAAAATGTGTCCCTAATCTTGTATTCATTAGATATTTTTGATCTTGAGTCTTTATGTGAGTCTCCTGTAAACATATCAAGTCATTGTTAAATTGTTTTAAGTAGTGAAATATTTTCCTCCTTTTCTGTGGAGAATTCAAACCATTAACATTCCAAGTAAGAAATTTAGTTCCCATCTCTGGGCTTCTGAAGCGTATGGAGCACACCTTGAAGATCTACCTTAGATTTTTCTTTCGGTCTCGCTCCTCCCACCGCTTCGGATTTAGGAATATCTTGCAGTACCACCTGTTGTCTTTGTTGTCTCAATTCTTGTCTCCGCTTAGCAGCTCTGGTTTGTCTTTGTTCTTTAATCATTTCCTGTCTGTTAAGTTCTAGATTTTGTTCCATTTCAATGGCCAATGACACAGCTCCTTCTTGTACCACTTTCAGCAGTTCTTCTCTTTCTTGTTGTTGTTTCCCTTCCGGGGGTTTAGAAGATCCAGGCACTAGAACATCTTCATAAAAATCTCTGGCTTTCTGAACTGTATTAAGACGATATCTCACTCCCATGAATGTAACCACCAATCCGCATGGTATTTCCCACCTGTATTGAACTTGTTGTCTTCTCAGTTCTTCCACCAGGAAGGTGTATTCCTTCCTGGCTTTCAACATCTTGGGAGGAATTTCCTTCATTGTCATCACTTCTTGTCCCTCAACTTGGAGTTTGTTTACAAATGTCGCTTGTAGGATATCATTACGTAGTGTTCTAGTAGTAAAATAGATGACAATATCTCTTGGTAGATTTCTATTTCTCGCAATCCATGAATTGACGCGATAAATTTTGTCTATCTGCCATGCCAGGTCCTCCTTCTTCACTCCAAGTGCTAACTCAAATGCTTCCAACATAATTTCCTTCAAATCTTCCTGCTTGTTTTCCTTAACACCTCTGATTCTTATTGCAAATTCCATGTTTCTATATTGCATGATCATTATTTCTGCCTCCTCCCTCTCAATTTTATTTTCTGCCTCACCAACCCTAGCTCCCAACACTGTAGTAGTTTGCTTCATTTCTTGTATTTCATCTTCCATAATCTCATAATTGGTAGCCAAACCAGAAAAGGCATCAATTATATCTTCTCTAATCTCTTTATTACGAATTGCAATATCATCAGAAACTTCCTGTATTTTCTCATTGGTCTCATTAATTCTTTCATTAATTGCAGAAATCTTCTCATTAGTTTCATTAATTTTAAGATTAAATCCAGCTGCTAACTCTGCTTGCATTGATCTAAGTGCGTCTTGTAACATTGGGAGCGTTAGTGGCTGGGGGGGTTGGAGCTGGTATTTTAGAGGCATGGATAGGAGAGCTATCTGCACTCGCTGGTGCTCTAACAGAGGTGTTTTTTTTTAAGCCATTGCCAGTCACTTCAGTCTTTATAGTTAAGAAGAAAAAGCCAGAAACAAGTAGCCAAACTGCCAGGAGAAATTCTATCAATTCCTTTTTCTTTTCTTCCCCAGAAAGAAGTCAAAAAGCAATTTAAAGTTCAAAGTTTTCAAAGAAGGAGCTGGTATTAAAAACAGCCCTCCACTTTTAACTTTCGTTTCCACGCCCAGAAGCCTCCAGCACCATTTCTTTTGTCCCTTTGTTAATTAATTACTTCCTTCTTCACTTCCAATCCACAAAAAAAAGCTTTGCTACTTGCCGTTTACCATCTCTGCCTCCTGGGTCTTTCTGCCTGCTACAGTATCTTCTTTTAATCAAATATGTTGATTGCAGGGATTGGGTGCAGCTTCTTGCTCCGTGAAAAGCGGAGACTTCCCAATTCCGGAGCTATGGCAAGGTTCCTAGGGGGCCCTCACCCTTCGCGCCCCAGGATCTCACCAGGGGCACTAGGGGGACTCTACCTCACCCCACCGGCTCTCCTCACTCCCCTTTGCCCGGGGAGGAGACGATCGAGCCGCCAGACAGCTGTTTGACTGCTGAGCTGGTGGCGAACGAAAATCGGGAACAAGCGCTCTGCAAAGAGCGCCCTCGAAGCGGCAGCACCAAACCGGAAGCCAAGAAGTTCATTCTTCATGACTTTTAAAGCATCAAATAACTTTTCAGATGTTAAAGTCTGTGAGGGTGTTGAATAAGGAGTGGATTGCATTCTTAAAGTATAAACAGTCTTATTGAAAACAGTCTTTCCAAATTTAAAAGCCATTTAAAGTTTAAAGTTAAACTTTTGATTTTAATCCAAGATCAGAGATGGAGAAGAAAGTCTAGCATTTTCAAACATTTTCAAAAAAAGGGAAAAAAGCCAGATCCTTTATAAAAACAGTCTTTCCAGGTCTTGAAACCATTTAGATTTTAAAAATTAGATTTGCTATTTTATTCCAAAGTCAGAGAGAGAGAAAGAAAAAATTCCTCAGAGTCAGGCATTTCCAATCAAAGGGCTGCTAGCGAAACGGCACTTTCTAACTTTCACTTCCACGCCCTGTCAATCGCCATTTTGTTGCTTGTCTCAGTTAATATGTAACTTCCGAAGTGAAAATCATCAATGGAGTTAAGGTTAGGATACTTGCCATCGGGTCTCCTGCCTTTTTCCATCTGCTGTCTGTATTAAATCAAAATGTTATAAATCCCATCTTGCAAGCAGAGGTGGTCACGGCATCTTGCTCCGCATAAGCGGAGGCGTCCGAAGTCCTGGAGCAAGTGACAGGCTGCCTGGGGAGCCCTCACCCTTCGCGCCCCAGATTGTCTCCTGGGGCACTAGGGGGGCTCTACCCTCACCTGTCGGCTCTCATCCCTCCCCTTTTCCCGGGGAGAAGATTTTCAAGCCGCCAGACAGCTGTTCTGGCAGCTTTTACAGGACCCTGGAACAGGCGCTCGATGAGGAGCGTCCTCGATGCCTGCGGAGCCAAACCGGAAGCACGTGGGTGTATCTTGCCGCACCCACAACAGCTCGAGCAGCTGCATTCTGAACCAGCTGAAGTCTCCGAACACTCTTCAAGGGTAGCCCCATGTAGAGCGCATTGCAATAATCAAGCTGTGAGGTGATAAGGGCGTGAGTTACCGTGAGTAGAGCCTCCTGATCCAAGTAGGGTCGCAATTGGTGCACCAGGCGAACCTGTGCAAAGGTCACCCTAGCCACAGCTGTCAGATGTTGATCCAATTTTAGCTGTGGATCTAGGAGGACACCCAAATTGCGAACCCGTTCTGAGGGAGTTAATTTCTCTCCCCCCAGAACCAAGGAAGGACAGTCAACATAGTCCTTAGGAGGTAATATCCACAGCCATTCAGTCTTGTCAGGTTTAAGTTTGAGCCTGATTACTCCCATCCAGACCCTCACATCGTCCAGACACTGGCACATCACATCCACTGCTTCACTGAACTGAGACGGGGTGGAGATGTACAACTGGGTATCATCAGCATATTGCTGAAACCTCACCCCGTGTCGTCGGATGATCTCACCCAGTGGTTTCATGTAGATGTTAAATAAGAGGGGAGAGAGGACCGAGCCCTGAGGCACCCCACAAATGGGTGTAGGGGTTGACCTCTGACCTCCTGCTAACACCGACTGCGACCTATCAGAGAGATAGAAGGAGAACCACCATAACACAGTGCCTCCCACTCCCAATTCTCCGAGTCAGTGCAGAAGGATACCATGGTCAATGGTATTGAAAGCAGCTGAGAGGTCAAGTAGCACAAGATAGAGGAATAACCCTCATCTTTGGCTCGTCAGAGATCATCCATCAGAGTGACCAAAGCATTTTCCGTGCTTTAGCCGGGCCTGAAACCTGATTGGAAAAGGTCTAGATCAGTAGTTTTCAACCTTACTAATGCCACAACCTGAGCCCCACCACTGCCGTGACCCACCCCACCCCCGTGACCTCCGCTCTGCCGCCGCCATTTGGGTTCTTTTAACTTCTGTGCATGCTCAAAGTGTTCTGCGCAGAAGGTAAAAGAACCCAAATGGCGGCATCCGGGTGAAGTCTCCCGACCCCTGTGAAAGAGTCGTTCGACCACCAAAGGGGTCGCGACCCCCAGGTTAAGAACCGCTGGTCTAGATAATCTATTTTATCCAACAACCGTAGGAGCTGGAGCGCCACCACTTTCTCTACAACCTTTCCCACAAAGGATAGGTTGAGACTGGACGAAAGTTCTTTAAATCTGCTGGGTCCAGGGAAGGCTTCTTGAGGAGGGGCCTCACAACCGCAACTTTTAATGGTTGTGGAACGGACCCCTCCCTCAAGGAGGCGTTGACCAAAACCTGGAGCCAGCCTCGTGACACCTCCATGCTGGACGAAACCAGCCAGGAGGGGCACGGGTCCAACAAACAAGTGGAGGAACTCATCGCTCCTATGGCCTTATCGACATCCTTAGGAGTAGCAGGCTCAAATTCATCCCATATAATAGGACTAAGACCTGCCCCTGTCATCTCGGTCTGAATTGCCCAATCAGAGTCCAGGTCCGTCCGAATCTGAGCGACTTTATCTACCAGAAACTGCACAAATTCCTCAGCTCTACCCTGCAAGGGCTCCTCTGTTCCCTCCACATTTAGGAGGGAACGAGTCACCCTAAACAGGGCGGCTGGGCGCAAATCGGCGGATGCAATGTGTGGAAAAATGTGAACATTTTGCCCCCTGTATCGCCACTAAATAAGAACTAATAAAGGTTCTTAGAAGTGTTTTGTCAGATTCAGAGTTGCTGGATCTCCAACGTTGCTCTAGACGTCTCTTGTGGCGTTTCATCTCTCAGAGCTCCTCGGTAAACCAAGGAGCTTTCCTAGATCCACTGCCACGGAGAGGTCGCAAAGACGCAATCCGATCCAATGCCCCAGATGCCGCCTTGTTCCAGGCAGCCACTAGGGACTCAGATGGATTGTGTAACAGGGATTCAGGTATCTCCCCAAGTTCCCTCTGGAACCCTACTGGGTCCATTAGGCGCCTGGGGCGGAACCACTTAATCAGTTCCACCTCCCTGCGGTGGAGGAGTGGTGCCTTGAAGTCTAACCTCAGCTGGAAATGATCTGACCACGACAAGGGAGAAACTGCTAAGTCCCTTAACTTCAGATCATCTCTCCACTGTCCCGAGAGAAACACTAGGTCAAGAGTGTGACCCTTCCTATGAGTTGGACCCTGAACTACTTGGGTCAGGTCCATGGTTGTCATGGAAGCCATGAACTCCTGAGCTGGAGCTGAGACTTCGCCGAGTGATGGCAAGTTAAAGTCCCCCAGAACCATAAGCCTGGGGAACTCCACCATCAGCCCCACTACCGCCTCTAGCAGTGCAGGCAGGGCCATTGCAATGCAGCTGGGAGACAGGTACGTCAACAATAAGCCCAACTGAACCCCTGAGTCCAACTTCACAAGGAGATACTCACATCCAACAATCTCCGGGACAGAGATCCTACGAGGAAGAAGACTTCGGCTTGCTAAAATTGCCACTACTCCACCCCTTCCCTGGGGTTGCGGCTGATGCAATACCTGAAACCCATCTGGGCAGATCTCTGAGAGGGGCACACTCCTCCTGGCCCAGCCAGGTCTCAGTTATGTATGCTAGGTCAGTTCCCTCCTCCAAGATTAGATCTCGCATGAGAGGAGCTTTGTTGACAATGGACCTGGCATTCAACAGCAACAGCTTGAGCCCAGGGCCCTGACATCCCCGGTCACCAGGCATACGGGATGAGCCAGAGGGGCCAGAACAAGTAATCGCTTTGAGACAGTGAATCCTTGTTCCCCGTGAGCAGCCTATCCCACGGTTCCCGCCATATCTACCTCTCCCAATTATGGCTGGGATATCCCGGCTCTCCCACCCCCCAGAGATCCCCTCCCCCATGCTGTCGACCCTCTTATTCTCTGATGGGCTGGACATCTCATACATACCAAGCCGAGGGCCACAACCGAGCCCCCACCTGCTTCTGTTTGCACACTCAGCAGGGGGACCGCCTCTTACCCCCAGCCCATTCTTCTCATTTTTCCCAAACTCAGTCACTTCACACCACACACTACACAAATCATCCACAGCCACTCATATACACCCACACATTCAACCCCCGAGGTATAACACAACAAATAGGTATAACACAACAAAAGATTAATACAGGGACAGGCAGATAAAGTATACATGGCAGTCTCCAAACCCGCTAGAGTTAGTCCTTTTTCTTTGGCCACTTCGTCCCCGCGGATGGTAGCTATCAGGGGAGGCAGTATCTTCTGTTCTCCTAGGGCTCTCCGCAGCCGATCGTCTCTCACCCTTGCAGTAATATTGGGTTTGTAACTCTCCTTGACACAATAACAGGTCTCGGGAGAGCCAATAATACAGAGGCCGATGATGAATCTCCCTGTGAAGATGGCGTCTATGCATCAGGGGGCTCCTCCTCAAAGGCAAACCGCTGCTCTCCCTTTAATGGGCCCACCGTAAAAAATGGGCCAAGCCAAAAACGTTGGCCTCGTTGTCTTGTTCTTTCCTGCTTCCAGCCGCCTTAGTTGCAACAGTAAAAAGGGCAGCGGTAGTTAAAGCCATAAACGGAGCCGCGATGAGGGCCGAGACAGCATTGATCACAATAGGCCTCATGGCAGCATCTGCAGCACTCGCGGCGGTGGTGGTGGCGTTCGGCAGCAAGGGCCATTCGAGTGTCGGGTTGGGCAGTATAAGCCAAAGGCTGTAAAGATGGCTGTAAAGGGTGATGGCAGTGGCGATAATAATGTTTAATGCACGACATACCGGCAGATAGTAATTTGGAGTCCCCCGCGTTTTTAGGATTTTTCCGCTCAAGACGGGTTCGATCCAGATTAGTGCCTGTCCAGATCGCGCTGTCCCGGTCGCCCTGCTGCACCCTAATTCCTTTGTTAAGCAAGTTGCTCAAGCTCTCACGGCGCTGTAGCCGCCTCCAAAATGGGTGACTATCTTCCCGCTTCCCCCCCCCAGTCCTCACATCGGACGAGTTGACTTATGCCGATGTTCGTCGGGTTCCTTATTAGTTCGTGTAATTACCCATGGAAGGAATGTCCTGTTGTACGCCACCCTGAGTCCTTCGGGAGTTGGGCGGCATATAAGAATACCAAAATAAATAAATAAATAAATAATAGGGGTCTCCAAGCTTCGTGGGATTCGGGAAATTCAAATTTGAGGGGCAGAGCACAGCTCTGCCTCACCTGTCCACCGTGGCTCCATCCTGGAAGTTTTAATTTAAAATTTGTTTAAAACCCGCTCCATTATTCCTTGAAAAATTTCCGAGGCTATGCTAACGCCGAATTGTTACCTGTTGCATTTAACAGGTGGTAACTATCATTTGAGCTTCCGCAGTCTCGCGATCAACAGGAAGTTGCTGATATGCTTGTGCGAGGTTTAGTTTTGCGAAAATGGCACCTGGGCCAAGCATGTGTAATAGGTGCTGGACCACAGGCACTGGATATGCGCTCTGTTGAAGGGCCTTATTAATTGTACATTTATAGTCAGCGCATATGCGAACAGACCCATCGCTTTTTAATATAGGAACTATAGGGGTTTCCCACCTTGCATGATCGACTGGCTCTAAAATCCCTTGACTAATTAACTTATCTATCTCTTGATCAATTTCTGGCTTTAACGCAAAGGGAACTCTATGGGGCTTCAATCTAATAGGAGATACATTGGGGTCTAAACTAAATGAAATTGGGGGTGCCCACGTACTTGCCCAGCTTCTGGTCGAAGGTGTCTTGGAATTCATGCAATAGGTCATCGCAGTCATCAGCAACCATCGTGTTTATCGTGGTCTCGTCTCTGGTCACCTTCATTCTGAGTGTTCTGAACCAGTCGATTCCCAGTGGGCTAGGCATTTGGTCTGGTCACGGGCAATCGTTAGCGGTAGGCTCACCTCCTGGTCGTCGAACTTCACAGTTACTTCTTGGATCCCCAAAACTGGAATTCGTTTCCCTTGGCAGTCTGAAATCTTTACTGGCTGAGTCTTTAGCTGCTCTGCAGTGAGATTGGACATGGCTTGCCTCGCAGTTGTCCAAGACATAATAGATATCGATGAGCCCGCATCTATCTCCATTTCACAGGGGACGCCTTCCACGAACACAGTAATGCGAATTTTTGAATTGTTCTGGGTGCTCGCTTGGTTCACCCTGACATAGTTTATGTGGATTATAGTTATTGCTTCGTTGTTTGGTCCCTCTTTCTTCCCGTCTCAGCTCAAACGGATGGTAGTTTCCCCCGGTGCCTCTGGAAGGGAAACACGCTGCCTTGCAGACCCATACTATGTGTCCGAATTTTCCACATCTTTGACATGTGGCTTCGCGGAACTGGCAAGCTGCTTGGGGGTGCTGTCCCCCACAACTGTAACACCCTTGTTAAGATAAAAAAGATAAATTGTAGAGGTGACGAATCTTTCCTTTCAGAATCAAATTCTTGACAAAAGCAAACTCGAGTATAAATTCTAAGAATAATAAAATATTTATTTTGGTACAAAATAAATATAAAAACCTAAATCTTAATAATTACATCTTGGCAGCTCAAATATGCGTCCTTCTCAATGAAGGACTAGCAGTAGAATGAAAATGGAGGAATAGAAAGGAATTTCACTTCTGCGCAGATCACACCTCATGTGACTGCTTCACTTTGCTAAGAACCTCTGGGTCATAATGTCTGACATATGAATACATATGAGTACAGCTGACAATTAGAAAATCACCCCGTGACAATCCTCCTGGCCCTGGCTTATGTGCTCCGCTTCCTTTCTGCCGATCAGTCCGGAATACTTCTTCCTCTTCTTCTTTGTGGTCCGATAGCTCAGCCTCACATTGGGTTTCATTTATTTCAGAAGTTTTTTTAGTCGGGGTCGGTGTGCGTTTCAGCAGCCTTGTTAGAAATCTCAGTGGCCCTGGCCTCCTCTAAGGTAGTCTTCAGAGTCAATTTGGTTTTAGCCAGGAGCCTTTTCTGTAAACTGATGTCTCGAACCCCTCAAACGAGCTGGTCCAGTAATGCATCGTCTAAATCTTGGAATTTGCAATGAGTCGCTGCTCGTCTTAAGACTGTTTCGTAATCATTAATGCTTTCCCCTTCTTTTTGTACTCGTTCACCGAATTCATACCGGCTGGCCATCTTTGAGGGCGCCGGATCGTAATACTTCTGGAGTCGTCATTTAAGCATGTCCCATGAAATCATATCAACAGCATCAGGTTTAGTTAAGGCTACAGTGGTCTCGAAAACCTTGGCCCTGCAATGGCTCAGGAACATCGCTCTCTTTCTGTTGTCAGATATATTCAGCAATTCATTTGCTTCTAGGAAACAACGGAACCTGATCATGTAGTTTTCCCATGTTTCATCTACTGGGTTGAAAGGAGTTGGCAGGTGGACGGACGACATGGCTGCCTATCAAAGTTCCCTTTGTTTCTTTTGTTCAGATTTTGAATCTGGCGCCTTGTGGTCCGACACTTCCAGCCGGGCTGGATTGCTTTGTTTGAAATTGCTCTTCAGTATCCCACTTTCGTCGCCAATGTTGGGTTCCGATACTGAAGAGGCAGGAGACAGGTTGAGTGACTTCAGCTCTTTATTGGTTACAGTGAGCAAACATCAGCAAACACCCAGGTGGTGCCTGTGATTTAAATAGAGGACCCTGGCTGGGAAGAACCAATCAGCAATTACCTGCTCTGCTCAATAGAGCAGACATGTGTGGAAACTTCCCAGCTAGTATGCAGATCTCAGGACACAACAAGACCAGAAAAATGTCACTTAGAAGTATGCATAAATGTCTTTGAGCAGCTAAGTTATAGAGAGCTCTCAATTCTTGGCAGTGAAGACGTGAGCAGTGAAGATGGCTTGGGCTAGGTAGGCTCAGAGGATGATTAACTAAAAACAAGCAGTTGTCCATTGGTCAGACTAATACCAATCAATCTATCTTGCACTTAAAGAACCTGATAATGATATCACTAGGAAGCACTCAGTTCAAGATCAGAGAGACAATTGCTGATGAGATCTGGAGGCTGTAGCCATTTTAAATAAACAAATCACTAAAAAAAAGTGATTGTTTTATACATAGCCTGACATTGATGTCTTTAAAGACTGATTGGAAGCTCTCTTGGCCATTCCAAAGGCCAGTGTCTTTACCCTTTGACTAAAAAGAGCTACATTCAACACCCTTAAATGTTCCATAGTGTATAAAACTTTCATCTTAAGTGGCAGATAGCATAAGAAGGTGCATCTGTAATCATTGGAAACCTCTTAAGTATCCCCTTTAAAACAAGATCATTTTGAAATTAGTCATTTTTAAAAATGGACTATATGGTTTTATCTTAGAATTTTAATTCAAATGCTACCTCATTTTTCATCTTAAATAAGAGGAGTAAATTGAGAATTTAGAGGAACTCCTCCCTGTGGTGTGACTTGGACCAGTTCTTAGGAGAATATTTTCTCTGCTTCGGCACTGAATTGATAAAGGGCTCGTTTTCTAGTGTTGTTGAGAAAATGACTATATTGAATAAACTGTAGGGTTAACATTTAAGGGCACCCCTATTAAGCTTTATAATTTTGCAATACTTTTATTTAATACTTGTGAACTTTGGCTTAAATGTAGATTAAAACATGGATAATTTCCTCATTGTAGTTTTTAGCTGCTTGTTATCCCTTGGAAATGAAGCTGGCTGAAGAGCTTTTTCCAGATTTCAGTGTCTTCTGCTGTAGCCATAGGGGTGACCTCATGTTCTGCTCAGACTGTGCTCACTACAGCTCCCAGTGAGACCATTTCCTCCTTATTTATTCCTTCCATTTGTGGCTGTCCTGACCAGATGATGCAAAACAAAGCCAGACAATTACAGGTTTGAAGAACTCTATATCCAGGTTGCAAATTTTGAGCTAACAAAATCAAATGACGAGGAAAGCAGTTAATCTTTAGAATGTTCAAAGAACCCATAACTTGAATTGGAGGCTGAATCGTCAAAAGTTCAGGATCCAAGCATCAGAGAATCCATGAGCCAGTCTGAATGTCAAGCCTTGGTTCTAGAGTAAGGTGGCCAGATTTTATTTTTTATAAAGCGGGACGCCATTGACGGGGGGGGGGGTCTAGGGGAGCAAGACGGGAGGAGTCCGTCTCTCTTATCTTGCAGCTTTGTGCACCCCCCAAACACCCCCCCTTCATCGCAGCCCTTACCGCTGCCATGGCCGGGGCTCGCCTCTGCTGCGTCTGGCCCGGAGAGGGACAGCGGCAGGAGAAGGAAGAAAGCAAACCGTGGCTGTGGTGCTCCGGGAGGGCGGGTGGTGAGGGTTCTTCACAGCTGCGTGCTGCCTCCATTGCAGAAGCCGCCGCCAGCCAGCTGGGCAGCAGCCCTCCGTGTGGGGAGACGGCCAGGCCTGCGCTTGGAAGAGGCTGCCGCTCTCGCTGCCCACTTTTTTCCTTCTCCCACCGTGAAACAAAAGTGAACTGCAGCAGCGCTGCTTTGGGAGGGCAGGCGGACGTCTGCAGCCAGGCAGGGAGGGAGAGCAGCGAGAGCGGCAGCCCTTTCCTTCTTTCCTCCCTCCTTTCTTTTTCTGTCTGTCTTCCTTCCTTCCTACCATCTTCCTTCCTACCTACCATCTTTTTTTCTTTCTTTTTCTTTCTTTCCTTTTTCTTTCCTTCTTCCCTCCCTCCTTTTTTCTGTCTATCTTCCTTCCTTCCTACCATCTTTCTTTCTCTTTCTTTCTGTCTTCCTCCCTTCCTCCCTCCCTCGCTCTTTCTTTCCTTTTTCTTTCCTTCTTCCCTCCCTTCCCTTCCCTTCCCTCCCTCCTTTCTTTTTCTGTGTTTTCCATCCTACCATCTTTCTGTCTTCCTCCCTCCCTCTTTCTTTCTTTCTTTCCTTCTTCCCTCCCTTTCCTTCCCTCCCTCCTTTCTTTTTCTGTCTGTCTTCCTTCCTACCTACCATCTTTCTTTCTTTTTCTTTCTTTCCTTCTTCCCTCCCTCCTTTCTTTTTCTGTCTATCTTCCTGCCATCGTTCTTTCTCTTTCTTTCTTTCTATCTGTCTTCCTTCCTCCCTCCCTCCCTCCCTCTCTCTTTCTTTCTTTCCTTTTTCTTTCCTTCTTCCCTCCCTTCCCTTCCCTCCCTCCAGCCATGGCCAGGCCACCGCCGCCGCCGCTCACCCAGGCCGATGGCTTGGTAAGTGTTCTCAGGGTCGTGCACCAGGTCGCAGAGTGCCATCAAGGCCAGCTGCCGCATCAGCAGCTCGGGGTCCTGCAGCTCTTCACTGAGCTTGGGGAGGCCTCGGCGGCTGAAGGCACAGGCGCCTTGGTGGGGTTGATGTCGGGGGGCAGCTGGGCTGAGATCCGCAGGTGCGCCATGCCGGAGGGGAGCCCGCTGAATTACGTGTGCCGGGTTGCTAGGCGCTGGGGACGTCGGGCGGGAAAGTCCGCGCACGGGCAGGTTCCACAGCAGGGCCTTCCCGCGGGTCTGCGAGCGCTCACCCGAGCAGCTTCGGGAGCGGTCAGCTTCCCTCATTGCTGTGCCGCGTTCAGTACCTAGCACTTGTAACTCCGTCACATTCCACGCTCTTGGGTGCAGGGCAACCCATTCTGAAAGAAAACATCTCGCGTTTTCTTTCAGAATGGGCTGCCCTGCACACAAGAGCGAGGAACGTGAGAGAGCTTCAAGTGCAAAAGCATGGCGAACCACCTACCGCCCCCCTGGCCCCTCTCACTGTCCCCCTGTTGCCACCCTTGCCTCTCACCGCCCCCCTAAGGGTTCCCACCGCCCCCCTGGGTGGCGGTATTGCCCACTTTGGGAACCACTGGTCTAGATAATCCATTTCCTCCAACAACCATTGGAGTTGGAGCGCCACCACTTTCTCAACAACCTTACCCACAAAGGGTAGGTTGGAGACTGGACAAAAGTTCTTAAATTCTGCTGGATCCAGGGAAGGCTTCTTGAGGAGGGGCCTAACCACCGCAACCTTCAACAGTTGCGGGACAGACCCCTCTCTCAAGGAGGTATTAATCAAAACCTGGAGCCACCCTCGTGTCACCTCCCTGCTGGAAGAAATCAGTCAGGAGGGGCACGGGTCCAATAAACAAGTGGCGGAGCTCATCGCTCCAATAGCCTTGTCCACTTCCTTCAGGTTTAAATTCTATTTGTTCTCCTATAGCCTGTAGGAGAACAGGCTATAGGAACCATCTGTAGCCATCTCCAGCCATCTCCTTATTTGTTCCCAATATTTCTTCGCCACCACATGTGAAAAAAGTTCCCTCCTTACTCTTACATTTCCAGCAATCCAGTTTCATACTTGTATGCATTTTTGCCAATCTCGCTGGCGTTAAATGCCACCTATAAAGCATTTTATATTGATTTTCTTTAAATGCAGTCAATAATGTTAATTTACAGTTCTTGTTCCATATTTTTTCCCATTCCTCTAAATTTATATTGCGGCCTATATTCTGTGCCCATGCAATCATCGAATCTTTTACAATTTCCTCTTCCATTTCTACTTCCAATAAGTGTCTGTATGCTTTTGTTATAAAATTTTCTTCATTCCCCATTAGTATTGTATCTAATTGTTGTGGTATCCTTTGAATTCCATATTCTTCCATATCTTTTCTATATCTTGATTGTGTCTGTAAATATGGCCACCAATCTATAATTATACCCTGTTCTTTTAGTTCTTGATTTGATTTAAGTTTCCCCTGGCTATCTAATAATTCTTTATATCTTATCATCTTTTTTTTATCTAATGTATTTGGATATATCGTTGCCTTCATTGGTGAAACCCAATTTGGCAATTTTGTATATTTCTTTTTAACTTTTCCCCATGTTCATATTAGCGCTTCTCTTATTTGGTGTCAATAGAAGTATGAATGCTTGTCCCATAAAAAGACATGCCAGCCTGCCTGTAAATCATGTCCTTCAATCATTAGCACCTTTCATTATCTAATTTTATCCACTCCCTAATCCATAGTAACCCCACTGCTTGATGATAAAGTTCCCATTTTGGAAGTCCAAAGCCACCTCTGCTATTATCTTGTAATGTCTTCATATTTATCCGTACTTTCTTACCCTGCCAAATAATTTTTTTTTTTGTTATTTTATTTAGTTCCTCAAAAAGTTTCCTGTCTATAATTTTATCGGGACTGTTTGAAATAAATATAATAATTTTGGCAGTATATTCATTTTAATCATTACTATCCTACTTAATAATGATAACTAATTTCCCCCAAATCTCTAAATCTTTCTTCATTTGTTGTATCAGTTTTTTATAATTATTGTCTTTTATTGAGGAACATCTTACAGTAAGCCAAATTCCTCAATATTTGATCTTTTTTTCAATTTGCAATCCCAATTCTTTTTCTAATTCTTTTTTTTTTGTGTGTTTCAATTAAGTTTTTTACTAACATTTTAGTTTTCTCTCTATTAATTTTCAATCCTGCCACTATACCATATTCTCCTATTTCTTTCATTAAAATATGTCCTGTCTCCAGTGGCTCTTCTATAAAGAACACTAGGTCATCCGCAAATGCCTGTGTCACATTCTTCTTTCTTTACCTTAAGTCCTTTTATCTATTATGCCTAATTTGGGTTAATAGCACTTCTAAAGTCCAGATAAAAAGCAGAAGTGACATTGGACCTCCCTGTCTTACACCCTTATTTATTTCAAATTTCTCTATTATCTGTGTTCAGCAATGAGATTGGCCTATAATGTTTTATTTGTTTGAGGTCTGTACCTTCTTTTGGAATGAGAAATATACAGGCTTCTGTCCAGGAATCTGGTAATTTAGCTTTCTCCAATGCATCATTATACACTTTCAGTATCATCAACTCAAAGTCCTCATACAGGCTCTTATATACCTCTCCCGGCAAACCATCCGGTCCCGGCATCTTATTATTTTTTTATTTTTGCACTGCTCTTCTTAATCTTGTTGCTGTTATCTCTTTCTGTTATCGCCATTTTTCGCCATCCCCAGGCTTCAGGAGGCTTCCCTGAAACTTCCGGAGTGTGACAAATGGCCCAATGGGCAAACCGGAAGTCCATTTTTCCGAACTTCCGGTTTGCCCATTGGGCTGTTTATTGCCCTCCAGAGGCTTCAGGGAAGCCTCCTGAAGCCTCCGGAGGGCGAAAACGGCCTGAAGCCTCCCAAGGCCAAAAATCAGCATGCGCGCTGGAGCTGACATAGGGCAACACCTCGCGTGCCCTCCGATATGTCTCTGCATGCCACCTGTGGCACTCGTGCCATAGGTTCGCCATCATGGGTTTTGCTGCAACTTGCTGGGACAAGAGTTACACTAATATCAAAGAAATGGTGGGGTAGAAATGTTAAAGAAAGGATTCAAAAGGAGGAACATAATGAAATGCAAATGGCAACAATTTAAAAAAATTTTTTTTAAAATAATTAAATAGAATTGTTAAATTGTCCCACAGTGAGTTGTCCCATGGCGAGTTGACTGGCGAGTTGACTATGGCGAGTTGGCCACAACAAGTTGTCCCATTCTGTCCTGGAACTTTCCCCCTGAAACCCTGGTGCATCCTGTGCTTCATTTAATGACTAATCAGGGACAAAATGAATGGGGCAGTCATAAACCAATCACATTGGTACTTCACTTGACAGTGTCACAATTTCTGAATGTAATGGGCAGGCTCCATTATGGTTGCTGGTTGAGGACTACCGGTATCTATAAACATTTCATTTACAAAATGGACTTTTTCTGTTATTAATTTCCCATACTGGAACATGAATACATTTATTTGTGGTTACTTTACAAATAGACCGGCATGCTAATTATATTTGCACTTCAGGAACTGAAAATACTGAAGGAAAAGTGACAGCAAAAATGTCTTTCCCCTTCTAGGGAATGGAATTTGGATGAAAGATATATGGAAGATTTCTTTAAAGCACTGACAAAGCTGAGGAACTTAACAGACCTGCGGTAAGAAACTGCATGAATTTTATCCTAAATGTTATTGATACAGAAACCTAAGCATAATAGTTCTGTGTGTACCTAAGGGACTAAATCGGGGTGTCAAACTCGCGGCGTTAAGTTGTCACATGATGTATTGCAACTTTTCCCCCCTTTGCTAAAATGGGGTGGGTGGGCATGGCCAGTGTTTGACGCATCCAGCCCACAGGTCAGGAATTTGACACCCCTGGACTAGATGATCTAAACTGGCTTTGGCCATGGCTATCTTATTCTTTAAAATGCCATGCTTGACTTCAAAGTTGTTATAAATGTGCTGGTCATGTCCTTCGATAAGGAGGATGGAGAGAAAGTGAAGTTTCTTGGCTGGGACGATAGTCTTGGTATGGATGATTCCAGTAGTAGTGGAGCCAAAGTTCAGTTCCAGTAAGCCCCAGGATGCCTTGCTTGCACCCAGCAACAACTCCTAGTAAAGAAGAAAGTGGAAGATCTGAGAGATTTGGCAAGAAACCTGCAGAAGAACCAGAGCTGAGAAGGAAACTGCCACAGCTGCGTATTGGGTGGGAGCTCAGTGTGGTTGATTTATTGACCTCACTCCTTGAGAGCAAATGCTGAGAACAACTTTGTAAGCCTCAGATCTGTGAGGCTTCCCATCACTGGGTTTCTTGGTTTTTTTTCTTTGCATTTCTCACTTGTGATTGGATTCCCAGTATCAACCTATGTCAAGCTTGTGGCTAGATTTACATTGTCATTGATCAATATTGTCAAAAACTTCTCAAAGTTCTGCGTGAGCTTGCATGTCACTGGACTGGGAAAGCATCCACCTTACTACCTTGCTGCCTGACAGCCATTAGTGCTGGCACAGAAAATATTGTTCTCAGCCTCAGAAATAAAATAAATAGAATGTAAGAGAATGTAAAGTCTGAAAACTTCTTGATTAACTGCCCGTAACTATTGCTTTTAATTGTTTTTAATTATTATTGTCTTTACCATTTATTTTTATATGTGATACTACTAATCAAAAGATATCATTTTAATTCTTCTGAGTGATTGCTGTTTTTTCAGTTTCGCTGGATGGTCCTTCACAGAGTCCTGCAGCAGGCATCTTGCTGAAGTCTTCAAGAAAAACCAGAGATTGGAAATGTTACGTTTGGCTCTCAAGGACACAAATGACAGAGCAGTAGAATTGCTGTGTGAGGGACTGAAACACGTAGACTGTAAAGTAGAAAAACTAGTGTGAGTGTTCAGTATTTCTTTCACAGTTTGATATGTGATGCTTTCTCTTGAGCTCTAGAAAGTAGCCATGAAAAGACAGTTACAGTTGTGAAATTTAACCATATTCTCTTCAGTTCCTTCCAGAGTACTGTTTTCTAAGATACAATTCTATCTGTGATCATAATCGAAAGATCACAAAAATTTAATATAATAATTTTCTGGAAGATATTAGATGGAGGGGGGTGTTCCTAGTAGTTGAGCTCAGAAGTTTATAAATGATCATTAAGCAGTTTGCAAATATCAATTAAATAATTCTATTCTATTCTATTCTAAAGTGTTAAAAGTTCAGAGATGGACTTTACATATTCTATATTTGGTCATTCTTTGTAAATTCTCAAGATACTTTAATTTTTTAAAACTCTATGGCAAGTTTTTATTTGAAATTTACAGCAATCATTTTGTCATTTGGGTGGATTATGCTTGCAAGGTGGCAAGCATACCCAGAACCGCACAGGATGCCCAGAAAGACTCAGCAAGTCCCAGTAAGCATTTATTCCCATAGCTACTTATACTCTCAGTTCCCAGCACCAACTTTTCACCTTTTGCACCCAGGACCTCCCTGCATTTCCTCTTTCCTTTTCAGACACAGCTTCTTAGTAAACATTCCCTACATATGTCTAAAGCTGCACCATCTTCAGAAAGGTTTGTGAAGAGAATGCAGCTTTAGCTGCTTGGGAAATTAGGAGGGGGAGGCTGGCAAACAGAGAGCACCATTAGCTGCTTAGCAAATAGGGAAAGGAAGGCTAACTGACAGGGATTAAGACAAAGGGAAGTCACTCAGTTCTGGGGAGGCTAAAAATCTCCCTGCTGAAATTCAAGAAGGATTTTCAACTACAGAGGCTTTTCAACCCCAAAATGCAGACAAAGCTTCCAATCTGGGGCAGTTAGGAAGATACTTAATTTTGACAATTGAGAAGATAATGATAGAGAGACGGTTCAGATACCACAGATAATCACATTTCATTCAATAATTATAAAAATACATTCAAGGCTTCTTTTTCAACTGTAATTTTTCATATTCTGCTCTGCAGGCTTGCAAGAAAGGCCATCAATGAATCATGCAGCAGGCATTTTGCAGAAGTACTCAGTAAAAACCAGAGATTGAGAACATTTGGCTTGTGCCTCAAGAGCGAAGATGACAAACCAATGGAGGTGCTGTGTAGAGGACTCAAACATCCAGAATGTAAAATAGAAGCACTACAGTAAGTGATTTTTCCCCCTTTCAGTTTGATCTCTGCAGCAACTGTCTTTTGATGGTTACTCTTCCCTGCAGGCTTGGTGGAGAGATCCTTACAGAATCCTGCAGCAGGAATCTTGCAGAAGTACTCAGGAAAAACCAGAGATTGAGAGAGTTATATTTGTACTTTAATAACACAGATGACAATATAATGGAACTACTGTTTGATGGGCTCAGTCATCCAGAATGTAAAATAGAAACACTCTTGTAAGTGATTTTTTTCCCTTTCAGTTTGATCTCCGCAACCCTCTTTTGATGGTTAATATTTTGGAAATATATCAAGAGAGAGGCTGTTAAGTTGCTGTACATAATCACATTTCCTTCAGTTCCTACAAAATACAATCTATGCTTGCTTTTCAACAAATAACTTTAATTATTCAGTCTATTTATCTACAGGCTAGATGGAAAGACCCTGACTGAATCTTGCAGCAGACATCTTGCAGAAGTACTCAGGAAAAACAAAAAATTGAGTATGTTATTCTTGTTCCTAAAGAACCCAGATGACAAAATAATGGAATTGCTATGCAATGGGCTCAAACATCCAGAATGTACAATACCGACCCTACAGTAAGTGATTGTTATTTTTTTCCTTTCAGTTTCATATGTACATGTCTATGGACTGTTAATATTCTGGAAATATATCCAGGGAGAGGCAGTTTGGTTGGCATATATGATCACATTCCCTTCAGTTTCTGTTAAAAAAATACTTGTTTTTCAACAGGTAATTGTATTTTTCTTGGCTTTTCTCTGCAGACTTGATATTCAGAACCTGACAGAATCCTGCTGTAGGCATCTTGCAGAAGCACTCAGGAAAAACCACAGCTTGAGAGAGTTGTACTTGTTATACAAGGATGCAAATGACAGAACAATGGAACTTCTATGTGATGGGCTCAAACAACCAGAATGTGCAATAGAGATGCTACAGTAAGTGATTTTTCCCCTTTCAGTTTGATCTCCGCAACCGTCTTTTGATGGTTAATATTTTGGAAATATATCCAGGGAGAGGCTGTTCAGTTGCCATACATAATCACATCCCCTTCAATTCATATATAAATAAAGTCCATCCTTATTTTTCAAGAAATAATAATTATTTTTTGGATCCTTTCTGCAGGGTTGAGGCAGAGTTCTTGACTGAATTCTGTAGCAGGTATCTTGCATTGTTATTTAGGAAAAATCAGAGATTGAGAAAGATAAATTTGTTCCTCGATAACACAGATGACAAAATAATGGAACTTCTATGTGATGGGCTCAGTCATCCAGAATGTAAAATAGAAACAATACAGTAAGTGATTCCCCCCCCCCCTTTCAATTTGATCTCTGCAACCGTCTTTTGATGATTTAACATTGTGGAAATATATCCAGAGAAAGGCAGCTCAAACATAATTACATCCCCTTCAGTTCCTATAAAAACAAGCTACATGCTTGTTTTTCAGGACTTAATTGTAATTTTTCAGACTCCTCTCTGCAGGCTTGCTGGAGAGGTCTTGACCGAATCCTGCGGCAGGCATCTTGCTGAAGAACTCAGGAAAAATCAGAGATTGAGAGAGCTAAAGCTGTCCCTCAAGAACCCAGATGACAAATTAATGGAAGTGCTTTGCGTTGGGCTCAAAGAACCGGAATGTAAAATAGAAACAATCATGTAAGTGATTTTTTCCCCTTTCAGTTTGATCTCCGCAACCCTCTTTTGATAGTTAATATTTTGGAAATATATCCAGAGAGAGGCTGTTAAGTTGCTGAACATAATCACGTTTCCTTCAGTTCCTACAAAATGCATTCTATGCTTGCTTTTCAACAAATAACTTTAATTATTCAGTCTATTTATCTGCAGGCTAGATGGAAAGACCCTGACTGAATCTTGCAGCAGACATCTTGCAGAAGTACTCAGGAAAAACAAAAAATTGAGTGTGTTATTCTTGTTCCTAAAGAACCCAGATGACAAAATAATGGAATTGCTATGCAATGAGCTCAAACATCCAGAATGTACAATACAGACACTACAGTAAGTGATTGTTGTTTTTTTCCTTTCAGTTTCATATGTACATGTCTATGGACTGTTAATATTCTGGAAATATATCCAGGGAGAGACAGTTTGGTTGGCATATATGATCACATTCCCTTCAGTTTCTATAAAAATACTTGTTTTTCAACAGGTAATTGTATTTTTCTTGGCTTTTCTCTGCAGACTTGATATTCAGAACCTGACAGAATCCTGTTGTAGGCATATTGCAGAAGTACTCAGGAAAAACCACAGCTTGAGAGAGTTGTGCTTGTCCCTCGAGGATGCAAATGACAGAACATTGGAACTTCTGTGTGATGGTCTCAAACATCCAGAATGTACAATAAAGATGCTAAAGTAAGTGAATGTTATCCTTTCATATTGATCTTTACAACTGTGTTTTTGGCAGTTAATATTCTTGAAATATATGCAGGGAGAGGCTGTTCAGTTGCCATACATAATCACATCCCCTTCAATTCATATATAAATACAGTCCATCCTTATTTTTCAAGAAATAATAATTATTTTTGGGATCCTTTTTGCAGGGTTGAGGTAGAGTTCTTGACCGAATCCTGTAGCAGGGATCTTGCATTGTTATTCAGGAAAAATCAGAGACTGAGAAACATATATTTGTTCCTCGATAACACAGATGACAAAATAATGGAATTACTGTGTGATGGGCTCAAACATCCTCAATGTAATATTGAGACACTAGAGTAAGTAACCTTTGTTTTCTTTTCAGTTGATGTGCTAACCATCTCTTGAGTGTTTATCATCTGGAAATATATCTGTCAGACCTGGATCCATCTTTGATCAGACTTTACAGGGCTGCCACAGTGGGAACGGGAGAGTAGCAAAGGGAGTATAGTTATAACAACATTCTTTCACATGTGATCAAGGTCGGGCTGCTGGCAACGAGGGGAGTGAACAAAGTTTGGCGGCAGCTGACACAGGGGATTGATTGGGCCATGTGATGTGACAGGGCAGTGTGTGAGTTTTAGTCAGTGGTGGGATTCAAATTGTTCCACCACTGGTTCGCTGAAAATGTGAGCATGTGCGTTTTAGCGTGTGCATGTGAGCGCAGCTTCTACACATGCATGCATGCATGTCTTCCATGCATATGCATATGATTTCCACACATGCACGCATGGCTTCCACGCATGCATGCGCACACAGTTTCAGTGCATGTGTAGCTTCCGCCACCTGGCGAGGTTGACTGAGCAGCCTTTTGGGGCCTGCTCCCCTCCATCTCTGCTCTCTGGGACAGCGGCTGCTTCTCTTCACACTGCTGGGAGAGCGTCTTGTGCAATTTAGCAGCTGTGAGCCACCACTTTCCTCTTAAGTCCCATCCGGAAAGTGCTGCGGCACAGAGAAGCAGCAGCCATGCTGAATGCTGTTTCTCTCAGCCGCAGCACTTTCCAGATGGACTTAGAGGAAAGCAGCAGCTCACAACTGCTGAATTGCACAAGACATTCTCTCTCCCAGCAAGAGCAGCAGCGGAGAGAAGCAGCTGCCAACCCAGAGAGCACATGGAGCATCTCCGCAAGTGACCGAGGCTCGGCAAGGGATGGAAGAAGCGGCTGCAAGATCTCCTATGCAGCACTTTCTGGATGGGACTTCTTAAAGGTTCTAAACCGCTTCGGCCCTCCTGCGCCCACGCAGCCCCCCCCCCCTGCAGCCCTTCGGCCTAGCCCGGCAGGCTGCAGGCCGAATAAATTGCTTTGGCCCAGGGGGGCATAGTTTGAGGCCAGAGGGAAGTGGCGGCATGTGGGCTGAGGCCCAGAGCAAGGCCGGAGCAGAGGGAATGGCACGTTCCCCAACCCAGCCGAGGTGAACAGGCGGAGGGTCCAGGGCAAGGCCAGAGCAATGGAATGGCACATCCCTGGGCCCCACACCCAAGGTGAAGGGCGAGCAGGCAGCATGCTTACCTTTGGTGAGCAGAGCGGACGAGGCACGGAGGCGAGGCGCGGACATTAGCTGGGCCGCGTGGCGAAGGCAAGGTATATAGGGTGGGGTGGGGATTGGGCGGGCTGGGCAGGGCGAGTCAGTGGTACGATTTGCCAGTTCTTCCAACTGTCCAAAATCGTAACACCCGGTTCACCCAAACCAGTCCAAGCTGGCTGAATCCCATCCCTGGTTTTAGGGGGGGGGATGCGGGATTTCAGATTCGGGTTTTCCCCAGGTGTGCCAATATGAATTCTCAAATAAAATCTTACTTTGATGGATTTTGTCTCAGAGTTCTGAATTGCAATGAGGAGTTATTGGAAGACTGACAATATCCAGGGAAAGACACACAGTGGCTTAATGACACTGGCAATGGTCTTTGCTCTGGCAGTTTGAGTCCCAGCACTGTATGGCAGGGTAACCACCTGTCACTCGCCACATGTTCTCTCCACCTAACAGTTCCAAAGCATGCTCTTTGCAAGTAGATAGATAGGTACCACTTTGGTGGGGAGATTGGTGCTCTGTGCAGGCAGTCAGATTCCTGACACAGTTCTGAACCTTCCCAAGTGGCCATTTGCGAGGCAGCTCTGGGAAGGGAAGGGGCCTTGGGTGGCTCTGCAGGAAGAGCCACTCTACTTTTTCTCTGGTGAGAAGCCAGGTCTTCCTCCTGTGGCTTCCCTTGGGAAATGTGCAGCCATGTCCTACAACAGAGCTGATATCTTGGCAAGGCAAACTACTACTCTGCAATAGCATTGTGATCTCCTGGCTACTGCAACAATGCCATACGCTAATAATACTCAGGGAGAAGCAGTTCCAATTGTTCATTTCCTAGCTGCATGTTTCCTGGTTGTTGCAATTCCTGCCTTGACTTTGGATAATGCCTTATGAACTCTGGACTTTTCTTGTCTCATAAACATGCATGTATTGCAGATTTTAATTTTGCCAGGTGGGTTTATCTTGTTTGGGAAACTATCAAGTGCCTGGTGGACTCATGGGCCATTGCTGTGTGGACTAGCATTGGTCTGCTTTTGGCTGGACTTAATTGGGACAGTTATGGATTTTTGGTGAAGGTAATTGCTGGGGAATATTAATAAACCCATTAAACCACTGTAATGTGTGTGTGTGTGAGTGAGCAAGAAAGCACAATTTCCAAATATTGCTTTGTGTCCTAGTTAGCCTTCCTTCCATGCCGTTCTCATACTCCATTCAGATTAACAGATTAACAGAATTGGAAGGGACCTTGTAGGTAATCTAGTCTAACCCCTGCCCAAGCAGGAGACCCTACACCAATTCTGAAAGATGGCAGTCCAGTCTCTTCTTGAAAGTTTCCAGTGATAAAGCTCCCACAACTTCTGAAGGCAAGCTGTACCATTGGTTGATTGTTCTGTCAGAAAGTCCCTCCTTATTTCTAGGTTGAATCTTTCCTTGATCAGTTTCCATCCATTATTCCTTGTCTGGCCTTCAGGGGCTTTGGAAAATAGCTTGATACCTCCTCTCTGTGACAGCCTCTCAAATATTGGAACACTGCTATCATGTCTCCCCTGGTCCTTCTCTTCACTAGACTAACCATGCCCAGTTCCTGTAACCGTTCTTCATGTTTTAGCCTCCAGTCCCCTTATCATCTTAATTGCTCTTCTCTGCACTCTTTCTAGAGTCTCAACATCTTTTTTATAATGTGGTGATCAAAACTGGATGCAGTATTCTAGGTGTGATCTTACTAAGGCTTTATAGAATGAAGTTAGTACCTCACTTGATTTTGATTGAATCCCTCTGTTAATGCAATTTAGGATTGCATTGGCTTTTTTGGCTGCCGCCACAAACTGTTTGCTCATGTTTAACTGGTTGTCCACTAAGATTCCAAGATCCCACTCACAGTTACTGCTATTAAGCCTCGTTTCACCCAGTCTATATGTGTACTTTTTGGTTTTTCTTGCCTAAGTGTAAAACTTTATTTTCTCTACATTGAATTTCATTTTGTTAGATAGGGCCCAGTGTTCAAGTCTGTCAAGATCCATCTGGATCTTGAGCCTAGCATCTAGGGCACAGGTGTCAAACTTGCCGGGTCAAGTTGCTGTCACGTGATGTTTTGCAACATTTCTCCCTTTACTGAGCTTGGGTGGGCATGGCCTGCGCATGACGTATCCAGCCCACGGGCCGCCAATTTGACACCCCTGATCTAGGGTATTGGCTATTTCTGCCAGCTTAGTACCATCTGCAAATAGGTAAGTTCCTCTTCTATTCCCTCATCTAAGTCATTTATGAAGATATTGAACAGTACTGGGCTAAGACAGAACCTTAATAAAGGACTTAAGGCAGGTGATCATGACGTGCTGTGCAGCCCGCAGGCAAGCCAAGAAATGCAAAGACAAGCCTCCCATAGCCACCTGCCTTCAAGTGTATTTTGAAATTGTGAAATCAAATAAACCCTGGAATTCTGTGGGGTGGATCAGATAATTGGAGGTCTGGGTCTACCCTCAGAAATAGTCAGGTGGGTCCCTTCATAGCTCTGATAGAAACATTACTGAGCACTTATCTTTTGATAGATTAAAATAAGTTTTTGTTTTTCATTATAGGTTGAATGGAAAATATATTACATGGTATGGAGAATGGATGGACATGAATCAAACTGCTAGAACCTCCATGTAAATACTGTTTCTTCATGCTTGTTTGTTTGATCTATTTTTATTTCCATTCAGAATATGGTTAGGAAGAGCTGGAATTTAATATATTTCAAGTGAAAATCTAAAGAACTTTCTTTCAGGACCTATAATTTGAACTGAGGACTTCTGAAAATGAAAAATACCAAGCTAGGAGGATAAAAGTTAGCCCCCAAAATTATAACTTATAACAATTCTTTTACATTGTGAGATTATTATTGTCCTTTGAAGTCTAAATAAGAGAAGGAAACATTGGCGGCTTGACTGTTTGATTAAGTGCCATCAAGTTCACCTTGACTCTTAGTGACTATGCAGACTAAAGCGGTCTGGTTTTCAGTATTTGTATGGCCAGGTAGCCAGCCAGGGGTACAGGACCGCAACCATTCTCAGAAGGGAGGATCTGATGTGCTGCACTCATCCCCAGTCCACTGTCAATGCCATCTCTAATTCCTGTCTTCCTGCTCCAAGATGAAAGGAATCCTTTCTGGCTTGTACCAATTACAGCAGGGCTTAGTTTGCTTGTTCTGCTTTTCTTCCATCTGGGAAATTCCTGCCCTTCATTTAGCATTGGTGTGCAGTGGCTGGGATGGCCCCTCATCCACGTTAACGGTTACTGCCCTGCATGGCCATTTTTGGCCTGGACCATTTAACCTCCAACTTACTTGGAGCCGAGTTGGTGCAGTGGTTAAATGCAGCACTGCAGGCTACTGCTAGTTCAGCAGTTCAGCTGTTCAAATCTCACCGGCTCAAGGTTGACTCAGCCTTCCATCCTTCCGAGGTGGGTTAAATGAGGACCCAGATTGTTGGGGGCAATATGCTGAACTCTGTAAAACCGCTTAGAGAGGGCTGTAAAGCACTATTAAGCGGTATATAAGTCTAAGTGCTATTGCTACTTTTTTCACTCTTTTGTCCTCCCAATTCCCTCCACAAGTTCACTCATGGAGTAGTGAAACTACTGCAGTCTTTCTCCCCCCCTCCTTTTTTTTTCTTCTTCTTTTCACATGGGATTCATGATGGATTCTGGGTATTTGGTACCTGGTCTCTTCGTGTTTTTTTTCAGTGTCAGTGTCCTCAGTAGAAGAAAGAAGGAAAAATGGATCAATTAGGCAGGCAAAGGCAACCCATAGAAGGGTCAGCCTCATGTGCCCATCCACAGCAAGCTCTAGCAGTGGGAGGACACAGGAGCAGAGAATTGGCCAATGGGGATGCAGCTATCCCACAGTTCAGACAGAGCACTTGGCTAGTCATTGCTGGAGCATCACAGTCTAAGCAGAGTCTCCATAAACTGGAATAGAATCTAGACAGCTGTTACGTATAAGCTGGGTTAACAAAATCACAAATGAGGAGGTGATAAGCAGCCTGGGAAAGCCAAGGGAAATCATCAAAGCCATTAAAAAGCAAAAGTTAGAATATTTCAGGCATGTGATGCAACACTCAGAAAAACATGGCATCCTTCACTTAATCCTCCAGGGAAAAATTGAAGGCAAACGAGGTCCAGGCAGAAGAAGAACATCATGGTTTAAAAACCTAAGGGACTGGTTTGGACAAAACTCAGCAGCACTTTTTCATGCGGCTGTTGACAGAAATAGGATTGCCAACATGATCACCAACGTCCAATGACGGATGTGGCACAGGAAGAAGAAGAAGAAGAATCAATACAGGATGAAGGTGGCTTAATGCAATGCTGAATTGCTCTAAGACTGTTAATTAAACTTTTTTCTTTCAGAATCCCGTCTCACTTTCAAAAACTAGGGAGAATCTCAAAAGAGCTTTTGCTTGTATGGCATATATTTATCAATACTTACCTTAGTAAAAATTAAAATCAGCAGGTTCTTTTATGTATACCCTTGGGCTCAAAACACAAGATAGATGGACATTAAATCAAGAAATATTAAATGAAAAAGAATTTCAACAATTTATAGAGAACTCAGAAGAAAATAGAAGAAGAATATAAAGATTTAGAAAGTGCAATTTAGACATTAATGGCTGTATGTTGCGTTTTTGAGGGGACAGCACATTTACACTTTTATACAAGCTGTATCCTCACTACTTTACATTGTAGCCAAGTGTCATTTTTTCAGTGCTGTCACATGAAAAGATATACTTAAATATTTACAAAATGTGAGGGTGTGTACTCACTTTTCTTGTCTCCCAATTCAATTTCATAATTTACTGGCCCAGTTCTCCTCTTTACTAAGTAGGAACCCTGCCATTTAGTCTATAATTTGCTTTATTAGCCAATAGTAACAGGTTTTGTAAGCGGCCTGTCCTCTCACAAACACATTCATTACCTTTACAATTTCTCATGACTGTTTGATGAGGTTTTAATATTGTATTATTTTTGAACAGACTGGAAAACATTTTTGATTTTGTGGACATCTGTGAAGGCCTTCTTTTTAGATGCTAAAAGAAAATTTGATTATAATTCTTTTGAAAACTGTGGATCTTTAGTTTCTCTTCCTTAGGGCAGATATAGGCCAGGCTACTCTGCACATTTATTCAGGGAAGAGAAATATTTTGCTGTTTGGAATTTCTTTGCTTTCCTTGCATTCTCCTGTATTCTTGGTACTTTTTTTTGAGTCTGAAAACTATCAAAAATTTATGAGCCTTCACTAGACATATAGAGAGGATATCATCCATTATGCTTAATAACTTTCAATGCTTAAATATCCTTGCATGAGGAACCAGGAAAGGGTGGAATTTAATATTCTTATGGAAAGTAACATCTTTGGCCACTGATTTTGAATTGATTAGTTTCTGGTTTACCATGAATTTTGACTGCATTGCAATTGTTTTGCTTTACAGTAACTAATTAGTCTGCTTCTAGCCTTATGGAACCTATACATCACCGGAGCAGAACATATTTAGCTCAGAGTTGAACATAACATTTTACATCAACTTCTCACAATTTTTCTATAAATTGTTTCTGGTTTGCCTGTTACCTCAATAAATTTTGAATTGGTTTTTGTTTCAGTGTAATTTATCTTTCTACTTGAAAGTGCTTTATAAAATAAATCAAACTGTCATCAAACTGAATTCCCAGGGAGAAGTGGGCATTTTGGTTCTTCAAACAAAATAAAAATCCGTTGAGATTCTTTCTTTAAAATGGCCAGAACCACTGAGCCAATTTGAATATTTTCAAATAAGCTGCATAGTTCTAAAGTAATTCCAAACCAAGGCAAAATCTTAAGAGTCTTGACTGAATTTGGAAACTGTATAACACAAAATTTAGAGCATTTTTCTGGGACTCATTTCTAGACTGCCATGTGATAAAATACGATGCAGAAATTGAACAAGTCAAATACTCTATATTGATATGCAATAATAGGAATTTCTTTTTTTTTTGCAAAAAAAATTATTTTTCCACCAAGGATACACAAATATACATACATACTGTATACCATATCATCAAAACATCCATAGTAATAAATTTTTGTCCAAAATATCATAGACCTATCTCCTTAATTGCTCCTTTTATACTTTTATCTCCAGTCTGTTTTCCTTCTATATTTCATACTACTCCCCTCCCTCTATCTCCCTCTCTCCCCTCTACCTTCTTCCTCCCTCTCTACCTCTTTCCTACTTCCCTCCTCCCCCTCTCCACTTCCTTTCTACTTCCTCTCTCCCTCTTATCCTTCCCAGGGTGCATCTAATCATAATCCATTCTATGGTTAGCAGACTAGCAATTCAAAAATCCTAACTTCATCCCAACATCGGAGCTGTCTCTTAACCTTGTATCTTTCCAACAATAGGAATTTAAACGGAAGAAAAATATTACACAGAATATTATACTTGAAGAAAACTGGTATGTTTCATCAAATCGCATATCATTCTGGTTCTCAATTATTAAAACTGATAGTTCATTTTCATTTTCCAAAAATTGTTGGAAATGTAATGATCAGATTAAATTATTTTATCATATATGGTGGTAATATTATAAAGCCAGGAATTTTGGAGAATTATTTGTAATAAAATGAAACAAATTCTACAAATAGAGCAGTCTTTTCTGTCAACCACTGTTTAAAAACTTACATATGTCAAACCCTCTATTCCTACATGCTGAACTAGCCCTGAATATGATTACAGCTGCAGGGCACTCTAGAGACCATATTGGAAAGCACAGGCAGCTTATACAGCGTAAGAATAAAAGTGCATTGAAGCATCTTCAGTGTTTTAGAGTCAATATATTTATTTGGCATGCACTTGTATTAAGCAATCTCTATTACAACACTAACGAACTAACGAACAATGGTGATCTGGCTTCTATTGGTATATTGAGTCCACAGCAAAACATAGCAGCTATACAAAACCTCTTCTCTCCAAATGGCAGTACACTCATTGCTGACAACCAGCTTGCCGGACTTGAGTCTGGGGGCATCCTGGGAACTTCCTACTGTTTCATCCTGGGAGGGAGAAATTGCTAAGTGCTGGCAGCAATCAGTCCATAAAGTAAACAGAAGGGTCAGAAGTTGAAAAATGCCACATTCAGAATAAGACCTGTTAAAAAAAAACTATGGTCAGAAAATCAACAGCTGCTTATATAAAGTAGACTTCAATGGGATAATTGATGCCCATTGGGAGAAAGCTGATAAAAGGACCAACCCAAACCTACTGAAGGAGATCTCACCAACTTCACAAGTTAATGTCCATCAAGAGTCTAATTACAAACAATGCCAATGCTAGTTTCCAAAGTTCAAATAGCAAGATTGATAGCAATGGTGTCACATATTCACAAACAGGAAGAGCTTCAGAAGGGAATTGCCAGGAACATGAAAAGTTAGGCAAATACTTCTCCCGCAGAGCGGGAGAAGGGAGGAGACCATTTTCTAGACTTAAATTCCTCCCCTAAGAGTTTTTGTCGTCCCTGCACCCTGCTCCAGGTCTTTGGCCTCCTTTATCTCTTGCAAATGGAAGAAAAAGAATCTGTACATGCCCAAAAACCCTTTCCTGGTACTACAATTCTGCAGGAGGTTATCAAACAAACAAACAGGAAAGAACATTAAGTGAAGCAGCGGGTGTGTACCTTCACTTAAACCTTTGTGGAGGAAAGCCATTTTCAAGGCTTGCACAACCGTTATTTGATATGGCCGATTAAGTAGAACTGCTGTGAAACTTTTCCTCTCTTGAAGCAGCTGCCTCAGGACACGTCAGAGATAACGCGACTCACATAAAATACTACAAGGAGGAAGGGAGGCAGGGGTAGTTCCTCCCGGTTTGGACCGGTTTGCCTGAACCGGTAGTGAATCGGCTCGGTCGGTGCCGGTCTGTGCGCGGCACCATCTTTTTTTAAATTTTATTTTATTTTATTTTTAATTTTTCCGGGTTTTTCTTCTGCGCATGCGCAGAAGCTGAGTTTCTGGCACGGGAGATTGTCATGAGTAAACTGCAGCTAGGATCTCCAGCACACTTCCTCCCCACACGTATCGGTCCACCCACTGCTGGTATCACCCCTCTGCCAGCTCTCCCTCCCTCTCTCTCCTTCTGCAGTTGCTGCCTGCTTTTTTCCTTCTCCCTCCATGAAACAAAAATGAATGGCGGCAGGGCTGCTTTTGGAGGGCAGGTGGATGTCTGCAGCCAGGCGGGGAGGGAGGGCAGTGAGAGCGGCAGCCCCTTCCAAACACAGGCCTGGCACTCTCCCTGCGTGGGGGGGGCTGCCGCCCCCGGCCACCAGCAGCTTCCACACTGCACTTGTAGTTGCATGGCCGGCCGGATTAACAGTGGTGCTGGGGACGCCTTGCTTGCTGCCTTCATGCGCTGCGCTTGGCAGGGGCTGCTGCCACCCCTTTTGCTGCCCTCCCTCCCTGCCTGGCAGCAGGAGGAGGCAGGCGAGGTGGGAGGCAGAGAGGTGCATGGGGCTTGGCTCGGCCGCAGAGCATGTGGGGTGCCCACCCCCGCTCTCGGGCTGCTTCCCGCTGCCGCACAAAATTTGGCATGCCAGGCCAGCAGAGGAAGAGGCAAGCCCTTTCTGTCCACCTGCCTCCCTTCTGGCTCGGCACGCTGAAGCTCGAAGCCTCAACAGGTAAACTGCCGCCGCCTCACGGTGGTGTTCCAGGATGGCGGAGAGCTTCCTTGGCCTTCCAAGCAGCAGCTGCCGCCGCTGCCGCCAGCTCTCCCAAGCAAGCTCTCCACCATCCTGAAACTGCGCCGCACCAGAAAACTTCCCGACGTGCAGAGTGGTTCCGGGATGTCGAAGAGCTTCCTTGCCCTCTTCCAAGCAGCTACCTCCGCTGGCGGCGGCGGCTCTCCCAAGCAAGCTCTCTGCCATGGTGGAGAGCCCAGGCAAACTCTGCCCCCACCGCCGCTGGCCTTCTTGATTTGCAGGCTGCAGAGGCATGGGACAATGCAGCCTCCGTGTTCACACAAGCGTTTTTCCATGCTGTTTTATATTGCATGCTGTTTTTGGGTGGGGTTTTTTGGGGTGGATGAGTGGAAAAATAACGATCTGTGTCTTTTCTGTACCAGATTTGAACCTGTATGTGTTGCGATATAACTTTTGAAAATAGATAGTAGATGATAGATAGATAGATAGATAGATAGATAGATAGATAGATAGATAGATAGATAGATAGATAGATAGATAATAGATAGATAGATAGGAGAGAGAGAGATGATGATATAGATGATATAGATTAGATATAGATATTGATAGATGATAGATATATAAGGAAAGGAAAGGGGAAGGAAGGAAGGAAGGAAGGAAGGAAGGAAGGAAGGAAAGAAGGAAGGAAGAAAAAGAAAGAAAAAGAAAGAAAGAAAGAAAGAAAGAAAGAAAGAAAGAAGACTTATGACCACAATTGAGCCCAAAATTTTGGTTGCTAAGCAAGAGCATTGTTAAGTGAGTTTCACCACATTTTACTCAATCCATGACATTTCCTGGCTCTAACAGTGATGTGCAAGCTAGGGAAGAACATCTGAAGGCACGTGTAATGTTCTAATGTACAGAAGTTATGGTTAAATGTGTGGCAAAAAGTGGGACTCTGGGTGTGTTTTTCCAAATGCAGTAAGTGAGGTTGAATGTGTAGTTTTAGAAGAGCTGTGTGTGTACATACACATACAATATATATACTGTAGTAGATAATGTATCTTTTTGTGTGCCTGTGTATAATATGTATGTACACACATAGCATATATACGAGGGTGAGTCAAAAAGTAATGCTATTTCCCTCTTTCATGGGGCCGAAGATATGCTAGTCTGAAGGCGCTAAATCTGGTGAGTATGGAGGATGCGTTAAAGTTGTCCACCCGAATGAGGCGATTGTCTCCCCTGGCAACTGTCTTTTGGGATGCTCAAGGTGTCATTCTGGTTGATTTCTTGCCAAGAGGAGAAAATAAACTCTGAGGCCTACATTGAGACCCTGAAGAGGCTCAGAGCAAGAATCCGACGAGTAAGACCCAACTTGCATATCGACAAAGTCCTCCTTCTGCACGACATGCTCGACCACACACAAGCATCAGGACAAGGGAGACAATCACCTCATTCGGGTGGACAACTTTACCGCATCCTCCATACTCACCAGATTTAGTGCCTTCAGACTATCATCTCTCCGGCCCCATGAAAGAGGGTTTGAGAGGCAAACATTATTCCAGTGACGAGGAAGTGAAAACTGCAGTGAAGAAATGGCTCAAAGAACAGTCAACAAAATTTTACAAGGCAGGGATACATGCTCTCATTCGAAGGTGGAACATTGCTATTGAGATAAACGGTGACTATGTTGAGAAGTAGGGATGTGATCCACAGAGGACCAGCTTCATTTTGATGTATGCTACATGTTCCTGTGTTGGTAATTATACCTGTCCTAAAGAAAATGGCATTACGTTTTGACTCACCCGTGTGTGTGTGTGTGTGTGTGTGTGTGTGTGTGTGTGTGTGTGTGTGTGTGTGTGTGTGTAAAACATTTTTTGCTGATAAATGAAAATAAAGGGAGACTTTATATATAAGTATATTTTGGATGTTCGGTAGTAGTAAATAGATAGGGAAAGTGTATCTCATTGAGGCCTTGGAGGGGAGGGGAGGCCAGGCACCCTAACACTAACCCTTGATGTGAGTGACGTCAAGTTGGCCACGCTCACCCAGTCATATGACCACCCAGTCACATGATCACCCAGCAACCCCTACGCAGTCACATGACTGCAAAGCCACTCCCGCCTAGTCACGATTGCCAAACCACTCCCACCCAATCACATGACCTTCAAGCCACGCCCACAGAATAAGCCATGCCCACAGAGCAGTAGTAAAAAATTTGGAACCCACCCCTGATATGTATGTCACAAAAGGTATGGCCAGATTGCCCAATTAGGGCTCCTAATTAAGACTCCAACCATTTCTAGTGGAAAGGATAAGATGACATCATCCTGCACTCATCCTCAGACTCTACTGCCAGTACCACTTCCATGCCCATTTTCCTGCTCCAAGATGAAAAAAAGTCCTCTTTGGCTTCTTCCAGCTCCAGCAGTACTTCCCACTTTGCCTGTTATGCTTTTCTTCCATCTGGGTAACTCCTGCCCTTCAGGTGGCTACTAAATGCAGTGGCACTTCATTTTCCTGCATTCCCCCTGGAGGCAAAAGACCCCCTTGCACATGCCATGAGCTAACTGGATATTTTCTGGATCATGAATATGTACATATGTTACACGTGCTCCCAGGTTCAGCTTATGGTCCCTAACTCATATACACACCACTTGTTGAGGCAAAGCCCTTCCTGCTTTCTATTTGGGTTTCCATGTAGGTGCTACTGCAGAATATTAGATACATAGCCCTGTGCAACAGCCAGGTAATAATTAGAACATACTCAAATCACTTTGAACCAAACTGTAAATACATCAGGTTCTGGTGGAGCACATAGAGATCCAATATGTTCAAACTGGCAGCAAAATTGTACTGGTTACCATATATATTCTCTCTCCTCTCCCGGACACAGAAATATACTCATCCCCATTCACATCCTCAACTAGTCGGGATCTAAAATTACTCAAAGAAAGGCTTTAGATCCCCTTTTCTCTCCTAAAGTCCTTATTTTGTTGATTCACCAGGGGATTCTCTGAAATGTGTTATTTGAGTCTTCATTCTTAATCTACCTCCCAAAGACATTTCTCTTTTTGACAAGGTTTGTGTCTTTTGTCCTCTCTGCCTACATACCTGATCCATTTTAATGAACACCTAATTTTAGCCTACTAACAAACTATTAATAATAAATTTGTTTTAATCAGAGTTGCTTTATTTTAATCACTCTAATGTATACTTTTGCTTAATATAAGGATCAGCAGTTAGGTCACACCTGCCATGTCACTCATTGGAAGAAGCCAAAGAAGATGCTATTTGTTAGAGCAAGTTATAGGAAGTGTTAGTTGCTTCCAACAAGCAAAGTCGCTGGAAGAAGCTGGATTCGCTTACTAATCATGTGATTCATTTAACAGCTGCAATGATTCATTTAATAATTGTGGAAAAAATATTATAAATTCAGTCAAGACTCACTTAAGAACTACCTTACTCAGCAACGGAAATTCTGGGAAAAATCTGATTATTGAGCATAGCTGCACTTAATAACAATTGAACAGACAGCACACCACAAAAGTCTCACTTTAGGATTCAGAGGTTTATTAGAATTTAAAGCATAGCAAACATAAAGCCTTTGCTGTAGGCACTTACATCACATTGCAATGAGGGTCAATCCGACAAAGCAGTCAAAAGGGATGGCTTGAGGCCGATTGGCAATCTCCCATTATTCAATTTTGTCTTTTATACCTTAAAACCACAAATCATATGACACTCTGAATCTGTCCATATTCTCTCTCTTTTTTTAATTTTTTAATTAAACATTTTTTTTAAAAAAACAGAAATTTATACAAATTCCTTCTTATCAACATTTTTACGTCGTTAAAACATTTTTTCTTGGACAATATTTCCCTCTTCAATTTGTTGTTTTCTTTTATACATATTGTTCATAAATCAATTTTTATACATTGCAATAATAATGTACTCTATTTCTACCATTCCTTCTATATCCTTTCTATTTACATTTATTTATTTCCAGCTTTTGACTCCAATACCATCATCTTTCAATTATTCTCTTATCTTTTAGCTCTCTTTTCTAGCCACTCGTACCATTTTCCCCATATTTTATAGTATTCAGTTTCCTCTTTTTCTTGTAATTCTTTTGTAAGCTTATCCATTTCTGCGCACTCTAAAACTTTTCTAATCAAATCTGTCCATATTCTCATTTCAACAGGGGCAGTTTTCCAATCATTTAACCTCAGTGTTACAACATGGTTATTTCTACATGTACTTTAAGCATACACTTCCTCTTTTCCCACAGCCTCATTTTTGCATATAGGGAACTACGGTGTCCATGTCAGCTACCATTTCATCAGATGTACATGCTGATTACAAATTTTCTTTTATACTTGTATCAGGCAATTAATGTCAATACTGAACCCATCCCAAGCCCCCCAAACTTTGCTGTGCTAGAAGCGGTCCCCATTATTCTCCCCTTACAATTCTCATCCCAATTGTGGCCATAAATTGAGGACTACCTGTATCAAATTATTTTATGAGTGCAACTCATATATATAATTGATGAGGTTGAGAGGTTATGGCCAACATTGCCAGAGTGGTAGTCTGCATTTACATACCATTATATTTTTCTTCATTTCATAGAGAATGCAAGCATCATCCATCAGAAAATCTTGCAATTCCGTCAGCATTATTGCACATCTAAAAAAAATATTTTAAATATTTTATTGTGAACTCACAACTTGCTCTAATAGATCAGCCAGATCTTACTTGTATAAATCAAGATAAAATATGTGTGGGGAGTTATGGATGCTTGATACTCAACTGTAAAGATAATATTAATTTATTTTGACTAAAAATGTGACTTATTCACCATGTGTCTAAATGTGTTTGGGCTGTTAAGATAGATGCTATACATTGTCTGTTCTTCCTTAAGACTGACTTGGGACAGTGATTGTTGGGGAAGTTGGGATGAAGTGGGGTAGGGGGAAGAGTGAAACAAAACTAAATGGTCCAAGCTCAAAATGGCCATACAGGGTTGTGCTGCATTGATTATTAAAAGATGAAGAAGTGCTGAAGCTCTTTGTTCCTGGATAGCAAGAATGGGGCTTTTCTTGAGCAAGTTCAGTAGTGTTGAAGATTAGATAACTACAGGATTAATGAAAAATGTGTAGCCTTAAACCGTAAGGAAGACGCCTCCCCTGGAATTACAGGGAAGTTGTCTTTTATCCATAAAGCATTCAAAATTCTTTAAGGATAAGGGAACACGCATTCAGTTTTGGTCGCCACGATGTAAAAAGGATGTTGAGAGTCTAGAAAGAGTGCAGAGAAGAGCAACAAAGATGATTAGGGGACTGGTGGCTAAAACATATGAAGAACAGTTGCTGGAACTGGGTATGTCTAGTTTAATGAAAAGAAGGACCAAGGAAGACATGATAGCAGTGTTCCAATATCTCAGGGGCTGCCACAAACGAGGGAGTGAAGCTATTCTCCAAAGCACCTGAGGGCAGGACAAGAGGCAATGGATGGAAACTAATCAAGGAGAGAAGCAACTTAGAACTAAGGAGAAATTTCCTGACAGAACAATTAATCAGTGGAACAACTTGCCTCCAGAAGTTGTGAATGCTCGAACACTGGAAGTTTTCAAGAAGATGTTGGATAACCATTTGTCTGAAGTGATGTAGGGTTTCCTGCCTAAGCAGGTTGGACTAGAAGACCTCCAAAATCCCTTCAACTCTGTTATTATACATTACTTACTGTAGGAGAAAGCAATGGATATTTACTGTAGATTTATGCTGGGAATAGATCTAAGAAGAAAATCTGCAAAACTTATTTTGAGGCACCACAATCTGATCCAAGAACTACTTTAAAGACTCTATATTGGGATTTTCTCTCCATTTATCTGAAAAATGCCAAGCTGCAAGAATGAAACATAACCCCTGATCAACTTCATGAAAGGATGGACAATAAATCACAGAAATTTTCTACACTGTGAAATATACACAGTGACCTTAACATCTGAATAAGGGAAGATAACTTATCAATTCATCTTCAATTTTTTTTAAAAAAGGAATTAAGCATGCAAGTTTTATTTGCGGTATAAGAGAGGAGGACTCCAGCACTTGTTAGAACTTTCTTGTCATGACCTTGGGGTCGGACTCAGTTGCAATGCAAACTGTTCCAGGCACTCACTTGGTCCCTCCAGCAATTTCTCCTGGGAACTCTGCAGCTCGTTGAAGTGTGCGGCTCATGAGTAAGCAGCAAGATTTGACCATAGCTGTGCACACTCAGAGAGTATTTATGTTCCCATAGGAACAGTTGGCCTCTTGCTAAAAGCAACTACAATATCTAGCTTGTCTATTTTGACACTTGGAATCTAATTATTTAAGATCCTGGCTTTTTGATTAATCATAACCTTGCCTCTTCCTTGATCTGGCATTGTAAATCTTTCACTTGACTTTGGACTGCTGGACTTAGAAACTTGCCTTGCTCAGCTGAATTTTATCATATATGAACCATATAAAACCTGGAGATAGGAATGGTGTTAAGAACCCTGTGTTTTAATCCTTATGAAATATATAATTTTACACACAATTATTCAATATTGTTCTACAATTTCTCACCAGTTTACATAACACTGCAATACATTTTAAATTTGGTGGGGGGGGCAGTTTACTTAAAATGATCAGCTTCCTTCAGCTTCCTGGAGCAATCCAAAATAAAAGGAATAACAGAAGGAAGCTTCCAGTAAGCACTGGAATAAGCACTTTGCTTTCCTTAGAAAATCTCCTTAGGAGAACTATTTCCATTGCACTTTAACCTTCTTTAATTTTCTTGTATTATAACTAAAAAATGTTGCCTGAACTCATTTTTCTCTTCCCTCCTTTTACCCCATTGCTTATGTTTTGTTACTCCTAGACTTAAAATTATCCAATGCATCTGAAAGAGGAGTCTTGGGGCAGACTTCCTTTGCGTAGGATGGGGTTATGCTTCGGAGTCTGCTTCCCTTGGATGTGGAAATGGCTAGCAACCCAGATAGCTTTGAAAGGAATTTGACAAGTGTATAGACGATAAAATGGTGAATCGTTACTATGGCTAAAAACTGCCATTTGCGATCATAAGTTACAGAGTGAATAGAAGTTATACATTTAGTCCTCAACTGATCATCATTCAAAGTTATGACAGGAAAAAGTAACTTATGACCAATCATCACACAACCATCACAGCATCCCTGTGCTGGCTACTGGCATGTATTTATGACAGTTGCAGTGTGCAAGAATGATCACCATTTGTGATCTCCTCAGAGGGCTTCTGAAAAGCAAAGTCAATGGGGGAAACCACATTTGCTTAACTCAGTGTGTGTAGAAGCCAAACACTCTGAAGTTCAGAGAGAGACAGGCAGAGACTCTGGGAATCCTGCAGGGCAAAATTAAGGGCTAGGAGGTTTCCACATGGTTTACTTGGTTGCTCTGTGTCTGCAGAGATCTTGAGCCATCTGATCATACTACATGTGCTTTTCTTCTCAGCCTAAAGGCCTTTTTCTCCATTTTCTGTCATTTCTCTGTTCATTGATTAGAATGGAAAAGTCATTCCTGGCCAAACTACAGAGGTTTTACCCCAAAGGCTACAGTGAAGGAGATGATGTTAGGATAATTTTTAATATCTTTATTTTTTATATATATAATTCAAGAAAGAACTGATCTTGAGCTATATCTTTCACATGACACTCATCTAGCAGAAAATTGTTTTTTTTTATAAATATAGTCACTTAACTCCTTGAGAACAGGAGGGGTTACTTCAACATCTTCTATGGGATGGGCTCCTGATGAACTATACGGGAGGGGTGCCATTATTTGTTCATTAATGAATTCTGCTGAGCTTGAACAGTCATTGCCAATCAGATATAGGCATACATAGTCAGAAAATGTAAGCACTTCCTGATTTCTCTATCATTGCAATCATTAAAAGACCTCCATATACTGTATATAAAAGGCAAGACACCACTCACCTCTGGCTCAGAGAGAGAGAGAGCTAGCAAGGCAAGATGAAGCCTTGGGCTGGTTTCCACCTGATTTTCCTGGTTGCTAGTTCCGTGGAGGGAGAAGTCTCAAATTATGGCACTGGAGGACTCCAGGACGCTGAAGCCACTTGTTGTGCATGTGAGTTGCAGCTGTGTGATCTTTCATCTTGCTTCTTAGCCTCAGTGGGATGTCTGTGTGCAGGAGCAGAAAGTTGATACTTAGTTTCCCAATAAAGCCAATTCATAAGAAATGGAATACTTGCCCCATGCTGCCTAGCAAAAAATGAGTCAAGAGAGGCAGGAGACTTCACTGGCTAAAAGTGGACAAAAATGCCAAATTCAAAGTCCTCTGCCAGGAAGCCCAACAGTTCCAAAGATTTTTTTCCACTGCGCATGCCCCACCCACCCGATGCTCGCTCACCCCACCCAGCCCCTACTTGCAGAATCCCGCCGCATACTTCTTCTGCTCACCGCTGCTGGCAAAGGTAAGGCAGAAGGGCACGGGCCAGCGGGTGGGTAAGGGAGGGAGAGCTGGTGGAGGGGTGATACCAGCAGCGGGTGGACCGATGTGTGCGGGGAGGGATGGGGAGGGAGGGGAGCGCACGGGAGATCGTCATGAGTAAACTGCAGCTAGGATCTCCAGCGCACTTGCCTGCTTCCTCGCACGCACCGGTCCACCCGCTGCTGTATCCCCTCCACCAGCTCTCCCTCCCTCTCTCTCGGCCGCAGAGCATGTGTGGCGCCCACTGCTCTTTTCCACTGCTCTCAGGCTGCTTCCTGCTGCCGCACTGAAGTTTGTGCATCTTTTGCTTGGAGCTGGTCTGGAAAGGAAAAAAGGGGCAGAGCTGCTTGTTTTTGGTGGCGGGCAAGCGGAGGGGGCTGCCTCCCACTTGCAGTCGGGATTTCCAGGAACCACAGCCACTACCCCTCGCCAGCCACCGAGAACAAGCAGCGCTGGCGCAGGAGCTGAGTCTGCGCCGAAGAAGCATCCGGCGCCAGGGTAAGAAGCATCCGGCGCCAGCCTGAAGGGAGGCTTTCAGGGGTGAAATGCTCCCGGTTTGGGCATGCACCAGCATCGGAAGTCGGTCGCAACGGCAGCGGGACGCCGCCATTTGGGTTCTTTTGCCCTCTACACATGCACAAAGCATTCTGCACATGCGCAGAGGGTAAAAGAACCCAAATGGCGGCGGGCGGGCGACTCTCCGATGCTGGTGCACGCCCAAACTGGGAGCATTTCACCCCTGAAGGCTTGTCAGGAAGAAAAACGGGCAACGTGTGTGTGCGTGTGTGTGTGCGACACACTTGTGCGGGGGGGTGCAGGAGAGAGAGAGAGAGAGAAGGAGGAAGGGAGAAAGAAAGAAAGAAAGAAAGAGAATGAAAGAGAAAGGAAGGAAGGGAGGGAGAGAGAGACAAGAAAGAAAAGGAAGGAAGGAAGGAAGGAAGGGAGGAAGGAAGGAAGGAAGGAAGGAAGGAAGGAAGAGAAAGGAAGAGAAAGAGAAAAAGAAAAAAAGAAAAAGAAAAAGAAAAAGAAAAAGAAAAAGAAAAAGAAAAAGAAAAAGAAAAAGAAAAAGAGGAAGGGAGCGAAGAGAGAGAGTCTAACCTCCTGCTGCAGCAGGAAACCTTACATTGTCTGAATTATTTCCTCTAACAGATAGTAAAATTGCGAGAAAGGAGAAGGAGTTTACTAGGACAAAGCTGTCGTGCAGAGGAAGGCAGAGATAGTCCTTGACTTATGACCACAATTGAGGCCAAAATTTTGGTTACTAAGCAAGAAAGTTGTTAAGTGAGTTTCACCATATTTTACTCAATCCATGACATCTCCTGGCTCTAACAGTCATGTGCAAACTAGGGAAGTACATCTGAAGGCATGTGTAATGTTCTAATGTTCAGAAGTTATGGTTAAATGTGTGGCAGAAAGTAGACTCTGGGTGTGTTTTTCCGAATGCAGTAAGTGAGATTGAATGTGTATAGTTTTAGAAGAGGTGTGTGTGTGTGTGTGTGTGTGTGTGTGTGTGTGTGTGTGTGTGTGTGTGTGTGTACATACACATACAGTATATATAGTAGATAATGTATATTTTTATGTGCCTGTGTAATATGTATGTACACACATAACATATATACATAGGATTGAATAGTATATTTTGGATGTTCAGTAGTAGTAAATAGATAGGGAAATTGTATCTCGTTGAGGCCTTTGAGGCGAGGAGAGGCCAGGCACCCTAACCCTAACCCTTGACGTGAGTGACGTCAAGTTGGCCATGCCCACCCAGTCACATGATCACCAAGCCACCCCACCCAGTCACATGACTGCCAAACCACTCCCACCCGGTCACATGACTGTCTAGCCACGCCCACAAAATAAGCCACTCCCACAGAGTGTTAGTAAAAAAAATTGGGACCCATCCCTGGTTCAGATGCTTCTCCATTTTGCAATTTTTTTGAAAGAGAAAGGTGCTCCTGAAAATTCTGCAAAGCTGACATTTACCTATATTGATCTATAATCCATAAATAGGTAAAGTAACACAACAGTTCCTACTCATTTGTCTGTCTGTGCTTTATGAATCAACTTCAACAACAGGATTCACTTGTACCTCTGCCTTAGTAAAGCACCCTTGGAAAGTTTTCATAAACTGATTGCCTTAAATGACTAAGTTGGTAGCAGAGAAATGAGCTATAAAGCTACAAGAAACATTTATTTCTTGTGACTGGATGTCTTGGTTGCTTGAACCTTCCCTTGACAGAGTCCCTGGTACAGCAAGTTTTCACAGATTGGACCCTGGTTGCTGTCTTCCTTTGGGCTCTGTATTGGTTTGGCTGTTCGGGTGTGGCTCGTTTTGGCTTCAAAGTCAGGCTGTCCAATGATACTTTTATTACTCCCAATTCCTAACCCAGAGAAAATGGAACAAACCATTGTTAATAAAACATTCAGCACATTTCAGTCAGTAGTGGGTTCTAAAACACGCTGCTACCAGTTCGCGCTTGCGCTTGTGCGCGATGCTTCTGTGCATGCGCAGAAGGGTCCCGGGTGGGTGGGCGGAGCATTCCACCGCCACTGCTACCGGTTCACAGAACTGGGCCAAACCGGGAGCAACCCACCGCTGATTTCAGTCTGTCCCATGTCCCCAAAGCAAAGGGGGATCAAAATGTCAACTTGGCAACCATGATAGCACAATGAAAGCTCCACCCTTTTTAAAGCATGCAATGATGTTTGCAAGGCAAATTTATTCATTCAGTCAGTCATTCAAATTTGTTTTATCTGTCCAACTCTGACTGATCCTTTAAAAGTTAAAAAAAAGTGTTTGTGTGTGTGTTCATTTCTAGTGTTTCCTCACCCCCCATATGTCCCTGGTCCCAAGTACCAATTTGCACAATAGTTGCCATTAAAGTGAGAAGGAAAATACAGGTAGTCCTCAACTTACGACCACAATCGAGGCCAAAATTTCTGTTGCTAAGTGAGACATTTGTTAAGTGAGTTTTGCCTTTCTTGCCACAGTTGCTAAGTGAATCCCTGCAGTTGTTAAGTTAGTAACACGGTTGTTAAGTGAATCTGGCTTCCCCATTGACTTTGGTTGTCAGAAAGCTGCCAAAGGTGATCACAGGACTCCAGGACACTGCAAACATCATAAATTTGAGTCAGTTGCCAAGCGTCTGAATTTTGATCATGTGAGTGTGGGGATGCTGTAACCGTCGTGTGAAAAATGGTCACTTTTTTTCAATGCTGTTGTAACTTAAAATGGTCACTAAACAAGCTGTTGCAAGTCGAGGACTATCTGTAGTCCCTATCTGGAATGCAAGACAAGGCCTGAAAAGGATTTGTCTTAACTAAATAAAGACAAACTGTTTGTTTGTCTTAAATCAATAAAAACACAGCAAGACTGCAAAGACAGAAAAGGGTAAATAAAAGATGGCAATAACAACTCAAATCACAGGAATCAAGGGGACCACATTGCTTCATGAAGCAGCTTCTAGGTATGCTTGATTTAAAGCTGTTGGAACAAAACACACCTGAAAGCTTTGCACATTACCATTTTGAGACTCGGATTCACAAGTGAGAGTTTCTCAGCAGGAAAGTCGAAATTAAAATAATTTTTGCCATTTTTTTTCTTTTAATCTTGTGGTCTGAGCGTTGCTGTTTAGGGGGATCCTTTCATTCACTAAGCACCAACCAGCCCTGATTATTGTTGATGTTGGCCTAAGAGACACAAAATCATGTCCTGAAATAGCCAGGAAATGTTCAACAGAAACAGAAATAAATTACCTCTGGTTAGCAGTTTTAAATGTATTTATTTACTTTAAAATATCTCTGCTGCTTTTCAAAACAAGTTTTCACAGGGCAAATTACAGAACTTAAATGATACCATGTGATGACAAGAGGCTTCTTGTTCTGGCATTTCCAGCTTACCTTTACCTGATGGATATCGTTTTGTCAGGATTCTCTGACTATTAGAAATAGCTTCTTATAATCACATGCTTTTGCCCTCAGGAATAAGCCACCTTACCTTCTGTTAGCCTCTTCTTTGACTTGCATTTTTTTCAAACTGCAAAGTCTTCTCCAGTGACTTTGGCCTGCACATTATGTGTAAAAAAAAAGCTTCAGCTTCACTGTTAATAGTTTCAGTGAGTAATCTGATTTTACTTTATCTAGCATTGGATGATTGATTTCTCTTGCAATTCAAGATGCTATCAAAAATTTACTCCAATCTCCAGAGGTTAAGGGCATTGTTTTGTGGCTGTTATTGCTAACCCAGGAACCTAGCAAACATTTAATTCTGTAATTATAATTACTGCAAGGGTGGCATACAAAAATAGCTTTTTTTAATTGTATAAAATCAGTGATTTACTATTGGTGAACTAGGAATATGGTCAACTTACCATCAATGAGGGATCTCTTGCAGGATAAGATTGGCTCAGGGATTCCTTCTCAGAAAGATATGAATGTGCTGCTCAGAGGTGGGTTCCTGCCAGTTCGGACCGGTTCTCTAGAACCAGTAGTGGGAATTCCCCCTGCTCGCCGAACTGGCAGCGATGGCCGGCTGGACACCCCCCCGAACCGGTCCTCCAGCTTAAATCCATCCACCGGAGTCAAATTTACATGAAAATAACCCTCTGCACATGCGTAAAGCCTCCTGCACATGCACAGACCAGTTTAACCCTGGAGCGATGGGGGTGCGCTCGCTCGCTACGTTCACGCACACGCGCAAAACATGCACCTCTGGCACTACCCCAAACCGGTAGGGAAGGTAAGTAGAACCCACCCCTGGTGCTGCAGTATGCTTCAGAATCAGTCCAAGAGCAAATATCTTACCCTTAAAACAGTGTTTCTCAAATAGTGGAGTGTGCCCCCTGGGGGGGGCACAGAGTGATGCCAGGGTGGCACATGTGACCCCGGGGAACATGCGTGCTCCCTCTCGATCGATTCCCTTGGACGGGGAGTGTTTTCCCAGTTGCATGCTGCTCCGAGCCCGGAAGAGAAGGCGGCCAGGCGGGGCAGCTGCGTGGGTTCTTGTTGTTCTCGGCAGGCGCCACGGTAGCCATGAACGGCATGGCGAACCTGCTGCTGGACAAGGAGGAGCATCCTCTGAAGCTGGGCAAAAGCTTCGAACAGCACCCTAAAGCCTCCTTCCACACCATTCGCTGTGAGTGCCCAGCAGAGGCGGCGCTTATGGGCCAGGCCGGCGACCCCAAAACATTGGCTTGATTAAGCTGGCCTGGCCCTGTGTCAAAAGAGGGCCCTAACTACGGTAGCCTATGCCTGCCTAACCGAAAACAGGCTCCACTGAGTTCAGTGTGACTTACTCCTAGGTAAGTGGGTAGAGCAGCCTTCCCCAGCCAATAGTTTGCTTGCAGCTTATAATAAGTAAAATAATAAATATTAACACTAAAATTCCATTGGGGCCCAGATCGGAGAGTTGGGGGGGGCGCAAAATGTTTACTTCTTCCTGGGGGAGGCGTAACAGAAAATAATTGAGAAGCACTGCCTTAAAACAACAGTATCAGTTGCTTAGTGAATGTGGGAACTTGTCCAATCAGGAAAAGTGTAAGGATTTATAGGATTATTGATTAAACCAATATGTTTTTGTTTTGTTTTGTGTTTTTTCTGATACAATGTGGCTACAATGCACACATTGTTCGATATAAGGAAAGATTTCGTAATAGATTACCGTGTTTCCCCGAAAATAAGACATGTCCCGAAAATAAGCCCCACGGGGCTTTTCGGGACATGCGTTGAAGTAAGCCACCCCTCGAAAATAAGCCCCCCCAACTACTTCCGGGGAAAGGGGGGAACATGCCGGGAGCTGCTCTTTTTGCGGTGGCCATTCTTTTGGGCCGGGAGAGAGAGAGAGAGATCCCTGCGTCGCCGCCGGCAGGAGCGAGTTTCAAAACGCTGCCGGAGGCATCCCATAACAGCCCAGCCAGTCCCGCAGGGGGTGCATGTAGCCACCTCTCCCTTACACACTCTCTCTCCCCCCCGCCAAAGAGTGCCCGCCACACAAATAGCAGCTCCCGGCTGGGAGAGCTTGAGCAAGTCCCTTTGGCTCTGCCTCCGGTGGGTGGGGGGGAGAGAGAGATAGCCGTGCACCAGCGTCTCGCAGCCCAGCCCTCCCCCTCCCCTGCCACCACCAAATTGTGCCTGAAGATCTTACCATACCAGCGTCTGTCAGTTCGCCGCTTCTCTTTCTCAGCAGCTCTTAAAATGGGACACTCCTTGAAATGTAAAGGAAAAGTTATAGCGAGTGCGAGCAATTAACAACTTCACACACTAGCGATAACTTTTCCTTTACCATACATTTCAAGAAATTTCCCTGCAAAGACCTGCAGAGAAAGAGAAGCGGCAAGCTGCCAGACGCTGGTAAGATGAGCAGCCTGGCCCTCCCCGGCCCCTGCCTCACCTGCCACCCCCAGGTAGGACATGCATCTCGCAGCTCTCCCCACCGTGAGACACGCGTCCTAGACGCTCGTTCAGAGCGGCTGCTGTCCAGGCTGGATTTGGAAGCCGAAGAGCCGACGTTTGGGGGGAAAGAAAGATAGACTTCTGCTGCTTCTGCTTTTGATTGCATGGAAGGAAAGCAGCAGAAGTCTTTTTCTTTCCCCCAAACTTCGGCTCTTCGGCTTCCAAATCCAGAAGCAGCGAGGAGGAGGACACCCGCCTCGCCCTGCCAAGCCCCAGCGCAAGACGAGCGACCTACCTGTGACTTGTCCCGGGACCTCCGTCACGCTCTCACCGTCTTCTCTCCACGGCATCCTGTTCTGAAAGAGCGCCGTGCGAGTTCGAGTTTGAACTCGCGAGACATTCTCTTTCAGAACGGGCTGCCATGGAGAGAAGACGGTGAGAGCGTGACGGAGGTCCCGGGACAAGTCGCAGGTAGGTCGCCCACCTCGCCCCGCCCACCCTGCCAAACCCCAGCGCGAGATGCGCGACCTACCTGCGACTTGTCCCGGGACCTCCGTCACGCTCTCACCGTCTTCTCTCCACGGCAGCCTGTTCTGAAAGAGAACGTCTCGCAAGTTCAAACTCGAACTCGCGCGGCGCTCTTTCAGAACAGGCTGCCGTGGAGAGAAGACCGAAGAACGCGACGGAGGTAGGAGGGCGTCTCGCGCTGGGGTTTGGCAGGGCGGGAGGGCGTCCCTTCAAAATGCTTCAAAGTCCTTCAAAGCATTTTAAAGGGATCTGTTTTGTCTGCCATGAAGGAAACCAATGTTCCCCGAAGAAAAGGAGGCAAGCATTGGTTTCCTTCATGGCAGGCAAAACGAATCCCTTTAAAATGCTTCGAAGGACTTTGAAGCATTTTGAAGGGACGCCCTCCCGCCCTGCCAAATCCCAGCGCGAGAGGCCCCTCCTTCCTCCGTCGCGTTCTCACCGTCTTCTCTCCACGGCAGCCCATTCTGAAAGAGAACGTCTCACGAGTTCAAAGCTCTCGCACTCGTGAGACGTTCTTTTGAATGGGCTGCCGTGGAGAGAAGACCGAAGAACGCGACGGAGGTAGGAGGGGCGTCTTGCGCTGGGGTTTGGCAGGGCGGGAGGGCGTCCCTTCAAAATGTTTCAAAGTCCTTCGAAGCATTTTAAAGGGATCTGTTTTGTCTGCCATGAAGGAAACCAATTTTCCCCGAAGAAAAGGAGGCAAGCATTGGTTTTCTTCATGGCAGGCAAAACGGATCCCTTTAAAATGCTTTGAAGGACTTTGAAGCATTTTGAAGGGACGCCCTCCCGCCCTGCCAAACCCCAGCACGAGAGGCCCCTCCTTCCTCCGTCGCATTCTTCGGTCTTCTCTCCACGGCAGCTCGTTCCAAAAGAACGCCTCGCAAGGCTTTCAAAGTTCTCGCACTCACGAGGCTTTCTTTTAGAACGGGCTGCCGTGGAGAGAAGACCGAAGAACGTGACGGAGGTTCTGGGACAAGTCCCAGGTAGGACGCCTGCCCCGCCCCACCCCACCCCACCCTGCCAAGAGAGACTCACCACTTACTGGAGTTTTGCAGCTCCGTGGTCTCTCGGCTTGTCTGTTTGCAAGTTTTTTCTCCTAAAGAGACTAGCCGAGTGACCATGGAGCTGGCAAACTCCAGTAAGTGGTGCGTCTCATGCCCCGCCCTGCCTTGACCCCGAAAATTATAAGCCACCCCCAAAAATAAGGCCAGGGGCATTTTTGGGGGTCAAAAAAATATAAGCCCCTGTCTTATTTTCGGGGAAACACGGTAGATTAGATTAGATTAGATTAGATTAGATTAGATTAGATTAGATTAGATTAGATTAGATTAGATTAGATTAGATTAGATTAGATTAGATTAGATTAGATTAGATTAGATTAGATTAGATTAGATTAGATTTGGAAGGGACCTTATAGATCATCTAGTCCAACCCCCCGCTCAAACAGGAGTCCCTACACCATTTCGGATATGTGGCAGTCCAATCTCCCTTTGAAAGTCTCAAATGTTGGAGCTCTCACAACCTCCGCAGGCAAGCTGTTCCACTGGTTGATCGCTCTCACTGTCAGAAAGTTCCTCCTTATTTCCAGGTTGAATCTCTCTTTGGTCAGCTTCCATCCATTATTCCTTGTCTGGCCTTCTGGTGCTTTGGAAAACAGCCTAATCCCCTCCTCTCTGTGGTAGCCCCTCAAGTACTGGAACACTGCTATGATGTCACCCTGGTCCATCGCCTGGCCATGTTCAGTTCCTGCAACCGCTCTTCGTATGTTTTAGTTTCCAGTCCCCTTATCATCCTGGTTGCTCTCTTCTGCACTTTCTCTAGAGTTTCAATGTCTTTTTTGTAGTGTGGTGACCAAAACTGGATGCAGTACTCTAGTTGTGGCCTAACTAAGGCTTTATAGAGTGGTATTAGTAACTCCCTAGTCCTAGATTGTATCCCTCTGTTAATGCAATTTAGGATTGCATTGGCTTTTTTAGCGGCCGCTGCACATTGCTGGCTCATATTTAGTTGGTTGTCCACCAAAACTCCAAGATCCCTCTCGCAGTCGCTGCTATTGAGTGTGATTTCACCCAGTTTATAAGTGTATATTTGTTTTTTGTTACCTAGGTTTAGGATTTTACTTTTCTCTGCATTGAATTTCATTTTGTTTGATTGGGCCCAGTGTTCAAGTCTGTCAAGATCCATCTGGATCCTGAGCCTGTTCTCTGGGGTATTAGCTACTCCCGCCAGCTTGGTATCATCTGCAAATTTGGTTAGTTCCCCTTCTATTCCCTTGTCTAGGTCATTTATGAAGATTTATAAAGCATACTGGGCCCAGAACGGAACCTTGTGGTACCCCACTGCTTACTTCTCTCCATGTGGACTTAGACCCATTGAGGACTACTAGTTGGGTGCGATTAGTCAGCCAGTTGTTGATCCATCTGGTTGTGTAGCTGTCTATCCCACTTTTTTCTAGCTTACGGAGAAGTAGGTTGTGGTTTACTTTGTCAAATGCTTTGCTGAAGTCCAAGTATATTATGTCCACTGTATTTCGCTGGTCTATTAGTTTGGTCACAGTGTTGAAGAATGAAATGAGATTGGTTTGGCATGATTTGTTCTTAACAAACCCGTGTTGGCTGCTGGTTATTACTTTGTTTGTTTCTAAGAGGTGGCAGATTTGTTTTTTAATTATTTTTTCCACTATTTTCCCAGATATTGATGTTAAGCTGATTGGTCTGTAGTTACCAGGGTCTGTTTTTTACCTTTTTGTAGATGGGGACCACATCACCTTGTTTCCAGTCTTCAGGTTATTCCCCTGTTCCAGAATTTTTTGGAAGATGTGGTGCAGTGGTTCTGAAATGATGTCTGCAAGTTCCTTTAGGACTCTGGGGTGTAGTCCGTCTGGTCCTGGTGATTTGTATTTGTTAAGTTCAGACAGGTGGTCTCTTACTGTATTTTTGCAGTTGTTTCGAATCTGTTTTTTGCAGTTGTGTTACCGGTTACATAACAAACATTGCATAATTCAAGAGCACACCTTTTCCTTAATGATAATGAATTCTGCTGAGGTTGCACAAACAGACATTGCAAAACAGATATGGGCATATTTATCCTTACTCAGAAAATGTAAGCACTTCCTGATTTCTCTGTTGATGTAATCATTAAAAGATCTCCATATATATAAGAGGCAAGACACCACACACGTCTCGCTCAGGGAGAAAGCTCGCAAGGCAAGATGAAGCCTTGGGCTGGTTTCCACCTGATTTTCCTGGTTGCTAGTTCTGTGAAGGGTGAAGTCTCAAATTATGGCACTGGAGGAGCCCTGGACACTGAAGCCACTTGCTGTGCAGGTGAGTTCCAGCTTGTTAGATTTGCATAACAAAAGAATCAGAGTCGCCGTAACAGTTCAGCACTTTATTAGTCCACAGCTGAAGCAAATGCAGAATGCCAGCCAGCTCCAGGCAAAGCCGCTTTTAAAGACTTTGCATGGAGGTGGCCGGCTACTGACACCCATTCAGGATTGCCGCTCGCGTCTTAGCCAATCAGCGAGCTGCATGCAAATTTGGGAAACATACCTCCATATGCAACACCCCTCCCCCCTGGGTTTCTCGATCACCCAATCACTGCATTGATCATCGTGACATAGTCACGTAAGTACAATGGCCACCATACAACCCTACTGGACCTGCGCAGTTTAGTTCCTCCGGAGTTTCTGAGCTGCACGGACATGCCTGCTGCAGCTCCTCTGGCATCTGACGGAAGAATCTGGAACTGGCCTCCAGGCGTGGCAGCTGCAGACTCCTCCCCGGCATTGTCGTCCTCTGAGAGGCCCCCGGCAGCTCTGGGAAATCCCAGTAGGTGTCTGCGGTAACTTCCTTGATCTCTGTTGTGGCTATCTGTTGTCATCTCGGTTGGGTCTGGGCTGTTCATTTCAGCCGTGGTCTCCGTGTGATTGTATTGTCCTTGGGGCAGAGACTGACTGTACCCAGTGTTTCGTTCGGGTTCGGCCTCCGGCTGGTGGTTATAGTGGCTTTCATCCACTTGGTATAGCCTGCATAATTTCGAGCAAACACTAATTCTCCTGTCCTGAATACTCTCTCTGGGACTGTCATTGCTGATGGGGGCTCCCTACAGTAATTTGGGTTCAGTCTGTCTAAAGTCGCTCTTAATTTTCTACCCATTAATAACATTAATAACTCTGCCAGGCTCCTATTTGTTGCGGCACAAGGTGTTATGTGTTGGGTGAGTAGGAACTGGTCTACTCGCTCCTGCCAGTCCCCTGGGCCCATCCTTGCGAGTCTCTTTGGTCAGTCTGACCATTTGTTCCGCTTGTCCATTACTCGCCGGCGAAAAAGGAGAGACTAGCGCATGATGTATGCCCAGGTTTGCAAGGAACAGTTCCATCTGCCTGGCTGTTAACTGGGGTCCATTGTCCGAGACTAGAACATCTGGTAGCCCATGAGTCGCAAATAACTTCCTGAGCGCCTGGATGGTGGCGCTCATCATGGTGGCTTTCACGGGGACTACCTCTAGCCATTTGGAGTAGGCATCTATTACTATTAGGAAGGATTGCCCCACTATTGGTCCAACAAAGTCTATGTGGACCCTTGACCAGAGTCCCCTTGGGGTTTCCCATTTGCACAGCGTGATTTTGGGTGGTGCTGGTCTTGATTCTTGGCATGGATCACACGTGGCCACCCATTCCATAATGTCCTGATCTAGCTGTGGCCACCATAAATAACTCCTAGCCAGGGCTTTCATCCTAAAGATGCCTGGGTGACCCTCATGTAATGTCCTAATGATTCTTCTTCTTAGGGTTTGGGGTACAATCACTCTTTCCCCCCAGAGTAGACAACCCTTAATTACTGATAGCTCTTGCTGCTTAGTTTTAAACATTCGGAATTTTTCCTCTCCTATGTCTTGTGGCCACCCCCTCAGCACCCAGTTCATAACTTTACTCAGTACTTGGTCTTTGGTGGTGTGTTCTGTGATGTCTCTGGAGGTCACTGGGCTGGTGTGTTCAATGTCAATGAGCAGGATGCTGGATCTGTGACAAATTCTGGGTCTGGGCAATGGCTTAGAGCATCTGCATGTGAAATGTCTTTTCCTGGTTTGTGGCAGAGTGTGTAATTGTAGCCAGCCAGGAAGATGGACCAAAGGGTCATTTGTGGGGACATGTATTGTGGAGTTAGTCTGTCCCCTGCTAGCAGTCCAAGTAAAGCCTTGTGGTAGTGACTAGTTCTAATGTCCGGCCGTACAAGTAATCGTGGAATTTTTTGATGCCCGCTACTGCTGCTAAAGCTTCTTTGTCTAATTGACTGTAGTTCCTTTCAGTGGGGGAGAGAGTCTTTGAATAGAAAGCAATTGGAGCTTCCGAGCCATTTGGGAATGTGTGGCTAAGGACTGCCCCCACCCCAAAGGGGGAGGCATCACACGTGAGTCTTAAAGGCAAAGTAGTATTGTATTGGACGAGGACACTTTTTGAAGATAGTAGATCTTTCACAGCCTGGAAAGCGTTGGCCTCTCTTTGTCCCCAAGTCAATGTGGTTGCCTTCCCCAAAAGCCTATGGAGGGGTTCAGCAATGGTTGCTTTCTGTTGCAAAAAAACAGCGTAGAAATTTAGCAACCCTAAAAATGCTTGCAGTTCTGCTTTGTTCTTGGGTGTTGGGGCTTCCTTTATAGCTTTAATTTTTTCTTCCGTGGGGTGAATTCCTGCCTCATCAATAAGGAATCCCAGGAATTCCACACTGGGCACCCCTATCTGGCATTTATCTCGCCTTATTTTTAGTCCTTTCTCCTGGAACCTTTTGAGGACTTCCCTTATTCTGTCCATTAGTTGTTCTTTAGATGCCCCTGAGATAAGGACATCATCGAAATATGGCACAACCCCGGGGATGCTGTGGAGCAGTCATTCCATCATGCTTTGGAACAGCCCCGGGGCGACGCTCACCCGAAATTGCAGTCTAGTGCATCTGAAAGCAACCCTATGGGTCACAATTGTCTGAGCCTCCGCACTTTTCTCATCCATGGGCAGCTGCTGGTAAGTCTGGGCCAGATCCAGTTTGGCAAATATTTTTCCTTGCCCCAGTGAGTGCAATAGGTGTTGCACCACGGGCACTGGGTATGCATTGGGTTGTAGGGCTTTATTAATGGTTGCCCTGTAATCGCACAGATTCTTACTGACCCATCTTGCTTAATGGGGGTGACAATGGGGGTTTCCCATGTGGCATGGTCGACTGGTTCTAGAACCCCTTGTGCTATCAGTTTATCTAATTGTTCATTGACCTTAGGGAGAAGCGGCAGGGGAACTCTGCGCGGTTTGAGCCTTATGGGGCTTACGTTTGGATCTAAATTAAAAGAGATAAGCTTCCCTTTATATTTACCCAGTCCATTGGAGAAAACGTCCTGGAATTCCAGTGTCAGGTCGTCCCTCTGGTCATTTTTCAGGTGGTTGAGCCCGTTCATTTTGATGCCTAAGGGTTTCAGCCATTTCACCCCCAGGAGAGTTTGCCTCTGTCCTTCGACAACCGTTAGTGTGAGGTTCCCTTTGAATTCTTTGAACACTATGAGTACCGTTGTTGTGCCCAATACTGTGATTCAGTTTCCGTGGAAGTCTCTTAGTCTGATGTCGCTGGCTCTTAAGTCTTGTTTGCTAAAGGATGGCATAAGTTGCGTTAACTTATTCCATGGCATGATGGTGAATGTGAAGCCCGTGTCCACCTCCATCCTGCAGGGTTGGCCATTGATTTGCGCTGTAATGAAGAATTTTTCATCTGTGTCCAATTCTGAGTGTCCCACTGTGTGGTAATACCCCCTTTGGTTGAAATTGCTCCCGTCTTTCCTGCGTCTGCCCCTCTGGAATCCTGGTCGGCTTTGGTGTTGTCTCCAAGTCCCCATGTTTGCTCTGGGCTGGAATGGGGGCTGGAATGGGGGCTGGAATGGGGCATTTTGGTAAAAGGCTGGTTGAGATGCCCTGAAAGCCTCAGCGATGTGGCCTCTTTTCTGGCAACGACAGCAGACTGCATTTTGCAAATTGCAGTTTGCTCTGGAGTGATTTCCCAGGCATCTGGGACAGTAAAGGTTTCTTTGCTCACCACCTTTCTGGCTTCCCTTCCGGTCCTGGATTTGGCAGCAGCTTTCTTTCTCCCCCTCCAGCTGTGTTCTCTTCAGCCTCTGGAACCTCTATTGCCCAATCTGGCTGGTGGTCTGTGCGGTGGACTGCGGAGTTCGTCTTTTGTACATCTGCTGCAGATGTGTCGGAGGCTTCGTCCGCTTTTGCCGCTTCTACAACATCCTTGAACTTTGCTCCCGCTTTTACTAGCAGTTTCTTTTGGAGCGTTAGGTCTCTCATGCCCAGGATGATGTGGTCTTTCATCATATCTTCTGGGTTATCAAAGTCGCACTTCATTGCAATTTGTCTGAGGCTTGCCACAAAGTCATTTATAGTATCCCCTTCCCGTTGTCGCCGATGGTAAAATTCGTTCCTGCTGGCCATTGGTGGGGCTGAGGGTTTATAGTGCTCCTCTAGTTTATTCTGGAGTGTGGACCAGGAGATTGCTTCGATGTCTGATGGTGCTACCAGTGCCTGAGCCATGTTATAAATATCTGGTCTGCAGTAGGTGAGGAAGTGGGCTCTCTTCCTATTATCCGGTAGATTTGGGAAACGTACCTCCGTACGTAACACAGCTGTCTGATCTTTCAGATTGGGTATTAGCCTCTGTGGGGTCCCTATGTGCAGGAGCAGAATGGTGGTACTTAGTTTCCCAATAAAGCCAATTCATAAGAAAAGGAATACTTGCCTCACATTCTTTCTACTGTCCACAACTACTGTGAGCACGAGGACCCAGATTGTTGGAAGCAATATACTGACTCTGTAAAACGCTTAGAGAGTTCTGTAAAGCACTATAAAGTGGTATATAAGTGCTATTGCTATCTAGGCACTGCTGACTAGCAGCTTTGCAGGTAAAGAGATGGCTCAGGAACAGGCCAGGGATGAATTCTGGCTGCAGGGAAGTTCTGTCTTAAGAGTGAGCATTTCCTGAAGGTGCTGGTGGCATTTAAAGGTTGGAGAAAGTTGATGAGTTGTGATGCTTTTGAAGGGAAAGGAGCTCCTTTCAAAGCAGCAGCATCTTCAGAATAGTTTTTAATGACCAATCAGTTACTTTTTAATAAATAAAAACAGAATTGATCTTAAGCGACTGGGTAATTTTCAGATGACATTTTGTATATGTGGAACATACATTAGCTAGGGTTTTGATATCTATAAAACATGATTAAGATTAAGATTACAGTCACTCTCTCTCAGCTCTAAGAAGAAGATCAGGGCAACTTCTGAGGAAGATTGCCAAGAAAGCTGCAGAAATTTGCACAGCAGTTGCCAGGAGTCCAGATTCATTTAAAAGGAAAAGAAAGGGAGAAAGAAGGAAGGAAGGAAGGAAGGAAGGAAGGAAGGAAGGAAGGAAGGAAGGAAGGAAGGAAGGGAGGGAGGGAGGGAGGGAGGGAGGGAGGGAGGGAGGGAGAGAGAGAGAGAGAGAGAGAGAGAGAGGAAAGAAAGAAGAAAGAAAGACAGAAAGAAAGAAAGAAAGAAAGAAAGAAAGAAAGAAAGAAAGAAAGAAAGAAAGAGGGAGGGAGGGAGGGAGGGAGGGAGGGAGGGAGGGAGGGAGGGAGGGAGGAAGGAAGGAAGGAAGAAAGAAAGAAAGAAAGAAAGAAAGAAAGAAAGAAAGAAAGAAAGAAAGAAAGAAAGAAAGAAAGAAAGAAAGAAAGAGAGGAATGAGGGAAAAAAGGAAGAGTCAAAACAAATCAAGGATGCACTGTTGCCTTAGAGAAAAGTCCTTGGGGAATAGCCCCCTAATTTCATTCTCACATTCTCCAACAGCCCAGGAACAGAAATAATGTTTATGTGTGGAAAATATGAGTGGAAGAAATTTTGTGTCTCTTTTACACCCCAATCACCTTGCCTTGCTCCACCCTGATTTTCTAGCACTTCACTCGTGCTATTTTGGTTTAATGTGAACCTATTGTTCCATAAGGAGACCATACTGCTTCTTTTCTGTTTTTCATGTTGTGTCCTTTTTATGCTCTTTCTCCTATGCCAGAGCTGAAGGGCTTAACACAATGCGGAAGGGACAAGATTCTTCTCCAAGGTCAGCCTGGGATACCTGGAATTCCAGGTGTGCCAGGAACAAATGGATCACCAGGGCTAAAGGGTGACCCAGGTCCTCAGGGGCCTCCAGGTGAGTAAATGCCCATTGCAGATGTCATTCCAGGTATCTGCAGCAGCTTATTTGCTGTCTTTTCTTGCAACAGTGGGAAGCGAACTTTGTATTAATAAAGCTGCTTGCCTAGAAAAGGAGAAGTTGCTGGCAAAGAGACAGAAGCAATTTGCTTACTCCCAAAGAGAAATGAAAGTTGCATGTTTTCTAGTCAGTAAGAGGATTCTTAAGATCAACGTCTTAGCAAAGTAGTCAGGAGATGTTTCTTTGGTTCTCTGGTATTGTGGGAACTTTTTAAAGACAGGTGGATTAGATTGTTTTGTCCTATGAGTTGTTCTTATGCCCATGGGCCTTCTTCCTTTCAGGAGAATCAGCAATGTTATCAAGGATTTGTTGCTCAATAACCTACAAATCCAACACAACCAAATACCTTATTCCACCAGACTTGAAATACTGGGATTAGACAATTTACAACTACGTCGCCTCCGATCTGATCTAAATGTAGTTCATAAAATCATATACCAAAATGTCCTTCCTGTTAATGACTACTTCAGCTTCAACCGCAACAATACACGAGCACGTAATAGATTCAAACTAAATGTAAACTGCTCCAAACTCGACTGCAGAAAATACGACTTCAGCAACAGAGTGATCAATGCCTGGAATGCACTACCTGACTCTATGGTTTCTTCCCCAAACCCCCAAAACTTTAACCTTAGACTGTCTACAGTCGACCTCTCCCCGTTTCTAAGTGGTCTGTAAGGGGCGTGCATAAGCGCACCACTGTGCCTACCATCCCTGTCCTACTGTCCTATTGTCCTCTTTTATCGTTACTTTTTACTTATGTTTATACAAACTGCTACTATTCTATACATGTTTGACAAAGAAATAAATAAATAAAAATAAATAAAAATCCTGACTCCAAACAGCCCTGAGCTAAAATTTGAAACCATCATCTCAAATCCAAACATCCTTTCTCTTTGATTGTTTGCTCTCTTGAAGCTGTAATATTCTCATCATTGCAATGTCTGCCTTCAAAAGTCTGTTGAAGATGTATTTTGATGCTCCTAAGCTGGTCTTTCTCCTCTTCCTCCTCCTCTTCTCTTTCTCTTCTTCAGGTGAAAGAGGATCTGCTGGGATAACTGGAAAAGCTGGACCGAAAGGAGACAAAGGCGACAAAGGCGACAAAGGTAATACATCTACTGATTGAGATCAGAGGTTGTGCAAGAGCTGGATCAAAGGGGAAGCACTGGCCCACCTGTAAGTCACCAATCACACTTTACTTCATGGTGTCCTTGGTTGAACTGTTTGTAATACAGAACCAAATGATGATAGCAGTCCATCACTATGAAGAATGGACAATACACTAGCATATAAGAGGTTATTCTTATATATGGGCCTTATGAACCTTTCTGTTTATCCACTGCACAAGAAATTGCTCTTTTTTTTCTTACAGGAGATGCCTGCAGCTTAGACAATTGTCAACCAAAAGGTATGCCTCTTCTTCCTCTTTCTCAATAGCTTCCTAGTTGGGTTGCTTCAGTCTTTCAGATGGTAGCTGGATGGTTTTGGGAGCTGAAGGCCAAGAAACCTGGAATCATCAAATGCCGAAAGCTTGCTTTGCTAATGTCAGCCTTGCCAGGCTTTTATAACTAAGCTAAGATGCCTATAAACCTGCCAATCAACTTCCTCTGACCTAGCACATTCCTATCTGTGCCAACTACAGTCTTCATCATTTGCAGCAGCCTATCTATCTTAATGGATACAATGTACAGTATTATCAGTCATTTAAGGACTGAATAACTCAAGTTGGAAAGGGTCTATGACTGTTCTCCTCCTCCTCTTGGCCACGCCTGTTTTATCCCCAGGCTTTCGCCCCCAAACAATCCAACGCTGCCTTTTCTCCTTGGCCCTTTCGCCGAATGAACCCAAAAGCCAGTTCAGCCCGGGCTTTTGGGCGCACGGGACAGTTTGCCGCCAGAGCACTTTGGGGGAATTCTAAAACAGACAAGCTCCCAACGAAAGAAAGTAGAAGGGGAAAGAGGACTTTGGGGGAATCCTTCTCTTGCCTGAAACAGACAGTTTGGAGGTGCTCCCAATGAAAGAAAGTGGAAGGACTTTGGGGGAATCCTTCTCATGCCTGAAACAGACACGTATGGAGGTGCTCCCAATGAAAGAAAGTGGAAGGACTTTGGGGGAATCCTTCTCCTGGCTAAAGCAGACACGTATGGAGGTGCTCCCAATGAAAGAAAGTGGAAGGACTTTGGAGGAATCCTTCTCATGCCTGAAACAGACACGTTTGGAGGTGCTCCCAATGAAAGAAATTGGAAGGATTTTGGGGGAAATACACATTTATACACGTTTGGAGGTGTATCTATTAACATGATTGAATATTAATATCTAAGCTTTCTATTATTGCTTCTAAACAAACAGAGAGAGGAAAGTGGGAGATTCATCCCTTAGAGGTTCACACTATGTTAAACACACACCAGAAACAAGGTCACTTAAGGAGAAGGATTCCCCTCTGCCCTTCCACTTTCTTTCATTGGGAGCACCTCCAAACGTGTCTGTTTTAGGCAGGAGAAGGATTCCCCCAAAGTCCTTCCAATTTCTTTCATTGGGAGCACCTCCAAACTGTCTGTTTTAGGCACGAGAAGGAAGCCTCCTCTGCCCTTCCACTTTCTTTCATTGGGAGCACCTCCAAACGTGTCTGTTTCAGGCATGAGAAGGATTCCCCCAAAGTCCTTCCAATTTCTTTCATTGGGAGCACCTCCAAACTGTCTGTTTTAGGCACGAGAAGGAAGCCTCCTCTGCCCTTCCACTTTCTTTTGTTGGGAGCACCTCCAAACGTGTCTGTTTTAGGCACGAGAAGGATTCCCCCAAAGTCCTTCCACTTTCTTTCATTGGGAGCACCTCCAAACGTGTCTGCTTTGGGCAGGAGAAGGATTCCCCCAAAGTCCTTCCAATTTCTTTCATTGGGAGCACCTCCAAACATGTCTGCTTTAGGCACGAGAAGGATCCCCCCAAAGTCCTTTTTTCCCTTCCACTTTCTTTCATTGGGAGCTTGTCTGTTTTAAAATTCCCCCAAAGTGCTCTGGCGGCAAACTGTCCCATGCGCCCAAAAGCCCGGGGTGAACTGGCTTTTGGGTTCATTCGGCGAAAGGGCCAAGGAGAAAAGGCAGCGTTGGATTGTTTGGGGGCGAAAGCCTGGGGACAAAACAGGTGTGGCCGAGAGGAGTAGGAGAACAGTCCCATTCCGAGTTGGAAAAGCATATTACACTTCTGAGCAGGGTTCATAGTCTCAATACTCTCACCAAGTTGTTATTTCCAGGAGTTTTTACAGAAAGCATTGGCAGCCAATCAAGTATAAAAGCAGATGGATTCTTAAAGATCCATCTCATCCTGGGCACCCTTTTTTTTAAACTATTACAATCTGGCAGACGGTACAGGATAATAAAAACAAGGACAAACAGGCTGAAAAACAGCTTCTATCCCAGGGCAGTAACCATATTGAATTCTACTGTATAGTGCAATACTAATGCAATATCAGGGGTTTTCAATTCAATTGTATAGAATGTGAAGGCTTCAAAATGCTTGTTGTTCCCTTAAAAACTTTGTATGGCATAGGACCTGGTTACTTGAGGGACAGCTTTTCTCCCATTGTGATGGTTCACTAGTTTCTGGCAGAATGGATCCCTCCTATTTTATATTGTCCTCATACAGGATCTAGGAAGGATAGTTTCTCTGTGACCATGACCCTCAATGGACAAAAGTGGACAAAAATGCCAAATGCCAAATCCAATCTAAACATCTGGCTGGCTGGGCAACAAATCATAATAATAACAACACTTATATAAAATTACTTACAAAGTGATGAAAGACCAGATAATAACTTGGTAAACACTTTAAAGTGAAAATAATATTTGTAAAATATTGCGGCCCTGAAAGATGGGAATAATGGCTTTCTAGAAAATATATGTCCTCAAGTTTTAAATTTTACTTAGATTCATATGCTTACTGGATGAAGACAAAGAAAGGACTTTGTAGTAGCCAAATTAAGAATGGGTTTTGGACTAGTACAAACTCATTAACCACAGGCTGAGGATCATTATGATACTTGTCATTTGCATGTATCAACATTCCCCAGTGAGACTCAAACTCCCATCAATCCTCAGTCAGCAAGCCCAACAGTTCCAAAGATGTCTACTGTGGTTCTCCTTTCCCCCTGGAATTATCATGCTTTCTTTATGTAATCACTTTTTACAAGAGATCTCCATGAGTTCATCGCATTACAACAAGCATTCATATTCCTACAACTGAGACTATAGTGATTTCACACTTGGGAGTTCTCCACAAAAGTCAACATCAGTCCCAGATATCTATTTTGCCTGAACTAACCCACTCAGTTCTTCACCCTATTCCTCCTCTAGAGACAGAAGCCAGAAACTGCAAGGACCTCCTGGAACGTGGGGAGACCCTGAGTGGCTGGTATACAATCTACCCAACCAAGGGGAACCCAATGCTGGTTTTCTGTGACATGGGGACTGATGGAGGAGGCTGGTTGGTAAGTGGAAGCTCAAGGAGGAGGAGAAAGAGATACCTGAATGCATCAGAAGAGCAAAAAATCCCATGTTACTATAATTACTCTTTTAAACAAGTAGGCTCCATGCTATCATTTTTGTTATAAAATAATAGCAGCTATTCAGGGGCCCATCAGTCTTCTCTCATCTGAAGAGATGAGTGGTGGACAAGTTGCAGCCCCAGAGCTGAATGAGATCTCAAGTCCCCTCTTGGGATTTGAGCCAGGACAGTAGAGAACAGAAGGCACGAAGATGGTCTCAAGGAGATGCTCCCTAGCTGTGACTTAGAAGAGGGGTCGTAGTTCTATTCAAGGTCTTTTGCAAAACAGACTGAAAGGCAGTCCCCCACTTCAGAAATGGCCTAAGATTGGGAAAGCAGCTTCTCCATCAAACAGATGATGAGGTATCGCTCCCTTTCTCTCCACAGCAATTCCAGAGGCGGCAGGATGGGTCTGTGGATTTCTACCGTGACTGGGAATCATACAAGAAAGGATTTGGAAATCAAGGATCAGAATTCTGGCTGGGCAATGATAAGATCCACCTTCTCACCAGTTCTGGTAAGCCCAAAATCTCCTCTTCTACCTGAGGCTCACTTTGATACTTTAAATCAGTTTACACTGATTTATCTATAATTTATGATTCATCTATATCAGAATTAATTTTTAAGAAAAGATGAGTATCAATCTTTCCAGATTCAGCCCTTTAATACTAGCAGAGGTTCTCTTTGCATCACAGGAACACAGTATGCATAAAGCAGACACTCTGATCTGTTTGTGTCAGTCCATAAGACTTAACTTCTATTTCCTTCTAGAGAGATGACTGGTATATTCCAAATTCATAAATCACATCTGGGAAAAATAGATGTTCTTTCTTGTAATTTGGAAATCGTTTGGAGTTTTATACAGCCTGATTACCCAAGAGCATTGATCACTAACTGAAGAATAAAATGTTAGAATCAGGGAAAACGGAGAAAGCTGTCTTCTTTCTCTGCGGATCCATAAATTCTCCTCGTTTAAAAAAGTATGTGCAACCAGGACACTGAGAAACCATCTCTACCCCTCCTCACTACCTTAACCAATTGTATGTACATAGAAAATTATTAAAAGATTGACTTTGTAAAGGTAAAAGGGAAAAAATGGCAGTTCAGAGGATCACTTTCTAATTGTGCAAAAAGACTGAAAAAACTCAAGTGAAACAGTACGGTAGTTTAATTTACCTGGGACACCATTTGTGCTCCTGTGATTCGGTTCCTCTATGTTGCCTACTCATCGTTGCTTTTGGATGGACATGGATCATAATCCCACCATGATCATCATGTCCATGTGGAATGAAAGTCTATGCAATGATTAGCAGGCTTCCCTTCAAGGACTTCTGCACCTCTAGTAGTTCTCTAATAGTATCTATCTTTTGGTGTGCAGGAACACAGCAGTTGAGGATTGATCTGGAAGATTTCAGTGGTTCCAGAACCTTTGCAACATATTCCAGTTTCAGAATCGCAAATGAAAGTGAAAATTACAAATTAACGTTGGGTTCCTATTTGGATGGCAACATGGGTGAGTAATACAGAAAATTCCTCTGCATTCGAGTACCTTCTTACAGTGAATAGAACAACCATAAGTAGTTGCTTCAAATAGTGAGATGGGCAGAAAATAAATTTAATCATAGAAAAACTGGAGAAGATAATAAAATACAAAGACCTGCAAACAGAAATAGAACATCTGTGGCAAAAGAAAACAAAGGTAGTACCAATAGTAACAAGTGCTTTGGTAGTTATTCATGTACCACCACTTGAACACCATTGGCATTGACAAAATCGCCACCAGTCAATTGTAAGGGCACGTTTACTTGAAACAGCTTACATCTTGCAACAATATTGTAACACAATCAAACATCAATATCTGCCCATAATAGGTCCTTGGGAAGGACTCAATAGGTGGATAAAAATGCCAAATCCAATCTAAATATCTGGCTGCATAATAATACCACATGATCTGATGCAGAATGCAGAAACTGTTTAAGTCAGGGGGCTGCCTAATTCCTTTCTAGCTTATCAAGGGACAATATGGGGGTGTGAATATGAAGAGGCAGCCCTTCAACTGGTCCAAGGAGCAAACCAGACTCAGGGAATTTATCCATTCTTTGGCTTAATGTGTTAATGGGATTCAGGCATTCTGGTTTATCAAAAAGATTTACAACGTGGCCTGTTATATGGATCTCATGGTGGTGTATTCAGAAAGTCAAGTTAAGCAAGCCACAGCTTCAAGAAAAAGGTAAAGCCATTGAAAAACACATTGTATCTTCTTGATTGGTCTGGCTAGTAATGCCAACATTCAAATCTAGGAAATTATGCAAATAAACCAGATCCTCTATCATTTATATTTGATCCCTTTCTAATTCTTAGCGGTATAGGAACATTTTTCATTGGTGAAATACCCTGCAGTTTTGCATTTCTGGAAGTCATGAACTTAGTGCTTCCCTGTGATTTCCTCCTTTTAGGTGATTCTCTCCCAGAACACAATGAACATGCATTCTCTACCAAAGACAGAGACAATGATATCTATAATGGAAATTGTGCCGTAAGTTTCAAAGGAGGCTGGTGGTACACCAATTGCCACTCTTCCAACCTGAATGGCCTGTATCACAAAGGGGAACATACCTCCTATGCTGATGGCATCAACTGGGTTACCGGAAAAGGATACCATTATTCTTACAAGTATGCAGATATGAAAATTAGACCACAATAAATGAAACCACAGTTTGACAGATTGTTCAACATGACTCAAAATTATTCTTCTGTATTCTCTTCTGGGGGAAAAATTAAATGCAGCAAATCTTTAAAACTGCTCCTTTGTGTGACTGTTCTCTCTTGTAGTAATCCCTTTTTTATTTAGATGGGAATGGGGTTCAAACCCTTTTCCTTCTTCATTTTCCAAATTTTTTTTCCTGAGGAGAGAGGTGTTCCTCAATGTGCTACAAAGCTGGTGTTTATTGATCTATAATCCATAAGTAGGTAAAGTAACACAGTAGTTTCTACTCATTTGTGTGTCTATGCTTTATGAATCAACTTCAGTAACAGGATTCACTTGGACCTCTGTCTTGGGTAAAGCATCCTTGGAAAGTTTTCATAAACTGATTGCTTTAAATGACTAAGTGGGTAGAAGCTATATGAGAGGTAACTATGTCAGCGTTTTTCATGGTCAAGGAAATCTGACAAAGAATGTAACTCAGATCAAACCTGAGAATCAACTTGTAAAGAGAAAAATTATCTTTGCTTCCTTCCAGCTGCTGATTCAGCAACATCATTAACACTTAATAGGAAGTCTAACTCACTAAATAAATTGGTCTGACTTGTTTCCGTAGCATTTTACTTTATCTGTATGATCATTACATGTTTTTCTGAAGGACCTGGTGTTTTACAAAAGTTGCAGCCTTTGGGAAAGTGTTTTCAACACATACAATGCAGTTTAGTGCTGAGAGGAAATGCTTCCAAAAGGGAAACAAACCTGTCTCTCATCCCTAATCTGGCTGGCAACAGAGTCTTTGAATCGCCAAAGTATGACTATAAGCCCTTGAAGGTTAGTCAGATGTGATGTTTTATCCTACACAATAAAGACCGCTTTCTCCCTAATTGATCCTGAGAACACACAACTCCAGAGTACTCTTTCAGTATCCCCTTCAGTATCCTTTCTGGATGCAAAATGCTAGAATGGAATTTTATAGCCAATGGTTTTATGCTAACTTGTTATTTTGCTAAAATACCATAGCCATGTTTGTTTCCGTGTTTAATGGTGGTGGCATGGATATGGATATCAACAGTTGCTGAAATAATTAAATTACTGGTATCTGCATTTTTATATTTTGGCATAGAAATTGTGTACAACTGTTTTAGTATGCAACTTGATAAGAATGTACAGGAACGAAGATAAAGATATGTGTCGCACATAGGATCCTGCAAGAAGCTACAGCCCCAGAGAAGACACAAATACAAAATTTAAGATACTGTTGTAAGGAATATCCTTCTGGGTTCAGTTCCAAGTGGGGAAAAAGACACTGGATTCATGGAAGTTGTTTGGAAAGAAGGTTTAATGGTGGACAGGAGCACATGGTAGGAGCCCCTGTACAGAAAAGGTAGATTATATGCTTCCAGGTGTGGGTGAAGAGAAAAGGGAAGGAAGATGCTGAGTCCCTTGGTTTTTATGACCTCTGTTGGGCCCCACCTCTTAGTTTCCTGTTCCTGTGTATGTAATGCCCTCCAATTGGTGGTCAGAACCCCCCTAGGGGCGGGGGTTTTAGCTAGCCTTTTAGGCTGTCTCCCAAGTTTTTTTGAGTGCTGGTAATTTTCCAGGTGGTAGAGGGCTAATCCTCTGATGTCCTAAGGGGGAAGATCTTAATCCCATCACCCTGGAGCTGAAGGAGGGGGGCAGGGAGCTGCAGGAAGCTGCTTTGTATTTAAAACATGTTTCTCCTATCCTCATTCAGGGAAACATATTCTTTCCTTTTTCAATGTTTCCTGGGATATTTCATTTTTCTTGGAGGGGGTGGGTGCTAACTTCCTACAATCCCTCTTTTTTTTTTTCAAAACATGTGAGTGCGACACACATGTTTTGACACAAGCTTCAAATTGTTCAGGTCAGGGAGACTTGATGGATGCTTTTAATTTTCTCTGATGCAAAGGGGAAGACGTTGATAGAGGCAGTTGATAGAGGCAGCAGAAGGATTCCTTCAGTGGCTCCCAAAAGGAGAGCTTTCAACCATGATGGTCAATGGCCAGGGCAAAAGTTCTGGAAATAAATTTACAGTATCCAATTTTCCATGCCAATTATGCTCAGATGTGGGCTCCCAGACAGGTTTCAAGCAAGCACAGGCCCCACAATATTTCCACAGCCATGGTTTACCTTGAAATCACAGGCTGCCCATTTCCAAGGGATGGTTCTTGAACCTGCCCTAGCTCTTACTTTAGTGCATCTAGGATTTGTTGAGTCCAAATTGAGGTTAGCCAGTGTGCAATCCAGGCTTTTCCTTTCTTTTTTTCTTTTTTTTTTCTTTTTCTTTTTTCCAAAATTACACACGAGCCCTGGGACTCCTACTCCTGAGACCACCAGTGCAACATACCCTGCTTTACTGGGCAGCAGTCAGGGCTTGGGTTTTGGAGATTCCCCCTTCCCCCATGGAATTAGCAGGGAGATGTGACTGCCTGGGCTTTAATGCCACAAAGCAGGAGCAACAACAACAAAAAAAAAACCAGCAAGCTAAAAGCAGCTTTGGGTGGAGGTAGGTGAAAAAGGATAACCTCAGTCTAATTCTGAATGGCATGTCTCTGTGTGTTTGTGTATGCAGCTACAAATTTCCCTCCCACTAGACAGAAATCTAAAGTGTACAGCACTTGCTGTGGCAACCACTCCCAACAATTCTTACATGAGTACATTAAACTGATTACAATATAGATGAGACAAGAAAGAAAACTTTACAATGAATTTCTGTGACTGAAGCAAAGAAAGAAAGAAAAACTTTACAATGAATTTCTGTGAATGAAGCAAAGAAAGAAAAACTTTACAATGAATTTCTGTGAATGAAGCAAAGAAAAAAAGGAAAACTTTACAATGAATTTCCCCCCTCCCCCCTAGTCTTTTCAGCTGCCTTCTGGGGATTGAAAATAGACTTTTGGTCTTTATTTGTCCATCTCAGGGTCCTTTCATTCATGTCTGCTGGGTGGCCTTAGGTTTGGTGGTAAGGCTGATCAGTCAGGCTTGGAAAGATCTGCTCCACTCTGGTTGTTGTGATGACTAGAGGACTAGATTCAAACCCAATTCTGGCTCAAATGGATGGAATGTCTCTACTGGAGGCAGTATCTGAGCCCATTTGCTCTGCTTCCATAGGCTTCAGGATCATGTGTGCAGGGCTGAAAGACATAAGAACAGGGTCCCTTCCCCCTTTTGCTGGTAATTCTACCACAAAAGGCATTGTAAAAGGATTAGAGATTTGTGGGGGGGAGTTGTAGATAGCTTGCAGGCAGGGTTTGAGGAAAACAAACAACACATCAGTATTGCAGTTAAATCAATTATAACAAAATGGAGACATCACAGATGTTGAAGGAAGAAAACTGGATTCACATGCTTCAGGAAAAAGATGGACTGACATTTCAATCTCAGCAGAGAGTTGGCATCCATTAAACATCACAGGAAAGCAATATTTAAAAACTGTTTGCATGTATATACAGTAAATGTAAGAATGAAATTTTCCTGTAAATTAACTTAAAACATTCTCTCCTAAACTTGGGCTTTTCTTAAAAACATAGAGAAGAATAAGAAAATTGAACTCTGTTCCTTGTCCCAGACTACGTTGGCCAGACCTAACTGGGCAAAGACATTTTCTTTTCTTTTCAGTGCTTTTAATTCTTTTCTAACAATTTGAAATTCATATCTCTAGGGAACAGAGACATTTTACAGTTGCAATTACCTCGAGGGTGCACAAGACTTAAGACAAAGACGTACACATACACAAAAACAGGGACAAAGAGGATGACAGGACTGAGGTTTACACACACTTACAAGTCATTCCTGCCATAAATCTCAGTTAAATTAGGGAAGGCACAAATCTTAACAAACAAACCACGTGGTTACATATAAGAGAGAGAGAAGAAAAGAGGGAGAGACAAACAAACAAAAACCTCAACATTTTCCCTTTTCCTTTTTTTAAAGTACCTTTATTTCGCCAAATTGGGTGTTTTGTTTTGTTTTGTTTTGTTTTTTCTCTGTGTCTTCCCTCAGCAAAGCCCATTTCCTACACAATTGCTCTGCTTTACTTTTGCACATTCCTGTCATACAGGCATATTCCTGGCATCCCAGGCTCCAAGCTCCAACTCTCAAAGGGGTCTCTGCCATCCTCGAACTAGAGCTTCTCATGATCCTTTAAATGTAAGGTTCACTTTGGCTTAGCTAGTGACATGCTCACAGTTTTCAGAGGCTAAAAAAACTCTGGGAAGGACTTCCGATTCCCTCATAGAAGTAAGGGCCCCTTCCTTGGGGAGTTGTCCACAGTTTTCAGAGGAGAAAAAAAACTCTGGGAAGGACTTCCTCACAGAAGTATGGGCCCCTTCCTCTGGGAATCGCCGTCGGTTTATCAGATCCAAAAAGGGGATCTGTGAGGACATAGTCGCCCCTTTCGCAACTAGTACTGGCACCTCCTATTCCTATTCACGGGCTTCACATTTTTTAGAATGAAAAATTCTGGGGTTTACTTTTGGGATGTTCACAGGACAAAAAACAACAACAAAATTTGCTTTCCCACCCTTCAATCACACACACATTCTTACTCCTTCCCTAACAGAAGGTCCTGTGTTCTGAAAAAAACTAAACAGAACTTACACAAATCAAAAACAGAGAAAGAGAAGACATTGACACATAGGCTGGTAGATGAGAAAGAAACTATATACTACCAAAATGAGGATAAACAAAAATAATTCAATATTATGAAAAGCTGTATGAGCAAGATGTTTCAGAAAAGAAAATTAAAGAATATTGGGGGGGGGGGAATGGAATTGTCTAAAGTACCAGAAAAGGTTAAAAAAACTATGTTAAATGAATGAATATCAATGATGGAATTATCAGAAGCAGATCAAGAGACAAAAGAACAATCAAATACCAGGACCAGGTGGGCCAGTGGCAGAATTTTACAAAGGTTTTACATAATGAAGTATTGATTGATGCAAAGGTACCAAATTCGTGAATGGAAGCAAATATTACTTTGATTCCAAAAGAAGATTCAGATTTAATGCAGATAAAACTATAGGCCCATCTCTTCACTGAATGCTGACTATAAGATATAAACTTCAATAATGGCAGCAAAACTAAAAGGTTCCTAAATGAATTTATACATTCAGATCTCTTAAGTTTTTGCTAAGAGACAGATTAAAAATAAAATGAGAATGATTTTAAATACATAAAAAAGGCACAAGAAAAGGATGCTATTCATTTTGACACTGGACTTGCTAAATATAAATATTAGGGCAGATACAGAAATTAAAGGCATGGAAACTTGAAAACTAATTTTGCACCAAGTGAGAAATAAAATAGGATAACCAACCTTGCTGACAACTTTGTTGTCCAAAAGGTAGAGAAGAGAACTAGAGGAGATAATTAAGTCCATACTGGACTTAATACTTACAAACAAAGAAGAAGTTATAGAAGGATTTGAACACAATTGAACACACTAAAGTCTTAGATTTTAAAAGAGCTGACCTTAATAAACTCAGAGAAAACTTGAGAAAGATTCCTTGGATGAAAGTCCTAAAGGGAAAAGCAACTCAAGAAGCTTGGTAAACTCTGAAAAACATGATTATAAAAGCTAATTGCAGAATACCAATGAGAAAACCAGCATGGCTGCACAAAGACCTCACTGACAAATTTAATGAATAAAGGACAAATAGAAAAAATGGAAAGAGGGACACATAACTAAGGCAGAATATCAGCAGATAGCAAGAATCTGTAAAGAAAAGTCAGGAAACAAGGGCCCTGAATGAACAAAGACTTGCAACAAAAGTGAAAGAAAATATAAAAGGTTCTTCCAACACATAAATAACAAGAAAAAAATCAAGGAAACAGTTGGACCACTAAGGAGAGAAGACAACACAGAGAAAGCCATGAGTTGCTTAACTCATTCTTTGCATCAGTCTTCATGCAAAAAGAAATGCAGCCCAACTAACCAGAAATATAACTGGAAAGGAAAAAAAATAGACTGGAAAAAAAACCAGACTGGAAACTAAAGTTAAAATAAGCAAAAACAGTAAGAGAACACCAGAGTCCTAAAGGAGCTGGTAGATGAAATCTCAGAACCACTGCACCACATCTTAAAAAAAAATCTTGGGACACGGGAACTACCTGAGAACTGGGAAAGAGCTAATGTGGTTCTCATCTTCAAAAAGAAAGGAAAAAATCTAAACACTGAGCCCTATCTAACAAAATAAAATTCAATGTAGAGAAAAGTAAAATCCTACACTTAGGTAAGGAAAACCAAAAATATACATAACTATTATAAATTGGTGCAACAAATTAAAACAGATTTGGAGAAGCGGAAAAGTAGCCACCATAAAATGAATATCCTGCAATGGCTAGCAGACAAAACAGGGCTGGGGAGGAGGGGAAGAAGAGCGGGGGAAAGGAAATATCAAAGGATTAGTGATATAAGGAAGATACATTAACTTGGTTAAACAAATAGCATGATTATTATTTCCTAAAATGATTTGTACCCAGACAACACACTATTCAATTGAAATTGGAATTTTCATATGCCATAAAATAAAATAAAAAACAAAAATTACCCCCCACACACATACACACATGCATACACACATTTCCCAGTTTTCTATGCTTTAAAGTAAAATTTAGAGGTAGGTACTCACCTTCCTTCCAAGCAGCCTTTGAATTGAAACTCAAAACCCCTTTAAAACCTACTTTCCAATGGCCCAGGTCAATGAAATTTACTTAGGCCAGGATCATTGGAGAGGTTAGCTTGGAGTCCCATCTTCTTGGGTGCCAAATTGTTGTAAGGAATATCCTTCTGGGTTCAGTTCCAAGTGGGGAAAAAGACACTGGATTCATGGAAGTTGCTTGGAAAGAATGTTTAATGGTGGACAGGAGCACATGGCAGGAGCCCCTGTACAGAAAAGGTAGATTACGTGGAAGAAGCATGGCCAGTGCCGCGGTGGTACAGAGCTTTCCCCACTCCTGTGGGAAAGCCCCGAATCTGCGCTGCCCGGGGACCCGGTCTGGTCGGGACCGGGTCAGAACCACCCAGGTGGAGTGGGGAAGAAGAGGAGCGTCTGTCGGTGGATTGGGGGGGCTGCAAACCCCCCAGGGAGCCGGCTTTGTCTCCTCGACCGGCGGCGTACGAAGACGGCTATTCAAAATGCCGTCCTTTAGCTGCGGCGGTTCACATCTGCAAGGATTTGAAATGGCGATTGGAGTCATCTGGGAAGGAAAGTTTTTGGGAATATGTGCTGGAGAAGTTGAAGAAGACGGAAGCTGGTGAGTTACACTGCCCAAAGAAAATTTTAAAAGAAACGTTTTAATTCAAAGGGGGGGGGGGAAGTGACTGGAAATTAGGAAGCGGCTGTTAATATTTGGATACAATGGTGGAATAAAACTAAAAGGACCTGTAACTAAAGCCCAACTATTAAAGATTTAGAACTGTGTTTTAAAGACTGGATAATGATGAAAGAAATTTGGAAAGCAAATTTGGAAGGAATAATTGGAAAATTAAATTTGATTGAAAATGGAAAACTTTAATAGGATAGAGAAAAGAAATCTGATTGGAGAGTGCCATCTGGTGGTTGGAAAAATTGTCATTGTGGAAATACTTCTATGGTGTTTGGACAGCAGCGGCCTTGAACAAAGAATAGCTGTGGACTTTGAACAGAGCAGCTGTTATTGTGTAAAAGATAACATTGGATTGAGAAAGGAGTGGAAAGACTGTTTGGACTATTTGGATAAGAATGAACGTGAATAAAGATTGATTTAAAAAAAGGAACAGAAAGACTTGGCTTTTTGACTGTGGATTACATCTTTGTTAGCAGCTGGATGGACTCTAAAATTAAAATTTGTGATTCTGAAACAGTTTGACTTTGTTGAATATCAAAGATGGAGAAAATTGACTATGAAGAAGTGGCTGAGTTTATGAAGGAGCTTTTTGAAGATTTTAGAAGAACTGTATTTGGAGCTTTTGAGACAGGAAAAAAATGAAGTACAAATGGAAAAAACCTGGATATGAGAATAGAAGAAGAAGAGAAGAGCGAAGAAGATATTATAAATGATGATGAAAAGGGAAATAATATTGAAAATGCAATGCTGACTAATGATTATGATAAAGATAAATATTCCACTGGGTTAAACAGTGAAAATAGAGATAAAGATAATAGTTACAATGATAATAGAGATGATGATATTAAGAATAATTATATTCAGATTGATGATAAGGATTTTGAGATACATAAAATGGAAAAAAGAATGGAGAAAAGCAGATATATGCAGAAAGTAAATTTAAGAGAGAAGAAAAGAGTGTGGGGAAAGAGAACTTATTGGTATAAAATCAAAAGACAGAGGGAAGAGAATTTAATTAGATGGGGTGGAGGAAATATATATACAAAAATGAATTAGTTGAAAAACTAAAAGGGAATGGATGAAGATATTGAAATATTATGGTAATGTTTTTTTTTCTCTTTTTCTTTTTATTTGAGTTACTATCTTATTAAGAGCTGAATCTGTTTTTTTCTTGTCCTTTTATATGTGGAGGAAATACAGATATAAAAATGAATTAGTTGAGAAACTAAAAGGGAATGGATGATGACATTGAAATATTGTGGAAATGTTTTTTTCTTTTCTCTTCTTATTTAGAGTTATCATTTTATTAAGAGTTGAATTTTTTCTGTTCTTTTAAATATAGATTAACATTACTCAATGAATTAGAAGATTTGATATTTTAGATAAAATAATGTTAACCAATATGGGAAGTATGAATGACAAATATGAATACTAGAATTTAAAAGATATATGTTGATTGTGTATTCTTTTATATATATATATATATATATATATATGAACTTGTTTAAATGAAAAACTTTAAAAGGGAAAAATGTACTATGTTTAGAGTTGAATTCAATAATTTAGAAAGATTTTTGATTATTAGTAATTGAAAAAGCATATAATGACAGTGTATTATCTTTCTATTCTTTTTTTAAAAAGGAGATATGTTTAAAGGGAAAATTTAAAAATCATATATTTTAAGTGTTAAATGTTTAATTTTGAGGGTAAATAACTAAAGAAGAAATCTTTTGATTAATATAAGAAATTGGAATGTATAAATTGGGTGTTAGATAGGAATTTTCCTACCAGAGGCGATTTTTGTATCTTGCTTTCTTGAAGTCATTCGTATTTAGAAAATAAAACCGAGATTCAAATCTAATTAACAAAATATTTATTTCAGTACAAAAGTAACAAAAATAAACCCTTAATAAGCTACATCTTTTCAGCTAATGGATTCACGTCTGCCTTCGGCAGGCATCGAAGAAGAAAGGAAAGTGGGAGTTGACAAAACTCCTGGAATGCACGCATGCGTAGTAAAACATATCACATGTCTGCTTGATTATAAATACAATAAACCTTAGAAAACAGTAGAGATGCACAACTGGCAATTATTCACATCGTGACATTGGGCATTTAGTTTGTGATAACATAGATGGAGAAAAAAAAACATAAACAATGAATAAAGAGACAAAAAAGTGGAGGAAGCAAATTGGGCCTAAAATTAAGAAATAGGAGAATAACAACTAATGAGGGAATAAATGAATAGTGGAGAAATTTAGGAGTAGAATTGGAAAAATAATTGGTGAATATCCCAGATGACAAAACTAGATTCTCTTTTTTTTCTTTTTTTTCTTTTCTTTTTTGTGGAGGTAAGATGAAGCTAGATGCATATACCTAGAAACAAAGTACTATACAAATATAACAACAATAACAAAAAAATTTCTTAGAAGGGAATGAAGAGCTTAAATTTGAGATTGTCTCATCATTCTGTTAAACATAAGAAGATATGGGGGAAGATTAAGAGGGTGTAAGAGGAAGTAGAAGGGGAGGAAGAGAAGGAGTAGAGAGTAGAGGAGGAGTGAAGGAGTAAGAAAGTAGGAGGAGATGATGGCGGTAGAGAGGGGGAGTGCAATGGAAAGAAAAGTAGAATAGACTGATGATTGATGATATAAGCGTATGTATAAGATGTTGAATTTTGAATAATGGAATATAAATGTAAAAATGTGCATTTTATTGTAATAATTGAAGGTATATGTTCATTGAAATGTAAAAGTGGTGGAGGAAAAAAATTTGGAAAAGAAAAGGTAGATTACATGCTTTCAGGTGTGGGTGAAGAGAAAAGGGAAGGAAGATGCTGAGTCCCTTGGTTTTTATGACCTCTGTTGGGCCCCACCTCTTAGTTTCCTGTTCCTGTGTATGTAATGCCCTCCAATTGGTGGTCAGAACCCCCCTAGGGGCGGGGGTTTTAGCTAGCCTTTTAGGCTGTCTCCCAAGTTTTTTTGAGTGCTGGTAATTTTCCAGGTGGTAGAGGGCTAATCCTCTGATGTCCTAAGGGGGAAGATCTTAATCCCATCACCCTGGAGCTGAAGGAGGGGGGCAGGGAGCTGCAGGAAGCTGCTTTGTATTTAAAACATGTTTCTCCTTTCCTCATTCAGGGAAACATATTCTTTCCTTTTTCAATGTTTCCTAGGATATTTCATTTTTCTAGGAGGGGGTGGGTGCTAACTTCCTACAATACCTCTCAGCGGCTTTCGATACCATCGACCATGGTATCCTTCTGCATCGTCTCGGTGAGTTAGGAGTGGGAGGCACCGTTTTGTGGTGGTTCTCCTCTTATCTCGCCGATAGGATGCAGTCGGTGTTAACAGGAGGGCAGAGATCGTCCCCTAGGCCCCTGTTATGCGGGGTGCCCCAGGGGTCGGTTCTCTCGCCCATCATGTTTAACATTTACATGAAACCGCTGGGTGAGATATATCCGCAGACATGGGGTGTGTTTTCACCAGTACGCTGATGACACCCAGCTGTACATCACCACCCCGTCTGATTTCAGTGTGGCAGTTGCTGTAATGTGCCGGTGCCTGGACGACGTTAGGATCTGGATGGGGAGGAACAGACTCAGACTTAATCCCGACAAGACTGAGTGGCTTTGGATATTGCCTCCTAAGGACTATGACAACTGTCCCTCCTTGGCTTTCGAGGGAGCAAAACTGACCCCCTCGGACCAGGCCCGCAACTTGGGGGTCCTCCTAAATCCACAGCTAAAATTGGATCATCATCTTTCTGCTGTGGCTAGGGGGGCCTTTGCACAGGTTCGCCTGGTGCACCAGTTGCGGCCATACTTGGAGAAGGAGGCTCTACTCACGGTCACTCATGCCCTTGTCACCTCCCGTTTGGACTACTGCAATGTGCTCTACATGGGGCTACCCTTGAAGAGTATCCGGAGACTGGGACTTCCGGTTTTGGTCTTGTCGGCGTCGCTGGCGCTCCTCGCAGGGCGTCCTTTTAACTTTCTGTAAAAGCCGCCAGATCAGCTGTCTGGCGGCTTGAAAATCTCTCCCCGGGCGAAGGGGAGAGATGAGAGCGTGACAGGTGGGGTAGAGCCCCCCTAGTGCCCTAAAAGCCAACTTAGGGCGCGTAGGGTGAGGGCTCCCCAGGTAGCCTGTCTGCAGCTCCGGGAAGTCGGAAGCCTCCACTAGTTGGACCACCGCTGCTGTTGTAAAGGAAGGTACAATTATTTTAAATATATAGAGAGCAGCCAGAGAAAGACAGGAGTCCTGGAGGTACCAGCTTGTTCTTTAACTCCAATCCTGGGTTTTTATGATGGAAGAAACAAAGTAGCTTAATAAGGAGTGGCAACAATATGGCGATTGGAGACGTTGGTGTAGAAGAGAAAGTTATTTTTGCTTTGTTACCAGCCCTTTCCTCTGGAAACCTTTGATCTGAAGAATGATTTTTTTCCCTTTCCCTTTTTTTCTGAATTAATCTACAGTTTTATAAAAGATAAAAGTTAAATGGCTTTGGACTTGGAAAGGAAATTTTTTTTTAAGTAAAGATCTGGGTTTCTTTTTCCTCTCTCCTTTGTCTTTTTTTTAAATCATTGAAATGGCTTCTAAACTTGAAAAGACTGTAGTGAATAAAATAACTGAGTACTCCTTTGATCATATTTTAAAGAAGCAATCTATGCCTGATTTAACATCATCAAAGTCTTTAACACCTGAGAGTTTTTTTAATACCTTGAAAGCAATGAAAAATGAGTTAATTTTAGAATTTAATTCAAAACTTGCTGAAATAGAAAAAAAATGCAGGCTGCTATGGAGAAGATGAATTTACAATTGAGAGCGGATGTGGTGAAAGTTTGCAAAGGATTAGCAGCAAATATGGAGATTTTGGAGAAGGATTTGGAAAAAAAATAAGCAAAACTTAACAATTTCAGAGGAATACATAACCAAGGTTCAAAATGATATATTAAAATTGGAAACAGAAGCGATGATGTCCCAATTTCGAGAGATGAAATTTGCTATAAGAGTCAGGGGCTTGAAGGAAAAAAAAATTGAAAATTTGAAAGAAAGAATGACAGAGGCACTGGAGCAGGTGTCTGGATTGTCTAAAGATGAATTGGCTACACAAATCGATAAGATATACAGAGTTAATTCTTGGTATGCAAAACAAAACCACTTGCCAAGGGACATTGTAATATATTTCACTACTAGAGCTCTGCGGAATAGAATCATACAGGCGACTTTTAATAACAATCTTCAGGCAAATGGTCAAGAAATAAGGATATGGAAAGAAATTCCTGCCAAGTTGCTTAAAGATAGAAGAGAATATTCCTTTCTGGTCCAGGAATTAAAAATACAAAATTTACAATACAAATGGAATGCACCAACAGGAGTAACCGTAAAATTCTTGTGAAAAAGATATGGACTTAACACAATAAAGCTACAGAATTCTACATCAATGTTTTAAAGGCTGATACCTCTAAAATTCCAGTAAAAAGAAGCATGGAAATAAAGGAGGAGGAGAAGGGAAATCCAGATATACGTGATCAAGAGGAAATAATTCCAAAGATTCAAAGTGAGTGGCAGACCCAGACAGATGTTTGTGACGTGGAAAAGGAGACGGAGGAATGGGATCAGATGACAGCTGAATCGACAGATTTGAAATGGCCAAAGGACAGATGGTGTTGAAACTTATAGGATAGTTGGAAAGATGAACAAGATTGTAAACATTTTTTTTTTCTTTTTTTATTTTGTATTAATATTGTCTATTGATGGTATTTTATTTTATTTTTAGATTATTTTATAGATATATATTATATATTTTGGAGTTATAAATTTGATATAGTGTATTACTCTGTTATCATTAATTTGAGGATTTGAAATATTAATATTGTTTATCGATGGTATTTTCATATCATATACTTTGGAGTTATAAATTTGATATAGTGTAATATTTTGGTATCAATATTTTGAGAATATAGGGATTAAGTTTAAAGTTTTTGAGGCATAAGGAGTTGGTTCTTACTTTTTTATTATTATTATTATATACTTTGGTTATTATTATTAGTATAGTAGATAATATATATTTTGAAGTTGATATCTTAAGGTATAGGAATATTGTTATTAATGTGTTTGATTTTATGATTTGATGTTTAGAAGAAATGTTATACATATAATATTATGTTATTAATAAGTTGGTGGATTTTAGGTTTAAGTTTAAGGGTTTTGAAATATAAGGGGTTAGTTTTTAATTCTTATTTTGTATTCTTATTTTTCTTCTTTTTATCATTATTAATATATATATTAAATAACGGGAAGTTAATATTCTGGTATATTGTAATATTATGTTATTAATATTGTTTGAGTTTATGATTAAGTTTAGTTTATGAGGTTCATCTTTGTTTCTTTTTTATTTCACTTATTTTTGTTTTTCACTTGTTTACTTTCTCTTTAATTATTAACGTTTTGAATAGTTTAGAAAAATTCGGAGTTAAAGATGCCAAAAAATGGGGGAATTAAGAAGTTATTTTAATTTAATTTAGATTTATGTTATTGTATTGAATACTATGCCCTGTACTTTCTCTGGGAAGTCCGGGGGGGGAGGGAAGGGAAGGGAGTGGGTTTTGGGTAGGGGGGATGGGGGGGAGAAAATTGATAAAAATGTCTGTACTTTGTACTAATAAAACTTTTTGAATTTAAAAAAAAAGTATCTGGAGACAAACTGAAGATGAATGCGAAATATGTAGAAAGTGCAGGGTTAACTAGGAATTGTGCATGGAGATAAATTTGGTAAAGAGGCTAGAGTGGAATTGCAGCTACAAAATGGAGTGGATGAAAGATTGTTGAGGTTTTGCCAGATCACATCTCATACTTAATTATTATGGAATGTAATCCTAGCCATATTTCTCATTAAAAAGTCAGCTGATATAAATTTGGCCTATTCACCAATCATTTGTGCATAGAATTGCAGCTTTTGGCTTTCCCCTGTCTTTGCCATACAGTTGGGCTGAAATAAGCTCCTAGATTTCCCCTTTTGGGGAAGTGAACTCCTGTTTAAATATCACTCATTGTTTTATAAAGATAATCTTCTATTGTTTTAAATAGATGATAT